>CM077149.1:57409196-58009196 GCA_039583875.1 Platanthera guangdongensis | reverse complement strand
CATGATGAGAGATTCTTCCATGAGTTAGAGTCTTTGGAGATATCTTGCGTAGACAAGCAGTCTAGTGCGGAGGCGAAACTGTTTTGGACCGAGGTGTAGTGTGACCTAGTTGATAGAGTTCGGCGGGCTTTGGTTTAGGATAACAGCATGAAGCAGATCTTGGATGAATCTTTGGATGGGTCAAATTCCCAGTTTATTGTTGAAGATGGGTTGCTAAGGAAGGACGGCCGCCTATGCGTTCCTAGTGCAGATAATCTTCGGGAGGAATTGATGTATGAGGCTCTTCATACCAAGTACTCAATCCACCCAGGAAGCACGAAGATGTATAGAGACATGAATAAATTATTCGGGTGGCCAGGATTGAAGAAGGATGTAACACTTTATGTGGCCAAGTGCCATACTTGCGCATTGGTAAAGGCGGAATACCAGAAGCCAGGAGGTTTCTTCAAGTCCCTACCTATCCCAGAATGAAAATTCGACGACATATCTATGGATTTTGTGCATGGTATGCCGAAGTCGCAGAAGGGAAACGACGCCATTTGGGTGGTCGTAGATAGGTTGACAAAGGTGTCGCACTTTATCCCGATCAGGAAGGAAGATCCGGTGGAAAAGTTATCCAAACTATATGTGGAGAATATTGTACGATTGCATGGTGTATCCCGCAGTATTGTTAGTGACCGAGATGGACGCTTTACGTTGAAGGATTGGGGGTTGGTGCATAATATGTTGGGAACTAAGCTGAGTTTCAGCACAGCCTTTCATCCACAGACAGATGGTCAGACCGAGAGGGTCAACAGGACTATGGAGGACATGCTTCGCATGTGCGTCCTAGATTTTGGAAAGCAGTGGGAAGATCACATGTACATGGTGGAGTTTGCATACAACAACAACTTTTAGGCAAGTATTGGAATGGCGCCTTTCGAGGCCTTGTACGGGAGAAAGTGTCGCACGCCGTTGTCTTGGTTGGAGACGGGCGAGTCGAAGCTTTACAAACATCAAGCAGTGGAAGATACCACCTCAGTGATACGGACAATTGAAGAACGGTTGAAGATCGCTCAGGACAGACAGTCAAAGTACTATAACACTAAACATAGGAATGTGGAGTTCAATGTTGGCGACTGGGTGTACTTAAAAATTAAGCCGTTAAAGGGTGTCTTACAGGTTCGATGCTTGAAGAAGTTGAGTCCGAGATACCTTGGACCATTTGAAATCATAGAGCGTGTTGGCGAGGCGGCATATAGATTGAAGCTGTCGGCGGAATTGAGTGGGCTACATGACGTGTTCCACATGTCGGTGTTGTGTAAGGCAGTGCAAGAGCCTTCGCAGATCATTGTGGACAAACAAGTATCGGTTGATTATGAGTTGACAACAAGGCTCAAGACAGAACGTATTGAAGATGTTGCAGTCAAGCGACTCCGCAACAAGGAAGTCCGAATTGTTAAAGTCCGTTGGGATAATTGCGGACGTGATGAGCTTTCATGGGAGCGAGAGCAAGCTATGTTGTAGAACTGTCCCGAGTTATTCCACTCAAGTAACTTTTAGATTTATGTACCTTTACTTAATTTCAGGACGAAATTCCTTAAGTAGGGGAGATTTGTAATGCCCCTAAAGTTGTATTTGAGTTGGTCGCGTAAAAAGGGATTTTTGGTGCTGGTATAGGGGTACACGACCTAGTACACGGGCGTGTCTAAGACCGTGTCTGGCTGGTGTTTTAGTCGTTTTCATCACGAGAAGGACACGTCTAGTAACACGGCTAAATGACACGGGCATGTCATTTGACACGGGTGTGTGCCTAACCGTGTCCCAACCCGTGTTCAGTTGGGTCGTGTCCGTTGCCGTGGCGGTTATATGTGACACGCCCCCTGGTCACGGGCATGTCGAGAGACCCAACACGGGCATGTCAGGTGGGACACGGGCGTGTCTGAGCCTGAGTGAGTCTCTGTGTTCGACGATCGTGCCTGGATCGAGGCGCACAGCCTGGGACACGGCCATGTGCCAAGCTGTGTTCGGCCCAGGTTTGGAGATTTTTGAGCGGATGTGAGCCGTTCATTTTCTTTAAATAAGATCCAATGGTCGCATGGTTTCCTGCTCTGTTAAAGCCATGAATAGGGGAGTTAATCGTTCATTTCTCTCCAAGGCTTTCTCTTTCCAACGTGTTAGAGAGAGGAGGTAGAAGAAGGAGGATTTCGGCCGCCAGCGGAGCATCGGAGCACCGTTTTGAAATCTGAGAGTGGATCTTGGAGGAAAGTTCGTTGCGAAGACTTCCATCCATGTAGTTTTTCCATGGCGCCAAAGAGGACTACAAGGGTAACGATTCTCTACTTGAGCATGTGAAGCTCTTCCTTTCTGCATAGGGAATCCCGCTCCCACGAGTGTGCGGTGAGTGCATGGTGTTCCTTGGGGTTGATGTGAATAGTCCCCTTGTGTTGCATATAGAGTCCGGAATCGAAGTACGGACATAGGCATTGTGTGTGAAGCCTACCCGGACATGTTGGTCTGGATCGGTGATGTTGCATTTGATATGTTTTGCCGGAGAAGACTCCGTGCTTTGGGTTTTCGGGTTTCTACGCGGTAGATTGTAGCAGGGATCCTTGGAGGTTAGCTTCAATGCGCACCCGAAAAAAGGGGCGGAATCGTCGTTCTGCTAACTTGGCAGTCTGGGAACCGGCCTTGAACATAACTGGGTTATGTGATGTTTGGAAATGTTAGGATCCGAGAGAAGCTTGACCCGCGCGTAGGACTTAAACTGACTAGGCGGTATGAGCAACGGGCAAGTGGAATCAGACCTGACTATGTGGTTCGGTGCGAGAGACCCATAGATGGGGACTGGTCGTTGGCATAGTCGGGATCCTTAGACAGTGGTCAGAAAGGCTGAATGCTCATGTTGTTGCCATCGCGGGGATGGTGGTTGATGAACTGTAAATATGCGTATTTTTTATGCACATTAATTTAGTCATTTTCATTTATTTTCGTCGTTTTTACTTATTTTTGTTATCAATAAAATGTTCCTATTCTTGTAAATTTTCTTCTAACTTGTTTTATTTTGATTTTCAGAAAAATTCCAAAATCTGCCAAAATTGGGAAGTACACGCCCGTGACACATGGGTCACGCCCGTGACCGGGCCGTGACTGCGCATTTCCCGTGAAATCGGAAAATTTCTGAAGTTCAAGCTCGACACGCCTGGCGACACGCCCGTGTCACCCGACACGGGGCGTGACCCAAGCCCGTGTCCGCTCCTCTCGACGAATTCCACTCGACGATCGTCGAGTGTCGACACCAACTGTCACGCCCAGTGTCACGCCCGTGACCTGGGGCGTGACCCAATTTCAGCTCAACGATTTCGACTCGACACTTTCCGCTCGACATTCGTCGAGTGTCGACCCCGACTGTCACGCCCATAGTCACGCCCGTGACATGGGGCGTGACCTTTCCAGCTGGCCCGACAAGACGCTGCCGAGGACATTTGACGCAACCCGCGCCCGGTTCTACCTCCCCGACACGCCCTAGGTCACGCCCGTGACCTGGGGCGTGACTGCTGCGAACTCAGCCCGAAGTCAACTTTGCTGTCCAATCGCCAGCCGCCTTCATGAATAGTACTGTCACGCCCCCATGTCACGCCCGTGACCGAGGGCGTGTACTTAGAAATTTTTTCCTATAAATAGCCCAGTTCTGTAAGGTCCAAGGGTTCAGATTTTTGGGCCAAGTTAGTGTCTTTTTGTGGGCTTAATCCGTGGATACTAGTGCTATGTAAGGAGATTTCTCCCTTTTTATTTCATGTTTTGTTTTGCTTTATCTTTTAGCTTTGTAATAGCTTGAAAATTTTAATAAAAATGTTAGATTTTCTCTCTTTATTTGGCATGAAAAGTTCATTTGGATGGCTCACCTCTTTCCCTTTTTATTCTTTGTTCTTCACTTGTTCTTCATTTATGAAAAGTGTGTGTGAGTGTATGAGCTTAAATTTCTTTTTGTTCTTCTTAAATTTCCATGTAGAGTGTGTGAGTGTAGGTGTATAATTTTTATGCTTTGATTTAAATTATGTAGAGTGTGTGAGTGTAGGTGTTAAATTTTCATGCTTTGTTTTATGCTTCCTTTTAATGCTTTGATTCAAATTATGTAGAGTGTGTGAGTGTAGGTGTATAATTTTATTGCTTTCTTGAATTTCATTTGGAGTGTGTGTGTTCGTGTGCATTTATTTCCGCCTACTCGTTAAGAGTTAAATGGCGCATCGTTTTCATTTTCAGTCCTACTCGTTCGAGTAGGACTTGTAATTTTTCTTTCTTTATTTTTCCGCCTACTCACTTGAGTTTAAATGGCCGGACTTTATTTCAGTCCTACTCGTTTGAGTAGGACTTGCAATTTTACTTTCTTTATTTTTTTCCGCCTACTCACTTGAGTTAAATGGCCGGACTTTTTAGCCCTGTAATCGCATTTATTTTCTCCTACTCATTTGAGTAGTACTCGCTTTCATTTCAGTCCTACTCGTTTGAGTAGGACTTGCAATTTTCAGCCTTTATTTACCGCCCCCACTCGTTTGAGTGGGACTCGCAAATTTAAATTATGCAAATTTCATTCATGTGTAACTTAGCTTTTGTTTAATTTATAATTTGGAGTGTGCGTGAGTTCTCGTTTAGTTAACTTTTTAGCTCTCTAAATATTGTTATTTTTCTTTTGTCTCTTTCTTATAATCGTTTAGCATTAAAATTCGAACTCGCGCCTCACTAAATTATAAGCCGTCCCCATACCGATGTGTGGCTAATCGCTATTAGCCTCGGCATCGAAGAGCATTGGGACATTTAAAATGATTTATAATAATTAAAGTTCTTTTTTTCATTTTAATTTAAGCACTTAGGGTTTACCCCGGGTTTACGACGCGTAGGACCACATAATCGATGTGTGGGCCCTATTTCCGTAGTCCATATGCTAGCTAGCCGAGAGGCCGTGCATATGGACCGATCACCCCTGGGTAAATAGAGTTGCGTGCGCCCCCTCGAGAGAGGACAAGCGTAATTCTACCGGATTGGGTCCCCCACCCAATAGCGGGGTTCTTAGCGTAAAGCGGGCGTTAAGAGGAATCCTTCGTCGGACTAACGTTCGGTCGAATAGTCTTAACGTTTAGGTGAGCGATATCCCTATAGCTAGGTGAGCTCACATTTGTGGAACCTCCACGGCCAAGTTGTCTTATTATTAATTTGAAAACTAAGTCTTTTTATTATTAAAAATTATTTTAGTCTTAATCTGATTCGATGCCGAGCGTTAACCCTTCATCGAATATTTTCTAAACCGTTTTTTCGCTCCTTTGCTTTTTCGCCTTTTATTAAGTAAAAAAATCCACCTTATTTTCAGTAAAATAATAGTCCTCCCGGAGGAGTAAGAATAGTCAACGCGACCCCGAGAACAATACGACCTCGGTATTCCCCCGAATATCGAGTACTACTTGCGATAGGTGCACTTGCCTACCCGAGCAAGCCCGCGGCGATCGACTCACCGAACCAACCACAGTAAGAGTCTGTTCGCGGGCCCATCAAGTTTTTGGCGCCGTTGCCGGGGAATCTCTTTTCGAGTTGCTATTTCGAATTCCGGAGTCTATTAATTTTACTTATTTTCTAAAAAACAAAAAAACTAAAAACTTTATTTTAAAAACAAAAAAAAAAGTTTATTTTTGTTTTATTTTTGTTTGGGTGTATGACCCGAGGACAACCCTCAGAGTCTGAAGATTTAGACTTCGACCCTGAGATCGAACGCTCTCTTGCGCGTATCCGATCTCATCGCCGAAATCCTTCTTTAGATCCCGAGGAATCTATCGGAGAACCCACTGCTATAGTTATGGCCGCCCCTAACCTTCCCCCGGCGGCCGAGCGTACTATGTCTTATTACGCCCGGCCTAACCTGGATGATTCAGGGTCGAGTATTGTTCGCCCTGCGGTGGCCAATAATAATTTTGAAATAAAGTCAAGTGTCATTCAAATGGTCCAAAACGCCGTGCAGTTCGATGGACTGCCGGATGAGGACCCGAATGTCCACTTGTCCAATTTCTTGGAGATATGCGACACCTTCAAGATCAATGGCGTCACTGATGACGCCATTCGTTTGCGCTTATTTCCTTTTTCCCTTAAGTCCAAAGCCAAGGCGTGGTTGAATGCCCTCCCGCGAGGATGTATCACCACGTGGGCTGAGTTGACGGAACGGTTCCTAACGAAGTACTTTCCGCCCGCCAAAACTGCAAAGTTGCGGGCGGACATTTCTTCGTTTGTGCAGAACGATCCCGAGTCTCTATACGAGACTTGGGAACGATTTAAGGAATTCCTCCGCCGTTGCCCGCACCACGCGCTGCCAACGTGGTTGCAAGTTCAAATTTTTTATAATGGGCTGAATTTTCAGACGCGTCAAATTTTTGACGCGGCTGCCGGGGGAACGCTTAACAACAAAACCCCCGAGGCCGCCCAGGCTTTATTCGAAGAGATGGCTATGAATGCCTATCAATGGAACGTCCCGCGGGGACGGACCAAAGCCGGCGGCTGGTCTTTTTGAAGTGGATGCCACTGCTCTCTTGACCCTTCAAGTTGAAAGGTTAACAAAGCAGGTGGCGGAGATGTCTGCTGCCTCCTCCACTCCGCCTTGTTTTATTCCCCCTAATGTCTGCGTAGCTGAAGAGTTCGTGGACTTCATGGGAAATTCGGGTCGTCCTCCCTTCAACCCCAACAACAACCCTTATAGTAATAACTATAACCCGGGTTGGAGGAATCACCCCAACTTCTCGTGGAGCAACCCGAATAATGCTCAGCGTCCCCCTATTTCTTATGCGCCCGGATTTCTTCCTCCCCCTCCTCTTCCGAAACCCTCCCCGATGGAGGAAAATTTTTCGAAGTATATTGCGTCCAACGAGTCAAATATCCGGAACATCACCGGATCGCTAAAAACACTCGAACAACAGGTTGGACAGCTGGCGAGGATGATGTCCGAGCGCGCGCTCGGGGCACAGCCGGGAAACACGGAGCCCAATCCGCGGTAGAACGCCAACGCTATAACCCTCCGTAGCGGAAAGGAGGTGGTCGATCCAAAACGGACCGACCCTCAGGTACATATTTCACCTCCGACCCCTCTTCCCCTTTCTTCGCTCACGCCACCTTTACCTATTATAAACGAAAAAATTATTTTAAACAAGGCTCTCCCGTATCCGCATAAGTTAGAAAACGAGCGTAAGGACGCGCAATATGAAAAGTTTATTTTATTATTAAAACAAATTCACATTAATGTTCCTTTTTGCGAGGCTATCTCGCAAATGCCCAAATATGCGAAATTTTTAAAAGAACTACTTTCTAATAAACGCAAATTAGAGGATATTTCGCATGTATCTCTCAACGCTGTCTGCTCGGCGGCCCTTACTAATAAATTGCCCGCAAAACAAAACGACCCGGGACGGTTTTCCATCCCGTGCCTTTTTGGCGATATATTAGTAAAGTACGCCTTAGCTGATTTAGGGGCTAGCATTAATCTGATGCCGTTCTCGCTCTTTTCGCGTTTAGGTTTGGGTACTCCTAGTCCTACGAATATGCGCATCCAATTAGCGGATCGCTCGGTTAAGTTCCCTATCGGGGTAGTGGAGGACGTCCTTGTCCGAGTCGACAAGTTTACCTTCCCGGTAGACTTCGTCATCTTAGATATCGAGGAGGACGCCGAGGTACCAATAATACTCGGTCGCCCTTTTCTCGCCACCTCCCGCGCACTAATAGATGTTAGTAATGGTAGCCTTCTCCTCCGAGTAGGCGATGACCAAGTTACTTTCTCTATTAATCCCTCGATGGACAATTTGTCATCGAGCGACGATTTCTGCTATTCTTTAAATACTTTTTTCGGAGATCGTTCTTCTCCCATTTTCGAGTCCGTATTTTTAAATGACGATATTTATGCGCTCGAAAATTTTAACTGCGATGAGGATACGTCTATAGACTTGCCTTTCGAACCAATTGGTAAGAAAGACATAGGAATTAAAACCTCCCTAGAAGAACCGCCCATCCTAGACCTCAAACCCTTACCCGCCTCGCTCAAGTACGCTTTTTTGGGAAAAGGTGATACGCTCCCCGTTATCATTTCTTCGAACTTGAGTGATTCGGAGACTTCCGATTTATTGGAAGTTTTATTTAAACATCGCCACGCAATTGCGTGGCAAATCTCTGACCTAAAGGGGATTAGCCCCTCCTTTTGCACCCATAAGATTTTCCTAAACGATAATTGCCGCAAAACGATACAGCCGCAGCGTCGTCTTAACCCAAACATGAAAGACGTCGTTAAAGCCGAAATCATTAAGTTATTAGATGCGGGGATTATCTACCCTATTTCGGACAGTGCATGGGTTAGTCCCGTGCATGTCGTGCCCAAGAAGGGCGGTCTTACCGTAGTGGCGAATGAGCATAACGAGCTTGTCCCAACTCGTACTGTTACGGGTTGGCGAGTGTGCATCGACTATAGGAAACTTAACGACGCCACCCGCAAGGACCATTTCCCTCTGCCATTTCTAGACCAGATTTTAGAGCGTTTATCCGGTCATCCGTATTATTGTTTTCTTGATGGTTTATCGGGGTTTTTCCAAATCCCCATTTCCCCCGATGATCAAGAGAAAACAACTTTTACTTGCCCGTTCGGCACCTTCGCATATCGAAGAATGCCATTTGGACTCTGCAACGCGCCAGCTACATTCCAAAGATGTATGCTAGCGATCTTTGGCGAGCTAGTAGAAGACATTATGGAAGTCTTTATGGATGACTTCTCTGTTTTCGGACGCTCTTTTCCCGATTGCCTTAACAATTTAGATCGTGTCCTTCAACGGTGCGAGGACACAAGCCTTGTTTTAAATTGGGAAAAATGCAACTTTATGGTTCGAGGAGGTTTGGTCCTCGGCCATATGATTTCGTCTAAGGGGATAGAGGTGGATAAGGCCAAGATAGAAATTATAGAAAAACTTCCGCATCCAACAAACGTAAAATCTATTAGGAGTTTCTTAGGCCATGCGGGCTTTTATCGACGCTTTATTCAAGATTTTTCAAAAATAACAAAGCCGCTAACTCACCTCTTGGAAAAGGAATCACGCTTCATCTTTAGTAGCGAATGCGAGTCCGCCTTTAATTTAATAAAACAAAAACTTATCTCTTCACCAATATTAGTGGCCCCTAATTGGTCCCTTCCGTTCGAAATAATGTGCGACGCTAGTGATATTGCCTTAGGTGCCGTTCTTGGCCAACGCGTAGAAAAACATTTTCATCCTATTTATTACGCTAGCAAGACGCTCACTTCCGCACAAGTAAATTACACGACAACGGAAAAGGAACTCTTAGCCGTCGTTTTCGCTTTCGATAAGTTTCGCTCGTATATAACGCTATCTAAAGTTATCGTTTTTACCGATCACTCCGCGCTTAAATATTTATTAGCTAAAAATGATGCGAAGCCCCGCCTTCTTCGATGGATTCTCCTCCTACAAGAGTTTGATTTGGAGATCCGAGATAAGCGGGGAGCGGAAAATCTAGCGGCCGACCACCTCTCCCGTTTAGAAAATCCGGGTGCGGAAGCGCTCGTCGAATCTGAAATAAATGACAGATTCCCCGAGGAACGCCTTCTTGCCATTAATAAATCTTCGTCATCTTCGCCTTGGTTCGCAGATTTTGCAAATTTTTTAGTAGCGCGGGTCCTTCCAAAAGAATTTTCCGGTCACCAAAAGAAGAAATTCTTTTCTGACTTGAAAAATTTCTTTTGGGAGGACCCATTTCTTTTTCGTATCTGCGCGGACCAAGCGGTCCGAAGATGCGTTGCGGGTGTGGAGTGCTTGCAAATTCTTAAGCACTGCCACGAGGGTCCAGCCGGTGGGCATTATCAAGCCAACCGGACCGCTCGGAAGGCGCTAGAGGCGGGCTACTTTTGGCCCACTCTCTTCAAAGACGCGCATAATTTTGTGCGCGCATGCGATTGCTGTCAGCGGTCGGGTAACATCTCTCGTCGTGACGAGATGCCCCAAAATATGTTTTTAGAATGCGAAGTCTTCGATTTGTGGGGCATAGATTTCGTTGGCCCCCTACCTCCGTCTTTCAAAAATATGTATATTTTAGTGGCGGTCGACTACGTATCGAGGTGGGCGGAAGCGCAAGCTCTCCCCACCAACGATGCGCGAGTCGTCGTTACATTTCTTAAAAAAATTTTTCTCGCTTCGGCACGCCTCGCGCAATTGTTAGTGATAGGGGAACGCATTTCTGTAACGCTCTTATGGCTAAGACGTTAGCTAAATACGGAGTCACGCACAAGCTTGCCACCCCCTACCACCCGCAAACAAGTGGCCAAGTCGAGGTAGTAAATCGAGAGATTAAGCGAATTTTAGAAAAAACCGTTTCGCTAAATAGGAAAGATTGGTCCGTTAAACTCGACGATGCGTTGTGGGCGTATCGGACGGCATACAAAACCGCTATTGGATGTACGCCGTTCCGGTTAGTCTACGGCAAAGCGTGCCATTTACCCGTAGAATTAGAACATCGCGCCCTTTGGGCTTTAAAACTCTTAAACCTCGACTCCAACTTAGCCGCTCAGAATAGAAAACTGCAACTAAACGAGCTCGATGAATGGCGTGCGAACGCTTACGAGAGCAATAAATTCTATAAGGAGCGCTCTAAGTTATATCACGATCGAAAAATAAAGTCCCAAAAATTATTTTCTCCGGGCAATCTTGTCCTTCTTTACAATTCACGCCTTAGGCTTTTTCCAGGTAAATTAAAATCTAGATGGTCCGGTCCCTTCTTAGTTGAAGAAGTTTTTCCTTATGGAACCGTACTCGTCTCCCACCCGGACAAAGGCTCTTTTAAAGTAAACGGTCATCGGTTAAAGTCTTATATCGCGGGCGACCCAGTGATCGGTTTTAGCGAAACCATAACTTTCCTCCACATTATAAACCCGCCAAAATAGTTAAGCTACACGACTATAAACAAAGCGCTCCTGGGAGGCACCCCTCGCTTATCTTTTTCGCTCTTTCCTTATTATCTTTGTTATTTTTTTCTAATAAACGCAGGGTTTCTGATCGGCCTTCCCCACCGCGTTTCAGGGACGCTTCTACCCCCTTCCCTTTCTTTTCGTTGTACATATTGTCTTTCATTTCTGTTCCGCATACTTACGATACAACATTGGGGACAATGTTGGACTTAAGTATGGGGGTATTTTCGTGCTTTACTTTCTGCACTTCAATTTTTTCTGCATCTCAAAAAAAAAAGAAAAATACAAAAAAATACATATAACAACAAAACAAAAACAAAAAAATTAAAAAAACATCTTAAAATAAAACAAAAAAAAACAAAATTTTAAATGAAAAAAAAAAAATTTCCAAAAAAATTTTTTTGTTTTCTTCTCTTTCTTTTTTCCAAAAAAACTCAAAAACAACAAAAAATTTTTATTTTCACTTTGTACATATTTTTTCGTACATACTCTTTTCTCTCTCCTTCTTGTACAAACTTTTTTTCTTTTTTCTCCCTTATTTTTGTACATATTATGAAATGATTTATAATACAAAAAAACATACAAAAAAAAATTGAGAAAAACAAAAAACACAAAAAAAAAGATAATAAATGAAAAACAAACAAAAAAAAAAATGATAACAAAAACTATAAAAAAAAAAAAAATGTTTTGCAACAAATAAATTAAATATTCCATACTTAACTTTTCTGCTATCCAAAATTCTGTTTTGAGTTTATTTATATGTGAATACTATTAATTCTCTGTTTACTACCTGTTTGTTAATTATCGATTGAAACATTTAAATAGCCGGGGTTAAGTTTTAAAGAATTTTTTATGCTTTGTTAAAACTAGCGGACTCGTTTTAGGCACTACTTCTAATTTTTCATTAATAGGAGCACGTATATTATGTTAGGAAATAACGACTATAGAATTCAATTATACTTACTTTTAGCTTTCTGAAAACATTGGAACGTACAAATTATTAAGGTTGCTCTCAAAAATTTTTAGGATTACAATCTAGTTTTCCTTTCTCCCCTCACTTTTCATGACCTACTTGGCATGAAAAATTTTATCCTTAAAGATCTTATGTCAATGGGAACAAGATTTCGTTCCGTAAACATAGGCACCCAATAAGTTTAAAAAGATTATATAGGGAGTAAGAGGATAAAATTCATTACTCCTACAAATATACATTGGGTTAATTTTTTTTTTATGAAGTTGAAAAACAAAAATCATATTAGGAAAATAAGATTTCGTTTTCCTAATAATCCAAAAGAAAAAAAAATGGAGGTTCGAGAAAAAATTACCTCACCTCAAATATCAAAACCCTCTTCATAAACCACACTACCCCTTAGCCAATTACACGATTCTAGAATTAATTCAAAAATCTTTTTGAGAGCATAATTAGTAAATTGTATTATTTCCGGTAGCACTCGTATAAGCTAGAATTCTTATAATTCCAAACTATTTTCGTTAACCTAACCATTACAAATGTTGCCTTCTATTTGATTACATCAAGAAGTCTTTTGGCCAAAACTTTTGCGCTATTTAAATCATCTACATAATTTTAGGACTTAACTCTTACACCCCGTATATTTATTTTGATCTCTCTTATAATTAATTAAGCGATAGCCAAAACTTAGAGTTTTTTTTATTCCTTATAGATTCACCTCAAACTTTTGCTCTGGAATAGCAAAAGCCTAAGTATGGGGGTATTTGATGAACTGTAAATATGCGTATTTTTTATGCACATTAATTTAGTCATTTTCATTTATTTTCGTCGTTTTTACTTATTTTTGTTCAATAAAATGTTCCTATTCTTGTAAATTTTCTCCTAACTTGTTTTATTTTGATTTTCAGAAAAATTCCAAAATCTGCCAAAAATTGGGAAGTACACGCCCGTGACACATGGGTCACGCCGTGACCGGGCCGTGACTGCGCATTTCCCGTGAAATCGGAAAATTTCTGAAGTTCAAGCTCGACACGCCTGGCGACACGCCCGTGTCACCCGACACGGGGCGTGACCCAAGCCCGTGTCCGCTCCTCTCGACGAATTCCACTCGACGATCGTCGAGTGTCGACACCAACTGTCACGCCCAGTGTCACGCCCGTGACCTGGGGCGTGACCCAATTTCAGCTCAACGATTTCGACTCGACACTTTCCGCTCGACATTCGTCGAGTGTCGACCCCGACTGTCACGCCCATAGTCACGCCCGTGACATGGGGCGTGACCTTTCCAGCTGGCCCGACAAGACGCTGCCGAGGACATTTGACGCAACCCGCGCCCGGTTCTACCTCCCCGACACGCCCTAGGTCACGCCCGTGACCTGGGGCGTGACTGCTGCGAACTCAGCCGAAGTCAACTTTGCTGTCCAATCGCCAGCCGCCTTCATGAATAGTACTGTCACGCCCCCATGTCACGCCCGTGACCGAGAGCGTGTACTTAGAAATTTTTTCCTATAAATAGCCCAGTTCTGTAAGGTCCAAGGGTTCAGATTTTTGGGCCAAGTTAGTGTCTTTTTGTGGGCTTAATCCGTGGATACTAGTGCTATGTAAGGAGATTTCTCCCTTTTTATTTCATGTTTTGTTTTGCTTTATCTTTTAGCTTTGTAATAGCTTGAAAATTTAAATAAAAATGTTAGATTTTCTCTCTTTATTTGGCATGAAAAGTTCATTTGGATGGCTCACCTCTTTCCCTTTTTATTCTTTGTTCTTCACTTGTTCTTCATTTATGAAAAGTGTGTGTGAGTGTATGAGCTTAAATTTCTTTTTGTTCTTCTTAAATTTCCATGTAGAGTGTGTGAGTGTAGGTGTATAATTTTTATGCTTTGATTTAAATTATGTAGAGTGTGTGAGTGTAGGTGTTAAATTTTCATGCTTTGTTTTAATGCTTCCTTTTAATGCTTTGATTCAAATTATGTAGAGTGTGTGAGTGTAGGTGTATAATTTTATTGCTTTCTTGAATTTCATTTGGAGTGTGTGTGTTCGTGTGCATTTATTTCCGCCTACTCGTTAAGAGTTAAATGGCGCATCGTTTTCATTTTCAGTCCTACTCGTTCGAGTAGGACTTGTAATTTTTCTTTCTTTATTTTTCCGCCTACTCACTTGAGTTTAAATGGCCGGACTTTATTTCAGTCCTACTCGTTTGAGTAGGACTTGCAATTTTACTTTCTTTATTTTTTCCGCCTACTCACTTGAGTTAAATGGCCGGACTTTTTAGCCCTGTAATCGCATTTATTTTCTCCTACTCATTTGAGTAGGACTCGCTTTCATTTCAGTCCTACTCGTTTGAGTAGGACTTGCAATTTTCAGCCTTTATTTACCGCCCCCACTCGTTTGAGTGGGACTCGCAAATTTAAATTATGCAAATTTCATTCATGTGTAACTTAGCTTTTGTTTAATTTATAATTTGGAGTGTGCGTGAGTTCTCGTTTAGTTAACTTTTTAGCTCTCTAAATATTGTTATTTTTCTTTTGTCTCTTTCTTATAATCGTTTAGCATTAAAATTCGAACTCGCGCCTCACTAAATTATAAGCCGTCCCCATACCGATGTGTGGCTAATCGCTATTAGCCTCGGCATCGAAGAGCATTGGGACATTTAAAATGATTTATAATAATTAAAGTTCTTTTTTTCATTTTAATTTAAGCACTTAGGGTTTACCCCGGGTTTACGACGCGTAGGACCACATAATCGATGTGTGGGCCCTATTTCCGTAGTCCATATGCTAGCTAGCCGAGAGGCCGTGCATATGGACCGATCACCCCTGGGTAAATAGAGTTGCGTGCGCCCCCTCGAGAGAGGACAAGCGTAATTCTACCGGATTGGGTCCCCCACCCAATAGCGGGGTTCTTAGCGTAAAGCGGGCGTTAAGAGGAATCCTTCGTCGGACTAACGTTCGGTCGAATAGTCTTAATGTTTAAGTGAGCGATATCCCTATAGCTAGGTGAGCTCACATTTGTGGAACCTCCACGGCCAAGTTGTCTTATTATTAATTTGAAAACTAAGTCTTTTTATTATTAAAAATTATTTTAGTCTTAATCCGATTCGATGCCGAGCGTTAACCCTTCATCGAATATTTTCTAAACCGTTTTTTCGCTCCTTTGCTTTTTCGCCTTTTATTAAGTAAAAAAAATCCACCTTATTTTCAGTAAAATAATAGTCCTCCCGGAGGAGTAAGAATAGTCAACGCGACCCCGAGAACAATACGACCTCGGTATTCCCCCGAATATCGAGTACTACTTGCGATAGGTGCACTTGCCTACCCGAGCAAGCCCGCGGCGATCGACTCACCGAACCAACCACAGTAAGAGTCTGTTCGCGGGCCCATCAGTGGTGAAGCCACGGAATTGACCGAATTCACCGTTAATGTGCCCTGAGTGCATGGGGTTTTTGTCCGTGCGAGCCTACACCTGTGGCTAAATATATAATTGCACTTTATTATTTAGATGGGCTAATGAAATGCAGGGAAGGAGCACCGCCGTCCCGACTTAGGGGCGGGGTCATTATAATTTGGTTGGCTTTTGGCTGACCGTTGCTTTGTTTGCCACCGTGCGGTGGAATGGGCTTGCAGGTGCTGTAGAGCCGAGTACCAAATAGCGGGTTGGAGCTCCATGTTAGTGTGCTGGCCCTAGAAGGCCAAAGCGAATAGTTGTACTTTACTTTTGTCATGTGTGGCCGGCCTGCGAGCCGATGTATGGAAAACACAATTCATTAAGTGAACTATTGTAAGGCCATAAGACCATGTACCTTTTCAGTGTATTTGGGTTTCATTCTTGTTGTGTGGATGTGGACATTCATGATTATTGATTTAAGATTTGGGTTCTTTCAACTATTTAAAAGCTTCCGCTAGAATGCTCTGTGTAGGGCAAATAGTCTTAATTGGAATCTTTGGATATTCTTATGTAACCCTTCCGACTGTCTGTGGTATATGGCGTCGGGTTTCCAGATGGACCTTCTATTATATGTCATGTGACGGATGGGGGTGTTACACAAGAGCCCTACCTCAGATCCAAACTAGATCCTACTCTCAGAGAGGATAACTCTCCTATAACTTAGGAAAACCTGCCCTAGCTTAGGCTCAAAATCCCTACAGCTCAGATCTAAGAGGATCGTATAGAAGTAGAATGGTTTTAGTTAATTTGACACAGAGAAATTTCTCGGTGTCTGCTACTAGATCTGAGTAATCTCAGCTCTAACTATCTTTACAGCAGTAAAAAAATGTTCTTCAATAAATGACTACCTCTGTTGGAAGTACCTCAAAAAATTATTTCTGAACTTGTCGTAGATGACTAAAGATCTGCTAGATCATGAGTTCTTCAAACAACTAACCTGAACCTGTAGAGGACTGAAGGCTCTCCTTTGTTTCTTTATCAGAAGTGTTTCTTAACTTGCTGTAGTAGAAGATAATGCTACAGCTAATTGGAATGAACTTTTAGTTCAGCTGATCAAATTCAAGTTTTTTCCCAGCAACAATGGTGAGTAAGACGAAGTCCAGCCGCTCTTTTTCTTTTTGAAACAAAACCCTAAAAGTTGAGTTCAACATCCAAAAGCTGCCACTTTTATCTTCCATCGATTAATGGCTCCAAGAAGAAGTGGGGACCAGCTGCAGTTTACAACTACACCTTACTCTAATCGAAGAAGATGTACAGGAGCTCTCTGAGCTATTTGGCTTGTTCTGTAGCTTTCCCACAAGTATTTTTAACGATGTTGACTTTTGTTGACTTTGGCTGACGTCATCGGTTACGGACTTAGCCAATTTCTCAAATTCACTCCAGGAGTTAAGTACGTTGAGTGAACAAGCTTCACTCAATGTTAGAACCCTTGGTCAACTTTCTGAACAGTTCTGCATGATAGGCGTTGAGAGAGTTTACTGATCCTTCCTCACTCAGTGCCTCTAGACTTATCCATTTCTTCAACAGTCTGAAGGCGTTGAGTGAGTTGGCCTCACTCAATGCTTTTTTGTCTTTGCTTGTCTTCTTTATTAGGCATTGAGTGAACTGGCTTCACTCAACACTTCTGGACTTAGTCTATTTTTGTCTTCTTCTTAGGTTTTGACTGCAGCAGCAAGAGTCAACACTTTTGCTATCTGGTATTGATAGCGTTGTGTGATCCTTCCTCACTCAGTTCCTTTGAACTTGGCCGCCTTTTGTCATCTTGGGATTTATCATAACATGACTGATGACTACTTTTAGTCAACGTTTTGGGGGAAGTTTAGTATGCAAAATTCCTAAGTTTATTTATTTTTTTATGTTTTTTTATGCCTGTTATGTTTTATTTCGTATTTAATGTCTAGTTGTGTTTTGTTATGAAATAAAACTATTATTATGTTATATTATACTTGTTATGTTTAGTTTTATTTTTAATAACTAATATTATGTTATGTTATAAAATATAACTAACATTTTGCTTATTTGTTTTGTTTTATTTGTAGGTTCAAGCCCTCAAGTTGAAGCCTTTACAAGTGTCGACCCTCTCCAAGATGCAAGCAACCCGAGCCCTCTTCATGGTGCAGCCCACATAGTGCATGGCCGACCATCTTAAGTGTAACTCGTGGCTCCTCTTCAAGTTCAAACCCGAGCCATGATGTTGGTGTAGACCAAGTCCAGGCCCTCCTTGACACAAGTCGACCATGCAGCCCACATGATGCAACCCGAGTAGCCAAGCAACCATACAGCCCCTCTACACCCTACCCGAGCCTACAACAAAGCCCACCTAGCAGCCCATACTTGGCCGGCCCTTCCCCCCTCTTTATTACTCATTCATCTCCCCTCTTTATTTTATATTCTCTATTTTATTTCCTTAAAAATAAAATACAATGAACCTCCTTTCTCTCTCCACCTCATTTAATATCATGCATGCATCTTCTCCCCTTTGCTTGATCGGTGACCCCCCCTGTCCCCTCATCTTCATTTCATTCTAGAACCTTCTCCCTCTCCTATAAAAGGAACCCATGTCTCATGCATTGAGAGGTTGTATTGGAGAGAGAGTAAGTGAGATAGCTAGTTCAAGTGCAAGTTTTCTTCTTTCTTTGTTGTTAAGTAGATTTATTTTTTCATTATTATAATAGTATTTTTATTAGTACAATCTTTTCTTAATTTTATTATTGTGTACTCCATTTTTATTAATCAATGAATATGATTTTTCTTCATCTTATTGTGTTTTCTTCCTCAATTATGCGTAGCTAATTTCCTTTAGTATTCGATCGTGAGGATCCATGAAATGAGGGAAGGTTTTCCTTTTCTTTTTAGTTTTATTTTTGTTTAAATTATTCTCGATCCTTCTTTGATTTTTTTCGTGTCGACTCCAAATTTCCGGTATACGGTAGTAGGCAATTTGGTCTCATTTCATAGTAGTCGAGAGACTCGTTGATTTGAAAGATCACTCCAAGAAGGAAGGAGTTGATCGCAACCCTAGAGATAGGACGATGTAAATCCTCCTGATTGGAGTCAAATCCAATAGCGCGGGTCACTTCGATAATGCAACTTTAGGCCATTTTGACTTGTAAAGATATTTAGGTCAAAACGTCTATAAGTTAGGGGAATTAACGCTCTATCAAGATTACTTCCTAATATCGGATCCGTCACGGTCGAGGTTAATTTGCAAATTTAAATCTATATTTTTCCTTCTCGTCTCATTCCATGGTGAATCATTGATCAAATGCTAGCTATTTATCATAAGTTGTTGTTTTCAAAAATTATCTTTAGTTTTAATTTTAAAATTCTCAAAGACCCAACAATCTTTGGGTATGATAATATTAGAAGCGTGAGTAGCAGTACTTGACAACCCCAAGTTTAAATATGACCTTGGTACTACAATTCGATAGGTACACTTGCCTTTTGGATTGATAGCAATCAACACAGCATGTTTTTGGCGCCGTTGTCGGGGACGCTTTTCCGTCAATATTAAGAAAACGCTTTCGTTGTTACTTCTGCAAAAATCAAAAAAATTAAATTTTCTCTTTCTTTTTGGTAACAGTTTTTTTATGGAATTGTCTTATTTTGGTGCTTTTTGTAATTTTTGCGGGTCGCCCGACCACTTTTATTCTGAATGTCTTTCGGGAACCCCTCCCTCTTTTGATTTCAATTTTTCCGGAGCAGGTTAAAGTGTCCAATTTGACCCTTACTCCAATTTTTATCCTACTTGGGAGGTGGGGAACCCGTATTATTTTTCGTATGATTTTGCCCCGCAAAGCGCCGTGCCTCTAAATTTTAATTCAATCAATAATGGGTATTTTGAATTGAAAACTTCTCTTGATTATATTAATTCGCATTTCAAGACCATTATCGATTATTTTTCTCGTGAGGCCGCTTCGTTTTATTCGTCTTCTTTTCTGTCTCCTCCAATTTCTTCCTGTAATCAGTCACCAGATATCCCGGCTTGTCTTTTTCCTCTCGAGGAGGATAACTATTCGGATATTCCGGAATGTTTCCTTCCTTCTTTGGATGACACCCCTATGGATATTCTGACGTGCTTCTTACCCTTTGAGGATGACGAGACGTCTCATCATTCTCTTTTTTTCTAAAGATGTTTGTGATTCCATTTCTCTTCAAATTTCAACTATTCCAAATTTTTATATTTTTAGCGAATCTTCTTCTTCTATTTTAGGTAATTCTTCTTTCGTTCTTTCTACCCCTCCTCCCGAAATTTCACAAGTCCCTCCTTCTCCTTGTGAAATTTCCATTGATGAAATTTCTTTTTCTACTTCTTTTATTCCTCTTTCTATTTCTTCTTCTTTTTCTTCTTCTTCTTTTGACGAAACCTTCTTTTCCATTTTACATACGGCAGAGTTCTACTATAACTCTGTCCGTTCATTTTCGGGCATCATTCCATTGAAGATTCCACCCCATGTCGGTGTGATTCTTCAATTTTTCTCTTTTTTGATGTACTCTCCTAAGCACATACTAGGGAGTTAACTCTTCACTATAGTTTTTATTTTCCATTTAGCTAACCAATAATGTCGAGCTCAAACGACGTTAAACAAAGAGCGCTCTTGGGAGGCACCCCTTATCCTTTTTGTTATTTCTTTTTCTTTTTGTTTGCTTATTGTGTTTTGTTGGAATAAAACCTCCGGCGGTTCGTTTGGCTCCATCATTTTTTTTCTCTTCCTTAGGCCTGAGCCGGTGTCCAGCTTAAGTATGGGGGAATGAAATCAGCATTCGGCCTTACGAATCCGGGGAAGTTGTTTTCTTTTTAAGTATTTACTTTATTACATCCCCCCTCCCATTTCTTCTTCCTTTTTTTCTTTCTTGTTTTTATTTTTCATTGAGGACATTGCAAAGTTTAAGCCTGGGGGAGGGCTTCGCTCTTTTTCCTTTTCATTTCTTTTTAATTTCTCTTTTTCCAATAAAAAATCTCCTTTCTTTTTAAGTTTTTCAAAAAAAAATGTTTGTTTTAAGTACTTCAGCTTTATCAAAAATCCAAAAAAGCTAGAAAAAGTAAAACTTTAAAAAATCAAAAATTCCAAAAAAATTCAAATTTCAAAATTTTTAAAAAATGAAAAATATTAGAAAAATCCAAAATTATAATAAACCCCTTGCTTAGTCTTTTTGTTGTTTTCAGAAATTTTGTTTGAGTTTCTTTATAAGCATTTTTACTATTTTGATTTGATAATCATTTGTTTCATCATGTTTAGTTAAATTTAATATTTAGTGATTTAGTTTTGAGAATTATTTTATGGTTTTAATTTGCTTAGAGTAATTTATTTCGCACTTTTTCTCTTTTATTTTAAATAGTTTCAATTTTGTAGTAATTTTGCTTAACAATTTTGGATTCTAATGATTATTACCTCATGCTTTTAAATTCTTAGGAATTCTCAATCTAGTAGTAGTTGCTCTCTAGTATTTTAGTTTATTTACTAAAATTTTGTTTAACTCCTTCATTTTTCTTTATATTGTTAGATCATATGTCATGGGAATAAGGACATGTTAGTTCCTTATTCTCTGGCAAATATATGTAACCCAAATGAAAAGAGAAATTATGAAAGTGCAGGTTAGATCTGAAATACTCTAGAGGGAGGGGGTGAATAGAGTGTTATGCTCTCTACAAAAATCTTTACAACTTTTATCGTAATCCTAAGTGAACAAGTTAGCAAATAAAATAATAAGCACAACAACCTTGTAAATCACAGAGCACAGCCAAAATAAAAGAAAAAGGGCAACCAGATGACACAAGATATTTATAGTGGTTCTCCAACCTGGGTACATCCACTCTTCTACCACCCTGGTAGGAATCCACTCAGGTTTTTGATCAGGTGCCTGACACCAATGAGCTTTTTTTCAGGTGCTCAAAAACCAAAACCTCAAGTATTTTGGTAGGAGACTTGCAGCCAGAAATAATTTTGAAGGGAATTAAAACCCTGTACAGAGGATGGAAAAGGGTGATGGAGTCTTCTCTTTCTCAATAGCAACTGAGAAGACTTGTGGATTGATGTTAACAGATTGCTCCCCCTGAGATCTTGAATGGATCAGGAAAACTGGAGCACTGCCTCATGGTGATAGGTCTTCAAAGACTTGAATGTCTGGACCAGAGATTGCTTCAGGAACTTTTTTTGACAGATAGAGATTGTTGTCCTTCTGAAGTTGTCCTGGAGGATTAAAGGAAGAAGACTCTTGATAGTGATTGAATGTTCTTCTTCTTCTTGAAGATGTTCTCTGGCTAAGGCTGATTGCAGAAAATAACTTTTGATTTGTGTAAGATTTTTCTTGTGTACAATATCTATCAGTATGTCTGTAGTACTGCTTGATCCTTTCTTTTTTGACTCTTGACTGACTGAAGAGCATTCAAAATTTGAATCTTGAGCAGTAAATGCAATCGGCCTGGGAATGAAGGGGCAATCAATGATTTCCCTAACTGTCCCATGTAAAAATGGCATGTAATAATCCATAATCAATGCACGTTCTAACGGTAACATTCTGAGAAGATTGAGCATTGATTACTCCGGAATCATCGCCAAGAAAAGAGACGGGAAACTGGAGAAGACCTAGTCTGGAATCGTCGAACGAAGAACAACAATCGTCGAGCTGAGTTCACAGTTCGTCGAGCTGAGCTTGATGAGTTCGTTGAGCTGAGCTTGAGTGAGTTCATCGAGCTGAGCTTGATGAGTTCGTCGACCAGACAATAGCAATTTGTCTTCTAGGGAAACTTGTCAATTCTGCTTCAATCTTCATCGAACTGACAATCTTTATTCGTCGAGATGAGATCCAAATTCGTCGAGCTGAGAATGATTGTGGACTTAAAATCTAAGAAGTCTCTAACTGAGAAGGATTTAAATCGTAGTCCTGAAATCATCGAGTAGAGAACTGAATTCGTCGACCTGAGAAGTTGACTTCGTCGATCTGAGAAGTTGTGAACTTGAGGTCCAAGTTCGTCGAGCTCAGAATCTAGTTCATCGACCAAAGCCTGAAGTTGGACTTAGAAAAATCTGGAGTTATCCTGACATTAGCTTGTTGAAGTATCTCAGTCTTTGTCGAACAGAGAACAAAGATCATCGAGCTCAGCACAGAGAAATGTCTCAAGATCGTCGAGCTCAGAACACCTTTCGTCAACCTGAGTTCGATGAACGTCGAACTCATTTTACTTAGTATGGAAATCCTCTAATTCTTGAGTCTCTGATGGTCTTATTGATAGCTTGTCTATCTGATATTGACTCCAAGGACTTGGCCTTGACTCTAGGACACAAACTTGACCCTGGCTATACATGTTGGGTCACATCCTAAGCTAGTGAACCTAGCCGAAATCAACTAGGGATGCAACAATCTCCCCTTATTTGGGTGAGGTCACTAAGAGACTCAGAACATAAACAAACAGATAAACAAAGCAAGAAAAGAAATATATCTGGCAGAGAATTACTAACACATGCAACAGATATATATACATAAGCTTTGTTTAAACAATTAACATAGTTTGAAAACAAATGTAGAAAGAAATTGAAACAAAATAAAGATTACTTCTTCTTCTTTTTCTGCATAGACTTGTCTTCTGTTGTCTTCTCTCATGTCTTTTTGAAGATAATTTCTCTGTTTGGATCTTGAGCCTGTGCCTGAGTCATAGTCATGTCAGCTGCCCCAATGATTTTTAGTGATGTACCTCTGGGGACAACTGTTTCAGGGTGGAGCTTCATGTGATCATCAACATTGAAGAGTTTGTTGCCTTTGTCAAACCTTTTTAGTTCTTCCTTCTTGTACTTTGACATAGTTTTAAAACCTGAAATTTCTTTACCTTTAGCTTTGGCTTTATTAATCAATGACAGACCAATAAGTTTCTGGAACCTGGCCATTCTTGCAGTGTTGGCTATTTCAGGAACTTCAAATGGAATACGAGGAGAGTAAGGTCTTTCAGGATTCTTATCCTTCTGTTCTTCAGATATATGTTATTGTTGCTGCTGATGTTGTTTTCTTGAGGAATGATGGCCTTGCTGACTGCTTCCAGAGGATCTCCCTTGATGTCTCTGATAAGTTTGCATGTGGGCAGATCTCTGAGAGCTAGAGCCAGTGGCACCAGCTGCTGGAGGAGGAGGAGGAGGGTCTTTTCTGTTTCTATGAATTGGAGGAGGAGAGTACCTCCTACTTATTTTCCTTTCATTTTGTTGGTTCTTAGATAGCCACATCCAAGCAGGCATTCCCTTATAAGGTGCAACATTATGCAAAATATAGTAGGGAGTGTCAGTAGTTGGATTAGGCTTAGGAGTAGGAGGATGAAGAGCCTTCCTTTTCTTTGACAGCATTTTCTTCTTTTTCTTTGAAGCTTCTTCATCTGAATCATCATCATCATCATCATCTTCATCATCATTGTCAGAACCCTGAGGGTTATCATATAAAGCATCCAATCCTTTCAGTGTTTTATCATCAATGACAACCTTTTCTGAAGCAAGGGCAGAGGTTGAAGTTTCAACAACTGGAGTTTCAGCAGTAATTTCAGAAGAAACTACATAAGAATCAGAGGTAATTGGGACAGAGCTTTTAGCTGCTGCCATATTTTCCTCTTTAATATCTGCCAAGATCAGCTCATCCAGATCTGGCATAGGGGAATCATCCATGACAAAAATTGGTACTGAGATGTCTTCTGGAATAACTTCAGAGGTTGGAGCAACAATAGGAAGTGCAAAACTGTCACAGAGTTACTTAGCAACTGCTGGACTTATTTGAGATGTATAGGGCACAATAGCCAACTGTAGCTTAGTAAAGTCTTCTGGAAGAGACTGCATATACACAGTATCAAAATTTCTTAACAAAACAATCAAATTAACTGTGGGATTTAAATGGAAAGCACCAACAGTTTTTATTTGCTCTGGAACTGACACTTTTAAGTCAATGTCAGTATCCATAAACTAAATCAATTCAATCTGCTCTGGATCAAATTCTGGCAAAATTTCTGCATCTGTATCTGCTGCTGCATCTGCATCTGTTGCTGGAGGAACTGCTGCTGCATCTGCTGCTGTATCTACATCTGCTGCTACATTTGCATCTGCTGGTGGTGGAACTGCTGCTGCATCTGCTGTTGCATCTACATCTGCTGCTGCATCTACATCTGCTGCTGCTTCATCACAGAGCATCTCCCCCTGCCTATGTTCAGGAGATCCTGGAGCCATGCCCCTGAATGAAGAGGGGGGAGCAGAGAGGAGAGAAACTTGGGCAAATAAAGAATTAATAGAATTCACAAGAGGTATAATGGCCTCTGTGATTAGGGATTTGATGAGGGGAGTGAGCAGGGATATGATTGCAGATATAGTGGAGGGTTCCAAAGATGGAGAGGTAGATGGTGAGGGTAGAGATGTAGAGGAAGGGAGGGGAACAGATGGAGGGGAAAAAGGTGGAATGGCATCTGTTATGGTGTTTTCTAGTGGAGGTGGATAAGGGGATGGCATATGAAAATGTGAAATGCTGGACAGATGAGGTGGAGTTGGTGATGTTGGAGGAGTTGGGTTTGGATTCTCTGGAAGGGGGGTAGATGGACTGTCAGGGATGTCAAGTGGTGGTGAGGGAGGAGGAGTATGGAAATGAGAATGTTGTTGGGATTGGGGTGCTGGAGAAGATGGAAGATTGGTTGCTGGAAGAGGGTGTGGAGGTGGGATAACCTCTTCTGCAGGGTGGGGAGTGGCTTTTACAGCCCTGGTACTCTCAGAAGCTGGGATGGAAGATGAGGAAGCCTTGGATGGCTTGGAGATCATCCTCTCCCATCTACCAAACAATGTGCATGTGAGGCTCTTGATGGCATTGATGAAGATGGTCGGGGAGACCATAAATTCACAAGCCTTTTCTTGAAGGAAGATCTCTAAGATTCTTCCAAAGCAGACCTCTTTCTTGTTGTTCTTCTTCTTGATCAACTCAAAGAAGATCTGGCCCCAATCAACTTGTCTCTTGTTGACCACGGCGCACATGTGTGATGTAATCGTACACAGAGTGCTTGCCCATCAGCACTTTTCCCACAATGTCCGCCAAGAACTGGTAGGTGGTAGATAGTTGTTTCTTTAACAACTTGTTAGGGTTCTTCCAGTAAACCCCATAAATTTCAGCACCGAGTTATACTCATCAGAGTCAACATCCAGATCGTCTTCTCCATTTACAAACCCAAAAATTTCAGAAAGAACAGCGGGAGATAAAGAAACAGCATTAGTACCGATATTTCCTGTCAAGACATTTTCCTCAGAAACAGAAGAAGTGTATACCCATTCTCTAATTTCAGTTGCATGCAGTTTAATCCTTCTGGTTATAAAATCTTTGAGACCAAGTTCTTCTAGTATTTCCACAATGTAGAGAAATATTGTGTTAGAGTGCTGGAATGAATCAAAATCCATATCGAAGCCGGTGTCGAATTTCATGGCAGCCAAGGTGCTCGCTGGAATTGCCATTGATGAACTGCAAGAGAGATAGAGAAAACGGCGATCAAGAGCAAGGGAATAGAAAGCGCGGGATGGAGGTCGAAGAAAACATAGATATAAGGTTTTCCAGAATATGAATCGACAATCTCCGTTCCACGAAAATGAAAAATTCTTCGAACAGAGGTCGACGAAATAAATTATAGATAGATAATTCGTCGATCTCATCCAGAAGAAACGAAAACAGTTCGTCGAACTCCGTTCGACGAAATATCTTCTGAAGCATAGTTCGTCGATCTCCGGTCTACGAAAATTGTTTCCATACAGAGAATTCATCGATCTTCATTCGACGAGCATCTCTCAAACTTTCCCTAATTCGTCGAACTCCGTTCGACGAACTCTGGAAAATTCGTCAAATGCAGACATAAACTAATTTAACTCTTCTCCATTGATCATTCCTAGTTGATTTATAAAGAACAGATGATTTTTCTGATCCAAGGGTTTGGTGAAAATGTCTGCTCTCTGTAAATCAGTAGGAATATGGATTAGGTTAATTTTCTTTTTCTCTACACTATCTCTAATGAAATGTTGTCTTAAATCAATATGCTTAGTCCTAGAATGGTGAAGTGGATTATGTGCTATAGCAATAACACTAGTATTATCACAAAATAATGTTGAATTATTTAAGTTGACACCATAGTCTAGGAGTTGGTTTTATATCCATAACATTTGTGAACAGCAGCTGCCAGTAGTCATATATTCTGCTTCTGTAGTTGATGTAGACACAGATGTTTGCTTTTTACAAAACCAAGAGACAAACCTCATACCCAGGAACTGGCAAGTTCTAGAGGTACTCTTCCTTTCAACTCTACATCCAGCATAGTCAGCATCTGAGTATCCAGTTAACTGAAATTCTGACTCTACAGGATACCAGAGTCCTAGATTTGGGCAACTCTTTATATATCTCAAAATTATTTTTAAGAAAATAAGGTGAAATTCTTTAGGGTTCACTTGGAACCTAGCACAAAGGCATGTGGCAAACATGATATCATGCCTGCTAGCTGGTAGATATAATAGGGATCCAACAATTGCCCTATAATGCTTCTGATCTACAGGTTTTCCTGCTGCATCAGAATCCACAACAGCATTTGTAGCCATAGGTGTTTTCATTCCTGAAGCATCACCCATCCCAAACTTATTAATAAGCTCTTTAGCATACTTAGCTTGGGAAAGGAAGATACCATCAGGGAGCTGCTTCACTTGGAGACCAAGGAAGTAGGAAAGCTCACCCATGCTACTCATCTGAAATTTGGAATGCATGAGGTCAGCAAACTTCTTGCATAATTTGGGATCAGTAGACCCAAAGATGATATCATCCACATATATTTGTACTAACAAAATTTGGTCCTTATGATGTCTAGTGAAAAGAGTTTTATCTATGATTTCTCTTGTAAATTTATGCTCTAAAAGGAAGCTTGCTAAGGTATCATACCAAGCTCTTGGAGTTTGCTTTAAACCATAGAGAGCTTTATGCAATTTAAATACAGAAGAGGGTTGAGTTAGAGAGATAAAACCTGGAGGTTGTTCTACATAAACCTCTTCTTAAAGCACTCCATTCAAAAATGCACTCTTGACATCCATTTGGTAAACTTTGTATCTCCTATGAGCTGCATAGGCAAGTAATATTCTTAGGGCCTCTAACCTTGCAACAGGGGCAAAGGTTTGGTCATAGTCAATTCCTTCCACTTATCTGTAGCCCTGAGCAACAAGCCTAGCCTTGTTTCTCATTATGTTTCCTTGAGCATCCAGCGTGTTTCTGTAGACTCATTTGGTTCCAATAACTGGGTAGTTATGAGGTCTTGGAACCAAATTCCAAACTCTACATCTCTCAAACTAATTTAGTTTCTCTTGCATTACAATGATCCAGTGGGTATCTTGCTCAGCTTCATGTATGGAGAGAGGTTCAATCTGAGAGAGAAAACAGGCATGCATCAATTCTTAGTTAAGTTGATGCCTTGTCTGTACACCTGCTAAAATGTCTCCAATCACTTGAGATCTGGGGTGATCTCTAAGTGTGACAAGATCAGTGGGTGGAGTTTGTTCAGCAGCAGCTTCTGTAATTAATTCCTCTTGAGGAATGGTATTAGCTGTTGAGGGAAGTTCAACCACTTCCACTTGAATTTCTTCTTCACTGTCTTCAGCAACCTGTGGAGAAGGATGGGTTGACACCTCTTATGTAAGATTTAGTCCATCCATAGACTCACACAGTTGTGCAACATGCAAAGAGCTATTGGTAGAAATCTCTTTCTCCTTATAAGACATGTTAGCTTCATCAAAAGATACATGAACTGACTCTTCAATTTTAAGAGTGGATTTATTAAATACCCTATAGGCCTTGCTTACTTGGGAGTATGCTAGAAAAATCCCTTCTTCAGCCTTAGCCTTAAACTTTCTAATGTATCTTTTATTGTTTGTGTGAATATAACATATACAACCAAAAACTTTAAAATATGTGATTTTAGGTTTCTTTCCTTTAAGAAACTCATAGGGGATCTTGTTTTTCATCTTATGTATAAGGCTTCTATTCAGGACATAGTTAGCAGTGTTTACATATTCTGCCCAAAAGGATAGAGGCATGTAAGCATCTGCCAATAATGTGCCTGCATATTCAATGAGTGTCCTATTTTTCCTTTCAGCTACCCCATTTTGTTGGGGAGTTCTAGGAGCTGAGAAGCAATGCCTGATACCTTCCTTCTCACAGAACTCATGCATAAGAAGAGACTCAAACTCTGTACCATGATCACTTTTGATCAATGCAACATGAGTAGAGAACTCAATCTGTATGGTCCTGAGAAAATCTGTAAGAACCTTGAATGTATCTGACTTAGTTCTCAGAAAGGCTACCCAACTGAATCTGGAGAAGTCATCAACAATTATTAAAGTATAAGACTTCTCTCCTAGGCTTTGTACTGCAATGGGTCGAAATAAGTCCACATGAAGCAAATACAAAATCCTAGGTGAATCATTTTTATTAATGGATTTGAAACTAGTTTTAGTTTGCTTTACTAATTGACAAGCCCTGCATAGGTTTTCCTTCTTGTAGAGACCAGAAGGTAAACCTCTAACAAGGTTGTCTTTAGATAACCTAGCTATATTCTTAAGGTTTACATGTCCTAATCTTTTATGCCACAACTTATTTTAATTACTAGTGATATTGAGTAAACAAACATCAGTTTTGGCAGAAATAAAGTCTACTAGATATATGTTGCCTTGTTTAATTCCAATTAAAACAATTTGCTTTTCATTATTAATAATTGAATAAGAGGTAGAGTTAAAGTGTAACTGATAACCTTCATCACATAATTGACTTATGGATATTAGGTTATGTTTGAGTCCTCTTACATATGTTACTCTCTTGAAGGTAACTGTTCCAATCTTTACTGCTCCATATCCTTCAGACTGACCACTATTTGAATCACCAAAGATCACCTTTGGTCCTAGCTTGGACTTGTAATTGGATAGATTGTCCTTGCAGCCTGTCATATGCTTGGAGCAACCACTGTCCAAATACCAGGTCTGACTCACCCTTGGACAGCTCTTCACCTGTACCTGTAATGAAAAACAAAACTCAATTGTTCTTGACCCAGGTTACCTTAGGTCCTTTATTTTGTTGAAATGAAAAACTAGATATAACTGATAAAGCAGGTTGAGATTTATACCCTAAGGGGTGATATCTCCTAGATGGAATAACCCAATCAACTACTGGATTGAATGGTTTATTAGTTGTCTTAGAATTTTTTTAAGAGAAATGATTTAAGTTTGGTCTTTCTGTGTTCGTTGAATTCTTGTAAGTTCGTCAACCAGAGTTTGACGAATAGGGCTGAGATCGTCGATCTCTGCTCAGAGAGTGACAATAATCATTTTCTGTGCCCCACGTTTGTCGACCTCTGCTTGACGAACCATACAAAGTTCGTCGATCGCAGTTAGATAAATTATTATAACTGAAGTTTGCATTCAGAGTTCGTCGATTTGTGTTTGACGAACTGGCCATATTTCGTCGATCTGAGTTCAACAAATGCTGTTGAACCTTGTTTTTATTAGTTGTTTTCTAATTTGTATTGCTCTTGTCTATGGGTATCTTCTCTTTTCCGTTGGCAGAAACAAATTCAATGAGTATGGTAAGAATATTTCTCTTAATTATGGGAGGCAAACCTGATGATGCACCCAAGCCCAGCTTGCCATTTAATCTGGCATTCATTGTGCTTGTTATGTCCATCAGCTTGAGACTTCTCCCATTGAGAGATTGCTCAAGTTGTTTGGCCTCACATAAGTGAGATTTTAATTTAATTATCTTTTCTTTTGCTAAGGCTAGTTGATCTTTTAGTTTAATATTTTCTGAGTTAACAGATTCAAGATTTCCTAGTCTTTCTCTAAGGGTCTTTATTTCTTTCTCTGAATTAATTAAATCTAAACACAAAGTTTTTAATTCAATTTTAAATAAATCAGAATTAAAATCAAAGCTTGAAAGAACCTGAGCAGCATCTGAGTCTGAGGCTGCCTCATCTTCAGATTCTCCTTCTTATCCTGAACAGCTTCTGGAGGCATCAATTGCCATAAGGCAAACCTCCTTGGATCTTGCTTCTTTCTCTTCTTCACTTGAGCAGGAAGAGGATGATTCTTCTTCAGTATCACTCCATGTTTCAGCAACAAAGCCCTTGTCTTTATTTTTGTACTTGCTGGAGGAGGGTCTGCTGCTGTGTTTTCTCCTGGAGTCCTTTTCTTTGTTTTTCTCCTTCTTCTGGTTTTATGGAGATTCTGAGATGTAATGTCCAGGCTTTTTGCATCCAAAGCACACAACCTCCTTGGTTGGTGTCTTGTCATACTTAGGCTTATCATCCTGCTTGGATGATTTTCTTCTGAAATCCTTTCTAGTCGTCTTATAAAATCTTTTTGCAAAGAGCCTCATGAGTTCTTCATTAGATGTTGAGGTCTCACTTTCCTCAGATGCTTTGAAGGCTATACTGTGGTCTTTTCTAAGTGGAGTTGTTGTTTTCTATTTTGCTACTTCTCTTGACTTAATGAATTGCTCATAAGACTTTAATTTGCCTAGCAGTGATTCGGTTGATATATCATTTAGTCTTCTGGCTTCTTTGATAGGCGAGATTCTTGAATCCCAAGAGCTAGGGAAGCACATCAAGATCTTATCATTCACCTCTGTAAGGGTGATGTCTTTATCCAAGGTTTTAAGCTCATTGATGATTGAGCTCAACCTGTTGTACATTTCAGCCACTGATTCAGTCTCATCCTTCTTAAAATTCTCAAACAGGGATATGAGATTTGATCTCCTGTCTTTCCTTTCATCTGCTGAACCAGCTACCATTTGGTTGACGGAATCCCAAATGGCCTTGGCTGAGGTGCACTCAGCCACCTTCTGAAATATGTCATCTGACATAGTTTGAGCCAAGATGTTCATTGCCTTTGCATCTGCAATTTTGGCTTTCTTGTAGGCATCATTATTCTCTGGAGGAGGTACTGCAGTCATATTTGTAGAGGTACTTGTAGAAGCTGCAGGTGCTGAAGGTACTCTTGTCAAGATAGAAGCAAAAATATCCTCATCAATAGAATTCATATATAATTTGATTCTTGCCTTCCAGATGGCAAATTTGTTAAGATTGCATACTAAAGGTCTGATGCTTACATAATCTTTGTTTTGATCCATTTCTGTGAAGAAATAAATCTAATAACAAAACAAAAATAATCAGATCTAACAAGTGGGATCTTTATGGATCAAGAGTTAGCCTGTACAACCAATTAACCTCTTAAGGTGTGGTAGATTAACCAATCTCCCTCTGATACCAATTGAAAGTGCAAGTTAGATCTGAAATACTCTAGAGGGGGGTGAAAGTGCAAGTTAGATCTGATATACTATAGAGGGTGGTGAATAGAGTATGGTGCTTGCTAAAATCTTTTTACAACAGTTGTTGTATTTCTAAGTGAACATGGAAGCAAATAATATAAAGTAAATCTAAACACAGCAACTATCTAATCACAAAACAATCACAAACCACAGCCAGAAACAAAAGAAAGATAAGAAACCAGATGATACAAGGAGCTATAGTGGTTCCCCAATCAACCTGGGTTCATCCACTCTTCTACCACCTTAGGTAGGAATTCACTGCAGGATGAGTTGATCAGGTGTCTTGGGCACCAATGAGCTTTTGATAAGGTGCTCAAAAACCAAACCAGATTTTTTGATCAGGTGTCTTACCACCACTAAGTGTTGATAAGGTCTCAGAAACCAAACACAAAATTTTGAAGGGAGATTGAAAAACCCTATATAGCAGAGAGAGAGAGAGAGAGAGAGAGAGAGAGGGATGAGATGATCTTCTCTGTCAACAGTCAGAGAGAAGATAGTGGATGTTGTCAAAGCTCCCCCTGAGATCTTGAGTTTTTCAGGAAGTGAAGCTTTGCAGTAGGGTGATAGGCCTTCAAATGATTTGATCTCCAGCAATAGATGATTTCAGCAGCAACTGAAATGTGTGGTGTCTGGAGTCTTGAATGATGATGGCCTTTGAACACTTGAATCAAGAGAGATCTGAAAATTTCAGTTAGTTGATCTCCTTTAGTGATGTGTTCTTGTATGAATCTTTGAGACTGAGAATGTATGCAACTCTCTTTCTTTCTCTTGTGTAATTGTTGTTGTAAGAGCTGTAATTCTTGTTGTTGTAGAGAATTGTTATTGCAGAATATGTGTCTTTTTTTTGTCTTACACTGAGAAGAATGAAAAAAATGATCTTTTATTCTCTTGATCTGAATAGAAATGATCCTCTGTCTAAGATAGCCATTATCCTGTCAATAAATGACTTCCTTAATTACAATTTATCTTCTGGAGGAAAGTACAACAAAACATTCCTTAAAAATTCCTTGAAACTTGCTCCAGATTAAATGAAAAACGGCTATAAGATCTCTGAATTCAATGCTGACAATAATTCCACAGCTGTCTAAATTTGAATCTTGAAAAATGTTGAACTCTTCAGAGAAACGTCGAACTGAGCTCCACTATCGTTGAACTGAGCTCAGAGATTGGACTTAGACAGAAACAGAGATCGTCGATCTGAGCTCAACTATCATCGAACTGAGCTCAGAGATAGAGAATCAAACTGGAGTCAAGATCGTCGATCCGAGCTAGAAGATCGTCGAATGGAGTTCGACGACTCGTTGAAGTTGAGCTCAGAGATCGTCGAATGGAGTTCGACGATCCGTCGAAGTGAGCTCAACGATCGTCGAATGGAGTTCGATGATTCGTCGTACTGAGCTCGACGAAATGACTTGGTCTCCAAAACTAAAAAGCATGTTCCTGAGGGCAGCTTCCAAACCTAAATACTAACCCTTAGACTCAATTCTAATTGACCTTTGGATCTATACAATGAGGTCAAGACAGGTTTCCTAAGAGACATAGTGATCCTTGCCCAAATTAGTAATAGGGTGTTCCAACAATCTCCCCCTATTTGGGTTAGGATTACTATTTACAGATATTGAGGAAATAAAACATACAAAACAGAAATGCAACAAACAAAGCATAGTAGAATCACAGACATTGTCACAGATAGGACAGAAATCAAAATGTATTGTCACCTTACAGAATTACTCTTTCTCTTTGTTCTTTATAAGGACTATTTCTCTGTTTGGATTGAGAGCTTCTTTCTTAGATCTTCTATCATCAGCTGCACCTAAAGAGGTTTGTTGCTTTGGCCTGGGCACTACAGCTTCAAGGTGTAGCTTCATGTAGCTTTCTGAATCAAAGAACTTACTGGATGAATATCTTTCAAGTTCCTTTTTCCTTTGATCTGATAAAGTGGTTATACTGGAAGTGTCTTTGCCTTGTTCTCTAGCTTTCTTAATCTGATCCAAAGCAGCCAATTCTTTCATCCTAGTTGTCCATGAAGTAGGATTATTTTCTGGATCCTCAAAAGGAACTGGAGGCTCATATCTATTGGAGGGATTGTCTGGAGGAGCTCTGGAGGAGACTAGTTCTTTTAGTTTGTAAGGAAAGGGACCAGAGGTTATATCAGATGGACCTTGTCCTTCCCTTGAGTAAGGATGTTGCCTGGAATGGCCTTTGGAATAAACTTGAAATTCTCTTTGGTTTCCTCTGTAATTTCCTCTCCTTGACTGATAGCCTCTAGATTGGCTTCCTCTGTATTGGGATCTTCCCTGAGGTTGATAGGAGGATTGGCTTTTGGCAGAAGGTTGAGATGCAGAACTACCACTTGCACCTGCACCTGCTGAAGGAGGAGGAGGAGGAGGATGATTGAACTGGGTTGATCCTTTGTCATATTTCCTATTCTTCTTCATAGCCTTTAGTTGATTTTTGGAATATTGCATCCAATGTTCTGTGATAGGACAGTTATGCAGTATGTAGTAAGGAATATCATTTGTGTCTTTCAATTTTGCTGGAGGAACTCTCTTCATTGCTTTGCTTCTGAATTTTCTTTTTCTTGAAATAGTAGCAGAGGAATCATCTGAATCAGTCCTATACTGATTACTTTCTGAGCTTGGATCATCATATAATGCATCAATCCTTTTGAGATAATACAATTGTTGTTGTTATTGAGCAGAAGAAACAACAGAACCAGCAACAGTAGTAGCAGCAACAGCAGGAAGAGGAGTAAAAGTAGCAATACAGGCAGAAGAAGTTATAATAACAGATTCAAATACAACATCAGATTCAGATACAGCACTTGCAGCAACAACACTTTCAGAAATAGAAGGTACAGCAGCAGTAACAACAGGCTCAGGGATAGGTGCCTCTATCATATGCATGTCCTCAGATACTTAAACAGCAGCAACATCAGAACTATCAGAAACATCAACATTATCAGTAGGAGCAGCAGAAGTAAGATCAACAGAAACAGAAGGCTCAACAGTATTTAGGGAATTTATATAGGAGCTTATTAAGCTGGTATCACAGCTAGAGATGGGCACAATGGCCTTAGACAGATCTTCAGATTGCTGGTCTGGCAGGTAGTTGAAATAAACAGAATCAAAAAGTGATAACAGTGACCTGAGGTCCACTGTGATAACTGCAACTGGAGGTACTGGAGCTTGAGCTTGGACTGCAACTAGAGGTACTGGAGCTTGAGCTTGGACTGAAGTAACAGCAGCAGCAGCAACAAGCAATCTATCCACATCATGAGGCATCTCCCCCTGCCTAGATTCAGTCAGGACTGGATAAAGACACCAAGATGAAGGGATTGCCTGAGGAGGAAGGAGAGAGGAGAGCCTGGCAGACAGTTCTTGGACTGTTTTTAGAAGAGTAGCCAAGGAGGTCTCCATCAAGAGTGATTGCCTGGGAGCTATCAGCTCATAAAGCCTGTCTGCTAGAGCTGGAAGATCTATATGCTCAAGAGGGACTTGAGCAGAGGTAGGGATTGAAGGTGGTGCAACAGGAGATGTTGGTGGAGAACTTGTGGATGGTGGAAATGAAGGTTGAGAGATGGGAATTGTGGAAATGCAAGATAATGGAATGGAAATAGAGGGTGTAAAGGAAGGTTGTGCAATGATAATTTGAAGTAGTTGTTGATATGAGGTGGATGAGGAAGGTGGCTCAGTAGGGTATGAGGGAGAATCATCCATAAAGGAATCATCTATAAGATTGAAAGATGGAATATGAGAGGATGTGTCAATATCTAGATGTCGGTATTGATGTAGAGGGTGGAAGATTTCTTCTGTTATTGGAGGAATTGGAGATGGAATTGAAGTAGGAGAGGGAAGTGAAGTTAGAGATGGGGTGGAAATAATAATGGTGGATATTGTAGATGCAACAAGAGGTGGAGGAGGAGGAGAAGAAACAGGCAAGCCTTCTACAAGGGCAGAAACTTTAGGGGAAGTGACTGCAACAGTCCTTGTGCCCGAAGTAGTAGATGCAGAGGGCCTACTGGGCTTCACTATTTGCCTGTCCCATTTTCCAAACAGGGCACAGGAGAGCCTCTTGGAGGCATTGATGTGCATCTCATTTGAAACTAGCAGAGCAGGGCATCTGTTCTGAAGAAACAGCCCTAATATTCTCCCAAAATTAACAAAGTTTTTGTTGATTTTCTTCTTGATTAGGTCAAAGAAGATTTCTCCCAATTCAGTTGTTTCTTATCCACAAGAGCACCCATCAAGTAGAGCTGATACCTGGATATGGTATCATGGGCTGAGTCTTTGGCCAACAATACCTTCTCATCAACATCAGCTAGGAATCTGTACTCCACAGATAGATTTTTCTTTAGCAGCTTGCTAGGGTTTGCATCTGAATGTCCCATTCTTTCAAGCATAGCAAAAAATTCCTCTCCAGAAAGTTCAACATACTCTTCCCCAGATTTTAATTGAAAAATCTCTGTCAGGGCAGCAAGTGTTAGAAATACCTGGGTTCCTGAGATTGTGCCAACCACTGTATTCTGATCCTGATTATGGGCACTATATACCCATTCCTTGATCTCATCTGCAGGTAATTTGATCCTGGTAGTCATGATTGTAGCTAGCTGTTGTTCTTTGAAAAGGTTCAGAATGTCCTGCAAGATTTGATCACTGTTGTTGAATGAGTCCATGTCGATGTCAAAACCTGCATCAAATTTCATCACGGCCAGGATTGCAACTGAGACGGCCATTGATTCCTGCAAAACATAAACAACCAAATGACCAAGTGTAGAGATGTTTGGAGGGAAAGAGAAAATTTGCAGAGAGAATGAAAGCGCAAAAGGAGAACGACGACCGAAAAATGAATTTTATATTAGGGTTTGACGCAGAAAAGGAAAGATCGTTGAACTAAGTTCGACGATCCCGGCTTCTAAAGGAAACTGAAAGGTCATCAGTAGCGTCGGTCTCCGTTCGACGATATTGAAGAGCGTCGAGCTCCGTTCGACGATAGTTCAGAAAACAAATCGTCGAGTTGCGTTCGACGATCGCTGACCTGGAGAGATAGTTTAGCACTATCTGAGAAGCGCTGAACTCTGGTCGACGATTTTGCAAAGCGTCGATCTCTGTTCGACGATCTGGGGGAAAATCGTAGAGCGCAGTTCAGAGACCAAAAACACTATATACACTAGAAAAATCAAGAAGTTTGCCTAGACTTGGTCAATTTTTCTAGAGTTTTAAAATCTTGGATCTTATTTTAGACATCCTCCATCTAACATTCCTAACGTATTCTGGAAGAAGGTGTGTTTCTTTTCATCCAAGGGTTCGGTGAAAATATCTCCCCTTTGCAAATCAGTTGGGACATATTGAAGTTCAATTTTATTTTTCTCAACATTATCCCTTAGAAAGTGATGCCTAATTTCTATGTGTTTTGTCCTACTATGGAGGACTGGATTTTGTGCTATAGAAATAGCACTAGTATTATAACAAAATATTTTTGACTTCCCTAAGTTGTAGACATAGTCTAGGAGCTAATTTTGAATCCACAAGAATTGTGAACAACAACTACCTGCAGCCATATATTCAGCTTCAGCAGTTGAAGTTGGCACAGATGTTTGTTTCTTGCAAAACCAGGAGACAAGTCTGTCACCAAGAAACTGACATGTTCCACTGGTGCTTTTCCTGTCAATTCTGCATCCAGCATAATCAGCATCAGAAAATCCAGTTAAGTCAAATGCTGAATCTTTTGGATACCAGAGACCTAGATTTGGACAAATTTTTACATACCTGAGAATCCTTTTTACTAAGGTTAGGTGTGACTCTCTAGGGCTCACTTGGAGTCTAGCACATATGCATGTAGCAAACATCATGTCAGGTCTACTAGCTGTAAGGTACAATTAAGAGCCAATCATTGCTCTATATGTTGTCAGATCAACAGGTTTCCCATGTTCATCAGCATCTAATACAACATTAGTAGGCATAGGTGTTTTCATACATGATGCTTCAAACATACCAAATTTCTTAACCAATTCTTTTGCATACTTGGTTTCAGAAATAAATATGCCTTCAGCATGTTGCTTGATTTCCAATCCTAGAAAGAAGGATAGCTCACCTATGCTACTCATTTCAAATTTAGAATGCATTAGGTTGGAGAACCTTCTGCACAAATTTGAATCAGTATAACCAAAAATAATATCATGTACATAGATTTGTACTAGTAGGGTATGGTACTTATGGGTTCTAATAAAAAGAGTTTGGTTTACTCTACCCCTTATAAATTCATTTTTTAGAAGAAAGCATGCTAGGGTCTCATACCATGCTCTAGGAGCTTGCTTTAGACCATATAATGCTTTATGCAATTTGAAAACATAATCAGGATGAGTTGAGGAGATAAAACCTAGGGGTTGTCTGACATGGACTTCTTCTTTGATATCTCCATTGAGAAAAGCACTCTTTACATCCATCTGGTATACTTTGAAACCTTTGTTTGCTGCATATGCTAAGAAGATTCTTATGGCCTCTAACCTTGCAACTAGTGCAAAAGTCTAGTCATAATCTATCCCTTCTTCTTGAGAATACCCTTGAGCAACTAGCCTTGCCTTATTACTTACAATTACTCCTTGATCATCCAATTTGTTTCTGAACACCCACTTCGTTCCAACAATGGAGTGATCCTTAGGCCTTGGTACTAGTTCCCAAACTTTGTTCCTTTCAAATTGATGCAACTCTTCTTGCAATTCAATGATCCAGTGTGGATCTTGCTCTGCATCTTGAATGGATTGAGGTTCAATTTGAGAAAGGAAGTAAGTGTGCATCAAGTTTTGTTTGACCTGATTTCTGGTTTGCACACCAACTGAGATGTCTCTAATCACTAGGGAAATTGGATGGTCTCTTGATGTTACTAAATCAACAGGGGGTGTTGATTGTTCACCAACCTGTGTTGTTGTTTCCTCTGGTGGTACAACAACTGGCTCTTCAAGAAGTTTCTCTTCAAGATGTTGAATGTCTTCTTCATCTTCACTGCTTTCCTCTTTTTGAATGATTTGTAACCTGTCCAAGTCTTCTGCAAGAGAGTGTACCTGCAAAGGTTCTATGGTAGAAGTATTCTTCTCCTTGAAAGACATGTTAGATTCATCAAAAGATATATGAACAGATTCTTCAATTTTGAGAGTTGATTTATTATATACCCTATAAGCCTTACTGATCATGGAGTATCCCAGAAACACTCCTTCATCAGCTTTAGCTTGAAATTTTGCTAAGTATTTCTTGTCATTATTGTGAATGTAACAGATACAACAAAAAATTCTAAAATAATCTACTTTAGGTTTCTTCCCTTTGAGTAATTTATAGGGAGTCTTGCCCTTCAACTTATATATTAAACATTTATTCAACACATAGTTGGAGGTGTTCACTTCATCTGCCCAAAAAGATAGAGGAAGGTGAGCATCTGACAACAATGTAGTAGCAGATTCAATAAGGGTTCTATTTTTCCTTTCAGCTACCCCATTTTGTTGAGGAGTTCTAGGAGCTGAGAAAGTGTGCCTGATCCCTTCACTTTGACAGAACTCTTGCATAAGAAGAGAATCAAACTCTGTCCCATGATCACTTCTGATCAGGGCAATGTGAGTATTGAACTCAGTCTATATGCATTTGAGAAACTCTGTCAAACACTTAAAGTTATCAGACTTCTTCCTCAGAAAGAACACCCATGTGAATCTAGAGAAGTCATCTACAACCACTAAAGTGTAGGATTTCCCTCCTAAGCTTTGTACTGTAATGGGTCCAAAAAGATCCATGTGTAACAGATACAAAATCCTAGGTGAATCACTCTTATTAAGTAACTTGAAACTATATTTGGTTTACTTGCCTAATTGACAAGCTCTGTAGAGTCCTTCCTTCTTGTAGGGGCCAGAAGGTAGTCCTCTGACAATATTGTCCTTGGATAGCTTAGCAATGGTTATAAGGTTTATATGCCCTAGTCTCTTATGTCATAACTCATTAGGTCTACAAATAGAATTAAACAGGCAAATATCTACTTCTGTTGAAAGAAAGTCTACTAAATAGATGTTACCTTTCCTTTTAACTGTCAACACAGTTGTGTTGTCCTTTGATTTGATCTTGCATAAGGATTTGCTGAAAGTCACTTGGTAGCCTTCATCACATCGCTGACTAGTACTGATCAGGTTATGTTGTAGTCCTTCCACATAGGCTACTTTCTTGAATGTGACTGTGCCAATCTGAACTGCACCATATCCTTTTGTTAGTCCAAAGTTTGAATCACCAAATATGACTTTGGGTCCAAGCTTGGCTTTAAAGGATGTGAAGTTATCCTTGTTTCCTGTCATGTGCTTTGAGCACTCACTATCCAGATATCATTGATGGTTTGATGTTGGATAGGTCTTCACCTGCACATAAAATAATTTACTTGTTTTTGACCCAGTTTACCTTGGGCCTAGGTTGATAACCTTTAAATTCAGAAATAAATGACATCCCTGGTTGACTCTTATAACCTTCAGGATGATATCTCCTTGGAGGTAATATCCATTCAGTATAAGGGTTAAATCTTTGGGATGAAGTACCCCTAGGTTTGGATTTTGATTTACCCTTGAAAAGGTTTTCAAAGCTCTGATCTCTACTCGACGATCGTGGAGCTGAGTTCGACGATCTTGGGTCAGATCGTCGAGCTCCGTTCGACGATCGGTTGTGGCAAAGTTCAGGGTTTAGAGATCGTCGACCTGAGTTCAACGATTTTGGCTGAGATCGTTGATCTCCGTTCGGCGATCGTCTAGCTCCGTTCGACGATTTCTGTTGAACCTTGGTTTTCTTAGGTAAGTCAGAATTTTTCCTAGCTACCTCGACAACTCCCTTGCCTTTATCAGAGATAAATTTAATTGGGGTTGTTAGTACTATAGGTTGGCTAGATGAAGCACCCAAGCGCAGTGTACTATTGAATCTAGAGCTCACTGTGCTTGTGATGTCCATTAGCTTGATACTTCTCCCATTAAGGGATTCTTCAAGCTTTTTGGCCTCTGATAGCTCACTTTTCAGTGAAGCTACCTGCTCCCTACAGCACTCCAACTTCTCAGAGAGTTTGAGGTTTTCTGATTTTAAGGTACTGTGTTCAGACAATTGATTTCTGAGAGAAATGATTTCCTTCTCAGATTTTAATAAGTCTAAACATAGTGCTTTAAACTCATACTTAAAGTCCTCAGAATTAAAATCAAATGAGTCTATTACCTGGTCCTCTTCAGGTTGAGTCTCTGATTCAGATTCTGACTCTTCTGCATCAGAATTGTGTTGTGAGGCATTGATAGCCATCATGCAGAATTCCTTCTCTTCAGCATCATCCTCATCATCACTTGAGCTAGAAGAAGTTTCAGATTCTTCTTCTGTCTCACTCCAAGTTTCAGCAACAAATCCCTTCCTTGTGTGTTTGTTCTTGCTGGATGAGGGTTTGTCATTGCTATTCTTCTTGAAGTCCTTGTCTTTTCTTCTTTCTCTCTTATTCTTTCTGTCCTTATTTTTATTTTCTGGACAGTCAGACATAATGTGGCCTGGTTTCCTGCAACCAAAATAGATAATCTCTTTGTTATTTTATTTATCATACCTTGGCTTGTCATGCTCATTGTATGATCGTTTTCTGAAGTCCTTTCTGGCCATTTTGTAAAATCTTTTGGCCAATAGACTAAGCAGCTCATCATTGCCTGTGACCTTGTCTTCATGCTAATCTTCAGTGGCTTTGAAAGCTATTGAATTTTCGTTTCTTGTGGCTAGTGAGGCAGCCTTCTGCTCTTCTTCTCTATTTTTGATGAACAGCTCATAAGACTTGAGCTTGCCCAAGAGAGCTTCTGTTGTGATCTCATTGAGGCTTCTGGCATCCTTGATTGGCCAGATCCTTGAGTCCTAAGTGCTTGGGAAGCACATTAGGATTTTATCATTTAGCTTAGTCAATGAGATTTCTTTATCCAAAGTCTTCAGTTCATTGACTATCAGGCTGAGTCTATTATACATGTCTGCTACCGACTCAGCTTCTTCTTTCTTGAAATTCTCATATTGAGTTATGAGGTGAGATCTTCTGCCTTTTCTCTCATCAGCAGATTCTGAGACTATTTCAGATAGCTTGTCTCAGATGTCCTTTGCTGAGTTACATTCAGCTACCTTTTGGAATATCTCATCAGACATAGTCTGAGCAAGAATGTTCATGGCTTTTGCATCTGCAACTTCCCATTTCTTTATTTCTGCATCTGTTCCTGATGGAGGTGGAACATCATTTGTACTTGTGCTCTCTGGAGGTCTTGGACACACTGTCAAAATAGAATTGAAAATGTCCTCATCAATAGAATTCATGTACAGTCTAATTCTTGCCTTCCAAAGTGCAAACTTAGACATATTGCACACTAGAGGTCTGGTGCTGGCATAATCTTTGTTTTGGGCCATGTTTTGTGAAGAAATAATTCTAATAACAAAATCAAAACAAGCAGATCTAACTATAGGGATATTTGGGTTCAGGTGTTAGCCTCTACAACCACCAAGGTTTGGTATTTTTAACCAACCTCGCTCTGATACCAATTGAAAGTGCAAGTTAGATATGATATACTCTAGAGGGGGGGTGAATAGAGTATGGTGCTTGCTAAAAACGTTTTACAATAGTTGTTGTATTCCTAAGTGAATAGGGAAGCAAATAATATAAAGTAAATCTAAACACAGCAACTATCTATTCAAAAAGCAATCACAAAAAAAAGCCAGAAACAAAAGAAAGATAAGCAACTAGATGACACAAGGAGCTATAGTGATTCCCCAATCAACCTGGGTACATCCACTATTCTACCACCCTAGGTAGGAATCCACTACAGGATGAGTTGATCAGGTGTCCTGGGCACCAATGAGCTTTTGATAAGGTGCTCAAAAACCAAACCAGATTTTTTGATCAGGTGTCTTGCCACCACTGAGTGTTGATAAGGTCTCAGAAACCAAACACAAACTTTTGAAGGGAGTTTGAAAAACCTTTTACAGCAGAGAGAGAGAGAGAGAGGGATGAGATGATCTTCTCTGTCAACAGTCAGAGAGAAGATAGTGGATGTTGTCAAAGCTCCCCCTGAGATCTTGAGTTTTTCAAGAAGTGAAGCTTTGCAATAGGGTGATAGGCCTTCAAATGATTTGATCTCCAGCAATAGATGATTTCAGCAGCAACTGAAATGTGTGGTGTCTGGAGTCTTGAATGATGATGGCCTTTGAACACTTTAATCAAGAGAGATCTGAAAATTTCAGTTAGTTGATCTCATTTGGTGATGTGTTCTTGTATGAATCTTTGAGACTGAGAATGTCTGCAACTCTCTTTCTTTCTCTTGTGTAATTGTTGTTGTAAGAGCTGTAATTCTTGTTGTTATAGAGAATTGTTATTGCAGAATATGTGTCTTGTTTTTTTTTGTCTTACACTGAGAAGAATGAAAAAACTGATCTTTTATTCTCTTGATCTGAATAGAAATGATCCTCTGTCCAAGATAGTCGTTAGCCTGTCAATAAATGACTTTCTTAATTGCAATTTTTCTACTGGAGGAAAGTCCAACAAAACATTCCTTGAAAATTCCTTGAAACATGCTCCAGATTAAATGAAAAATGGCTACAAGATCTCTGAATTCAATGCTGACAATAATTCCACAGCTGTCTAAATTTGAATCTTGAAAAACGTTGAACTCTTCAGAGAAACGTCGAACTGAGCTCCACTATCGTTGAACTGAGCTCGGAGATTGGACTTAGACAGAAACAGAGATCGTCGATCTGAGCTCAACTATCGTCAAACTGAGCTCAGAGATAGAGAATCAAACTGGAGTCAAGATCGTCGATCTAAGCTAGAAGATCGTCGAATCTAGTTCGACGACTCGTTGAAGTTGAGCTCAGAGATCGTCGAATGGAGTTCGACGATCCGTCGAAGTGAGCTCAATGATCGTCGAATGGAGTTTGACGATTCGTCATACTGAGCTCGACGAAATGACTTGGTCTCCAAAACTAAAAAGCCCGGTCTTGAGGGCAGCTTCCAAACCTAAATACTAACCCTTAGACTCAATTCTAATTGACCTTTGGATCTATACAATGAGGTCAAGACAGGTTTCCTAAGAGACATAGTGATCCTTGCCCAAATCAGTAATAGGGTGTTCCAACAAGGGGGTGAATAGAGTATTGTGCTCCCTACAAAAATCTTTACAACTATTGTTGTAATCCTAAGTGAACAAGTTAGCAAATAAAATAATAAACACAGTAACCTAGTAAATCACAGAGCACAGCCAAAACAAAAGAAAAAGGGCAACCAGACGACACAAGAAATTTATAGTAGTTCCCCAACCTAGGTACATCCACTGTTCTACCACCATAGTAGGAATCCACTCAGGTTTTTGATCAGATGTCTGACACCAATGAGCTTTTGTTCAGGTGCTCAAAAACCAAAACCTCAAATGTTTTGGTAGGAGACTTGCAACAGGAATAATTTTGAAGGGAATTAAAACCCTGTATAGAGGATGGAAAAGGGTGATGGAGTCTTCTCTTTCTAAATAACAACTGAGAAGACTTGTGGATTGATGTTAGCAGATTGCTCCCCCTGAGATCTCGAATGGATCAGGAAAACTAGAACACTGCCTCAGGGTGATAGGTCTTCAATGACTTGAATGCCTGGACCAGAGATTGCTTCAGGAACATTTTTGATAGATAGAGATTGTTGTCCTTCTGAAGTTATCCTGGAGGATTGAAGAAAGAAGACTCTTGATAGTGATTGAATGTTCTTCTTCTTCTTGAAGATGTTCTCTGGCCAAGGCTGATTGCAGAAAAGAACTTTTGATTTGTGTAAGATTGTTCTTGTGTACAATATCTGTCAGTATGTTTGTAGTATTGCTTGATCCTTTCTTTTATGACTCTTGACTGACTGAAGAGCATTCCAAATTTGAATCTTGAGAAGTAAATGCAATCGGCCTGGGAAGGAAGTGGCAATCAATGATTTCCCTAACTATCCCATGGAAAAACGGCATGTAATAATCCATAATCAATGCATGTTCTAACGGTAACATTCCGAGAAGATTGAACATTGATTACTCCAGAATCATCGCCAAGAAAAGGGACGGGTAATTGGAGAAGACCTATTCTGGAATCGTCGAACGAAGAACACCAATCGTCGAGCTGAGTTCACAGTTTGTCGAGCTGAGCTTGAGTTTGTCGAGCCGAGCTTGATGAGTTCATCGAGCTGAGCTTGAGTGAGTTCGTCGAGCTGAGCTTGATGAGTTCGTCGACCAGACAATAGCAATTAGTCTTGCAGGGAAACTTGTCAATTCTGCTTCAATCTTCGTCGAACTGACAATCTTCATTCGTTGAGCTCAGATCCAAATTCGTCGAGCTGAGAATGATTGTGGACTTAGAATCTGAGAAGTCTCTGACTGAGAAGGATTCAAATCGTAGTCCTGAAATCATCGAGTAGAGTACTGAATTCGTCGACCTGAGAAGTTGACTTTGTCGACCTGAGAAGTTGTTAACTTGAAGTCTGTTGGGTACATTGGTCAAATGTACCTGATTTGAAGAAGCCTCACCCAACTCAATGATATACATCATAATGTATTTGATGTATGTTGAGTTTACTTGTGCAGGTTAAGAAATCACTGGACTGAAGCAAAAAGTTTCTAAGTCCATGTGTCGACACCTAGAGGGAAAGTGTCGACACTTAAGAAGACTTGTGTCGACACCCAGACAAGCAGTGTCGACACTTGGAGTCATTGTGTTGACACCTGGGATGCAGAGTCGACACCAGACAGAAAGTGTCGACACTTGGAGCTGTGTCGACACTCAGTGAAGAAAAGTGCAGACAGAAAGTGTCGACACAAGGAGCTGTGTCGACACCCAGTGAAGCTGTGTCTACACCAGGAAGTGTCGACACTTGGAGTTGTGTCGACACTCAGCAAAAGTCTGCAGAGACTAAGTTAAAGTGTCGACACTCAGAACAATGTGTCGACACTCAACAGAAGAGTCAACACATTAAATATGTGTCGACACCCAGCACAATGTGTCGACACACAACCAGAAGAGTCAACACATGAAGTATGTGTCGACACTCAGCACAATGTGTCGACACTCAGCTAAAGACTCTGCACTTTAAGAAAGTGTCGACACAAGGAGCTGTGTCGACACTTAGCAAAGATCAGAAAGATCAACAAAATTATTCTAAGTACAAGTGTCGGCACTTAGGGAATGTGTCGACACTCAGCTGAAGTCTCAACAAGAAGAAGGTGTGTCGACACAAGGAGCTGTGTTGACACTCAGCAAGTATCAACATAGAAGACTATGTGTCGACACCAAGAAGTAGTGTCGACACTTGACAGATTCAACACAAGAAGTTGTGTCGACACAAAGGTGATGTGTCGACACTTAGAAGAATTCAGCAAAAGCTAGAAGATCAAGTACTTGTGTCAACACTCAATTTCAGTGTCGACACCTGAAGAAGAATCTGTGTCGAGACATACAAGGAGTTGTGTCGACATCTTGTAGACTTGTGTCGACACTTACACAACATGTGTCGACACTTGGACTATAAGTGTCGACACTTAAAGACAGAAAGTCTCGACACTTTCAGACAGTTAGAGATTTTCAAGAAATGACTGGATGACTTGACAGTTGCCGTTCCAGCCGGTCTACAGCACCTGTCAGAGATATGAGAAGTCAGTTATGGACCGGACCAGCCGGTTACCATGAAGAAGGCCTATAAATAGGCACCTACAGTTTACAGAAACAGCAGTTCAAGTGTGGTTCAGATTGATCACATTGTTGAAGAACAAGTTATCAAAGTGGTACCAAGAGTATCAACACAAGAAGATCTTGCAGTCCAAGTGCAGATCTAAGAAGTTGGAGAGAGAGGGCTCCATCCAAGAAATCAGCCTCTGGAACTAGGCTGAGAAGAAGGATTCAGATACATTCTGGATCTTAAGTGGCAGAGGTCAAGGAACAACTGCAGGAGGATTTAGTCTTATTCAGTTCTACTCAAGAAGCTTTGAAGAAAGCTAAGTCAGATTGAATCCAGCTGAGTTCTTCCAAGAACTCATCAAGAAACTCTCAACTCCCCTCTTTTATTTCTGAGTTGTAGAGTTAACATCTGTAATACATTTTTAACTTGTAGGATCCTTTGGATCTGAGAGAATTGTAAGCCTATAACTATAAAGGCTGAGGGTATGGCTTGAGAGCCTGAGTGTAGGAGATTGAGATCTCTGAGTGTAGGCCTTGGTTGGCTGAGTGTAGGCCTTGGTTGGCTGAGTGTAGACCTTGATTGGCTGAGTGTAGGCTTTGGGATAAAGCTGAGTTGTAAGGCCTTGGGCCTGAGGTGTAGGAACCATTTTGGGTTCTGAGACAGTGGAGGAGTTTGGCCGAATCTAGTACACTGCTAGATAGGCGAAGGGGGAAAGTGGATGTACCCATATCTTGGGGAACCACTATAAACCACTGTGTATACTATGCTGTGCTGTGATTGTTGCTGTGTATGTTGTGTGTTTGCTGTGATAGAATAGTTAGAAATCTGTGTTATAAACTGTTGGCTGCCATTAAAGTTTAAAAAGGATTAGGTCACCAATTCACCCCCCCCCCCTCTAGGTGTTTAGGTACCATATCTTTCAAGTGGTATCAGAGGGAGGTTGCTCAAAAAGGACTAACAGTCTGAGGAGATTCTGTTTGGCAGATTCAGTGTAAGGCAAAACACAGATTCAAGAAATTCAAGAAAATCAAGAAATATGGGTTCCTCTGAGAATCACAAGGAATTGGGTTCCATGAAATTACCCATATACAGGAAAGAGATCTTTGGGATCTGGAAGGAAAGGGTAAGGCTGTTTATGGAGGCCTCAGACCCTAGAATCTACATCACAGTAAAGGAAGGGCCTTATGTGCCCATGAAAATTTCAGTTTTAGATGCAAATCAGAGAACTCCAAAGGATTTCTCTGAGATGACTAAGGATGAGATTGTCCTAGCCACAATGGACAGGAGGGCACAAAACATTATAGTGAGTGCCATAGATGATGCAACATTTCAGAATCTTATACACTGTAAGACAGCCAAGGAGATGTGGGACACTCTTATAGTGTATATGGAGGGATCTGAAGAAGTAAGACAAGATAGAAAATCCTTGCTAAATCAGGAGTATGAGAGTTTTAGACAAGGTAAAGGTGATAGCATAACTGAGTGCTACAAGAAGTTCTACAGAATAGTTAATGAACTCATGTCTTATGGAAGAGAGTTCAGTAACTATGAACTAAATGATAAGTTCTTAAGGTCCCTAACCAAAGATTGGGACACAAAGATCTATGCCATTAGAGAAATGGCTAAGTTGGGGGAATTTCCTCCTCCTACACTGTTTGGCAAGTTGTTGTCATATGAAATGTAATTGACAGTGAGGAAGGAGGAGAAATCAACAAGGACTGAGCACAAGGAAAGAACTATTGCTTTCAAGACAGAAGTTCCCAGAAAGTGCAGGAATAAGTCATCAACTCCACCTCCAGAGGTAGTTGAATCAGAGTCTGATGAGTCTGTCAGCACAAAGACTGAGAGCAGTGAAAGTGATGAAGACTTTGCTGCCTTCACTAGACACTTTCAGAAATTCTTGAAGAACAAACAATGGAGGTCAAGACCTTCTACTTCAAAGGGAAAGGAAGTCTTTTATCAGGAGAACAAGCCTTCAAAGAAAGACAGGAAGAGGACAAAGTCAAGCAAGGCAACTGGATCTAAGATAGTGTGCTATTGCTGCAATAGACAGGGCCATGTTATTGCAGATTGTCCAGAGAAGAGAAAGGAATCTGGTGACAGGAAAAAGGCTCACTTCAAAGGCAAGAAAGAGAAGTCTTTTGTTGCCAAGAAGAGAAGACTCTATCAGATATCTCTTCTTCAGAAACTGAGTCTGAGGCTGAAGCCTACATAGGGTTGTTTGCTGAAGAAGAAGAGGAAGAATTCATGCAGTTAATGGAGTCTATTTATGAACAAGAAGACAGTCAATGCCAAGGGCTAATGGCTTTGACAGATAGTGCCAAAATCCTGGAGCAGCCAGGACCCAGTAAGGTACAAGGTTCAAGTTCAAGTTCAGTTTCTTGTTCTAGTTCAGATTCAGATTCTTCTTCTTCAAGTGATGAGAATGTATCTGAGTCTGAGGATGATATTCATCAGCTTATAGATGAATATAAGGTGCTGTTGCAGGCTTACAAGAAAAGCAAGACCCTAGCCAAAAGTCAGGCAAAGGAAATTGCTATTCTTAAAGCTGCAGCAATAGATTTTGAGAAGTCTTTTGATCAAAAACTGAATGAGATAGTCAGGTTGAAGCACATAACAGTGATTCAAATGGGTACTATATCATTTAAAAATGATCAAATCAAGAGTCTGGAGATCAATCTTCAGAAAGAGAGAGAGCTTGTTGCTAGGTTTTCTAAACCTAAGTCAGTGCTACCTTTAATTGATGAATTTGTTCATCATAAAGGCAAGGCTGGACTGGGCTTTATTAGACCTGCAGGGACTGAGCAGTCCAAGTCTAAGTCTAAGGGCAAAGCCCCAACATTCAATAAGCCTGCTGTAGACAAGACAGCCAAGGCTGTACCTAAGCAAAGGTACAATAAGTTTGAATGCTGGTGCTGTGGCAAGATTGGCCACTTTGCAGTGGACTGTTGGCACAATGTTAGTGGCAAAGTGAGTACCAAACTACCTGTTGGAAAGCCAGTGGGTAGCTTTATCAGATTGCAGACTAACAAGTACCAAGGACCCAAGAATTCTTTGGGTTCTAAGGTTCATTAATCTGTTTTGCAGGTGAGTTCAAGTGGTCCATACCCCAACATGGTACTTGGACAGTGGATGTTCCAGACATATGACTGGAACTAAAGGATTACTAAAGGACTACATTCCAGTAAAAGATGGTCCAAAAGTAACCTTTGGTGGTTCTGAAAAAGGAATCATCAAAGGATTTGGTAACATTTCTACAAACTTAGTTACCATTACTCAAGTGGCTTATGTTAAAGGGTTGAAACACAACCTAATAAGTATAAGTCAATTAAGTGATATAGGGTATGACATCTTATTTACTAAAAATGGTTGTCATATCAAGAGGTCAAGTGATCAAGAGATCATTTTGACAGGTTATAGGAAGAGGAATGTCTACTGCCTAGACATTATGGTTGAGAACAATGGTTCTCCAGTTTGTCTTGTAGCGGATGAGACAGTCTCTCATTGTGTCAAATGGCACAAGAGGCTTGCCCATCTTAACTACAAGACTATTAGCAAACTCTTTAGCAAAGAGTTAGTGAGGAATGGTCCTCAAGTTAAGTGTGTTAAAGATGGTATTTGCTCAGCTTGTCAAAAGGGCAAGCAGAGTAAATCCACCTTTAGAAGCATAGAAAATAAAGATGCTGTGAGGTGTTTGTACCTCTTGCATATGGATCTCTTTGGTCCAATGCCAGTTCACAGCTTAGGTAGGAAGGTCTATACCTTTGTAGTTGTAGATGACTACTCAAGGTTTTCCTGGGTGTTCTTCTTAAGACAGAAATCTGAAACACCTAGTGTCTTCTATAGCTTTGTCAAGCAAATTCAGAATGAACTAAATAGTACAGTGGTCAAAATTAGAAGTGACCATGGTACTGAATTTCAGTCTGATAGCATGACAAAACTGTGTGAAGACTTTGGGATATTTCAATAATTCTCTTCACCTAGAACACCTTAGCAAAATGGCATTGTTGAGAGGAAGAATAGAACCTTGATAGAGGCTGGTAGGACCCTATTAAGTGATACATCACTGCCAGAATCTTTCTGGGCTGAAGCAGTTAATACTGCATGCCATGTTATAAATAGGTCTACCATCACTAAAAGGCTAAATAAGACCCCCTATGAAGTTGTGAAAGGCAGGAAACCAAACCTATCCTATTTTAGGATCTTTGGTTGTAAATGCTTCATACTTAACAATAGGAAGTCTTACTTAACTAAGTTTGCTGCCAAGTCCCAAGAGGGAATTTTTGTTGGGTACAGCAATAATAGTAAGGTTTATAGAGTCTACAACTTGACTACATAAGTTGTAGAAGAATCAGTGCATGTAGTTTTTGATGAGACTAAACTTATTAATAATGAGTTGTCTAGTTGTGTATGCAGCCCCACAGGTTTGACAAAGAAAATGGACAAGCTTACTATAGAAGAAGTGCCTGCTGCAAGACAACAAGTAGAAGAAAATAGCTGTTGTCCAGGGGGAGAACTACATGTGCCAATTGCTGAAGAAATACAAGGAGTACAGCATGATGGAGATGCTGAAGTGGTTCAACCAGAAGTTAGGATGCCTCCAGCCCACAGGCATCTTAGAGATCATCCAGTAGAGCTGATTATTGGAGATCCAAGACAAGGAGTTCAAACCAGGAGTAGAAACATGAACGCAGCAATCTACTCCAGCTTTCTGTCACAAGTTGAACCTAAGAAGTTTGAAGAAGCAATACAAGATCCACAATGGACTGAAGCAATGCAAGAAGAGCTTAATCAGTTCAAGAGATGCAAGGTCTGGGAACTTGTTCCTAAACCTAAAGACCACAATGTAATAGGAACTAAGTGGATCTACAGGAATAAGATGGATGAACATGGGGTCATCATTAAGAATAAGGCTAGACTGGTTGCTAAAGGATATAGGCAAGAAGAAGGTATTGATTTTGATCAAACCTTTGCTCCAGTAGCCAGACTGGAAGCAATAAGAATGTTCTTGGCCTATGCAACCTATCAAGGATTCAAGGTATACCAAATGGATGTCAAGTCAGCATTCCTAAATGGTAATCTTAAGGAAGAAGTCTATGTGGAGCAGCCTTCAGGTTTTGTTGATCCAACTCTACCTCATAATGTCTATAGACTTAGGAAAGTTTTATATGGGTTAAAGCAAGCCCCTAGGGCTTGGTATGAAACCCTATCTAGTTTCCTCATTGAGAACAAGTTCTCAAGGGGGAAAATAGATAAGACTCTATTCCTTAGGGAATCTAGAGGCAAAGTCATACTAGTCCAAATATATGTAGATGACATTATATTTGGGTCTACTGAAAGCAGCCTTTGCAAAAAGTTTGCAAAACTTATGCAAGGTCAGTTTGAGATGAGTAGTATGGGAGAGCTGAAGTTTTTCTTGGGTCTCCAAGTTAAACAGACTGAGAGTGGTTTGTCCATTTGTCAGTCAAAGTTCACCCTAGAACTCACAAGGAAATATGGTATGGATTCATCCAGCACCATGAAGACTCCTATGGGGTCAAGTATGTCTCTTAGCAAGGATGATGCAGGAAAACCTGTAGATGAAACCTTGTATAGAGGGATAGTTGGCTCCCTATTATACTTGACTGCTAGTAGACCTGACATCATGTATGCTACATGTGTTTGTGTCAGGTATCAAGCCTACCCTAAAGAGTCTCATTTGACAGCAGTCAAAAGAATATTGAGATATCTAAAGGGCACTCCCTATCTAGGCCTCTGGTACCCTAGGAATGGAGATTTTGATCTAACAGGTTATTCAGATGCAGACTTTGCAGGATGCAAAGAAGATAGAAAGAGCACTACTGGAACCTGTCAATTCCTAGGTGGGAGACTAATTTCATGGAGTAGCAAAAAGCAAACCAGTGTGGCTATCTCCACAGCAGAGTCAGAGTATGTAGCTGCAGGAAGTTGCTGTGCTCAACTTCTGTGGATACAACATCAGCTAGAGGACTATGGATTTCAGGTAAGTAGAACTCCACTTTTCTGTGATTCTACAAGTGCTATTTCAATAGCTAATAACCCTGTATCACATAGTAGAACTAAACATATTGAAATTAAATATCATTTTCTTAGGGAGCATGTAGAAAGAGAAAATATTTTACTTGAATATGTTAAAACTGATAATCAAATAGCTGATATGTTTACTAAGCCCCTAGAAGAAGCTAAGTTCAATAGATTCAAAATTGAACTAGGAATGTTAAACTTAGAGTAAGTTTATAGAATTAAAATTGGCTAAGTAAAAAGGTGTCGACACATAGACAAGTCTATGTCGACACAGAATAGTGGTGTCGACACTTCAGGAAAAAGGTGTCGACACATCCAGGATGTTGGTGTCGACACTTCCGAATGTTTGTGTCGACACATGTCCAGTAGGTGTCGACACATCCAAAGTGGTGTCGACACTTATGTTTTACTCAGAATTTTCTAAGTAAAGTCTCGACAATGTGTCGAGTTATGTTGTGTCGACACATAACCAAGTGTCGACACATAAAATCTGTTGACTAAACTTGTGTCGACACATGTGTGTCGAGACATTATAAGTCAGTGTCGCCACTTATTGCCAGTGTCGACATATTTTAAGTTAGCTGTCCCGCCTGTTCATCATCAAAATCAGAAAGGTATAAATAGGGTTCTGTCTTTGTTTGTCGACACGCTTTCAAAGTTTCGAGACCAAAACTACTGTGTCGACACCTCTCTTTTCTAAAGACAAATTCTACAAACCCTAATGGCTCCTAAGCTTGAGGAGAACGTTAATGAAGCATATGAGCTTGTGCGCGGCGCGTTCGATGATGCTGATCCAGAAATCAAGGCAGTAGTAACCCTAGTCGCCGATTCAGGGTTAGAGTACTTAGTTTCAGAACCAACTAAGATATGGAAGAAGGAGGTGCTTGAATTCCTTAATGGAGCTGCAGTAGATGAATCTGGATACAAAATCAAATCCAGAGTTCATGGAGAAAAGGTTAAGGTAACCCCAAAAAGTCTGAGGAAGATTCTTCAATTGCCAAGAACTCAAGATGAAGTAGAGGTGACTGCTTCAAAGACCAGGGAAGCTCTTACCTGGTGTGGACTTGATCCAAAGATGAAAATAGGTTCAGTTTTCAACAGAAAAGTCATGAATAATCAAGGAAAGTTCATGTCTGAGATTGTGGGAAAGGTCTTACTCAGCAAACCTGGAGGGCATGACAGAGTGTCTGCCTATATGTTTGGAATCATGACAAGGATCATATTCACTCTGAAAATAGACTGGTCAATAGTGGTTTATGAGAAGATTAAGGAGAGCTTGAAAAAGCCCAATTTGGGCAGAATCATCAGTCTATACCTAGCTGGTGTGATACTAGAGGTAATGAGTTCTGCTGCAGGAAGTAAGATAAATCACATGAGGAAGATGGATCAAAGGATCTTTTCAAGATGGGACAGGGTGTTGTCCAAGGAAATGCCAACCCCAGAGAAGACAGTTACTGAGAAGGAGATTCCCCCAAAGAAAAAGAGAAAAACTGCTCCAATGGCACAAGAGTCCTCCAGCAGTTCAGGGAGTGAAGAACATGTTGTTTTCACTCCTGATGATCAAGAGGAAGAGGCTGTAGTGAAATCTCCTGCTGCTCAAGAGAGTACTGATATCCAGAGGGAGCTGCCTGAAGCTAGCCCCATCCACAAGGATCACAGCCAGGAGGAGCCTCCAGTTGTAGAAGAACCATCTACACTGGACAGTGAGCAAGCCACCACCATCATACAAGAGATACTCACTGACCTAAATGCTTTAGCATATCTTAAAGAAGATGCTGATTTGTCTGATGTTCCTCAGCAAACTCAGCTGCCTAGTCAAGCTCCAGATGTTGTTATAAAAGACACATCTGCTGTACAAGAAGAGATTCCTGATCCAGTAGTTGAAGAGCAAAGAATGTCTCCAGCTTCTTCACCCCCTGAATACACCATGGAAGATTTATTTCTAAATCTAGATCAAGCAGATTTTGACAAGGAAATTGATGCTGCTGAAGGAGAGAATGCTGCTGCTGAGGGGGAGCAAATGCAAGTTCTGGAAGAGCCTATAAGGCAAGAAACTGAGAAGGCACAAGATATGCAAGCTGACAAGCCTCAAAGCCCTATGGATAGGGTTGACATAGCCAGCACTTCTGCCTCTGAAGATGAGGAGAGTGCTAGGGCAAAGAAGAAGAAACTGTATGTCTTCAAAAGAAGAAGTCAAAGTTATAAGAAGGCTCTGCAATCAATTGCACCACAGCCTATAGTTCAGCAAGCTCCAACTACTGATTATAGTGCTTTAATGGTTGCACTACAGATAAAGTTGGATGAGCAAAGGCAGGCCATAGAGAAGTATATAGATGAAGGGCAGAAATCACTTCAATTTGATCTGGCCCAGGAAATAAAGTCTACAAGGTTTGAAATGAACCTTAACAAAAAGGAAATGACTGATTGCTTCCACAAAGGTGGAAATGCAGTGGTGTATTTGGCAACACACCAAGAGAAGATCAAGGCACTGGTGGATGATATAGCATTGAAAGAAGGATATGTTCTTGAGAATCAATTAAGAATGAATGACAATTTGACTGCCTCCCATAATGCTATAGTCACTGAGTTGAAGAATAAGGCTGCTGAACCTTCTACATCTACTGCTGCTGCTAAAGCTGATTTTGATAAAGTATTTCAAGAGGAAATTTCTGCTGTAAAGACTGCAATCCAAGCCTCCCAGAAAACTATATCTGATCAACTTCAAAAGCTTAAACCTTTCTTTAAAGATGGCATCAGATACTTGGATAGTCAAATCAGATTTCAGAAGGATGATGTCAGAGATCACATGGCTAGAGAAGTCATAAAGGGGGAGAGAGTGTTAGTCAAAGCAAGTTCTGATCATGCAAAATGGATATCAAATTCAATCAGGGCTACACTTGGATATCCTCCTCTGTGTGATGACCAAGATATTGCTGAATCAGGCATTAACCCTGCCTATCTTGGAGGTGAGCAACCAGAAGTAGCTCAGGTCATTTATCCACCTGCAGACTTTGAAATGATTCATGCTGAGGTATAGACCATGTACAGCCCATCTGGGGGCAAGGACAATGTCCATATTGAAAAGGTTGTTCAACCTATATCTGAAGCCATGCAAGAGGCTCTACAGAAAGAAGAAGAGACAAGGTTGTCCAAAAAGAGGTTTAGGGAACAAGCAGAACAAAGGCCAGACTTTGAACAGTGGAGCCCTACCTCTAGGAATATAATTTTCACTGCCTGGAAAGCTGCCAAGGACAATACTCATGACAGTAACAAATGGTTTTCTGAAGCAGAATGGAGAAAACATGAGATCAGGCAGGAAGCAATAGTTCAATACAGAAGGAAGGCTAAGATGGGAAAGCTACCTCCTACTGTAGTGGAGCCTAGCAAGTACTTCCCTAAGCCATATCACTATTTTGAGAGGCAGAAGATCAAGGTAGAAGAACTTAAAAAGAAAGATCTAAAAGGCAAGAAGCCTGCTGTTGCTGAAACTGCTGATGCCCCTATCAAAGCTCAAGTTCAAGCTGGCAAGAGGAATAGTTATCAAGGAACCTGATCAGAAATAGATTAAGATTTTACTTGAAGATTATTTTGTAATCTTTTAAATGTAAAACATTTTTTTGTAAACCACTGAAGATGTATAAGAAAAATGTTAGAACAATATATGATAAATATATTTCATGATTGTTCTGTGAATGTGTCTATTTCTTATTTGTTCTGTGTTGATGTATGTGTATACATGTGTGAATTAATACATGTTTATGTTTACCCTGCTGAATATAACCTGCTTTACATCATTTTGTAATTTTTAATTATGAATGGTGTATATCATTAACTAAGGGTTATGACTTCTCCAAATAGGGGGAGATTGTTGGGTACATTGGTCAAATGTACCTGATTTGAAGAAGCCTCACCCAACTCAATGATATACATCATAATGTATTTGATGTATGTTGAGTTTACTTGTGCAGGTTAAGAAATCACTGGACTGAAGCAAAAAGTTTCTAAGTCCATGTGTCGACACCTAGAGGGAAAGTGTCGACACTTAAGAAGACTTGTGTCGACACCCAGACAAGCAGTGTCGACACTTGGAGTCATTGTGTCGACACCTGGGATGCAGAGTCGACACCAGACAGAAAGTGTCGACACTTAGAGCTGTGTCGACACTCAGTGAAGAAAAGTGCAGACAGAAAGTGTCGACACAAGGAGCTGTGTCGACACCCAGTGAAGCTGTGTCTACACCAGGAAGTGTCGACACTTGGAGCTGTGTCGACACTCAGCAAAAGTCTGCAGAGACTAAGTTAAAGTGTCGACACTCAGAACAATGTGTCGACACTCAACAGAAGAGTCAACACATTAAGTATGTGTCGACACCCAGCACAATGTGTCGACACACAACCAGAAGAGTCAACACATGAAGTATGTGTCGACACTCAGCACAATGTGTCGACACTCAGCTAAAGACTCTGCACTTGAAGAAAGTGTCGACACAAGGAGCTGTGTCGACACTTAGCAAAGATCAGAAAGATCAACAAAATTATTCTAAGTACAAGTGTCGACACTAAGGAATGTGTCGACACTCAGCTGAAGTCTCAACAAGAAGAAGGTGTGTCGACACAAGGAGCTGTGTTGACACTCAGCAAGTATCAACATAGAAGACTATGTGTCAACACCAAGAAGTAGTGTCGACACTTGACAGATTCAACACAAGAAGTTGTGTCGACACAAAGGTGATGTGTCGACACTTAGAAGAATTCAGCAAAAGCTAGAAGATCAAGTACTTATGTCGACACTCAATTTCAGTGTCGACACCTGAAGAAGAATCTGTGTCGAGACATACAAGGAGTTGTGTCGACACCTTGTAGACTTGTGTCGACACTTACACAACATGTGTCGACACTTGGACTATAAGTGTCGACACTTAAAGACAGAAAGTCTCGACACTTTCAGACAGTTAGAGATTTTCAAGAATTGACTGGATGACTTGACAGCTGCCGTTCCAGCCGGTCTACAGCACCTGTCAGAGATATCAGAAGTCAGTTATGGACCGGACCAGCCGGTTACCATGAAGAAGGCCTATAAATAGGCACCTACAGTTTACAGAAACAGCAGTTCAAGTGTGGTTCAGATTGATCACATTGTTGAAGAACAAGTTATCAAAGTGGTACCAAGAGTATCAACACAAGAAGATCTTGCAGTCCAAGTGCAGATTTAAGAAGTTGGAGAGAGAGTGCTCCATCCAAGAAATCAGCCTCTGGAACTAGGCTGAGAAGAAGGATTCAGATACATTCTGGATCTTAAGTGGCAGAGGTCAAGGAACAACTGCAGGAGGATTCAGTCTTATTCAGTTCTACTCAAGAAGCTTTGAAGAAAGTTAAGTCAGATTGAATCCAGCTGAGTTCTTCCAAGAACTCATCAAGAAACTCTCAACTCCCCTCTTTTATTTCTGAGTTGTAGAGTTAACATCTGTAATACATTTTTAACTTGTAGGATCCTTTGGATCTGAGAGAATTGTAAGCCTATAATTATAAAGGCTGAGGGTAGGGCTTGAGAGCCTGAGTGTAGGAGATTGAGATCTCTGAGTGTAGGCCTTGGTTGGCTGAGTGTAGGCCTTGGTTGGCTGAGTGTATGCCTTGATTGGCTGAGTGTAGGCTTTGGGATAAAGCTGAGTTGTAAGGCCTTGGGCCTGAGGTGTAGGAACCATTTTGGGTTCTGAGACAGTGGAGGAGTTTGGCCGAATCTAGTACACTTCTAGATAGGCGAAGGGGGAAAGTGGATGTTCCCATATCTTGGGGAACCACTATAAACTACTGTGTATACTGTGTTGTGTTGTGATTATTGTTGTGTATGTTGTGTGTTTGCTGTGATAGAATAGTTAGAAATATGTGTTATAAACTGTTGGCTGCCATTAAAGTTTAAAAAGGATTAGGTCACCTATTCACCCCCCCCCCTCTAGGTGTTTAGGTACCATATCTTTCAAAGTCCAAGTTCGTCGAGCTCAGAATCTAGTTCATCAACCAAAGCCTGAAGTTGGACTTAGAAAAATCTGGAGTTATCTTGACTTTAGCTTGTTGAAGTATCTCAGTCTTCGTCGAACAGAGAACAAAGATCGTCGAGCTCAGCACAGAGAAATGTCTCAAGATCGCCGAGCTCAGAACACCTTTCGTCGACCTGAGTTCGACGAACGTCGAACTCATTTTACTTAGTCTGGAAATCCTCTAATTCTTGAGTCTCTGATGGTCTTGTTGATAGCTGGTCTATCTGATATTGACTCCAAGGACTTGGCCTAGACTCTAGGACACAAACTTGTCTCCTGGCTATACATGTTGGGTCACATCCTAAGCTAGTGATCCGAGCACAAATCAACCAGGGATCCAACAAATTAAAAGTTCACATATGTCATGGGAAGTGATAGGATGTTAGTCTATCATTTTCTGTTATTACATATATTTTTTATTTAAAAATTTTGATGGGGTGTGAAAAAATAATGATGATCACCTACAATAAAAGTCCTCTTCATGTTGATTTCCTCCCCAAACCCCTTAGCCAATATTATTGTCTTAGATTTTAAATTAAAATATTGGGGAGCATAAGTAGTAGGTTGCATTGATTCTTAAGTTTCTTTTAAGTTATGGTTTTTATAATTTTAATCTAACCTTGTTTGCAATTTACTCAATTTTGAGTGCTAATTAATTTATTAGAGAATATTTGGGTAAATATTTCTCTCTTTTCACTTTAATTCCATCATTTAGGACATAATTCGTAAATCCCTAAATTTTATTTTTGACTTGATTTTGGTGTAGATAAATTTTTAGTTTAATTAAAAATTTTATAAATGTCTTATAAATATTTCTCATATTTTTGCTCTGTAATAGCAAAAGTCTAAGCATGGGGGAATTTGATGACTACTTTTAGTCATCGTTTTTGGGGGTATTTTAGTATGCAAAATTGCTACGTTTATTTATATTTTTATGTTTTTTATTCTTGTTATGTTTTATTTCGTACTTAATGTCTAGTTGTGTTTTGTTACGAAATGTAACTATTATTATGTTATGTTATGCTTGTCATGTTTAGTTTTATTTTTAATAACTAATATTTTGTTATGTTATAAAATATATCTAACATTTTGTTTATTTGTTTTATTTTATTTGTAGGTTCAAGCCCTCAAGTTGATGCCTTTACAAGTGTCGGCCCTCTCCAAGATGCAAGCAACTCGAGCCCTCTTCATGGTGCAAACTACATAGTGCATGGCCGACCATCTTAAGTGCAACCCGAGGCTCCTCTTCACGTTCAAACCTGATCCATGATATTGGTGCAGCCCAAGTCCTACCCCTCCTTGACACAACTCGACCATGCAGCCTACATGCTGCAACTCGAGCAGCCCAAGCAACCATGCAGCCCAACTATACCCTACCTGAGCCAACAACAAAGCCCACCTAGCAGCTCATTCTTGGCCGGCCCTTCCCCCCGCTTTATTCCTCATTCATCTCCCCCTCTCTATTTTATATTCTATATTTTATTTCCTTAAAAATAAAATACAATGAACCTCCTTTCTATCCCCACCTCATTTAATATCATGCATGCATCCTCTCCCCTTTGCTTGACCGGCGACACCCCCTTGTCCCCTCATCTTTATTTCATTCTAGAACCTTCTCCCTCTCCTATAAAAGTATTCCATGTCTCATGCATTGAGAGGTTGGATTGGAGAGAGAGCATGTGAGATAGCTAGTTCAAGTGCAAGTTTTCTTCTTTCCTTGTTGTTAAGTTGATTTATTTTTTCGTTATTATAATAGTCTTTTTATTAGTACAATCTTGTCTTATTTTTATTATTGTGTACTCCATTTTTATTAATCAATGAATATGAATTTTCTTCATCTTATTATGTTTTCTTCCTCAATTATGTGTATCTAATTTCCTTTAGTATTCGATCGTGAGGATCCATGAAATGAGGTGAGGTTTTCCTTTACTACTTAGTTTTATTTTTGTTTAAATTATTCTCGATGCTTCTTTGATTTTTATCGTGTCGACTCCGTATTTCCGGTATACGGTAGTAGGCAATTTTATCTTATTTCATAGTAGTCGAGAGACTCGTTGATTTGAAAGATCACTCATATAAGGAAGGAGTTGATCGCAACCCTAGAGATAGGACGACGTAAAACCTCCGGATTGGAGTCAAATCCAATAGCGCGGGTCACTTCGATAATGCAACTTTAGGATATTTTGACTTGTAAAGAGATTTCGGTCAAAACGTCTATAAGTTAGGGGATTTAATGCACTAACGAGATTAGTTCCTAATATTGGATCCGTCACGGTCGAGGTTAATTTGCAAATTTAAATTTATATTTTTCCTTCTCGTCTCATTCCATGGTGAATCATTGATCGAATGCTAGCTTTTTATCATAAGTTGTTGTTTTCAAAAATTATCTTTAATTTTAATTTTAAAATTCTCAAATACCCAACAATCTTTCAGTAGGATAATAGTAGAAGCGTGAGTAGCAGTACTTGACAGCCCCGAGTTTAAATACAACCTTGGTACTACAATTCGATAGGTACACTTTCCTTTTCGGGTAGATAGCAATCAACACACCAACGACTCCTTATGCTTTGGGGTCGAGTGAGCTCTGTTCACTCGAATCATTGGACTTTGTCGAATATTCAGCATGTCAATACTTAGGCGTTGACAGATTTAGCTATACTTGACGAAGGCATTGAGTGAACTGTCATCACTCAACTCGTGTGCACTTTTCCGCAGAATTGATTTGCAGACTGCATGGCTTTGATGGTCCACAACTAACTTGGAGCTATATGGCATCTGGCGTTGAGTGAATTGTCATCACTCAACACCTGTGGATTTAGAAAGATTTCTGTCTCTCCACATTTTTTACTTTGTGACCACCTGTCACATCACATGAAATACCTATCCTATCAATGTTTCAAGGACTAAACTGGATGCATGAACTTGAACATACATAAAATACAACAATATATATATCATTGACTTCTTTCACTTCTTCAAATATTCTTCAAATCGAGGACATTATGGACAATGGACCCAACACAAATTCTAGAAGATTGAGTAATGTAATGGAATCAAGCTCAAAATATAGAAATTAACTAAGTCAAAATTGGACTAGACAACTAGTCAAACTATTAAATTATCTAACTGAATGCACAAAGTAATCATGTCAAATCGTGCACTGATAAATAAAATAAGAACTAAATGATAAAGAGGCAAGCACACCTATCACACATAGCATAAGATATGAAAAACATATGAAGTTCGTATATTTCCGCAGGTCCATCAAATACTGTTACTTGGAGAAAATAATTATTATTCTATCGGATTGAAAACTGAAAGAGAAATTAAAACTAAAATAAATAATGACAAAAACAAAGGCTTGATTAAAACACACATTGAAATGAAATAAAGGATAAATTAGAAACGTTTTAAGATATTCCTTGATCACTGGGATTCCTAAATAATGAACGTGGCTTGCTAGAGGAATATGCATAGTTGAGATTAGGAACATCAACCGAACACTCCTTCTATAATCGATAACCTAAAACTTGCTTTAAGAGGTGAATCCTGAAAATCAAAAGAATCTCTCATTCAATACGTTCAGTTCTATTTATTCTTGAGCAATCGATTTGTACGTGCGAGCCTCTCAGCCAACTAGATAAGAAAACCGATACCAAAATTCATAATCAATGCATGAACTCGATACGTTTTGTTCAGGAAAAAATCAAAAGAAATTTGGAATGAAATTTGCGTAAAAGATACTTTCAAATCAAATTTTGAAGTAACCAATAAATGAATTAAACTTGTAATTGAAAAGTGCATAATTTAAAACTAAAACTAGAATGAAATAACAAGAAAATAAAACCTAAATTATGAAATTGAAAATAGAAAAAAAAAATAAAAAATTCAAAAGTGCAAGCTCTGCCAAATGGGAAGAGGGGAAGTAAATAAAGACAAGCTCCACCGAAACGGGTTGAGGAAGAAACGAGACATTGCATAAAATGAAACTAATCTATTTATTAATTAAAAAAAATAATTAGAAGACTTACAAAAGAAAATTACATATAAAAAAATAAGAAAATTACGTAAAAGAAATTACAAAAATATAAAAATCTAAACCTAAAACACGAAAATGCTGAAAAAGTGGTGAAAACCACCCAAAGAGTGTAGTCCGAGAGTAGAGATTATGAAGGGGGTTGGCATTTATTTATAGGTAAAAATTTAGAAATATATGAAGGTGTTGCTCGAAGCATCCGGATGGAGATCTAAGTGGAATCCCCTACCCGTTGCCCATAAGTGGGTATAAATAGGCAAAACCCTTAGGAGTTACTACGGGTATGTGTTAACCGTATACCCTAACTAACTCGTTAAGCCTCTGAACCTGTTATTAGTCCAAATATACACTAACAATCTCCTCGTATATTTGTGACAAATAATGTGTACGTTTCGGATGTAGAAAGTGGAGAATATCAAAAAAAAATTCGACTTTACACATTTCCATAAGAGTTAGCACTGTTTTTAAAGAAAACACAAACATGAGTCTCAAAACAATAACATAATACATCCAGCAAATAAAAGTGCTACTCAATAATAAATAAGTCTGGAAAACAAAAATAACTATAGATAAACGTGTAACAATTCTACTCGGAGAGTAGATCATCATCATTTATGTCAAAATTCACTTTCTCTCCTCCATCTTCACCAGTACCTGTAAGGAATTTCATTAGTCAGACTGTATGAATTCATAAACATATGCAGTGACATATCAAAGTAAACTAACTATACCTAAATGAGCTTAGAACTTGTAGCAGTAGTGAAGTAACACTGTCAGCATCTCTATCCAGTCTAGCTAGGAACAGTCAAGTTTTGATTTGATAAATCAAACGTTGTTATCTTGCGCATTAGTGACCACTATGTACCTCATCATATGATTTGGCACACCGTTATTTGCAACATTATCAAATGTGGAATAATGTGCTATGATCACTAATGTTAGATTAACACATACAACGACTTTCTATTCCCAGTTGAATAATTCTCAAATCAGCTTACAACGAGAAAGATGTTAAGTCATCAGGTGTGGAATGACTAGCATCTAACCATCTTGAGCTTTCATCAAGAAATTATTTGGGGTTTTCAGTCTGTTATTAGATGCTTGAATGTTGCGACTATATGTTCTTACTATAAAAACATAAACATAGGATGAAGTTTCATATTTCTATGAACTTTAATCTCATCTCCTCTGATGTTTTAATGGTGAGAACTCTATTTAAACCCTTTGTTAAGTCGTCTGCAACATTATCTTTTGACCTCACATCAACGAGGTTCACAATCCCTTGACTCGTAAGGGAGGTCAACCAGGCTTGTTTCATCCTGAGTTGCCTTCTTTTGCTATTGAATAAAGTGTTCATAGCAATCATTTTAGTAGCCTGATTGTCGCAGTAAACTGCAACAGAACTCAACTTCAGGCTTGAAAGTGGAATGTCCATCACCAAATCTCTTATCCACTCTGCTTCTTCTCATGCTGAAGCTAGAGCGTAGAGTTCGGATTCCATAGAAGACAGTGCAATACATGATTGTCTCTTGGAATTCCAGGCTACAACGGCTCCTCTTAGTGTGAATATAAATCCACTAGTGGACTTGCTGTCATTTAATTCTGAGCATCATGATGCATCAGAATATCCTTCCAACACTGGAGGATGACCATGATAACATAAAGCATACTTTTGGATGTGCTTTAGGTATCGCATCAGCCTATCGAGGGCATCCCAATGGTCTTGGCTATGATTACTAGTGAATCTGCTTAACATACCTACCGTAAAGGCTATGTCAGGTCTTGTGCAGATCATAGCATACATGAGACTACCATCAGTTTAGCATAATTTGACTGTCTAACCGCACCTCCATCATTGGGCTTCAAGCGATTATTGTAATCATAAGGTGTCTCCACTGCTCTACGTTCATTGTATCCCCACATGTCCAACAAGGACTTTATGTAGTGGCTTTGACTTAGGGAAATGTCATTTTTCCCAAAGCTCACTTGCATGCCTAATATAGTCTCAGCTACACCTAGGTCTTTAATGCTAAACGTCTGCATTAGTTCTGACTTAACGTCATCCACCACGGATTGATCAGAACCAAGAATCAGCACATCATCAACATACAAGCATATTATAGCGACTTTGTTCGATCTACGACGTATGTAAAGACATTTATCCGAGAGACTCGACATGAATCCCATGTTCCTTACACTATAGTCAAACTTCTCATGCCATAGTTTTGGTGCTTGTTTAAGTCCGTATAGCGATTTGATCAACTTACAGACCTTACTTTCGTGACCGTGAACTACGAAACCTTCAGGTTGGCTCATGTATATCTCTTCGGTCAGATCTCCGTTCAAAAATGCAGTCTTAACATCCATTTGATGAACAATAAAGTTTTCAATAGACGCAATAGCAAGGAGTATCGTAATGGTTGATAAGTGACACACTGGTGAATATACATCAAAGTAATCCACCCCACTAACTTGTGTGAAACCTTTAGCCACCAAGCGTGCTTTATACTTAGCTACGCTACCATCAGGGTTGAGCTTCTTTTTCAGAACCCACTTACACCCTATAGTTTTGGCCCCTTTTGGCTTATCAACCAACGTCCAGGTGTTGTTCTGAAGCAAAGAGTTCATCTCTTCATCAATTGCCTCTTTCCAGAGTAGGGAAACCCTTGATCTCATCGCGTCCTTATAGGTGGATGGATCAGCCTCAACGTGGTAAGTGACAAAATCACTACCGAAGGTTTTCGGAGTTCTCTCTCTCATCGAAGTCCGTCTAGACTCTAGGACATTATTGTCTACCGGGGCGGAATAGGAGGTGCTCGGTACTGATTCAGGTTCTTCCTCAGTAATAGTTGCTTGCATACCTGGGATGTTCAGGTTCTTATACTTAAGGAACTTATCCTCAAAGAACACAGCATCCCTAGATTCAATAATTATATTATTAGACAGGTCTAAGAATCTATCTGCAGCACTATCTTCAGCACAACCTAAGTAGACACACGTGTTGGTCATAGGTCCAAGTTTAGACCGTCTAGGGTCAGAGACCCTGACATAGGCTATGCAGCCCCAGGTCTTAAGTTTAGTCAATGTCGGGGGTCTCTTAAACCAAAGCTCGTAGGGTGTGACGTCTAACTTAGCATGAGGGACTTTGTTCAGAATGTTGTTTGCAGTTAATACTGCTTCTCCCCAATAGGCAGTAGGCATGCCAGCAGTGAGCAACATAGAGTTCAACATCTCTGTTAACGTTCTATTTTTTCGCTCGGCTATACCATTCGATTGGGGTGAGTAAGGAGCAGTGGTTTTTGCTATGATCCCTTGAGAGACAAGGAAACCCCGGAACTCACTGGACATGTATTCTCCTCCTTTATCACTTCTAAACCTCTTAATTCTCATGTCTAGTTGGTTCTCTACCCTGGTTTTGAAAAGACAACTTTTCAAACGCTTCATCTTTAGTTTTAAGAAGATAGATGTGACAGAACCTAGAGTAGTCATCTATAAACGTGATCATATACTTCCTTCCTCCTCTGGTGACAAAACTTTTAAAGTCACATATGTCGGAATGTATAAGCTCTAGAGGTGTTGTGCTCCTAGTAACCACACTAAAAAGTTTCCTAGTGATCTTAGTCTGAGCACACACGTCACATTTCTCAGGCTGTGACTTAGTGTCTAATGTGATCTGTTGGGTTCTAGCTATGTGGAACATTTTCCTATAGTTCACGTGTCCTAGTCTCTCATGTAGAGTCTTAGGGCTAACTAAGTTTGTTTGAACTTGTTGAACTACTTCGTTTGCTAGACTTAGTCGGTACATCCTATTTTGGACGTATGCACATCCAAAATAGTGTGAGTTAACTGACAGTGTTACTCTACCGCTACAAAAAGTAAATGACATACCAGCATCACATAAAAGACTAATAGACACTAAGTTAGCAGCTAATGAAGGAATAAATTTGACATGCTTTATAATTAAAGACTTACATGAGGACAGCAGCAAGGTTGCATTCCCCACCTTCAGTACGTCAGCTGTGTCGCCATTGGCCACCGTCATAGACTCTTTCACAGTAGTGAGACCTGTCATGAGAGCAGAATTGTTGCAAACGTGGCACGTCGCTCCCGAATCCAAGTACCACTCTGTGCTGGCCGTAGCGTTTCCGACCATTGCAACAAAGTCGGAAGGCTCAGCTTGGCTAACCATATTGGCTTGGTTGCCATCATGTGGTGCTTTGGTTCTTTCCCTTTTAGGCAGCCTGCAATCAGATGCGCTGTGTCCCCACTTGCTGCAGTTGAAACACTTGCCCTTGAATTTTTTATTGCGTTTGTTAGGGCCTGCAACTTGGGAGCTACCATGGGAGGGTCTGGTCCTCTTAGGGTTCGACACGCGTTTAGAACTAAGAAGCATGTTAGCTACAGCCTTCTGCTTGCTAACAGTTTATAAAGCGTGTCGAATCCTATTTTCATCCTCAATGCGAATAAATCGCTTGAGGTCATTAAGACCGACCTGCATCGTTTTGCGGTACATTTCAGTTTTAAAGTTGTACCACGTAGAGGGCAGTTTAAAAATAATCGTGCCAGCAACAAAGCTGTCTGGCATGGAAATGTTCTCACTATGTAAAGAATCTACTATGACTTCAAAATCCGATACCTGAGGGAGAATCGCCTTCTCCTCGTCGAACATGAATCAGTGGAATTTGTCCACCAGGTGTGCCTTGGACAGATCCTCCTCTTGCCTGAAGTGCTCCTCCAGTGCCTCCCAGATTTCCTTGGCGGTCTTCATTTTGATGTACGTCTTCGTCAAGCTGGAGGACAAGCAGTTCAGCAGTTAGTCGCGGCAGAAGTCCTCATCAGCAATCCACTGTGCCTCATCGTCAGTCCCCATAACAGCAGCACGATCAGACTAAACTGTGTAGAACACGTTCATGTACTTCATTCCAAACTGAGTGTTCAACTTCCAGTCGTTGAACTCGGTCGCCGTGAATTTCTCCAATTTTATCATAGGAACCGGGGACGAGAAATTTCCCTTCATCATGTTGATAGCAGCGACGGGAGCACAGAACGTCTCTCCTTGAGGCTCTTTATATTCCTGATCAGTGGAAACAGAACTCAGCTTTTTCCTTCTTCCTTCCGATGAACAACGCAATTGGAAAATTTTGCTGAAAGACACAATCAGAATTTCTCCAGAAAAATGTGCTGAAAAAAGTTTTCTTTTCTTCAGAAAGCTCAAGCCGAAATGATCTCCAGGCTTGGTTCTGTTCAGGAAACACTGAAATACTTTTCTCGGGCCAAGAGCAACTTTTGTTGTGCCTTTTTGTTTTCCCTTTTCGATCGGCTACAAGAGCAATCAGAAAATTTTGCTTCCTATCCCTGTAAATTTTGCTTCCAATCTCTGTATCTCCTTCCTGAAATCGGAGTAATCTCCCTCCTTCCGATTGCAGCAGCAGCGAAAAATTTCACGGGAGAAATACCTTTCACGATGGAAACACCAGCCGGGAGCAGCGGCTTGGTTTTCTTCTACGGGAGGCAACCAACAGGGTAATGACGGGATCTTCCCTTCTTCTTTTTCCTTTGTCCCGAGCAAACAAATCGGCGGCGGTTCTTCACTGGCGTGGGAAATGCGATGACCTGCTGTGATTCAGTTGGCGAAGCTCTCGCGTGAACGGAGGCGACGGAAGAGGGAAATCGAGGGCAGCGTCTTCCCTAAGCGGCGAACTTATCTTAACCCTCTAAACTTCCGATCGACAACCACGACGGCGAGGATCAGCTTTTCCTTCTTCGCGATCAAGCAGCGGAGGCGGCGTCCTTCCCGGGAGGTTACAGGTATCGAGAGCAGCGATCGAGAAATCCCAGCGGTTACGGGAAGGAAACGGGATGCTTTTCCTTCGCGATGAAACGTGAGCAGTTACGAGCAACAAGGGGCGTAACTTCGAGATTGAAGGTGTTGCTCGAAGCATTCGGATGGGGATTTAAGTGGAATCCCCTACCCGTTGCCCCTAGATGGGTATAAATAGGCAAAACCCTTATGAGTTACTACGGGTATGGGTTAACCGTGTACCCTAACTAACCCGTTAAGCCTCCGAACCCGTTATTAGTGCAAATATACACTAACAATATACGCCCTAGGTCACGGGCATGACCTATAGCATGACATTTGGAGTATCCGGCAAGACAGTCAATGATTGGATCTTGTGGGACATGTGGCTTGATTTGACAAAAAAACAAAAGTATACACCCATGTAACTGCATGACATGGGTGTGAGCTATATCGGCAACATCTGGCATCTATGGGCCTGACGGGTTATTACATGTGGCTTTTAATGCTACCGACTAGTGGTAGTACCTATTGTCAGGCCCACCTGGTGGTAGCACTGGACTTGATCATGTGGCACTGCGAGTTGGAATCTTGCCTATCATGGCCAAGCCACGGAGTTTCATTTGGGTCAAGGGTGTGGCCAAGAAGGTCACGAGCATGATTTGGACTTTTTCATGGCTTGGCTCAGAGAGTGTTTGAGAGCAGGAGCTTGGTATTCTAAGTTCACACACCCTAGATCACGAGCGTGATCAAGAGGAGTGGCCTAAAAGAAAAAGCAACTTAGCCCAAAATTAGTGAAAAACTTGCAAAATAAAAAATTAAACTAAGTTATAAAAAATATAAAACAAAGCATTTATTCAATAATTTACATAATATATTACTAATTCTAATTAAAATTGCAATAAAATAAATACTAAAATTATGTATAAATTACTACTCACATGCACACGTCAACAATGTACAAAAGTTCTATTAAGGCAAAGATTTAACAAGATGGTCAAACCGAATGTATAGAAAAATCAAGAATAACTGTGTGAAAGGGTTGAAAAAACGGCGAGGTACAGACTCAACTAGATATTCTAGTCATTCCTGCAGAAGAGTCAAATGCATTCGTGTAGAAGTATTATGAAGGTGAAAATCTAATTAAGTATAGATTGAACCGGAGATCAACACGATCGTGCTGAAATATCTACACGGTTCATGCCGATGTACCCAGAATGCAAAGTTAGTGAAATGTTGACTAAACATCACATCAATCATGTAGACAGATCAAGATGATACGAGTTGATGATAAGAATGGAAAAACAGTGAAGTATAAACTCGTGTAGACGATCAACATGATCATGCAGACTGATGAGTTCGATTTATATATGGTTTTTTTTGACTCATCTGAGTTCGATTTCACTTCACTTTTAGTTCATAATCACTTATATTTCACTTAGTCTTCGCTCTCACATGATGTGCACATTTTGCCAATTGCGGTGCACAATTGCGCCCTCTTTTGCTAGGGTTAGGAACTTGCTGATTCCCATTTGTTATTTTATTCGATTGTAATTTTGGACGTGTAGGGGTAGAATCCAATCATGTTGATGAAATCTAAATATTTCACACAATCGTGCCTTTTTCCTTGATGTATGATTGTTTTGCTAGTGCGTTTCCTCATCCTGGATGAGATGTTGATTTTCATGATCACAAGATCGTGTGATGTTTCTTAATGCATAGTGTGTTTTGCCCAAGCGAGATCAGGGTACAGAAAATTGGTTCTCTGCCGCCACTCGTGGGTTTTGGTCACACAAGGTCGATCTCGATCGTGTAAGAACGAATCGCACGAGAGATCTATTTTGTCTTAAAATAATAATTTATAATGGTCGTGGATTTCCTTCTTGCATGGTTGAATTCAATAGTGTGAGAATAAAATAACAGGAGCTTTTACTTGGCCAAAAAATATAATAGTTTGTCTCGACCCGTGTGTTTTTGTTCATGCAAGGTTGTTGTAACCGTGCGTGAGTAAAAATTGCATGGGAGGGCCCTTGGCATGTATGGATATTTTACATTAGATATCACACAGTTTGAATGCACGGTTGTTAGTTCAACCTATCACGTTCATTTTTTTTTTACAAAATCTACTATTTAAGAGCAGGAGTTACCCGAAATTTGGTTCGTCGGCCATATTCTGTCTGTTTCACACCCTGCCGCAGTGGTTTCTCCTTCCATAGTAGCCCACCTTTGGGAGGAGCTCCGGGCTTGTTTTCCCCGTGTTGTATTTGATCGTACTTGGATTGGGTATAGTGTGCAGGTTTCCATGTACAAAAAGACCAAGAAAATCAAGTTCTTCCACCTACCGCCGCACGCTAACACTACCACACCACAGTAGCGTGGGATTGTTTCTTGACAAGAAATGTAAAGTCCGAATTTGTGCTAGACCCTTCACACGCATTTTGAGTCAAGAGAACTAACTCTGGCTCGTGGTGCACTGGTAACAGGCATCGAGTGCATTAACTAGTAGGTTGGTGTCGAGTGGTACTCGACGCATGAAGGGAGTTGGAATTAGAATATTTTGGCCAAAAGAATTTGTCGAAAAGCATTGAGTGACCTCGATGCCATTCGATGAAGCGTTGAGTGATCTCAACACATACAGTGCTTGGACTTTGAATATTTTGGCCAGAAGGATTCGTCAAAAAATGTTGAATGATCTCGACGCCATTCGACAAAGCGTCGAGTGATCTCGACGCATACAATGCTTGGACTTAGAGTATTTTGGCTAAAACGATTCGTTAAAAATATTTGAGAGATCTATATGCCATTCGACGAAACATCGAATAATATCGACGCATACAACGCTTGGACTTAGAATATTTTGGCCAGAAGGATTCATCGAAAAGAATTGAGTGATCTCGACACCATTCGACGAAGCGTCGTGTGCTCTCGACGCATACAATGCTTGGACTTAGAATATTTTGGCCCGAAGGATTCGTCGAAAAACATTGAGTGATCTCGACGCCATTCGACGAAGCGTCGAGTAATCTCGACACATATGACTCTTGGACTTGGAATGGTATAGGTCACCAGAATTTGTCGAAAAGCATCGAGTGATCTCAACACCATTCGATGATCCGTCGAGTGACACGCGACGCATACGACGAATTTGACTTAGCATATTTTCTGAAAGCTATGTTGCTGATTCATATTTACGGGCTAAACCGGGTTTTCGGGATAAGCACTGATATCTTATTTGGACCTAGTCTTCTCAAAGAAGACCTATTAAAAGTAATGATGGACGGTCCATTGTTAGGGTGACACATGCCAACATGACTTAACCCTAATATGTTGCTATAAAAAGGATGAAACAGAGAGGTCGTCGGAGGTCACCTCCATATCTTGCTGATCCAATCTCTGTCTCGAATACGACGGAAGCAGAGAGGTCGCCAGAGGTCACCATAGTCAGATTTTCTAGGGGAAGAGCTCTCCCTCTCTGTGAAGAATGATGCCGCCAAGGAGGATAACATGGTCCGTGGATGGAAACGAGGTGAGCTGCATACCCTCTCCATTGGTGCTAGATCTTTAGTTATATTGTAGGTGAGATGTCGAATCAAAAGAATTGTACTTCTGTGAGATGATGATCTCCTAGGAAGAGACCATACTAGGACCTTATACTAGAGATTAGTTCTCTTCAAACTCTCCTATCTTCGTTGTGAAGATGGTGGACTTAGTTTCATGAAGTAGGACGGTATATTGAAGGTGAATAAGGGAAGATGCAAATCTGAATGTACTTTTGAACAAATGGATAGAGGAAGAAGACGAACGAATGTCGTTCGTTAAGCTTTAAGATGTGTGCAAAATATGTTTTCTATGCGCAACGAACTTCGAGGCCATTTTTGAGCATGATGCTGCCGGAAATAGGTCTGAGGCTAGGCATGAAAGTTATAGTACTCTAGATGACCTTTCCAACGATGGTTACACATTTTAATAGGAGCTTTGTATCTCCAGGAATGTCCAGTAAAATTTGCTGCATGGTAGCAACTTATATGCAGGATGCCTTCGGGTTAGTGTATAACCGGTTTTAGACTAGGTAGAAGAAATGTAGACAGATGATGTTGGGTTTTGGATCAGCCTTGTTATATATTGCCGAAATAAACAAATGGTTCGGAGTAATTTAATAAATCAAATGGTTTGGGGAAATTAGTGAACAAATGGTTTGATAAGATTTGGTTGTACAAATGACTACTTGTGAAATCCAGTAAGGATGCGCGTGATTATAATACAGATGAATATCTTTTCGTTAAATTTTAAGAGTGGTGAGAAGTAGTGTAAGTTGATCATAAATAGTGGTAGCTGTATGAACGTAATTTCTGAAAATGGGGTGACCCGATGTCATTAGCTACTGAGCCTCACCCTCACCCTTATAAGGTGGCATGGGTAAATAAGACATCCCTCCCGATGTCGAAGTGTTGTTTGGTACCCCTTTCCATCAAGGCCTATTCTGAAAAGGTTTGGTGTGATGTCATCCCCATGGATGCTTGTCATGTCTTACTTGGACGCCCATTGCTTTATGACCATGATGTTACTCATCTAGGGCGAGCAAATACGTATGAGTTTAAATTTAATGGTAAAACCATTATTTTTAAACCCACTCCGCCGAAAGATCCATCGGTTTCTTCCAAAGACACTATAGTGCCTGTTGAAAAGAAAACCTTAAGCTTGATAGGTAAGAAGGAGTTTGAGTGTGAGTCTTTTATTGACGGTGTCATGTATGCGTTAGTATGTTTATAAGTCAAGGAGATAGCTCCTCTTTTGAAAATTTACCTCTAGCATTGAAGGCCCTTTTAGAAAAATTTAAGTATGTCTACCTGGATGATTTACCGCCCGAGTTACCCCCCATGCGGGAAATTCAACAGGAAATTGATTTTGTGTCGGGTTCCTCGTTGCCAAATCTTCCCCATTATCGACTTAATCCCTCCGCACACAATGAATTGAAAAAAATTAATTTCGGATTTACTCAGTAAGGGGTTCATTCGTCATAGTAAGAGTCCTTGTGTCGTACCTGCATTATTGGTCCCTAAGAAAGATTGTTCTTGGAGGATGTGTGTATATTATAGGGTCGTCAATAAAATAACTATTAAATATAAGTTTCCCATCCCTCGATTGGACGACTTATTGGACATGTTAGCCGGGACCACGATTTTTTCCAAGTTATATCTTAAGAGTGGCTACCATCAAATCAGGATTATGGAGGGAGATGAGTGGAAAACGTCCTTTAAATCAATGGAGGAACTTTATGAGTGGTTAGTGGTCGGGGAAGGGCTTACTAATGGCTTGAGTACATTTTTGAGGTTGATGACCTTAGTGTTCAAGCCTTATTTAGGAAAATTCGTAGTTATTTATTTTGATGATATCCTAGTTTTTAGAGCCTCCCCGAATGTTCATGAGTCTCACTTGAGGACAGTACTTACCACATTGCACACGGAAAAATTATTTGTTAATCTTATGAAATGTAAGTTTAATGTTCCATCTGTGGAGTTCCTAGGTTATATTGTTAGTTCGGAAGGCATCCATGTTGACCTTAAGATGGTCCAAGCCATCAATGATTGGTCGGAGCCTACTAATATATGGGATGTTCGGAGATTTCACGGATTAGCTACGTTTTACCGCCAATTTATTAAGGATTTTAGTAGTATCATGACACAGATCATGGAGTGCATAAAGAAGGGAGATTTTACATGGACTAAATCGGCCTCCAAAGCGTTTGAAATAATTAAATCATGAATGTTGGAAGCTCCTCTTCTATGACTACTAGATTTTAATAAATTTTTTGAATTGTCCTGTGACGCATCTGTAGTCGGCATTGGTGGTGTCTTAAGTCAAGAGGGACATCCTGTTGGATACATTAGTGAGAAACTCTTGGGACCAAAATTAAATTATTCTAATTATGATATAGAGTTTTATGCGGTTATTCGATGTCTACAGCATTAGCGACATTATTTGATTTCTAAGGAATTTGTTATTCTATCCGACCACGAGGCATTGAGGTTTATCAATTCCGAAAATAAAGTTAGCCAAGGCATGCTAAATGGGTCTCCTATCTTCAAGAGTATGCCATTATAATTAAACATCTTAATGTAACTCTTAATCATGTGACGGATGCTCTTAGTTGTGTATCTTTACTGTTGTCTACGCTGGAGGTAAAAGTGATTGGTTTTGATAGAATAAAGGATGAGTATGTTAATTGTCGGGATTTCAAGGACATATATTATTCCACTCAAAACAACTCTGCCACTACCATTTCAACATATCATATACGGGACGGTTATTTATTTAAACATTCGAAGATTTGTATTCATCGTTCTTCCCTTCGACATATTTATTGTATGGGAGTTACATAGTGGTGGTCTAGGTGGACATTTAGGGAGTGATAAGACCATTACATTAGTAGAAGACAAGTTCCACTGGCCAGACCTTAAATCTAAGGTTAATAAAATTATGGGAAGTTGTCGTGCATGTCAATTTGCGAAAGGTAGTAAAACGAATGCGGGACTTTATACCCCTCTTCCGATTCCTTCTACTCCATGGGAAGATGTTAGTATGGACTTTATCCTCAGCCTACCAGCCACGTTTAGACGTCATGATTTCATTCTAGTTGTAGTGGATCTTTTCTCTAAAATGGCCTATTTTATCGCGTGTAGTAAGACCGATGATGCATCAAATATAGCGAAATTATTTTTAAGGAAGTTGTTGGGCATAAGGGTGTTCCAAAAATGATAGTGACCGATAAAGATCTAAAATTTACTAGTTACTTTTGGAAGACCTTGTGGAGAATTATGAGCACATAACTATTGTTTACTTCAGCCTACCATCCCCAGACAGATGGGCAAACAGAAGTGCTAATCAGAAGTTTGGGGAGTTGAAAATGTTCAAGTTGTCTACCTAAATCACCTATAGGGGGGTGAATAACTGAGTTATGTGTCTTTTTTGCGAAATAAAAATTTAGTAAGCTATGACAGAGAAATAACCAAGCACAAACGACATAAAGAGTTATAGTGGTTCCCCAACTTTGGGTACATCCACTATCCACTCACCGTTCTAACAAAGCACTAGACTCAGCTACTCCAATAGTTTCGGATTGAAAACAATCCTACAACTCGGAATAATGTTCCTACAACTCAATCCAAAAAACTGGATCTACACTCGAAAGATAAAACTTCCTACAAAAACTCGGAGAGCAAGGCTCCTACACTCGGAGAAGAATCTCCTATAAGAATAAATTGAAATATACAAAAATACAACAATAATTTTATCTCAAATATTGAAAGCTTCTGCCTTGTCTTCTTCCTTGAACTTTGCGGCTCTATCAGAAATATTTGAAGAAGACTCGGCAAGATCTCTGGATCTGAAATTTCTGGACACACAAGATCAAGTAGAAGATCTATCGATTGTAGAGGATCTTGATTAGTGAATCAACTGCTCTGAATTGTTCCTGGTCGAAAGCACTTTTGGCGATGAAGGCGATGAGCGGCGGCACTTCCGATTATGGAAAGAAAATTAGGGATTCAGAAACTTAGATTTCTTCTTGCAGCTGCTTGTTATCTTTTTAGGGTTGGTCGAAAATGACAAGACCTTTTATAGGACTTGCCTAACGGTCATAATCATAATTAATGATAGCCACCGGGACCAATCATGTGCTAATTGCATTTGAAAATTACGTTTGTCTGGACTTATAAGAATTTCAGAAAGCAGTATAGGTGTTCTCGAAAAGGATGTTTGTACTTGAGAAAAATAAGTCTTGTTCTCGAGAACAATAATGAAGATCTCGAGAAAAAGGACTTAGAAAATATATGGAGGTGGAAATCATCAATCTTGAGAATGAAGACAAGTACTCGAGAAAAATGAAGTTTTGTTCTCGAGAAGGATCATTCTGGTACTCGAGAACAAATAATTATCTCGAGAACATATGTCTTGCTCTCGAGAAAAATACTCTAAGTCTCGAGAAATATCTTTTGCATCTCGAGAACTATACATAGTCTTCTCGAGAATAAACATAGTCTTCTCGAGAAAAAGACTTAGAAAAATTTGTCTGGAAAAGAAAGTAATCCGAGAAGAAATGTCATGAAGTACTTGAGTACATAAGGCCTTCTCGAGAACAGCATAAAGCTTTCTCGAGAACTACTTCTGCCACTCGAAATTATGACAAGTCTAACTCGAATACAACTTCTAGTTCTTCTCGTGTACAAAACATACTACTCAAGAAGAATACTTAGACAATTTCTAAAAAACTGAAAACTTAATTTCTTCATTATAATCAGCGTCAAACGTTTCTCCCATGCCCTTGGTGCTTGAAAAGGAATTGTGTCCCAATAGAGAGGCTATACAGGAGTTAACATCATGGATCACACAATGAGGTATTACATTGTGTGGTCCTGTGTTTGGAGACTCATTGTAAACTGACATTGGTCTACACTTGGCAATTAAGTCTTGCAAATAATTAACTAAAAAGAGCATCAAGTACAAACTTAATTCATCTTAGTTCAAGGGTGACTTCATACAAATCTGGGCTATTATGGATGCAATACCCAACAATCTCCCCATATTTGTAGATGTCAGAACCCTCTACACTAAGGTGAATTACATCAAAATAAAAACAAGTAAAGAAACTAATGATCATGATAAATAGAATAAGAGCTATAATGTAGAAAAATCAGATTAGCAAAATTAAAAGTTCATATAAATAGAAGTTTGTCCAAGGAAAATTAAATTCCACAATATCAAAAATGAACTTTCAGGACATCATCAATTTACTGATCATGTGGTTGTTGTTGCTGTCTTTTTAGCTTTTCCTATTGTCTCTTCTGGTAGCTGTAAGGCTTAGGAAAATATCTTGGAGGTCTGGGAGGGGCCTTTGGATTATTCTTTCCATATTCTCTATCATATATTCTCCTCCTTGTAAGAGACTTTTGATATAATTCCCATTCATTAGAACTGTAATGTAAGATCCTCTTTTCATTGTAATCAACTACTAGCTTTAGAGTTTCAAGAATGAGGGCTTTGGAGGTTGGACTCCAAACTTCAGTATACTCATGAGATCTTTTCCCTTCAGCATCAGGATGTGGAGTTGATCTGCTAGCTGAGGCTACGTCCCCATATTTCCTTCTTTTTTCCTTCTAAACTTCTAGAGGTTGATGAGGCATACCTATTTGTTCTGATTCACAAAACTGTTCATATACATCAAGAGGTGGACCTTCAAAGTATTCTTGAGGTGGTCCTTCAAAATATTCTGGAGGTGGAGAGAAGGTTGGCTTATTTACATCCAAGTGAGCAGGAGAAGGTGCAGAAGGATCCATAGCTAGTTCAGGGAATAGTTGATTATGCATCCATATGGTTGTATCATAAGTATATAACTTAGTACTTTTAACTTCTTTAAGCACAGATGTCTGAATATGTTTCAACTGGTCATCCCATTGATTTTTCATAGTTTATGCTTGTTTTTCTAGTTGCTCTTTTACTTTATCCTCCCCCTTTCCAACTTCTAGGGAGAGCATGTTGATTACAGTCTCTTTGAATTGCCAAACTTCTTCACAAGTTTTGAAGTTCCTTTCTTGGGCTTTCTTCTCTAGCTGAATTTGATTATTAGCAAGGGTAATAGATTGTTCCATCATAGTACCTATGCTTGTGATTGTATGATCAATAGCTTTTCCACCAATTTGTAAGAGCCTTTTAAATTCATCTGTGTTGTTCTGGATTTCAGCACATCCACAGATCATTTCGTTTTCTAATGCAGTTACTTTTTCTGTGACTGCTTTCAGAGAATTATCGAAGTATTGTCTATGGGCAGCAAGCAAAACTTCAATCTTGTGAAGTATAGTACCTTCAGGGAAGATTTATTTCTGAGTAGATGGAGGAGGTAGAGCAGGGGCTGTCCATGGAGGAATTTCTTCAATAACAATAGTGGAGGTAGAAGCTAATTTCTTGTTTACAATGCAGTCCTCTTCTTCAGTATCTGAGGACAACAAAGAGGGAATATTGAATTTAAGACTTGGAAGTCATTGTTCGGAAGCTTCTTCAGGAATGTCATCATCTTAATCATGTATATAAACAACTTCATCATCAGGTATATCAAGAGATTTCTGTTGTTCTTGGTATTGTGCAGGAGACTTTTCAGCTTCTGGAGATGGTTCTGGTTGAGGTACAGGAGACTTTGGAGATGTTGCTGGAGAGGAAGGGTGATCTTCAGGTATAGAGGATAGAAGCTCTGTGGAAGTTAGATCCTCTATAATCATGTTGATGTCATCATCAGTGGATAAGAGCTGTTCTTGAACCTGGACATCTGTTAGGTTTTCAGAGTCTGGAATATCTGTAGGAGGAAAATCTGCACGATTTGTATGAGGCTGTGAAAGAACTAGTACCTAAACACCTAGAGGGGGGGGGGGTGAATAGGTACACTTAATCTTTTTAAACTTTAAAGGCAGAAACACAGAATTATAAGCAATTCTTCACAGCAATATAGCACAACATTCATAGGATAAAGCACACACAGAGAACACACAGATTTTATAGTGGTTCCCCAAGGTCTGGGTACATCCACTTTCCCCCTTCGCCTATCTAGTAGTGTACTAGATTCGGCCAAACTTCTTCACTACTCCTCAGATCCTCAGATCTTACACTCAGAATCCCAAATAGATTCCTACAGCTCAGAGTGATCTCACTCTTACAACTCAGGCACAAAAGCCCTATCACTCAGTCTTCACCAAGACCTACACTCAGCCTTCAACAAGGCCTACACTCAGAGAAACGTATCTCCTACACTCAGGCACACAGGCCCTACCACTCAGCTTTTATAATTTCAGGCTTACAACTCAGATCCCTTAGGATCCTACAAGAAATTAAAATTACAAAGTATATACCCACAACTCAGAATGAGAGAGAAGAGTTGACAGGTTTCTTGATGAGTTCTTGAAAGAACTTTGCTGAGATCAACCTCCCTTGACTTCCTTCAAAGCTTCTTGAATTTAGAACACAGTAGGGTTGAGTCTCTATGCAGATGTTCTTCAATCACTGCTGACTTAAGAATCAGATCTCAATCTGAAACTTTCTTCACAGCCTGGTTCAACAGCTGTCTTCTTAGAAGGAGCTCTCTCTCTCCAACTTCTTAGATCTTCTGATCACTTCAACTGATTGATGCAAAATCGATCACCTTCTGTTGACAGAATAAGCCTTTATATATGCCTTCTTCATGGTAACCGGCTGATCCGATTTCTAACGATCTTCTAACAACTCTGACAGTTGCAGTAGACTGGCTGGAATGACAGCTGTCAAGTCATCCAGTCACTTCTTGAATTTTCTGTAACTGTCTGAAAGTGTCGAGACAGTCAGTCTTTAAGTGTCAACACTGATAGACTAAGTGTCGACACAAGTAGAGTAAGTGTCGACACTAGCCTCCATGGTGTCGACACAACTCCTTATATTGTAGAATCTGCTTCTCGACACTGTTTCTTCAACATGTGTCGACACTGATCCTGTGTGTCGACACAAGTCCTTCTTCTTTGATACTTAGTTGATTTCTTGTAAGTGTCGACACAACTCCTTTGTGTCGACACATCTTCTTGTATTGATACTTGCTAAGTGTCGTCACATCTCCTTGTAATCGACACGTGCCTTCTGTGTTGATACTTTTGCTGAGTGTCGACACATCTCCTTTGTGTCGACACATTTTCTTCATGTGTTGAGACTTTGGCTGAGTGTCGACACATCTCCTTTGTGTCGACACTTGTACTTAGACTTTGTTGAAATTTGCTGAGTGTCGACACAGCCTCCTAGTGTCGACACTTGTTCTTGAACTTTGTTGAAGTTTTGCTGAGTGTCGACACAGCCTCCTAGTGTCGACACTTTCTTCATGTGTTGAGACTGTTGCTGTGTGTCGACACATTCTTCATTATGTCGACACTTGTACTTAAACTCTGTTGAAGTTTGCTGAGTGTCGACACAGCCTCCTAGTGTCGACACTTGCACTTGAACTTTGTTGAAGTCTGATGAGTGTCGATACAGCCTCCTAGTGTTGACACTTTCTGATGTCGACAAAGTTCCTCTGGGTGTCGACACAGCTCCTAAGTGTCGACACACATTCTTTAGACAATTCTTCACTGAGTGTCGACACTGCCTGTATGTGTTGACACATTTTCTCTGGTGTCGACTCTGCATTCCTGGTGTCGACACAATTACTCCAAGTGTCGACTCTGCTTCTCTAGGTGTCGACACAAGCCTTCTTAAGTGTCGACACTTTTCTTCTAGGTGTCGACACATGAACTTAGAAACTTTTCATGCTTTCCCTGCAATTACTTAACCTGCACAAGGTAACTCAAAATACATCAAATACACCTTGATGTATATCATTGAGTAGGGTGAGGCTTCTTCAAATCAGGTACATATTTTCCAATGTACCCAATAATATCCCCCTATTTGAAGAAGTCATAACCCTTAGTCAATGATATACACCATACATAACAAATTCACAGTATGATGTAAAACAATATTATATAACATGGTAAGTACATAAACATGTATAAACAAAACATGTATACACAAATATCTCAGAACAGTAATGTAATAGATTTAACACATATCACATTGTTCTAACAACTTCAACATTTTCATTATTCAAAAGTTTACAGAGAGTTGAATGCAACTGATTACACATAGTAAACTTAAGAAAAATTTCTATCCTAAGGCTGCTCAGGCTCCTTGATCACAATGCCCTTTCCTGATTGTATCTTTGCTTGGATAGGAGCTTCAGTATCATTAACAGCAGCAGGCTTCTTTCCCTTAAGATCATTCTTTTTCTGCTCTTCAGCCTTGATCTTCTACCTTTCAAAATAATGATAAGGCTTTGGGAAGTACTTGCTAGGCTCCTGTGCAGTAGGAGGTAGCTTTCCTATCTTAGCCTTTCTTCTGTATTGAATAATAGACACTTGCCTGTTCTCATGCTTCCTCCACTCCAGGTCAGAATACCATTTGCCTCTATCCAGAATATTATCTTTAGCAGCTTTCCAAGCAGTCAAAATGATATTCCTGCAGGTGGGGATCCATTGTTCAAAATCAGGCCTTAGTTCAGCTTGCTCTCTGAATCTTTTCTTAGACAATTGAGTCTCTTGTTCTTTTAATAAGGCCTCTTGTTCTTTCAGAATTGCCTCTGGCACAGGCTGAACTACTTTCTCTATGATGATATTTTGATTTCCCTCAGGAGGACTATACATGGTCTATATCTCTTGCTGTACCATGTCAAAGTCTGGTGGAGGGTATATCACTTGAGCTACTTAGCCTTGCTCTCCTCTAAGATATGCAGGATTGATTCCTCTAGCACAGGCTGAACTACTTTCTCTATGATGATATTTTGATTTCCCTTAGGAGGACTATACATGGTCTGTATCTCTTGCTGTACCATGTCAAAGTCTGGTGGAGGGTATATCACTTGAGCTACTTTAGCTTGCTCTCCTCCAAGATATGCAGGATTGATTCCAGACTCTACCACATTGTCAACATCACATAAGGGTGGATATCCAAGGGTAGCTCTAATGGAATTGGAAATCCACTTGGCATGATCAGATCCTGCCTTGACTAATACCCTCTCCCCCTTTATGACTTCTCTTTCAATGTGATCCCTAAGATCATCTTTCTGAAACCTTATCTGTGCATTCAGATAGTTTACTCCATCCTTATAGAAAGGTTTCAACCTTTGGAGCTTTTCAGTTATTAGCTTCTGGGAATCCTGAAGTGCAGAAGTAACAACAGTGATACCTTCTTGTAATGCTTTATCAAATTCTGCCTTGGGTGTAGTCATGGCTGTAGTATGGCCAGAAGATATATTCTTCATTTCTGTGACTATGGCATTATGAGAAGCTGTCAAATTATCATTCATTCTTAGCTAGTTCTCCAGGACATAGCCTTGCTTCACTGCCATATCATCTACTTGTGTTTTGATCTTCTCCTGATGAGTGGCCAGATAGACTACTGCATTTCCTCCCTTATGGAAGCAGTCAGTCATTTCTTTCTTATTCAGATTCATTTCAAATCTGATTGACTTGATGTCTTGGGCCAGATCAAATTGCAGTGACTTATGCCCTTCATCTATATACTTTTCTATAGCTTGCCTTTACTCATCCATCTTTATCTGTAAAGGCACCATCAGTGAACTATAGTCAGTAGATGGGGCAGGCTGTGGCGCAATTGTTTGTAGGGCTTTCTTATAATTCTGGCTCCTTCTCTTAAAGACTTGGAAATTTCTCTTCTTGGCTCTCACAACCTCTTCATCCTCTAAAGAAGATGTGCTAGCAATATCCACTCTGTCCTTAGGATGAGGATGTGAATCCTTCTCAGTCCTTGGTGGTTGCTCAGCATCCTTTGGCTTCTCAGTCTCTTGGGTAGCAGTTACTTCTACATTTTTCATATGCTCCCCCTCAATATTGATCTCCTCCCCCTCAGCAGCAGCTTTCTCTTTCTCAAAATCTGTTTGTAGAAGATCAGGGAATAACTCTTCTAATGTAAATTCTTGTTGAGAAGGGGCTGGAGAATATCTAATCTCATCAACCATTGATCAGCAAGAGATGTGTCCTCCATGACAACATCTTGGGGTTGAGGATGTATCTGTGTTTGCTGATGAACATTAGGTAATAAATCAGTCAAAACTTCTTCCTCAATAGTAAAATCTAATTGACTAATTTCAGTGATTACCTCCAGTATGGTTTGAGTAGCTTGTTCACTCTCTAGTGGAGTTGGCTCTTCCACAAGTAGAGGATCCCCCTGGAGTCGATCCAGGTGAATTGGGCTTGTTGGTGGTAGCTCCCCCTGCCTTGGTGCATCTTCTTATTTAGCAGGAGACTGGCCAGCATTTCCAGTTTCTTGTTCATCATCAGAAGTAAACACAACTTGCTCTTTAGAGCTACTAGAGGATTCATGAGCCATAGGGGCTGTCTTCTTCTTCTTCTTCTTCAGGGGTGTGTCCTTTACTGGAGTTGACATTTCTTTGGTCAGTACTCTATCCCACGTAGAGAAGATTCTCAAATCCATTCTCCTCATGTGGTTAATCATAGATCCAGCTGCTCGATTCATCACTTCTGGTATACTACCAGCTAGATATAGACTCAGTATTCTACCCAGATTGGGCTTCTTCATACTTTCTTTTATCTTCTCAAACACAACTGCAGACCAATCAGTTTCTAGTTTGAAGATAATCCTGGTCATTAGACTGAACATATGAGCAGATATTCTATCATGTCCTCCAGGCTTGCACAGTATTACCTTGCCAACAATTTCAGATAAGATTTTGCCCTGCATGTTCATTCCTTTTCTGTTGAATACAGATCCTATTTTCATGTTGGAGTCCAAACCACAACATGTCAATGCTTCTCTAGTCTTAGAAGCAGAAATATCTTCTTCCTCCTTAGTTCTTGGTAGTTATAGTACCTCTCTCAGACTCTTAGGAGAGACCTTCACCTTTGCCCCATGAACTCTGGACTTAATCTTGAGTCCTGATTCATCTAGTGTTGCTGCATTCAGAAACTCCAGGACCTCCTTCTTCCAGATCTTGATCGGTTCTGAAACAAGAAATTCTAACCCAGTCTCTTTGATTAGGGTTATTACGCCTTTGATCTCGGGTTCCGCGTCATCAAATGTGTGTTGCACGAGTTCATATCGTTCATTCACATTCTCTTCTATCTTGGGCGCCATTAGGGTTTGAAGAAATTTGAATTTAGAAGAGAGAGATGTCGACACACAAGTTTGGTCTCGAAAGTTTGGTGAGAGTGTCGACAGACAATGGCGAAAACCTATTTATACCTCTCTAGAATCGAAGATGAAAGGGCACGTCAAAATACTTAAATTGTGTCGACACTGTTGAAAAGTGTCGACACAGACTTATAACGTCTCGACAACTATGTGTCGACACAAGTATAGTCGACAGAATATATGTGTTGACACTTGTATATGTGTGGACACCACTTATCTCGACACTTAGTTGAGACTTTACTAGACTAATTCTGTGTAAAGTCTAAATGTCGACACCACCTTGGATGTGTCGACACCTACACTGCATGTGTCGACCCCAATTCTCTGAAGTGTCGACACAGACTTCCTAGATGTGTCGACACCATTTCTTTGAAATGTTGACACCACTTCTATGTGTCGACACAGACAACTCTGTGTATCGACACCATTTTACTTAGCCAATTTTTGTAAACTATTATAAGTTTATCATCCCTAATTCAATTTTAAATTTATTGAATTTGGTTTCATCTAAAGGCTTAGTATACATGTCAGCTAGCTGATTATCTTTATTAACATACTCTAGTGAAATATCTCCTTTTTTCACATGTTCTCTTAGAAAATGGTATTTTATTTCTATGTGCTTAGTCCTACTATGGGAGACAGGATTGTTTGCAATAGAAATAGCACTAGTAGAATCACAAAACAGAGGGGTTCTACTTACTTGAATGCCATAATCTTCAAGCTGGTGTTGTATCCATAGTAGTTGTGCACAGCAGCTCCCTACAGCAATATACTCTGACTCAACTGTGGAGATAGCCACACTGGTTTGCTTCTTGCTACTCTAAGACACCAGCCTTCCACCTAGAAACTGACAGGTACCTTGGTACTCTTCCTATCTTCCTTGCACCCTGCAAAATCTGCATCTGAATAACCTGTTAGTTCAAAGTCTCCATTCCTAGGGTACCAAAGGCCTAGATAAGGAGTGCCCTTAAGATATCTTAGAATTCTTTTGACTGCTGTCAAATGAGATTCTTTAGGGCAAGCTTGGTACCTAGCACAGACACATGTAGCATACATGATATCTGGTCTACTTGCAGTCAAATATAGTAGGGAGCCAACTATCCCTCTATACAAAGTTTCATCTATAGGTTTCCCTGCATCATCTTTGCATAAAGACATTGTTGACCCCATAGGAGTTTTCATGGTAGTGGATGATTCCATACCATACTTCCTTATCAGTTCTAGGTTGAACTTAGACCGGCATATGGATAAACCATCCTCAGTCTGTCTAACTTGGAGACCCAAGAAGAATTTAAGTTCCCCCATACTGCTCATTTCAAATTATCCTTGCATAAGTTTTGCAAACTTTCTGCAAAGACCACTTTCTGTAGACCCAAATATGATGTCATCTACATATATTTGGTCTAAGATTATCTTGCCTCTGGATTCCCTAAGGAATATAGTCTTGTCTATTTTCCCCCTTGTGAATTTATTCTCAATGAGGAAACTAGAAAGGGTTTCATACCAAGCCCTAGGGGCTTATTTTAACCCATACAAAGCCTTCCTAAGTCTATAAACATAATTAGGTTTGATAGAATCAACAAAACCTGATGGCTGTTCCACATAAACTTCTTCCTTCAGATTTCCATTCAGAAAAGCTGACTTAACATACATTTGGTATACCTTGAACCCTTGGAATGTTGCATAGGCAAGGAACATACTTATTGCTTCCAGTCTGGCTACTGGAGCAAAGGTTTGATCAAAGTCAATACCTTCTTCTTGCATATAACCTTTTGCAACCAGTCTTGCTTTATTCTATATAATAACTCCATGTTCATCGAACTTGTTCCTAAAGATCCACTTAGTCCCAATGATGTTATGGTCTTTGGGTTTAGGAACTAGCTCCCAGACATTGCATCTTTTGAACTTGTTCAGCTCCTCTTGCATAGCCTCAATCCAATGAGGGTCTAGGATGGCTTCTTCATATTTCTTTGGCTCTACTTGGGATAGAAAACTGGAGTAGAGTACTGAACTTAGATTTCTGCTCCTTGTTTGTACCCCTTGTCTGAGATCACCAATAATTTGATTGGCTGGATGATCTTTTAAAAGACTATTTGTTGGAGGTAGCCTGTCTTCAGGTTTTACACCTTCAGTCTCTTCAACTTGCTGCACCGCTTGGTCTTCTTCTGCATCAGGTGTATCAAGTACTCCCCCTGGACAGCAGCCACTTTCTTCTACTTGCTGACTTGTAGTAGGACCTTCTGCAATAATTAGCTTGTCCATCTTCTCAGTCACACTTGTGGAGCTGCAAACACTACTAGACAATTCATTGTTAATGAGTCTAGCTTCATCAAAGACTACATGAACTGACTCTTCTACAACTTGAGTAGTCAAGTTGTAGACCCTATAAGCCTTACTATTATTGCTGTACCCAACAAAGATCCCTTCTTGGGATTTGGCAGCAAACTTGGTTAAGTAAGACTTACCATTGTTAAGTATATAACATTTACAACCAAAGATCCTGAAATATGATAGATTTGGTTTTCTGCCTTTCACAATCTCATAGGGGGTCTTATTGTGGCTCTTGGTGATAGTAGCCCTATTAATTACATGACATGCAATGTTTACTACCTCAGCCCAGAAATATTCAGGGAGAGATGTGTCACTTAATAGGGTTCTACCAGCATCAATCAAGGTTCTATTTTTCCTTTCAGCAATGCCATTTTGCTGAGGTGTTCTTGGTGAAGAAAATTCCAGAAAAATTCCAAATTCTTCACACAGTTTGGTCATACTGTCAGACTGAAATTCAGTACCATGGTCACTTATGATTTTGACCACTGTACTGTCCAATTCATTCTGAATTTGTTTAACAAAACTGTATAAGATACTTGGAGTTTCAGATTTCTATCTAAGAAAGAACACCCAGGAAAAACTTGAGTAGTCATCTACAACCACAAATGTGTAGACCTTCCTACCTAGGTTGTGAACTGGCATAGGACCAAAAAGATTCATATGCAAGAGGTATAGACACCTCATAGCATCTTTGTTCTCAATGCTATTAAAGGTGGATTTGGTCTGCTTGCCCTTTTGACAAGCTGAGCATATCCCAACCTTTTTACACTTAACTTGAGGACCATTCCTCACTAACTCTTTACTATAGAGTTGACCAATTGTCTTATAGTTAAGATGGGCTAGCCTCTTGTACCATTTGACACAATGAGAGACTTTCTCATCAGGTACAAGACACACAGGAGAAACTATGTTCTCACACATAATGTCTAGACAATAGACATTTCTCTTCCTATAACCTGTCAAAATGATCTTTTGATCACTTGACCTCCTGATATGATAACCATCTTTGACAAATGAGATGTCATATCCTAAATCACTCAGCTGACTAATACTAATGAGGTTGTGTTTCAAACCTTTAACATAAGCCACTTGAGTAATTGTAATAAGTTTGTTGGAAATGTTACCAAAGCCTTTGATGATTCCTTTTTCAGAACCACCAAAAGTGACCTTAGGACCATCCTTGATTGGTGTATAGTCCTTTAGCAATCCCCTAGTTCCAGTCATGTGCCTGGAACATCCACTGTCCAAGTACCATATTGGGGCATGGTCACTTGGACTCACCTGCAAAACAGATTAGTTAACCTTAGTACCCAAAGAATTCTTGGGTCCTTGGTGTTGGTTAGTTTACCTCTTAACAAAACTACCTGTAGCTTTTCTAGCACGCAGATTGCTACTCACCTTGGCCCTTGAATTGTGCCAACAGTCTATGGCAAAGTGGCCTACCTTGCCACAACACCAGCACTCAAATCTGTTGTACCTTTGCTTAGGTACAACCCTGGCTGTTTTATCTACAACAGGCTTCTTGTTGAGTACTGGGGCTTTGCCCTTAGACTTGGACTGTACAGTCCTGGCAGGTTTAGTAAACCCTAATCCAGTTTTACCCTTTTGAGAAATGAACTCATCTATCAAAGGTAGAACAGACTTTGGTTTAGAAAACCTTGCTACTATATCTCTCTCTTTCTGAAGACTAATCTCCAGATTTCTGAATTGATCATTTTTAAATGTTATAGTCCCCATCTGAATAACAATAATGTGCTTCAGTCTGGCTATCTCATTTAATTACTGATCTAACAACTTGTCAAAATCTATTGCAACAACTTTAAGACTGGCAATCTCCTTAGCCTGACTCTTGGCCAAGGATTTTCTTTTCTTCAAAGCTTGCAACACTACTCTATATTCATCAATCAACTGATGAATATCTCCTTCAGATTCAGATTCACTAACATCACTTGATGCTGATGTATCTGAATCTGACTCAGTACTAGAAATTGAACTAACAGAACAATTTTTTACCTGACTTGGTCCAGGCTGATCCTGGATTTTGTCTCCTTCTGATAAGGCCATCATTCCCTGGCACTGATTGTCCTCATGCTCATATATAGAGTTCATTAACTGGATGAACTCATCTTCCTCTTCTTTAGCAAACAGTCCAATATAAGCTTCAGCTTCTGAATCAGTTTCTGAAGATGACATATCAGACAGAATTTTGTCCTTCTTAGCAACAAATGACCTTTCCTTTTTGCCCTTGATTTGAGTCTTCTTCTTATCAGTTGACTCTTTCCTCTTCTCTGGACAGTCAGCAACAACATATCCCTGTCTGTTATAACAATAGCAAACTATCTTTGAGGATGTAGTTTTACTTTGCCTAGACTTTCTTCTTTCATTCTTTGATGACTTCTGTGAAGTAGATGGCTTAGACCTCCACTGTTTCTTCTTAAGAAACTTCTGAAAATGTCTAGTGAAAGCTGCAAAACCTTCATCACTCTCACTACTTTCAGAATTCTTGCTTTCTGAGTCATCTGTCTCAGTCTCAGCACCTTTTGGAGGTGGAGATGGAGACTTACTTTTATATTTCCTGGTGGCTTCTGTCTTGAAAGCCACAACTCTTTCTTTGTGCTCAACTTTGGTAGTCTTCTCTTCCTCCTTCCTTACCATTAACTGCATCTCATAGGATAATAATTTTCCAAATAATGTTGGAGGAGGAATGTCTGCTAATTTGGCCATTTCCCTTATGGCACAAATCTTAGTATCCCAGTCTTTAGTTTAGGATCTCAAGAACTTATCATTCAGCTCATAGTTGCTGAATTCTCTTCCATAAGGCATCAACTCATTGACAATCCTATAGAATTTCTTGTAGCATTCTGTTATACTATCAGACCTGCCTTGTCTGAAACTTTCATACTCCTGATTTAATAAAGATTTTCTGTCCTGTCTAACTTCTTTAGAGCCCTCCATGTACACTATCAGTGTGTCCCACATTTCCTTTGATGTTTTACAGTGAATTAAATTCTGGAATGTGGCATCATCTATTGCACTTACAATAATATTCTGAGCCCTCTTGTCCATAGTGGCGAGAATAATTTCATCTTTAGTCATCTCTGAATAGACTTTTGGAGTTCTCTGGTTTGCATCCAGAACTGATACTTTCATTGGCACATATGACCCTTCTTTGACTGTGATATAGATTCTAGGGTCAGAGGCTTCCATAAATAGTCTAACCCTTTCTTTCCAAATGCCAAAGATCTCCTTTCTGCAGATTGTCAACTTCATGGAACCTAGTTCTTTGTGATTCTCTGTTGAACCCAGTTTCTTGATTTTCTTGATTATGCTGAGTCTGCCTACAAGGTCTTTTACTCAGACTATTATGTCCTTTTTGAGTAACCTCCCTCTGATACCACTTGAAAGAACTAGTGCCTAAACACCTAGGGGGGGGGGGTGAATAAATACACTTAATCTTTTTAAACTTTAAAGGCAGAAACACAGAATTATAAGCAATTCTTCACAGCAATACAGCACAGCAATCACAGGATAAAGCACACACAGAGAACACACAGATTTTATAGTGGTTCCCTAAGGTCTGGGTACATCCACTTTCCCCCTTGGCCTATCTAGTAGTGTACTAGATTCGGCCAAACTTCTTCACTACTTCTCAGATCCTCAGATCTTACACTCAGAACCCCAAATAGGTTCCTACAGCTCAGAGTGACCCCACTCTTACAACTCAGGCACAAAAGCCCTACCACTCAGTCTTCACCAAGACCTACACTCAGCCTTCAACAAGGCCTACAATCAGAGAAAAGTATCTCCTACACTCAGGAACATAGGCCCTACCACTCAGCCTTTATAATTCCAGGCTTACAACTCAGATCCCTTAGGATCCTACAAGAAATTAAAATTGCAAAGTATATACCCACAACTCAGAATGAGAGAGAAGAGTTGACAGGTTTCTTGATGAGTTCTTGGAAGAACTTTGCTGAGATCAACCTCCCTTGGCTTCCTTCAAAGCTTCTTGAATTTAGAACACAGTAGGGTTGAGTCTCTATGCAGATGATCTTCAATCACTGCTGACTTAAGAATCAGATCTCAATCTGAAACTTTTTTCACAGCCTGGTTCAACAGCTGTCTTCTTAGAAGGAGCTCTCTCTCTCCAACTTCTTAGATCTTCTGATCACTTCAACTGATTGATGAAAAATCGATCACCTTCTGCTGACAGAATAAGCCTTTATATAAGCCTTCTTCATGGTAACTGGCTGATCCGGTTTCTAACGATCTTCTGACAGCTCTGACAGTTGCAGTAGACTGGCTGGAATGGCAGCTGTCAAGTCATCCAGTCACTTCTTGAATTTTCTGTAACTGTCTAAAAGTGTCGAGACAGTCAGTCTTTAAGTGTCGACACTGATAGACTAAGTGTCGACACAAGTAGACTAAGTGTCGACACTAGCCTCCATGGTGTCGACACAACTCCTTGTGTTGTAGAATCTGCTTCTCGACACTGCTTCTTCAACATGTGTCGACACTGATCCTGTGTGTCGACACAAGTCCTTCTTCTTTGATACTTAGTTGATTTCTTGTAAGTGTCGACACAACTCCTTTGTGTCGACACATCTTATTGTGTTGATACTTGCGAAGTGTCGTCACATCTCCTTGGTGTCGACACATGCCTTCTATGTTGATACTTTTGTTGAGTGTCGACACATCTCCTTTGTGTCGACACATTTTCTTCATGTGTTGAGACTTTGGCTGAGTGTAGACACATCTCCTTTATGTCGACACTTGTACTTAGACTTTGTTGAAATTTGCTGAGTGTCGACACAGCCTCCTAGTGTCGACACTTGTACTTGAACTTTGTTAAAGTTTTGCTGAGTGTCGACACAACCTCCTAGTGTTGACACTTTCTTCATTTGTTGAGACTTTTACTGTGTGTCGACACATTCTTCATTATGTCGACACTTGTACTTAAACTCTGTTGAAGTTTGCTGAGTGTCGACATAGCCTCCTAGTGTCGACACTTGCACGTGAACTTTGTTGAAGTTTGCTGAGTGTCGACACAGCCTCCTAGTGTCGACACTTTCTGATGTCGACAAAGTTCCTCTGGGTGTCGACACAGCTCCTAAGTGTCGACACAGATTCTTTAGACAATACTTCACTAAGTGTCGACACTGCATGTATGTGTCGACACATTTCCTCTGGTGTCGACTCTGCATTCCTGGTGTCGACACAATTACTCCAAGTGTCGACTCTGCTTCTCTAGGTGTCGACGCACGCCTTCTTAAGTGTCGACACTTTTCTTCTAGGTGTCGACACATGGACTTAGAAACTTTTCATGCTTTCCCTGCAATTACTTAACCTGCACAAGGTAACTCAAAATACATCAAATACACCTTGATGTATATCATTGAGTAGGGTGGGGCTTCTTCAAATCAGGTACATATTTTCCAATGTACCCAACAGGCTGAGAGGAAGAGGCAGCAGCAGATGGGATTGAGGTATCTTTTGAAATAATATTGGCAGCAGCAAAAATAACTGGAGCTAGAATTTATGTATGGATGTAACATCCCATTTCCCACTAGATACCTAAGAGTGGTTTTGGTCATGTCAAAACCCTAGGAAGCCCAAGGGACCAAGTGAAGAAGGCCAAGGTAAAAATCACCTTGGTCTTCCTATAGCTCAGCCTTATATCAGCAAGGGGAGATCTGAACCGTCAGATCCTATAGGAAAAAATAAACAACCACACAAATTCCCTGAAAGCAACTTTTCCGGGTCTGACACGCCTGTGTCGGCCCAGACACGCTTGTGTCGCCAGGCATGTCGTCAGTTCCACGATTGTCGAGCTCATTTCGTCAACTAGAGGGGATCACGCCCACCCGACACGCCCATGTCGGATGATACATGACGTGTCACCAGGCATGTCCTCAGCTCAACGATTGTCGAGTTCATTTCATAGAATGGGGGGGAACACATCCCCGACATGCCCGTGTCGCCAGGTGTGTCGTCATCCCGATGATCGTTGAGCTCATTTCGTCGAGATCATCTCATATCGTCGAGTTCATTTTGTAGAATAGGGGGAACACGCCCCCGACATGCCCGTGTCGCTAGGCTTGTCCTCAGCCCGAAGATCGTCGAGTTCAGCTCATATTGTCGAGTTCATTTCATATAACAAGGGCGAACATGCCCCCGACACGACCAAGTCACCAGGCGTGTCATCAGCCCGACGATCGTCGAGCTCATATCGTCGAGCTCAGCTCATTTCGTAAAACAAGGGGGAACACGCCCCTGACACACCCGTGTCGCCAGGCGTGTCATCAGCACGACAATCGTCGAGCTCATTTTGTTGAGCTCAGCTCATTTCGTAGAATAGGGGGAACACACCCCGACATGCTCGTGTCGCCAGGCGTGTCGTCAGCCCGACGATCGTCGAGCTCATTTCATCAAGCTCAGCTCATATCGTCGAGTTCATCTCGAATAATAGGGGGGAACACGCCCCCGACACGCCCATGTCGCCAGGCGTGTCGTCAGCCGACGATCGTCGAGCTCATTTCGTCGAGCTCAGCTCATTTTGTCGAGCAGAAGGGAACACGCCCACCCGACATGCCCGTGTCGGATGATACACTGCCGTGTCACAGCTGTGTCACCAGGCGTGATACAGCAGTTCGTGGCAGAATCGCCGTGCGTAGGAGAGAGAAAGCTCCATTTTTCCTCCAATTTGGAGGAGAGAGGAAGTGACCATTCATGGCCATTAAGGTGATACACCCCTCGGTATCCCTCCATTATTCTCCCATTCATCTTCCCTGATGCATTAAAGGGGATTCCAGTAGTTTCTAGAGACATTTAATGAAGGGGGGATGCATAGGGTTGGTCATGGGAGGGGAGGTGATGAGGTCAACCATGGCCAAGAGAAATAAAGCCCCCACACCACCCAACCGACCCCTCCATCATCTTTAGAGACCTCTGAGGAGTAGATTTTCCCATTTTCCCAACACTTAGATCTCTCGGAGGAGGAAAATCCATGGCACTGAAAGCTCTAAGGAGGTACAATGGCGGCCGGCGACTAGTGCAAGGAAACTCTCCAAATGAGGTCCAATCCTTCTCCTCTCTATGCGTGCTAGATCTAGACTTGTTTAGGTTGATAAATCGGGCTCAATTGAGCCTGATTGGGTGCTTGTAATTTCAGAATTTCATGGAAAATGGTGGTGTTGAGTTCGCCGGAAACCGCTGCCTCCGGCGGCATGGTCGCCGCCTCCGGCGGCATGGTCGCCGCCAAACGCTAACCACCACCTCAATGGAGGTGGTGGTGGTGGTGGCTGGCCAGGGAGGTTGTCGGGGTGGCCGGAAAGTCGGCTGGGAGAGGCTTCAGGTCGGGCCAATCTCGTCCCTTGTCTGGAGGTTGAGGATGAGCGGATGCCGTCTGTTTTGATCAAGTATTTTGATAATATTAATTGATTTCCTGGAAATTATTATCAGCAGATGGTTTTAATTATTAAAAATACTTAGATGTCTCTACTGCAAAAGTGTTCAACATGCCAAATGTGGCCCTTGATGTCTGTTGTAATTTAAAATTGATTTCACTCAGTTTGGAATCATGGTGTGACCACAAAACTCGTTTTGGTGCAACCTATACATACGCCTGACCAGACATTAGAATTAGTGCCCACACCAAACAACTCATCCCAATGCTTTGAAATTTTGAACATAGGCTCCTCATATCGTTGCCCTTAGATTGTCCAAAAATTAGAATTTTTGGAAAAAAAATTTCTATAGTTTTTGTGAAACTTTAATAAACCAATTATAAATTAATTAGGTGTCATAAACACCTCAAAATCCCCCCAAAGTTGGGTGGGTTATCTTAGAGAGCATGTTAGGGCTCAGGTAAAAATCTCATCTCCATTAGAAATGTATTGATTAGTTTTATCCAACCCTAAGTTCACCCTTATAGGGTTAATTAGGTCAAAACACCCCCTTTGGGTTTTGAGTGGTCAAATCACCTCAACAGAGGCTGATATTTTGGCCACTGATTCTTTATGATATGTCACACACTCCAATGGAATTTGGGGTTGTTAAGAGTAGGGTAGCCCCAGAACCCTAGGGTAGGTATCTTAATGGGGATTTTTAGGGTTTGAAGGTCATGGGGCCAAATGACCTTGGAATGACTTGGAAATTGGTGGAGAGGTCCATAGGGTTGGTATAGTCCTCTGGTTAAAATGTTAGGGAGTTTGAAAGTCTTAAACCCCCTCAAAACTCTAACCCTAGTTTAGGGCACCAAATCTAATCTAGAGTATTAGGCTATCAAATCACTTTAAAATCACTTGAAATTTGGGTAGAGTAGTGTTTAAAGTTAGTAGAAGCTCTGGAGATTTTGTTATAAATTTAGGATTATTATTTTGGATAGTTTATTAACAATTAATAATTTGTAATATTTGCTTAGAAATTTATTATGAAAGAACTACTTACTGGAAATTCATGAACTTTATCTAGGGGACTTCTTATTATGTTTCAAAGCTCTGTGAATATTTATGGGATTTTTGGAAGAATATTTCTAAGTGTTGCTTCATTAAGTGTTGACTCCCATGAAAATTTAATTTAATTTATTTTGGAGTCTACCAAGCCTCTAAAATTATGATTTTTCTACCATGATCTTTCCTGAACCATATTAAGATTCTGTAATTTTTACATAATTTTCTGATGAGTAAGTTTGGTACTTCCTTCTTTACATATGATTAAGGGAATTATATTGGATAAATTAATTAGAGGTCACATATTTTTTAAAAAATTATGGAAATTAATATCTAGTCATATATCTCTGTTATTTAGTGTTCAAAATTTTTAGGTGCCCATTACTTGAGTAGATCATATAGTTCATGTTCAAAATTACCCATGGCCAAACATTTGGGAAAATTCAATAAATATCAAATTAATTAGAAAAATTATGATTCTCTGATTTTAGGCTAAACTTGTTATGATATACCTCTGGTAAATTTTATAGGAGATTTGGAAGAAAATCCGGAGTACCTCCTTTATACATCTCGTATAGTATAGGGTGATCTACATATAGTAACTGTGGAAACTAAACTACAGTGGGTAATGAATTTGAAGAGTTGAATCCTTAGTAGGTTGCTGGTTTGGGTAAATAAATTAGAGATCTGATCAAGGGTAGAAATCAATAATATTAAGTGCCTTGCGAAAGGGAGTTTTGGGCGTAATCTCATCATAGTTCCTAGTGCTTTTGAGAGGCCTTCACGAGGAATACCTTAGCCAGTCCTAGGCTAACGTAAACCTTAGGAATAATTTGGGCAAGAGTAACCCTAATAATAGTTTCACCTTACACTCACACCTATACACGTAGGGAGATGAATTGTTAGAGAAAGGATAGCGTAGGCCCGTGGCATAAGGGCTTACTGGTAGAGTTAAATGGACTCGGTATTGATTTGGAAGTCCGGGGAGCTCGATGCTCGGGGACTTGGAAAAAAAAGGAGACTTGATTAGTCCAGGGTGCCGTGGGCTCGGGAACATGGTGAACTAGTAGGCTCGGTAGTCTAAAGAGCTGGAGGCTCGGTACTATAATTAGATACAAGCTATCATGGTTGCATGTGCATAACAGTGGTGGGTCAACGGTATTGGATGATCGATCACAGCGCCGTCGGTACGTTAACTCGGGAGACTAGCTGGTTTGCTAGGAATAGTACGGAAATGTACGTGAGGGGCTAGATGGGGTAGTGTGATTACCAGTCTAGGAGTGGAGAGGCCCAACACACTGTCTCCGTTGGCCACGACGAGAGGCTCCTGAGAGTTTTGCTAACTACAAAAAGGGAAACTAAAGGTCTGTGTGTATAAAGTCGTGTGTGTGAGTTGCACTTGCATGTGCATACCATAGCATACTTGTATGTCATAGCATAATCATTGCATTTAACCCCTGACACCTATCGTATAAAATGGTATGGGACGTTTTATACGATAGGCCCTCCAAAACGACCCCTTAGTCTATCGGGGTAATCCCTATAAATCAACGGTTATATTTCTCGTTGCTCTTACTTACTCTTCTTACTTCTTTTACTTACTAGCTACTCCTTACTGTTTACTTTTGTTACATACTTGTTTACTCATGTTTAATTATTGTGATACCCCTGCCATACCTTAAAATTTTATTCCTTAGGGTAGATGTCACCTGCTTGATTACGCCCTACATTTGGTCCTCCTTTTCACTCCTTTCCGCCCGGTTCTTAGGAGCCACAGGTAGAGGGGTGGGGGATTGCTGACTGTGTCTAGTTTGACTGACGGTCGTTTGACCACCATATTTTAGGTGCTCTGGATGGGACTCAGGGGACAGCCGCAGGAGACGCTATACCAGCATGGTACGGTGCAGATGGAGATGGGCCAGTGTAGCTCGGGTGGACAGGCATCCCGATCTGTGAGTGGAGCCGAGTATTAGTAGTTTTACTTTTATGAGTGAATTGTAGTGAGGTTATCATGTATCGGGCTTAAGCCCGTACTCACTTTCTGGTGTGGACTATTTATTTGTCATGTGATTTCCTCTTTTATACTATTGTGGACTTGGATGCTTACACTTTCAATCATTATACATTCTATCGATGGTGATCGATTTGACCGGCAGGATCGGCGTTTTGTAGTGATGACCTTCCCGGGTGCGAAGGTGTCACCGCAAGGCGGCGGTTCTGGGCCTAAGACTCCGGTGGTTGTTGCAAAAAAATGGGGTCGTACAAGTGGTATCAGAGGGAATCTTAGATCCGACAGAATGTAGTCGACAATGGTGTACCCATGGGAGGAATCACATGCAATGCTCACCAGTAACAAAGAGTTTTAGGTCAATTTACTAAACTTAATACCATCTTTTGTAGGGTGCGACGAATCCTCCCTTGCCACAGGGGAAACCTCCAGCCCTGAATATGATTCCACCCCCACCGGCTCCGACCCCGTTGCAGTAGACAGAGCTCGGACAAACTTTGACGGCCATCTTGGAGGACTTTAGGGCACAGCATGAAAGTGAAGGTAGATCTGAAATACTCTAGAGGGGGGGGGGGTGTGAATAGAGTATTGTGCTCTCTTACAAAACTTTATAACTTTTGTTGTATTCCTAAGTGAACATGTCAGTAAATAAAACAATAAGCACAGCAACCTAACTAATCACAGAGCAAGACAGCCTAGTAAATCGTAGAGCATAGCCAAAACAAAAGAAAAATGGCAACCAGATGACACAAGAAATTTATAGTGGTTCCCCAACCTAGGTACATCCACTCTTCTACCACCCTTGTAGGAATGCACTCAGGTTTTTGATCAGGTGCCTGACACCAATGAGCTTTTGTTCAGGTGCTCAAAAACCAAAACCTCAAGTCTTTTGGAAGGAGACTTGCAACCAGGAATAATTTTCAAGGGAATTAAAACCCTGTACAGAGGGTGGAAAAGTGAGATGGTTTCTTCTTTTTCTCAATAATAACTGAGAAGACTGTGGATTGATGTTTGCAGATTTGCTCTCCCTGAGATCAGGAAAACTGGAGCACTGCTTCAGGGTGATAGGTCTTGAAAGCTTGAGTTCCTGGACCAGAGATTGCTTCAGGAACTCCTTTGACAGATAGAGAATTTTTGTCCTTCTGAAGTTGTCTTGGAAGATTGAAGGAAGAAGAGTCTTGATAGTGATTGATTGTTCTTCTTGTTCTTGAAGATGTTCTCTGGCCTGGGCAGATTGCAGTAAAGAGGTTTTTGATTGTTGTAAGATTGTTCTTCTGTGCAATGTCTATCTGTGTGTTTGGTATGTGTTGTACTGCTTGATCCTTTTCTTTTCTCTGACTGTTTACTGATTAAGAACATTCGAAATTTGAATGGTTGAGCAGTAATTATAGTCGGCCTGGGAAGGAAGCGGCAATCAATGATTTCCCTAACTGTCTCATGGAAAAATGGCATGTAATACTCCATAGTCAATGCGCGTTCTAACGGTAACATTTCGAGAAGATTGAACATTGATTACTCCGGAATCATCGCCAAGAAAAGGGACGAGAAACTGGAGAAGACCTAGTCTGGAATCATCGAATGAAGAACACAATTCGTCGAGCTGAGTTTCAGTTCGTCGAGCTGAGCTTGAGAAAGTTCGTCGAGTTGAGCTTGAGTTCGTCGAGCTAAGCTTGATGAGTTTGTCGACCAGACAATAGCAAATTGTCTTCAAAGGAAACTTGTCAATTCTGCTTCAATCTTCGTCGAACTGACAATCTTCATTCGTCGAGCTGAGTACTGAATTCATCGACCTGAGAAGTTGACAACTTGAGGTCCAAGTTCGTCGAGCTCAGATTTTTGTTCGTCGACCAAAGTCTGAAGTTGGACTTAGACAAAATCTGGAGTTATCCTGACTCTAGCTTGTTGAAGTAACTCAGTCTTCGTCGAACAGAGACCTAAGATCGTCGAGCTCATCACTAAGAATTATCTCAAGATCGTCGAGCACAGAACACCTTTCGTCGACCTGAGTTCGACGAACGTCGAATTCATTTTACTTAGTCTTGAATTCTTCTAAGTCTGGAGTCTCTGATGGTCATGATGATAGCTGGTCCATCTGATGTTGAACCTAAGGATTTGACCTAGACTCTAAGGCACAAATTGATCCTGGCTATACATGATGGGTCACATCCTAAGCTAGTGAATCTAGCCTAAATCAACTGGGGATCTAACAATCTCCCTCTATTTGTGTGAGGTCACTAAGAGACTCAGAACATAAACAATGCAAGAAAAAGAAATATATCTGGCAGAGAATTACTAACACATGCAGCATATATATATATACACATGCTTTGTTTAAACAAAAGACATAGTTTGAAAACAAATTGCAGAAAGAAATTAAAACAAAATAAAGATTACTTCTTCTTTTTCTTCAAAGACTTGTATTCAGTTGTCTTCTCTCCTGGCTTTTTGAAAATAATTTCTCTATTAGGATTTGAAGCCACTGTCTGGGTCATTGTCATGTCAGCTGCCCCAATAATCTTTAGGGATGTAGCTCTGGGGACAAGTGCTTCAGGATGGAGCTTCATATAATCATCAACATTGAAAAGCTTGTTGCCTTTCTCAAATCTCTTAAGTTCTTCTTTCCTGTACTGTGACATAGTTGTAAAGCCTGAAATGTCTTTACCTTCAGCTTTGGCTTTATTAATCAATGATAGACCAATAAGCTCCTGGAACCTAGCCATTCTTGCAGTATTGGCTATTTAAGGATCTTCAAATGAAATAGGAGGAGAGTATGGCCTTTTAGGACTGTCAGCTTTTTGATCTTCAGACAGATGTTGCTGTTGCTGCTGATGTTGTTGTTGATGTTGATTTCCTGAGGATGGTTGCCTCTGCTGGCTGCTTCCATAGGATCTCCCTAAGTGTCTCTGATAAGTTTGCATGGGGGCAGATTGTTGAAATTTGTTAAGTGGAAGTGGTTGACGGGACAGGCCGGGCGGCCTGGGCGGACAGCATTGGCAGACTAGACGGACTGGGCGGACTGTAATGTGCGGCCTGGTGGAAAGTCTAGTGGAAGCCAGCTGTTTTCTGAGCGGATTGGTTGCATGAAGTCCGCGGACTATGTGGTCTGTTATCTGCGGATAGGACGTTGGCTTTGCTTTAGCCAAGGAGCGGCCTGAGCGGATAGAGGCTTGCGGACTGGTGCTTTGCTCAGTGGCCGCGGGTGCAAGCTTGTGCTGACAGGCGGTTTGGCTCATGTTCGCGGAAGCTTGCAGACTGGCGTGTCCGCAGTTTTGGGCTGTTGCGGACTGGGATTAGAGCTTGGCTGAGGCCTTGTCGAGCTCTGGTGGCATAACAGGTGCTTTGCTGTGGAGGTAGTTGGCGGACTGGTTTTGGAGTCCGGGAGATGGCTGCTGCGTTGGACAGGAGTGCAAGGAGCTCGCGGACTGTTGGAGGTCTGTGCTATAATGTTTGGCGGACGGGAGTTTATGTCCGACATGCTCGCATTGGCCTTTGATGGTTTTGGACTTGGTCACACTCTGTGCCAAGACCATGGTGTCCGCGGTATCCTCCAAGTCCGCTGTGACCGGGCGGACTGTTGCTATCTGCCTTTGGTCGTGGACTTGTGGCAGATTGAGGGGTGAGTCTTGCGAACTGCCTCGGGTTTGGGTGGACTGCCATTGAAGGGGGATTGCTGTCCTGCAGTGGTTGGAGCTTTACGGGCTGATGCCTTGTCCGTATAGCTTGGGCGGACTGGAGAGGGTTTGCCAATGTTGCCTTGCTCCTGGCGGTTTTCCTTGGTATCTGGCTAAGTCCTTGCGGACTCAGCGGACGGTGTTTTGCTATCGCGCGGGCTGGGGCGGTGTCTCTATCTCTAGGGCGGTGACCACACTCCTCACCTCGCCTATAAATAGGACCACCCTGGCAGGTCTACAGTAACTTGAGTAAACAGTAAGTTGAGTTGTGCAAGGAGCTGTGGTCTCAGTTTGTCTGTCCGCGCGGATTTGTTCAGTGCTGACGTTTGCTGTGTGCAGGTCGCGCGGTTTGCTTCAAGGAGCCAGGAGTTTGGCTGTGACTTCGGTCAAGTACTTGGAAGTGTGCGGTCTCTGCGGATTCAGCAGGAGGTCGCTCTGCGGCTTGTCAGCTCTGTTTCATCTTTGCCAGCTTCAATAACCTGTCCACCGGCTTCATGCGGGTAGGGGGTGTTCCTCAGTTCAGCCTCAGCAGGAGATGAATAATGGTATGTCCGCGCGGCCTCGCGGCTTCGGCGGACTCCGTGGCTATTCGGCGGTTTGCCGCTAAGTTCGGGCGATCTCAGCGGACTCGGCGACCTCGGCGGTCTCGGTGGACTCCGGTGCTGTCCGCCCGACTTTGATTTTTTGGTGCTTTCTGTTTACAACTGTTATACTAGCGAAATCATGTCTCGCTATGTATGTCTCGTGTTGTAAAGAAGTGAATGAATAAAAGACCTGCTTGTGCTTCCATTGTTTGTTGGGATTAACCCTTGTCCCTTGGTTTTCCGCTGGTTCAACGTGAGAACTGGGTAGTTCCGAAGATATTAATTTGGCGTTTGGGCTATCTTGCTGACCACGTTGAGAAAAATTTTAACACAGATCTCTGAGAGCTAGAGCCAGTGGCACCAGCTACTGGAGGAGGAGGAGGAGGATCCTTCCTATATCTGTGGACTGGATGAGGAGAATATCTCCTACTTCTTTTCCTTTCCTTCTGCTGATTCTTTGATAACCACATCCATGCAGGCATTCCCTTGTAAGGAGTAACATTGTGCAAAATATAGTAGGGAGTGTCAGCAGGTTGATTAGTCTTGGGAGATGGAGGAGGAGGAGCCTTCCTTTTCTTTGACAGTAATTTCTTTTTCTTCTTGGAAGCTTCTTCATCATAATCATCATCATAATCATCATCTTCATCATCTTCATTATCAGAACCCTGAGGTTTATCATATAAGGCATCCAATACTTTTAAAGTTTTAGCATCAATGACAGCTTTTGCTGGAACAGGGGCAGAAGTTGAAGGGACTAAAGTTTCAGCAACAGATGAGGAGGAGACTGTACAGGAATCAGGAATAATGGGGACAGAGCTTTCAGCTGCTGCCTTATTTTCCTCTTCAATATCAGCCAGGATTAGCTCATCCAAATCAGGCATAGGAGAGTCATCCATAACAAAACTTGGGGCTGAAATGGCTTCTAGAATAACTTCTAGACTAGCTGCAGATATTAAAGCTAAAGCTGGGATAACAAAACTATCACAGAGTCGCTTAGCAACTACTGGACTGGCTGGAGATGTATAGGGAACATGAGCCAACTGTGGCTTAGTAAAGTCTGCTGTAAGAGACTGCATATGTAAAATATCAAAATGTTGCAGTAATTCTTGTAGATTAACTTTGAGATTGAGAATAAAATCTCCAACAGTTTCAGCAGTATCCATGTCAGAAATATCCATATCAGTATTAATAAAATTAATCAAATCAATTAACTCTGTGTCTGTACAATCTGGAAGAACTTCTGAATCTGTATTTGCTGGGGAAGCTGTATCTGAAGCTTGTGCTGCTGCTTCATCATCAGGCATCTCTCCCTGCCTGGGTTCAGTGGGGACTGAGGCCAGGCCCTGGACTGAGGAGGGGCAGCAGAAAGAGCAGAAACTTGAGCAGATAAAGAGTGAATAAAAGTCACAAGAGGTGTAATGGCCTCTATGATAAGTGTTTTGATGAGGGGAGTGATGATGGTAAGGATAGAGGATATGGTAGTGGAATCAAAGGAGGAAGGGGAAGAGGATGTTGCATTATGTGTGGAGGAGGGAGCAACTAAGGATGGAATGAGGGGTGGAATAACAGATATGTGATGAGTGGATGGTGATTAAGATGGAATGGTGGCATCTGGCATGACAATGTCTGAGGGTAGGGTGTAAGATGGAATGGAGGACAAATGAGGGGGAAGTAGAGACTGTGGAGGTGTGAGAAGATGTATGTTATGAGGTGAAGCAGGGGGTGTTGAATGTTAATTAGCTTGCAGAGCAGAAGATGTAATGTTGGTTATGTCCAATGGTGGAGATGGAGGAGGAGTAGGCATATGAGGATGCTGCTTTGCTGGAAGGGGTGCTGGAAGAGATGGTGGAGGGTGATGGATCTCCTCAGAAGGTGTGGGATTCGCTTTAACAGCCCTGGTGCCTTCTGAAGTAGGGATGGAAGAGGAGGAAGCCTTGGGCGGCTTGGAGATCGTCCTCTCCCATCTGCCAAACAGAGTGCAGGTGAGGCACTTGCTGACATTGATGAAGATGGTCGGGGAGACCATGAATTTACCATCCTTGTCCTTGAGGAAGATCCCCAGGATTCTTCCAAAGCAAACCTCTTTCTTGCTGTTCTTCTTCTTGATCAACTCAAAGAAAATCTTGCCCCAATCCACGGGATTCTTATTCACCACCGCGCACATGATAAGAAATTGATGTCTTGTTATGTAGTCCTGTGCGGTGTGCTTGCCCATCAGTACTTTTCCCACGATATCCGCCAGGAACTAGTAGGCGGCAGACAGTTGTTTCTTTAACAATTTCTTAGGGTTACTCCCTGTAAACCCCATCAACTTCAGCATCGAACTATATTCTTCAGAATCCATATCCATATCATCGTCTCCATTTACCAAACCAAAAATCTCAGAGAGAACGGCAGGAGACAAAGAAATGACAGTACTCCCGATATTTCCAGTCAGAACATTTTCCTCAAAAACTGACGAAGTGTATACCCATTCTCGAATTTCAGTTGCATGTAGTTTAATTCTTCGGGTTATGAAGTCCTTGAGACCCTGTTCTTCTAGTAGGTCCAAAATATAAAGAAATATACGGTCAGAGTGCTGGAAGGAATCAAAATCCATGTCAAAACCGGTGTCAAATTTCATGGCAGCCAAAGCTCCTGCTGGAATCGCCATTGATGACCTGCAAGAGAGACAGAGAAAACGGCGATAAAGAGCAAGAGAACTAAAAGCGCGGGACGGAGGCCGAAGAAAACCTAGATATAATGTTTTCCAGAATATGAATCGACAATCTCCGTTCCACGAAAACGAAAAATTCTTTGAACTGAGGTCGACGAAATAAATTATTGACAGATAATTCATCGATCTCATCCAGAAGAATCAAAAATAGTTCGTCGAATTCCATTCGATTAAATATATTCTGAAGCAAAGTTCGTCGATCTCCGGTCGACGAAAATTGTTTCCACACAGAGAATTCGTCGATCTTCGTTCGACGAGCATCTCTCAAACTTTCCCTAATTCGTCGAACTCCGTTCGACGAACTCTGGAAAATTCGTCGAATGCAGACAGAAACTAATTTAACTCTTCTCCATTGATCATTCCCAGTTGATTTATAAAGAAAAGATGATTTTTCTCATCCAAGGGTTTGGTGAAAATGTCTGCTCTCTGTAAATCAGTAGGAATATGGATTAAGTTAATTTTTTTTGTCTACATTATCTCTAATGAAATGATGTCTTATTTCAATATGTTTAGTCCTACTATGGTGAACTGGATTCTGTGCTATAGCAATAACACTAGTATTATCACAAAATAAAGTTGAATTATTTAAGTTGACACCATAGTCTAGGAGTTGGTTTTGTATCCATAACATTTGTGAACAGCAGCTGCCAGCTGCCATGTATTCTGCTTCTGCAGTTGATGTAGACACAAATGTTTGCTTTTTACAAAACGAGGAGACAAGTCTCATACCCAGGAACTGGCAAGTTCCAGAGGTACACTTCCTGTCCACTCTACATCCAGCATAGTCAGCTTCTGAGTATCCAGTTAACTCAAATTCTGACTCTATAGGATACCAGAGTCCTAGATTTGGGCAACTCTTTATATATCTCAAAATTCTTTTTAAGAAAATAAGGTGAGATTCTTTAGGGTTCACTTGGAACCTAGCATAAAGGCATGTGACAAACATTATATCAGGCCTTCTAGCTATTAGGTATAATAGGGATCCAACAATTGCCCTATAATGTTTCTGATCTACAGGTTTCCCTACTGCATCAAAATCCACAATAGTATTTGTAGCCATAGGTGTTTTCATTCCTGAAGCATCACCCATCCCAAACTTTTTGATAAGCTCTTTAGCATACTTAGCTTGGGAGAGAAAGATACCATCAGGTAGCTGCTTCACTTGGAGACCAAGGAAGTAGGAAAGCTTCACTTGGAGACCAAGGAAGGTAAACTTGTCTACTTGGACAAGGACGTCCTCCACTACCCCGATAGGGAACTTAACCGAGCGATCCGCTAATTGGATGCACATATTCGTAGGACAAGGAGTACCCAAACCTAAACGTGAAAACAACGAGAACGACATCAGATTAATGCTAGCCCCTAAATCAGCTAAGGCGTACTTTACTAATATATTGCCAAAAAGGCACGGGATGGAAAGCCGCCCCGGGTCGTTTTCTATTGTGGGAAATTTATTAGTAAGGGCCGCCGAGCAGACAGCGTTGAGAGATACATGCGAAATATCCTCTAATTTGCATTTATTAGAAAGTAATTCTTTTAAAAATTTCGCATATTTGGGCATTTGCGAGATAGCCTCGCAAAAAGGAACATTAATGTGAATTTGTTTTATTAATAAAATAAATTTTTCATTTGCCCTTCCTTACGCTCGTTATCTAACTTATGCGGATATGAAAAGAACTTGTTTAAAATAATTGTTTCTTTTAAAATCGGTAAAGGCGGCGTAATCGAAGAAAGGGGAAGAGGGGTCGGAGGTAAAATATGTACCTGAGGGTAAATCCGTTTTGGATCGACCACCTCCTTTCCGCTATGGAGGGTTATAGCGTTGGCGTTCTCCAGCGGATTGGGCTCCGTGTTTCCTGGCAGTGCCCCGAGCGCGCGCTCGGACATCATCCTCGCTAGTTGTCCAACCTATTGTTCGAGAGTTTTTAGCGATCCGGTGATGTTCCGGATATTTGACTCGTTGGAAGCAATATACTTCGAAAAAGTTTCCTCCATCGGGGAGGGTTTTGGAAGAGGAGGAGGCGGCAGAAATCTGGGCGCACAAGAAATAGGGGGACGCTGAGCATTGTTCGGGTTGCTCCAAGAGAAATTTGGGTGAATCCTCCAACCCAGATTATAGTTATTACTATAAGGGTTGTTGTTGGGGTTGAAGTAAGGACGACCCGAATTTCCCTTGAAATCCACGAACACTTCAGCCACACAGATGTTAGCGTGAATAAAACAAGGCAGAGTGGAGGAGGCAGCAGACATCTACGCCACCTGCTTTGTTAACCTTTCAACTTGAAGGGTTAAGAGAGCAGTGACATCCACTTCAAAATGACCAGCCGCCGGATTTGGGCGTCCCCGCGGGATATTCCATTGATAGGCGTTCATAGCCATCTCTTCGAATAAAGCCTGGGAGGCCTCAGGGGTTTTGTTGTTTAGTGTGCCCTCGACAGCCGCGTCAATCATTTGACGCGTTTGAAAATTAAGCCCATTATAAAAACTTTGTACCTACAACCACGTTGGCAGCGCGTGGTGCGGGCACCGGTGGAGGAATTCCTTAAATCGTTCCCAAGTCTCTTATAGAGACTCAGGATCATTTTGCATAAATGAAGAAACGTCCGCCCGCAACTTTGCAGTTTTTGCGGGCGGAAAGAACTTCGTTAGGAAGCGCTCCGTCAACTCAGCCTACGTGGTGATACATCCTCGCGGGAGGGCATTCAACCACGCCTTGGCTTTGGACTTAAGAGAAAAAGGAAATAAGTGCAAGCGAATGGCGTCATCATTGACACCATTAATCTTGAAGGTGTCGCATATTTCTAAAAAGTTGGACAAGTGGACATTCGGGTCCTCCTCCGGCATTCCATCGAACTGCACGACGTTTTGGACCATTTGAATGACACTCGACTTTACTTCAAAATTATTATTCACCAACGCAGGGCGAACAATACTAGACCCAGTATCATCCAGGTTAGGCCGGGCGTAATAAGACATAGTACGCTCGGCCGACGGGGCAGGGTTAGGGGCGGCCATAACTTCAAAAGAGGGTTCGCCGATAGATTCTTTGGGGTCTAAAGAAGGAATTCGGCGTTGAGATCCAATACGCGCAAGAGAGCGTTCGATCTCAGGGTCGAAGTCAAAATCTTCAGACTCGGAGGGTTGTCCACGGGTCATATACCCAAAGAGAGAAAAAAAATAAAACAAAATAAACTTTTTTTTGATGTTATTGAAAATACAGTTTTTTGTTTTTTTTAAGTTTATAGAAAATAAGTAAAAGTAATAGACTCCGGAATTCGAAATACCAACTTGAAGATTCCCCGGCAACGACGCCAAAAACTTGATGGGCCCGCGAACAGACTCTTACTGTGGTTGGTTCGGTCAGTCGATCGCCGCGGGCGTTCTACAGGAGGCAAGTGTACCTATCGCAAGTAGTACTCGATATTCGGGGGAATACCGAGGTCGTATTGTTCTCGGGGTCGTGTTGACTATTCTTACTCCTCCGGGAGGACTATTATTTTACTGAAAGTAAGGTGGAGATTTTAATTAAGTAAAGACAGAAAAAGTAAAAGAGCGAAAAAAAGATTTAGAGAAATTCGATGAAGGGTTAACGCTCGGCATCGAATCGGATTAAGACTAAAATAATTTTTAATAATTATAGGACTTAGTTTTTATATTAATTAAAGGCAACTTGGTCGTGGAGGTTCCACAAATGTGAGCGCACTTATCTCTAGGAATATTGCTCACCTGAATGCTAAGACTATTCAACCGAACGTTAGTCGGACGAAGAATTCCTCTTAACGCCCCCTTTATGCTAAGAACCCCGTTGTTGGGTGTGGAACCCAATCCGGAAGAATTACGCTTGTCCTCTCTTGAGGGTATGCACGCAATTCTCTTTAACTAGGGGTGATCTGTCCATACGCACGGCCTCTCGGCTAGCTAGTGTATGGATAACGGAAATAGGGCGCACACATCGATTTGTGGTCCTACGCGTCGTTAACCGGGGTAAACCTTAACTCCTAAAATTAAAGTTAAAATAAAGAGCTTTAACTATTATGAATTATTTTAAATGTCCCAATGCTCTTCGATGCCGAGGCTAATAGCGATTAGCCACACATCGGTATGGGGACAGCTTTATAATTTGATGAGGCGCGAGTTCGAAATTAAACGCTAAATGATTATAAGAAGAGGACATAAAGAAATAACAAACATTTAGAACGCTAAAAGGTTAGCTAAAACAAGAACTCACGCACACTCCAAATTATAAATAAAACAGAAACTAAGCTAACTTACAAAAAAAGGAAAATTACAAGTCCTACTCAAACGAGTAGGAGGGAAATAAAGGGCACGTCATTTAACTCTTAACGAATAGGCGGAAATAAATGCAAGTACAAGTCCTACTAAAATAATTACAGAAAAATAAAAGACCTACCATTTAACTCAAATGAGTAGGCGGTAAACAAAATCCGGCCATTTAACTCCTAGCGAGTAGGCGGAAATAAACGCTAACATACACCCTCTACATAATTGAAAGAAAGCAATAAAACTATCTCCTACACACACGCACTCTACGTAATTGAAGAAAGAGATAAAATAAAGCATTAAAATCTATCTCCTACAGACACGTACTCTACATAATTGAAGAAAGTAATAAAATAAAGCATGAAAATAAAGCATGAAAATTTAACACCTATACTCACACACTCTTCATAAATTAAAGAAAGCATAAAGATTATTCTCATACACTCACACACACATTTGAAAACAAAATGAAAGTAACCTAAAAATTAAAACTACTACTTTTCTATACTTAGGTTTTACCAAAAACAAAAAAAAAGAACAAAATAAAATTTTAAGAGAACAAAAGTTTTTCAAAACAAATCAAAAAAACCAAAGTTCTTTAAAAATTAAAATAATAAGATTTTCATTCTTATGATTTCATAAAAGTGATAGAAAAGTGAAAAGAAATTGAAAAGAACAAAAAAAGGTTTTACAATACTACAAAAAAACTAAGTAAACAAAATCAAAATCACCTTCAATACTCTTTTATAAATACATAAGAATGAAAGAATAAGGCTCTTAAGAAAAGGACATGATGAAAAAGAGGAAAACTTATCGTACCTAACATGAAGACAAGTTAAAAACATGAATAATAGACATATTACACTCATACACACACACACACTTTTCATAAAGAGAAAAAAAAACAAAGGGAATACTAAGGATAAAATGAGAAGAAAAGTGGGCACATGAGTTCATTCGAAAGCCATTTAAGAAGAGGAAAACTAACATTTGTATTGATTAAAGAAGACTATTACAAAGCTATTACAAAGCTAAAGCTAAAGCAAAAATAAACATGAAATAAAAGGGGGGAGAAATCTCCTTACATAGCAAGGGAATCCACTGATGCAGCCCACAAAACACACTAAAGTGGCTCAAAAATGTGAACCCTTGGTCATTACAGAAGTGGGGAATTTATAGGAAAAAAAAACTAAGTACACGCCCTCTGACACGGGCGTGTCGGTGGGCATGTCACTACTATTTGCGAAGGCGGCCGGTGATTTGACGACAAAGTTGACTTCGGGCTGGACACATGTCGGTCACGCAGAGGTCACGCCCTAGGTCACGGGCGTGACACTGGGCGTGTCGAGGAGGTAGAGCTGGGTGCGGGTTGTGTCGAAAGTCGCTCTTACGGGTCTTATCGAGCCAGGTAGAATGGTCACGCCCCCGGTCATGGGCGTGACGCTGGGCGTGCCGATTGGTGTCGACACTCGACAATCGTCGAGCAGAAAGTGTCGAGTTGAAATCGTCGAGCTCGAAGAAGCGTCGCGCCCTTGGCCACGGGCGTGACGTGTGGCGTGTCGCAGGTTCGACGATCGTTGAACTGAAATCGTCGAGTGGTATGGACACGGGCTTGTGTCACGCCCCGTGTCGGGCGACACGGGCATGACGCCTGGCATGTCAAGCAATTTTTTGCAGATTTTTAATTTTTTCCTGAAAAATAAAACAAAAACAAGTTAGAAAAAGTTTTACAAAAATAGGAGTATTTTATTGAATAAAAACAAGTAAAAATGACAAAAATAAATGAAAACGACTAAATTAATGTACACAAAAATACGTATATTTACAATTCATCATCAGCACTATGAATTATCACAAGATCGTCGAGCGCAGAACACCTTTCGTCGACCTGAGTTCGACGAATGTCGAACTCATTTTACTTAGTATTGAATTCATCTAAGTCTGGAGTCTCTGATGGTCTTGATGATAGCTGGTCCATCTGATGTTGAACCTAAGGACTTGACCTAGACTCTAGGACACAAATTGACCCTAGCTATACATGATGGGTCACATCCTAAGCTAGTGAACCTAACCCAAATACAATAGGGATCCAACATAACAGGCTCCGGCTCCTCAGTCGAACCCCGGAGCGAACTGTTTGAGTTCATTACAGGGCCTTTCCCCACCATCCTACTTTGGGACAGCGACGGCAGTGCGCACGGAGGAGTGGTAGACATTATGTACGAGATGTTGGTGGGAATACAGTACCCGGTGGACCTGGCAGTATCGTTGGTAGTTTCTTGTCTGGAGTCGCATGAGAAGAGGTGGTGGAAGTCGGTGATGGACACCACTTATGCGGGAGTGGAGATCGCGGACATTACTTGGGAGGAGTTTAGGGCGGCACTACTGGAGCATTTTGTGTCGTAGTCCTCAAGGGATAAATTGGAGGATAGATTCTTGCAGTTGAAGCAAGGGAACATGACAGTTCTATAATATCACCGGGAGTTTACTCATTTTGCCCGGTTTGCGGATTCTTACAAGCTGGATGACGTGGGTTATGCCAAGAGGTTCTACAAGGGCCTCCGTGATGACCTGAGGCAGGCCCTCTTGTTCGTGTCTGATGGTACCATGGCCAGGATCTTGGAGATGGCCAAGACGCTGGAGGCGGACCAGCTTGCAGTCCAGGGCAGGAAGAGACATGGGGATGATGCAGTGCTAGGAGGGAGAAGGGACCCGCAGAGGGGCCGGGTCATAGGAGAGAGAAGGAATGGGGATCAACCACACCAGGAGGAAAGGAAGTAACCAAGGGAGCAGGCAGTGCTGTCCCCACAACCGTTATAGATGAAGGAGGTGCCCAGGATAGGGCAGGGACCACCCCCACCACAGCTGTGCTATCACTGCCATTAGCTAGGGCACATTCAGAGTAATTGCCATATGAGGAATGGGGCCACACCTGCTGCACAGGGTGGCCCACCGGCTCACCAGACGGGAGGTCGTGGACGTTGTCGTGGGTGCAGATTTCAGGGCGGTGAACACAGGCAGGATGAGGAGCAGGTCTACGCTCTGGACTTAGAGCATCCCCGGAACCCGAACAGGGTTATTGTATGTATGAGAGTAATTTTTAGTATTAGTAGAATAATTACACAACCTAGGTTATAAAACTTTAGACCTAAGCTATTTTTCCTTTAACTAATTTAGGAATAGTGATGGCGTGCGTCAAACCTGCTCGTACCCTGTTCGACACGGGGGAATCACACAACTTTTTTTCGGAAGATTTCATCAAGGATCTGGGCCAGATTCGATATTATACGAGAGAGGCCAGGAGGGTGTGTCTCCCCAATGGGATGGATATCTAGTCTACAGAGAAGTGCCTCCTGATGGTTACCATAGACGGGTTAACACTCGAGGCCCCGGCGACGATCCTGAGAATGTCGGACTTCGACCTTGTCTTGGGCATGACATGGCTTGTGTGGAACCATGCCCAGATTGACTGCTCGACGAGGAGGGTCGTGCTGAGACACGACGACACTTATGTGACATTTGAAGGTACTACTCCGGTTTCCCACCGCCTCCTTTCATCTATTCAGACTGTCAAGGCCCACCTACATGGAGACGAGGTATATCAGGTGCTATTCGAGATAACTGAGGAGAAGGACCTGATTGTTAGCATTACGGTGGTCTGTGTCTACGCCGATGTATTTTCGGAGCAGCTACCAGGACTGCCTGCGCAGAGGGAGAAGGACTTTCAGACTCAGTTGGTTCCAAGGGCTAAGCCGGTATCCAAGGCCCCTTATCGGATGGCCCCAAGGGAGCTAGCAGAATTTTGGACACAGTTGCAGGAGTTGGTGGAAGCAGGATTCGTTAGACCGAGTTCCTCGCCATGGGGAGCTCCGGTGTTATTCGTGAGGAAGAAGGATGGCACCCTTCGCCTGTGCATCGACTATAGAGCACTAAACAGGCTAACCGTCTGAAATACCTATCCTCTACAAAGGATATACGAGTTGTTCGATCAGCTGGAGGGAGCCCATTATTTCTCGAAGCTGGACTTAAGATCAGGCTACTACCAATTGTGGATCCAGGAGGAGGATATTCCGAAGGTGGCCTTCAGTAGCAGATATGGACTGTTTGAGTTCCTCGTGATGACCTTCGGGCTCACGAATGCTCCATCAGCATTTATGCGCCTCATTAACCGGGTCTTCGAGACATATTTGGATGTGTTTGTCATAGTATTCATAGACGACATCCTTATTTACTCTAGGACGGAGGAGGACCATGCACGACACCTGACACTGACTTTGGAGAGATTGCGGGAGCATCTCCTCTATGCAAAGTTCAGCAAGTGTCAGTTCTGGTTGAAGGAGGTGGCTTTACTGGGCCATATTATCAGTGGAGCTAGGTTAGCGGTGGACCCTGTAAAGGTACAAACTGTCAGGGATTGGCCACCATTGAAGACGGCCACGGACGTGCGGAGTTTCCTGGGGCTTGCCGGGTATTACCAGAAATTTATGGAGGGGTTTTCTCGGATCTCCCTTCCACTCACTTCGTTGACGAAGAAGGACGTACCCTTTGTATGGACGCCACAGTGTGAGGCATCATTCTAGGAGTTAAAGAACCGACTCATCTCAGCCCCTATTCTGGCCCTTCCATCTGGGAAGGAAGGATTCCGGGTGTATACCGACGCATCATATCAGGAGATGGGAGAGGTGCAGATGCAAAACGGACATGTCATAACATATGCCTCCCGCCAGCTGAAGATGCATGAGAAGAACTATCCACTACACTACCTGGAGATGGGAGCAGTTATACTCACATTAAAGATATGAAGACACTAACTCTACGGAGTCCACTGTGATATATACTCAGATTATAAGAACCTTAAGTACGTGGACACATAGAAGGAACTGAACATCAGGCAGAGGCGGTGGGTGGAGTTTCTATCTGACTATCAGTATGAGATGCACTACCACCCAGGGAAGGCGAACGTGGTAGCGGATGCACTGAGTAGGAGAGCCGCCACAGCGGGAGCAGAGCCTCAACTGATGTCTATGGAGCTGCTGCAGAGACTAGAGGTCCTGCACATTAATCTGGTGTCGCCTGACGACCCTAAGCTCTATGAGGAGTACTTGGCCGCGATGGGCATCACTGATGACATCAGAGACCAAGTCAGAGAAGAATAGAGGCAGGATGCCAAGTTAGAGCCCATCTTCCAAACCCTGGAGGCAGGCACTACAGGAGCAGACACACTGAGGGACGGCCTGGTGTGCTTCAGAGGACGGGTGTATATACCGGAGGGAGGCCAGATCCGAGAGGATATTATGACGGAGGCGCACTGCAGCAGGTACTCTATGTACCCGGGGATCACAAAGATGACAGCTAATTTGAAGAAGACTATGTTCTGGCCGGGCATGAAGAAGTATGTCACTTACTTCGTGACCCATTGTGAGACATGTCAGCTAGTGAAGGCGGAGTGCAGGAACCCCGCAGTATTGTTGCAGCCACTCCCAGTGCCGGAGTGGAAGTTTAATGACGTAGCCATGGACTTCATACATGGGCTTCCCCGGTCTCGGATAGGGAACGACTCGATCTGGGGGATCGTTGATCGGTTGACGAAGGTCGCTCGATTTATACCGATCAGGAAGGGCGATTCAGTGGGAGTACTGGTGCAGACGTTTGTGGAGCAGTTTATTCGCTACCATTGTGTACCCAGGTCAATAAGGTCAGATCGTGATGGGCGGTTTACATCCAGGGAGTGGTGGTCAGTTCAGTCATACTTGGGCACCCGACTGACCTTTAGCACAGCCTTCCACCCTCAGACGGATGGGCAGACAGCGCACAAATCGGACATTGGAAGACCTTCTACGTCTGTGCATTCTAGATCGAGGAGAGCCATGGGAGACAATGATGCCACTGGTGGAGTTCTCATACAACAACAGTCATCAGCCAGTATAGGTATGGCCCCGTACGAGGCTCTATATGGACGGAGGTGCAGGACTCCCATGTTATGGATACAGGATGAGGACCCAAAGGTCCTGGGCTCGGAATTTGTGGAGGACACCGAGGCCCAAGTGAGACTGATACGGGACCACATGTTGGAGGCGCAGAGCAGACAGGCCAAATATTACGACGTGCGGCATCGACATGTTGAGTTTCAGGTAGGTGCCAGAGTGTTTTTGAAGATACGGCCGATGCACGGAGTCTCTCGAGTTCGCAGGCGGAGGAAGAAGCTTAGCCCGAGATATATGGGGCCCTACAGGATCCTGGAGCGGATCGGCCCCTTAGCATACAGGATGGAGATGCCGCCAGAGCTGGAAGGCCTGCACGATTTTTTCCATATCTCCTCCCTTAGGAGGGCCCTATTACGTCCAAAGCAACAGATAGACACCACAGATGGGCCATTTCATCTGACCGGTCACTGTACATGGAGCCGGTCCAGATTGATGACACGGGTATGCGGGTCTTACACCGCAAGAAGGTCCTACTAGTCAAGGTTCTTTCGAGGACCAAATTTTTTCTTATATATTGGGATTTTTAACATGCCATTTCCGACTAGACCCCCAAGAGTGGTTTTTGTCATGTAAAAACCCTAGGAAGCCCAAGGGACAATGTGAAGAAGGCCAAGGTGAAAATCACCTAGGTCTGCCTATAGCTCAGCCTTATATCAGCAAGGGGAGATTTGAACCGTCAGATCCTATAGGAAGAAATAAAAAGCCACACAAATTCCCTGAAAGCAACTTTTCTGGGTCTGACATGTCCGTGTCGGCCCAGACATGCCCGTGTTGCCAGGCGTGTCATCAGCTCGACGATCATCGAGCTCATTTCATCGGACAGAGGGGATCACGTCCACCCGACACGCCCATATCGGATGATACACTCCGTGTCACCAGGCGTGTACTTAGCTCAACGATCATCGAGTTCATTTCATAGAACAGGGGGCAACACGCCCCCGACACGCCCGTGTCACAAGGGGTGTCGTCAGCCCAACGATCATCGGGCTCATTTCGTCGAGCTCAGCTCATATCGTCGAGTTCATTTTGTAGAAAAGTGGGGAACACGCCCCCGACACGCCCGTATCGCCAGGCGTGTCGTCAGCCCGACAATCGTCGAGCTCATTTCGTCGAGCTCAGCTAAAATCGTCGAGTTCATTTCGTAGAATAGGGGGGAACACGCCCCAGACACGCCCGTATCACCAGGCGTGTCGTCAACCCGACGATCGTCGAGCTCAGCTTTGTTTTTAGAACAGGGGGGAACATGCCCCCGACACGCCCGTATCGCCAGGCGTGTCGTCAGCCCGACGATCGTCGAGCTCATATCATCGAGCTCACTTTGTCGAGCTCAGCTCATTTCGTAGAACAGGGGGGAACACGCCCCCGACACGCTCGTGTTGCCAGGCATGTCGTCAGCCCGATGATTGTCGAGCTCATTTTGTCGAGCTCAACTTATATCATCGAGTTCATTTCGAATAACAGGGGGAACACGCCCCTGACACGCCCGTGTCTCCAGGCGTGTCATCAGCCCGATGATCGTCGAGCTCATATCGTCGAGCTCATTTCATCGAGCTCAGCTCATTTCGTCGAATAGAAGGGAACACGCCCACCCGACACGCTCGTGTCGGATCATACACGCCCGTGCCACAGCCATGTCACCAGGCGTGACACGGCGGTTCGTGCAGAATCGCCGTGAGTAGGAGAGAGAAAGCTCCATTTTTCCTCCAATTTGGAGGAGAGAGGAAGTGACCATTCATGTCCATTAACGTGATACACCCCTCGGTATCAATCCATTATGCTCCCATTCATCTTCCCTGATGAATTAAAGGGGATTCCATCAGTTTCCAGAGATATTTAATGAAGGGGGGATGCATAGGGTCAGCCATGGGAGGGGAGGTGAAGAGGTCAACCTTGGACAAGAGAATTAAAGCCCCCACACCACCTAACCGACCCCTCCATCATCTTTAGAGACCTCTGAGGAGTAGATTTTCCCATTTTCCCAACACTTAGAGCTCTCGGAGGAGGAAAATCCATGGCACCGAAAGCTTTGAGGAGGTGCAATGGCGGCCGGCAACTGGTGCAAGGAAACTCTCCAAAAGAGGTCCAAACCTTCTCCTCTCTATGCGTACTAGATCTAGACTTGTTTAGGTTGAGAAATCGGGCTCAATTGAGCCTAATTGGGAGCTTGTAATTTTAGATTTTCATGGAAAATGGTGGTGTTGAGTTCGCCGGAAACCGCCGCCTCCGGCAGCATGGTCGCCGCCAAAACGCTAGACACCATCTCAATGGAGGTGGTGGTGGTGGTGGCCGTCCAGGGAGGTGGTCGGGGTGGCCAAAAATTCGGCTGGAATAGGCTCCATGTCGGGCCAATCTCGGCCCTTGTCTGGAGGTTGAGGATGAGCTGATTCTGTCCGTTTTGATCAAGTATTTTGATAATATTAATTGATTTCCTAGAAATTATTATCAGTAGATGGTTTTAATTATTAAAACTACTTAGGGCCTCTACTGCAACAGTGTTCAACATGAAAAATGTGGCCCTTGATGTCTAGTGTAATTTACCATTGATTTCACTCTGTTTCGAATCTTGGTGTGACCACAACACTCGTTTTGGTGCAACCTATACATAGGCATGACCAGACATTAGAATTATTGGCCACACCAAACCACTCATCCAAATGCTTTGAAATTTTGAACATAGGCTCCTCATACCTTCCCCTTTAGAGTGTCCAAAAATTAGAATTTTTGGAAAATATTTTTCTATAGTTTTTGTGAAAATTTAATAAACAAATTATAAATTAATTAGGTGTCATAAACACCTCAACATCCACCCAAATTTGGGTGCGTGATCTTAGAGAGCATGTTAGGGCTCTGGTAAAAATCTTATCTCCTTTAGAGATGTTTTGAGTAGGTTTTATCCAACCCTAAGTTGACCCTTATAAGGTTAATTAGGTCAAAACACCCCCTTTGGGTTTTGAGTGGTCAAATCACCTCAACAGAGGCTGATATTTTGGCCACTGACTCTCTATGGTATGACACAACCTCCAATGAAATTTGGGGTGGTTAAGAGTAGGGTAGCCCTAGAACCCTAGGGTAGCTCCCTTAATGTGGACTCTTAGGGTTTGAAGGTCATGGGGCCAAATGACCTTGGAATATCTTTGAAATTGGTGGAGAGGTCAATAGGGTTGGTATAGTCCTCTAGTTAAAATTTTAGGGATTTTGGAAGTCTTAAACCCCCGCAAAACCCTAACCCTAGTTTAGGGCACCAAACCTAATCTGGAGTATTAGGCTACCAAATCACTTTAAAATCACTTGAAATTTGGGTAGAGTAGTGTTTAAAGTTAGTACAAGCTCTAGCGATTTTGTTATGAATTTAGGATTATTATTTTGGATACTTTATTAACAATTAAATAATTTGTAATATTTGCTTAGAAATTTATTATGAAAGAAATACTTGCTGGAAATTGATGAACTTTAGCCAGGGGACTACTTATTATGTTTTAAAGCTCTATGAATATTTATGGGATTTTTGGAAGACTATTTCTAAGGGTTGCTTCATTAAGTGTTGATTCCCATGAAAACTTAATTTAATTTATTATGGAGTCTAGCCAGCCTCTAAAATTATGATTTTTGTACAATGACCTTTTCTGAACCATATTATGATTTTGTAATTTTTACATAATTTTCTGATGAGTAATTTTGGTACTTCCTTCTTTACATATGATTAAGGGAATTATATTGGATAAATTAATTAGAGGTCACATATTTTCTGAAAAATTATGGAAATTAATATCTAGTTATATATCTCTGCTATTTAGTGTTCAGAATTTTTGGGTGGCCATTACTTGAGTAGATCATATAGTTCATGTTCAAAATTGCCCATGGCCAAATATTTGGGAAAATTCAATAAATATCAAATTAATTAGAAAAATTATGATTCTCTGATTTTAGACTAAACTTGTTATGATATACCTCTGGTAAAGTTTATAGGAGATTTGGAAGAAAATACGGAGTACCACCTTTATACATCTCGTATAGTATAGGGTGATCTGCATATAGTAACTGTGGAAACTAAACTACAGTGGGTAATGAATTTGAAGAGTTGAATCCTTAGTAGGTTGCTGGTTTGGGTAAATAAATGAGAGATTTGATCAAGGGTAGAAATCAATAATATTAAGTGCCTTGCGAAAGGGAGTTTTTGGCATAATCCCATCATAGTTCCTAGTGCCTTCGAGAGCCCTTCACGAGGAATACCTTAGGCAGTCCTAGGCTAACGTAAATCTTAGGAATAATTTGGGCAAGAGTAACCCTAATAATAGTTTCACCTTACACTCACACCTGTACACGTAGGGAGATGAATTGGTAGAGAAAGGATAGCGTAGGCTCGTGGCATAAGGGCTTACTGGTAGAGTTAAATGGACTCGGTAATGATTTGGAAGTCCGGGGAGCTGGATGCTGAGGGACTTGGAAAAAAAAGGAGACCTGATTAGTCCAGGTAGTCGTGGGCTCGGGAATATGGTGAACTAGTAGGCTCGATAGTCTAAAGAGATGGAGGCTCGGTACTATAATTAGATACAAGCTATCATGGTTGCATGTGCATAATAGTGGTGGGTCCTCGGTATTGGACGATTGATCACACCATCGACGGTACGTTGACTCGGGAGACTAGCTGGTTTGCTAGGAATAGTACGGAAACATACGTGAGGGGCTAGACGGTGTAGGGTGATTACCAGTCTAGGAGTGGAGAGGCCCAACTCACTGTCTTCGTTGGCCACGACAAGAGGCTCCTGAGAGTTTAGCTAACTCAAAAAATGGGAACTAAAGGTCTGTGCGTATAGAGTCGTGTGTGTGAGTTTCACTTGCATGTGCATACCATAACATACTTGTATGTCATAGGATAATCATTGCATTTAACCCCTGACACCTATCGTATAAAATGGTATGGGTCGTTTTATACGATAGGCCCTGCAAAACGACCCCTTGGTCTATAGGGCTAATCCCTATAAATCAATGGTTATATTTCTCGTTGCTCTTACTTACTCTTCTTACTGCTTTTACTTAATTGCTACTCCTTACTGTTTACTTTTATTACATACTTGTTTACTCATGTTTAATTATTGTGATACCCCTGCCATACCTTAATATTTTATTCCTTAGGGTAGATGTCACCTGCTTGATTACGCCCTGCTTTTGTTCCTCCTTTCACTCCTTTCCGCTCGGTGCCTAGGAGCCACGGGTAGAGGGGTGGTGGATTGTTGACTGAGTCTAGTTTGACTGACGGTCGCTTGACAACCATATTTTAGGTGCTCCGGATGGGATACAGGGGATAGCCATAGGAGACGCTACACCAGCAGGGTACGGTACAGATGGAGATGGGCCAGTGTAGCTCGGGTGGACATGCATCCGGATCTGTGAGTGGAGCCGAGTATTAGTAGTTTTACTTTTGTGAGTGAATTGTAGTGAGGTTATTATGTACCGGGCTTAAGCCCGTACACACTTTCTGGTGTCAACGATTTATTTGTCATGTGATTTCCTCCATTATACTATTGTGGACTTCCATGCTTACACTTTCAATCATTATACATTCTGTCGATGGTGATCGATTTGGCCGGCAGGATCGGCATTTTGTAGTGATGACCTTCCCGGGTGCGAAGGTGTCACCGCAAGGCAGCGGTTCTGGGCCTAAGACCCCGGTGGTTGTTGCAAAAAAAGGGGTCTTACAATGGATGGGTGCTGGAGTAGAAGTTGGCTGAGCCGAGACAGTTGGGGCATGCTCCCCCTCAATAACTGAATTAGTTATCTGATGTGAAGGAGGATATGGGGTCCTGTCCACATCTTCAATTTCCTTTGGAGCTTTGTCAGTTTTCTGTAATTTAACCTCCCATCTCTGGATGGAGGTGATAGAAACCTTCTTCATATGGTGGAGGGATATGCCCATTTTCATGGAGAAAACTTCTGGATTCATTTGGTTGAGGTATGTTGAAGTATTAGACCGGGCGGCTTCACGGTCTGTTCCAGCGGTTTGTTGACCGAGCGGTCTGGCGGTCTCTCTGGTGCCTGGAGACCGGGCGGTCTATCGGTCTTCCTCTGCGGCCTGTTCTATCCTGCTGGAGTTGCCGAGCGGTTAGCCCATCTGTCTAACCGCGCGGCCTATTCGGTCTCCATTGTTCTAGCCGCTCAGTACTGTAAATGTTTAGTCCCACATTGTTTGTATACTCTCTTTCTTATCTCCTCCATTCTATATAAGGGAGGCCATACCTTTGTAAATGATATCTTTTTTGGATAATAAAATTTCAGTTATTCAAAAGTTTATTCGGCTTGTTCTCTACTTTTCGCTTCTTTTCTCTACTTTCTAACATGGTATCAGAGGACACGGTCATTTCCTTCTGATTCTGTGCGCTCTCTGTTGTTCGCGGCTTGTTTTTCGCATTCTGCGACTTGCTTCGCGACTTGGCTTCTCTCTGTCCGCGTGGCTTGTTTCTATCCGCGCGGCTTGTTCCTGTCCGCTGCCCTGTTCGCGCGGCTTGCTTCTTCTTCTCTTCTCCTACTGCTCTTTGTCGCAGCGACCTGTTTCCTTGTCGCCGCGCTCTGTGTTCTTTCCTCCCGCTCCGACTTCCTAGTCATTGCGGTCTGTCCCTATCCGCGTGTGTTGTCTCTCTACTCGCGGCTTGCTGCTGTGATCTGCCTGACCGTGCGGGTTGTTCCTTTCTCACCCGCATCTTGGTCGCGGTCACCAGCTCTTTTCCTCCCTTCTGTTCGCTCGGCCTTTTTAGTCCGCGCGACCTCTTCCCCACTGTACCTTTGACCGCCTTCTCGCAGCTGCTGTGATCTGCCTGACCGTGCGGGTTATTCCTGTCTTACCCGCATCTTGGTCGCGGTCACCTGCTCTTCTCCTCTCTACTGTTCGCTCGGCCTTTTCAGTCCGCGCGACCTCTTCCCCACTGAGCCTTTGCCTCTTTCAAGCCGCTACTGTTCGCGCGGCTTCGTCTGTTTTCTAACCGCTTCTGTTCGCGCGGCTTCTTCTGCTTGCCGGGTTCTATGACTACCTCCGGTCTCACCACTACTCCTGCTGCTCCTCCTCCTCCTCCTCCTTCGGGCAACCTTGGCACCGTTTCCAAGCTTGTGGGCTCCAACTATCCCGATTGGAGCGTTTCTTTCACCTTTCTCCTTCGTTCTCAACGCAAGCGTCATCACCTCACCGATGACCCTCCTCCTCGCACCTCTCCTGAGTTTGATGACTGGGATGCGAGTGATGCTCTTGTTCGCACCTGGCTGGCCAACAGCCTTTCTGATGAGTGCCTTCCCGTCATTCGCCATGATGAGACGGTCAAGGCCGCCTGGCTTCACCTTGCTGCTCTCTATTCTAAGGGGGGCCAGACATCCCGCATTTATACTCTCTATGCGGACCTCTTCGCCCGCCCTTCCATGTCCCCAGCTGCGGCTTATCAGCAGGTTCAGGCTCTTGGGGCTGAAATCCTCCAGAATCGCCCCTTCTCCGCGGACTTGGCCGACCAGCACAAACACTTCCAGGAACTCCTGGTTGTTTGTTATCTTCTTCGTCTCCCCGACTCTTATGATATGATCCGCCAGCAGATCTTGGGTGAGGCGGAATCTCCTACTTTGGATGACACTGCGGCTCGCATTGCCGCCGTTACTTCGCTCCTCCAGCGGCCTCTGTTGGCCTCCCCCCCTTCCCAAGACTCCCTTGCTCACCATGCTCAGCGGGGGGGGCCCGAGTGGCCGTGGCTCCTCTGGCGGACGGGGTTCCTCCCGGTTCTTCTGCTCTCACTGTAGTCGTACTGGCCATACTGTTGACCGCTGCTGGCAGAAACATCCTCATCTTCGCCCTTCCGGTGATGCTCCTTCGGCCTCCGCCTCTCCTAGGCCGTCTGCCTCTGTGGCCACGACGTCAGGTAGTGCCCACGTCGTTACCCAAGGTAAATGGCTGATTGACTCCGGTGCCACCAATCATATGACGGGCAACCCTCATTGCTTCTCCCGTCTTGAGACCCATGACCGCTTACCCCCAGTTCGTGTGGCAGATGGTTCCCCGTCTCCGGTTCATGGGACGGGCATGGTTCAACTCACTCCTTCGCTTTGCTTGGAGGATACGCTCTATGTCCCGAAGTTCCCGTGCAATTTGTTATCAGTTACTACTTTATGCCGGCAACTTCAGTGCTCCGTTTTATTCACTCCCACTACTTGTTCTTTTCAGGACCCGAGTACCCAGCGGACGATTGCTACTGGGACTGAGAGCGGCGGCCTCTACTTCCTCGACGATGTTTCAGCTCTTTCTGCCTACTCCTCCTCCACCGATCTCCTTCAGTGGCATCTTCGTCTTGGACATCCTCCTCCTCGGCTTATTCGTCAGCTTCTGCCCCACTTACCTCCCACCAGTTCTCCGCTCAACTGTGATGCGTGTCAGCTTGGCAAACATCATCGCTCCTCCTTCCCTCCGAAGCACGGCCGTGGCTCCTCTCGCATTTTTGATCTAGTTCATTCTGATGTATGGGGTCCTGCTCCTACCCTCACAATTGGTCGGGGCAGTTCCTATTTTGTCACTTTTATCGATGATTTTACTCGATGTACCTGGGTGTATCTATTAAAGGATCGCTCTGAACTATTTTCTGTTTGGCAATCTTTTTACTTTATGATTAAGACTCAATTTGCTATTTCTATTAAAATCTTACGTTCTGATAATGCCAAGGAATATCTGTCTCATGAGTTCTCCGTGTTCTTTCACCAACACGGCCTCATTCATCAAACGACTTGTGTTTACACCTCCCAACAGAATGGGGTGGCGGAGCGTAAAAACCGTCACCTGCTTGATGTTGCGCGTACTCTCATGACGCAGATGCACGTCCCTCGCTCCTACTGGGGCTACGCTGTGCTCCTCGCCTGCTATCTCATCAATCGCATTCCCTCCACGGTCCTCCACGGCCGGACACCCTTCTCCCTTCTCTACCCCCACCAGGAACCTTTTCCTCTTCCTCTCCGTGTATTTGGCTGTACGGCCTTTGTTCACGCTCCCTCCACTACCCGCGACAAGCTTTCCCCCCGTTCCACCAAGTGTGTCTTTTTGGGGTACTCTACCACTCAAAAAGGCTATTGCTGCTTTGAACCCCTTCTCCGCAAGCAGTTTGTCTCCGCCGATGTGACTTTTTTCGAAAATGCTTCCTATTTCTCTCCTTCCTCTTCTCTTCCTTCTCTTCCTTCTGATATCTCCGTTCCTTCCACACCTCTCCACGTTTTCCCACCTCCGTCTACTCCTCCACCCACTCCTTCCCAGTCCGTCTCCCAACCCACCCCTCCACCCTCCTCTCCGCTGCCGTCTCTCTCTAGTCCCGGGCCAGCCTTCTCCTCCACGGACGCTCCGGTCGCTGACGCTCCTGTCGCCGACGCTCCCGATGATTTGGATATTCCCATTGCCCTTCGCAAAGGGGTGCGGGCGTGTACTCAACACCCGCTCACGGCTGTTGTTTCTTATGATCAGCTGACTCCTTCTCGTAGGTCTTTTGCCTTGGCTATCTCTGCTACTTCTACTCCCCGTACCTATCAGGAGGCTCTCGCTCTCCCTCATTGGAAGTCTGCCATGGATGAGGAGATGGCTACTCTTACTGAACGGGGTACCTGGACTCTGGTTCCTCCTCCCGTGGGCACTGATGTGGTTGGCTGTCGCTGGGTCTTTGTTGTGAAGTTTCTCCCCGACGGCACTGTGGATCGCTACAAAGCCCGGCTGGTGGCCAAGGGCTTTACTCAGACTTATGGCGTTGATTACTTTGATACCTTCTCTCCGGTTTCTCGCCTCAGCACCATCCGGGTTCTCTTTTCTGTGGCTGTTAACCGGGCTTGGGCTATTTCCCAGCTTGATGTGAAGAATGCCTTTCTCTATGGCGATCTTCAGGAGGACGTCTATATGGAGCAACCTCCTGGGTATGTTGCTCAGGGGGAGACACGTGTCTGTCATTTGAAGAAGGCCATTTATGGCCTAAAGCAGAGCCCTCGGGCATGGTTCGAAAAATTCAGTGGTATTGTGGCAACCATCGGCTTTCAAAGGAGTTCGGCCGATCACTCCTTGTTCATTCGCAAAACGGCCTCGGGACTGGTGGTTTTAGCCGTATATGTGGATGATATTCTCCTTACTGGTGATGACCAAGATGGGGTGGACTTGACGAAGAAGCACCTCCGTCAGCACTTGGTCACGAAGGATATGGGCTCTCCAAAATACTTTTTGGGGATAGAAATCTCTCGGAAGCCTGACTCCTTGGTTCTCTCTCAACGGAAGTATGCCCTTGATCTTCTTCAAGAAGCAGGCTTGACAGGTGCCAAACCAGCTCATCTTCCCATGGCTGTTGGAGAGGACAAAACGTGGACGGATGAATCGCCTCCTCTATCTGATGTCACACGGTACAGACGTTTGGTAGGAAACCTCATCTATCTCACGGTGACTAGACCCGACATCGCCTACGCTGTAGGAAAGGTCAGTCAGTTTATGCAAGCTCCCAGGGAGTGTCATCTTCAGTCCGCCCTGAAGATTTTAGAGTATATCAAAGCAGCACCGGGCAGAGGGTTACTCTTCCAGAAGAATGGCCATCTGAGGGTTGAGGCCTACTCAGATTCCAGTTACGCAGATGACAAAGGCGATCGTAAATCCACGTCAGGTTTTTGTACCTTTGTTGGAGGTAATCTCGTAAGTTGGAAGAGCAAGAAACAGTCTGTTGTTTCCAGATCCAGTGCCGAAGCAGAATACCGGAGTATGGCGTCAACTACGTGTGAGTTAAAGTGGTTGCGGGCTCTCATGCTTGACCTGGGCGAGGTATATGATTGTCCTCTCCCTATGTTCTGTGACAACAAGGCCGCTATACACATATCCAGGAATCCGGTCTTTCATGAGAGAACGAAGCATATAGAGGTTGACTGTCACTTCATTCGGGAGGAGATTTTGAAGAAACAGATTTGTACTCCTTTTATCACCTCTGACAAGGAGTTGGCAGATATCTTCACCAAGCCGGTTTCTACTTCCTTCTTCCGCATTTGTGACAAGCTGGGCATGATTGATATCTATGCTCCAGCTTGAGGGGGAGTGTTGAAGTATTAGACCGGGCGGCTTCACGGTCTGTTCCAGCAGTTTGTTGACCGAGCGGTCTGGCGGTCTCTCTGGTGCCTGGAGACCGGGCGGTCTATCGGTCTTCCTCTGCGGCCTGTTCTATCCTGCTGGAGTTGCCGAGCGGTTAGCCCATCTGTCTAACCGCGCGGCCTATTCGGTCTCCATTGTTCTAGCCGCTCAGTACTGTAAATGTTTAGTCCCACATTGTTTGTATACTCTCTTTCTTATCTCCTCCATTCTATATAAGGGAGGTCATACCTTTGTAAATGATATCTTTTTTGGATAATAAAATTTCAGTTATTCAAAAGTTTATTCGGCTTGTTCTCTACTTTTCGCTTCTTTTCTCTACTTTCTAACAAGGTAAAGAGAAATATCTTGCCATAATTTAGACTCTTAATACATGCCTTAATATTCTCAAAAAGCATCATGCCCCACTGGAACTTCTTTCTACAAACCACTGCAGTCATTAAGTCAAAGAATTCTGGGGTAATATGACTGATAAATATTGTTTTGCATAGACGGACTTTGCCTAGAATATCTGCCAGTAACTTACTTTCAGCATTCATAAACTGTCTTCTAATTGTGTGAGATGATTGAGGAATTCCACAGAAACTATATGCTCTCTCATAATCAGTGCTGATGAGGTCATATTCCATGTATATGATGGGTAGTTGCAGAAATTGAGAAACAGGGAGTGCATTCATCTTTACCTTAGTATCTTGAACCTTAGACTTGAGCACCTTTCCATTGCATTTAATATTAGCGTGCTAGAAGAACTCTTCAACATCAGAGGTTAGAATGCGGCATGGGTGTTCCTGAACAAATGACAACCCGAGTGTATTGAGCAGAAGGAGAACATTCTTAAACTCATCTGAAATCTTAGCAATCCCTATAGAAATAAGTTCACTATCGATTCCCAGCTTGGAAGACGAAGCCATTGATGTGGATAAATTGATCTTGGCTGGCAGGCGAATGGGAAAATTTCCATGCGGCAGACGACGGAGACGGAGAAGATGAAACAACGTTTCTCGAGAGGAAGAGTTTTGAAATCGAGAATAAAATTTCTTGGACCTAATTTCTATTTATATTTACCTTTAATTTTGAAGAAAAATGATATAAATAACATTAAAAGTACCTGGAACGAGGCGGTGAAGTGCATGGGTACCGATATGAAAAATTTGAACTTGAAGAAAACTTGGAGACCAGATTTCTCGAGATAGAGGGTTGTTCTCGAGAAGAAGATTGTCAGCACTCGAGTAGAGTCTGCCTTGGTCTCGAGTAGAGTTAGCCTTGTTCTCGAGTAGAGTAGTCCTTGTTCTCTAATAGAACTTTCAGTCTCGAGAATTAATTTCTTTGTACTCGAGAAGTAAGTTTGTTGTTCTCGAGTACAAGTGATGTACTCAAGAAATGAAGTCCATCCTTAGAAATTTTCTGATTTTTGATGTATAACCTGAACTTGAACTTGCTTGCACCTTTTTCTTCATTCTTCTTCATCCTTGTTGAGCATGCCAAGTTCTATTTTGAAGAATGAGAACTTGGCCTCGTCCAGCGGTTTGGTGAATATGTCTGCAATTTGCCTGTCAGTTGGGACATATTGAAGATTTATGTCCCCATGCTCTACATGCTCTCAGATGAAATGGTATCGCAGCTCTATGTGCTTTGTCCGGCTGTGAGAGACTGGATTGTTGGCTATTACAATCGCACTGGAGGAGTCGCAAAACAACATAATGTCTTTGACTTTTTGGTTGTAATCTTCCAGTTGGTTCTTTATCCGAAGCAATTGTGCACAACAACTGCCGACAGAAATGTATTCTGACTAGGCCATTGAGATTACGACACAATTCTGCTTTTTGCTGCTCTAAGAAATGAGCCTCCTTCCAAGGAATTCGCAAGTCCCGGAAGTGCTCTTTTTATCATCTTTCTTTCCTGCAAAATTTGCATCTGAGAAACCAATTAGTTCGTTGTCATTACTTCTTGGGTACCATAAGCCAAGATTTAGTGTACCTTTAAGGTATCTCAAAATCCGCTTTGCAGCATAGTGAGATTCCTTAGAGTTCACTTGAAATCTAGCACACACACATGTTAAAATCATTATATCCGGTCTACTAGCAGTAAGATAGAGCAGAGATCCAATTATGCTTATATACTTGGTTTCATCAAAAGTTTCCCTTTCTCATCTTTGTCCAAAGACATAGTTGAACCCATTGGAGTCCTCATAGAGGTTGCGTTCTCCATTCCGAATTTCTTAATTAACTCCTTGGTGAACTTCGTCTGAGAGATGAAAATTCCATCTTAAGATTGCTTCACCGGAAGTCCTAAGAAATACTTCAGCTCTCTCATACTGCTCATTTCGAACTTCCCTTGCATTAGTTTTTAAAACTTTTTGCAGAGGTTATCGTCAGTAGATCCAAACATGATGTCATCAACATAAATTTGCACTAGCAAAATCTTGCCTTTTATTTCCCTAAGAAATAATATCTTATCTATCTTTCCTCTTGTGAACTTGTTCTCAAGAAGAAAGATAACAGCTCGTACCAAGCTCGAGGAGCTTGTTTCAAACCATATAATGCTTTAAATAAAAGATAGACATGCTCAGGAAAGTTAGAATCAACGAAACTTGGAGGTTGGTCCACATACACCTCTTCCTTTATGTCACCATTAAGGAATGCAGACTTCACGTCCATCTGATAGACAGTGAAGCCCTTAGGTGCAGCATATGCTAGGAACAACCTGATTGACTCCAGCCTTGCACTGATGCATACATCTGGTCGAAGTCGATTCCTTCTTCTTGTCTGTATCCCTTGGCGATGAGTCTGACCTTATTCTTTATGATTGTTCCATCCTCATCCATCTTGTTCTTGTAGACCCATTTTGTCCCGATGACGTTCTTACCTTTGGGTCTTGGAACAAGCTTCCAGACTTGACAACACTTGAATTGATTCAACTCTTCTTCTGAAAGTGAGGGGTTAGATATGGAATACTCTAGAGGGGGGGGGGGGGTGAATAGAGTATTTAAGTTTTTATAAAATTTTCAACTACTTTAATCTAGTCCTAGTGCTGTAGGAATAAAATTAAAACATAAACACAGTTATCCTAACTATCACAGCCACAGCAAGAAACAAAAGAAAAGAACAATCAGACAACACAAGAAATTTATAGTGGTTCCACAACCTGGGTACATCCACTCTTCTACAACCCTGGTAGGAATCCACTTAGATTTTTGATCAGGTGCCTGACAGCAATGAGCTTTTGATTAGGTGCTCAAAAACCAAACCTCAAGTATTTTGGTCAGGTGACTTGCAACCAGGAATAACTTTTGAAGGGAGTTAAGAGCCCTTTTTATAGTTGGGGATGAGAGATGATTTTATCTTCTCTTTCTCAAGTTACAACTGAGAAGACTTTTGTGGATTGATGTTAGTAAAGGGCTCCACCTGAGATGTTGAATGGTTCAAGGAGATGGAGCTTTGCTTCAGTGTGGTAGGCCTTCAGTCTTTCAGCTTTGACCAGACAAAGTACAGGAACAACTTGACAGATAGAGGATTTGTTGTCTTTTGAAGTGTCCTGGAGTATAGAAGAAAGAAGACTCTTGATTTTGATTTGATGTTCTTCTTCTTCAGATTGCTGATGTTCTTCTGGTCTAGATCTTGTATTTCTGTATCAGCTTTCTATCTTTTTCTGTTTCAGAGTGTTGTCGAGAGAGAGAGCAGCAGAAGGTTCTTGATTCCTGATTCACAAAAACTGACTGACTGTTTCTGTGTGTCTGTCTCTGTCACAATCTGGAGGAGGAAGAAACATTCTTTTTTTATTTTCCAGATTATCTTCCTTTTGAAATTTAAAATCACTTTTGCATTCATTGCTGATGGCCTGGAGAATATTGTTCATTGAATGATTTCCCCAACTGTCCCATGGAAAAATGTTAAGCAATAATCCTGATGACGAACATAATTAATGCTCCGTGTAACGATAATATTCAGAGAATATTTTAGCATCAATTACTCATGAATTATTATAGTAGGAAATAGACAGAAGGATGGAAATAACCAAGTCTGGATTCGTCGAACAGAGAACATAAATCATCGAGTTGAGTCCATAGTTCGTCGTGCCGAGGAGTTGTGTTCGTCGACCTGATGGCTTCTGTTCGTTGAGCTGAGTTCCAAAATAGTCGAGCTGAGAACAGATAATTGCATTCTCTAGAGCCTTGCCTTTTCTGCACATCAAGTTCATCGAGCTGAGAATTTGACTTCGTCGAGTTGAGTCCACTGAAGTGTTTTTGCACTTAGATATTTCTGGAATGAAATGCTGAAGTAGAGTATCCAGAAATTATCGACCTGAGAATTGGGTTCATCGAACTGAGAACTTGTTTCATTGGGATGTGTTGACACAAGTCCTATGTGTCGACATAATTGCTTCTTGTCTCGACATAGTTGTTGCTTTGACAGAAATCTGGAGTGTGTCGACATAAGTCCCGTGTGTCGACACAATTTTCTGTCGACAGATATTCTGTGTGTTGACACAAGTCCTGTGTGTCGACACAATCTTGCTTCTAGTGTCGACACAGTTGGTGTCGACAGATGTTATGTGTGTCGACACAAGTCCTGAGTGTCGACACAACCTGGCATCTGGTGTCAACACAGTTGATGTCGACAAATATTATGTGTGTCGACACAAGTCCTGTGTGTCGACACAATCTTGCTTCTGGTGTCGACACAACTTTTCCCAACTGTCGACACAATTGCTTGACTCTCTGGCAGTCTGTTGAAGGCTGGTCCATGTGATGTTGATTCTAAGGACTTGGCCTAGACTCTAGGAAACAACCATGACCATGACTATACATGATGGGTCATATGATCCTAACTTAGTAAACCTAGCCCAAATCAAACTAGGGATCCAACAATCTCCCCTAATTTGGGTAAGGTCACTAATTACAGACTCATAATAAAATAAAATAAAAAATTACAAAGAATGAAAACATATATCTGGCAGGAAAAATAAACACATGCAGCATATATATATATACACAGTAAGCTATGCATCAAGAAATTTATAAGCAATTTCAAAACAACACAAACTTATCAGTTCAGGTTTCACTTTCTCTTCTTCTTCTCTGGTGCTTATCCTCTTTAGCTCTTTCACCAGGCTTAGTAAATATAATATCCCTATTGGGATCAGCAGCTTGCACCTTTGTCATTGTCATATCAGCAGCCCTTATGATATTTAGAGATGTAGCCCTTGGGACCACTGCTTCTGGATGCAATTTCATGTAGTCATCAACATTAAAGAATTTATTAGCCTTTTCAAACATGTTGAGCTCTTTCTTCCTGTATTTTGACATAGTAGTATACTCTGAGGGATCCTTTCCTTCAGCTTTGGCTTTGTTGATCATAGAAAGGCCAACCACTTCTGGGAACCTAGCCATCCTAGTTGTTGTTGCTATTTCAGGATCTTCATATGGTACAGGTGGAGAAGCAGGTCTGTTGGAGCTTTCATCTTTGTGATGTTCAGGGAATTGTGGCTGTAGCTGTTATTGATGCTGCTGCTGTTGACGTTGGTGCTGCTTGCCTGAAGAGTAGTGTAACGCCCCCGATTTTTTCGATGATTTTATTTGATTTGATATAGTCATATATATATATATATATATATATATATATATATATATATATATATATATATATATATATATATATATATATCTTTTCATAAATACATATATATATATGTATACTTAGAATTAGAACCGGCCCCACTCTTTATTTAGGACTTCTTATTCTTCTACTTCACTGAACCGAACTAGAGCTGAAGAAACATGAGGACAGTGATGGCAGAGCGTGAGATTTCGTGAACCTTCCGGTCGCCGCCGATGGAGTTCCGGTGCTCAAAATCTTCATTCGAGCATAGATTTGAAAATCTCTCGGCGAGATCTACGTCGTCGTGGTAATTTTTTCCATTTCTTGAGATTTCTCGTTAGGGCTTTTTGGCCCTAACTTCTATTTCGTCCACTCTTGTCTAGATTTCGGCTTCTCTCGTCTCCCTTTGTCCCGATCTGCGACAAGGTGTGATTTGCAGGCTTTCTTTGATAAAGCCAAGGCAAGTGGCTCTTTTCCTCTCCTTTTCCTTACGTTTTAATGGTAAGACTTTCACCTTATATTAATGTTCCTGATTCCTTTAGAGTATAAGATGTTTAAATTTTTTTTAGGGCTTACGCTTAGGGAAAGGTTTTTGACGCCGTTGAGCGTAGGATGCGTTGCGCTTAGTATAGGTCGATTGTAAGTCGTGGTCTTCGATTTAGTGTTATAATACTTAGGTGTTGTGCCAATTTTGAGATGATGATGTTGGGGGTATGAGTGTTGGTTGTGGTTAGCATACCACCCAACCGGGAGGCCCCTGCTTTCTGTGGATCATCACAGTGGGGGTATGCTTAGTTTCTCCTTTCTTGGACTGTTGGGTTCTGGTTGGACCGGTTTGGCCTTATTTATGGACCACAGTACCGACTGTGAGACGGTTGATGAAAGATAATAGTTGTCAACCTAAATCACCTAGAGTGGGGTGAATAGGTGAGTTGTGCGTCTTTTGCAGAATAAAAAATCTTAGAACACAGTGAAAGAAATTGTACCTAATCACCTATAGGGGGGGGGGGTGAATAGGTGACTTAATCTTTTTAAACTTTTTGGCAGATTATATCACAGATTTCACAGAACTATAAACAGCATACACAACATCAATCATATACACAGAGTACACACTGTTTTATAGTGGTTCCCCAAGGTTTGGGTACATCCACTTTCCCCCTTCGCCTATCTAGTAGTGTACTAGATTCAGCCAAACTCCTCCACTATTCCTTAGATTCTTAGATCTTACACTCAGAACGCCAACCAGTTTCCTACAGCTCAGAGTGATCCCACTTCTACAACTCAGGCTCAACAGCCCTACCACTCAGTCTTCACACATACCTACACTCAGCCATAAGGCCTACACTCAGAGAAATGAATCTCCTACACTCAGGCATACAGGCCCTACCACTCAGCCTTTATAATTTCAGGCTTACAACTCAGATCCCTAAGGATCCTACAAGAAAATAAGAATACAATGTATATAACTACAACTCAGAATAACAGAGAAGAGTTGACAGGTTTCTTGATGAGTTCTTGAAAGAACTCTGCTGAGATCAACCTCACTTAGCTTTCTTCAAAGCTTCTTGAATGTAGAACACAATAGGGTTGATTCTCTATGCAGCTGATCTTCAATCACTGTAACTTAAGAATCAGAACTAGGTCTGAAACTTTCTTCACAGCATGGTTCCAACAAATGTCTTCTTGGAAGGAGCTCTCTCTCTCCAACTACTTAGATCTTCACTTGAATTGATTCTTCAATGAAGTTCTTGATCTTCTTCTCTGTTTGTTGTTAATCATGCTCTTTTGTTGACAGAATATGCCTTTATATAGGCTTTCTTCATGGTGACCGGCTGATCCGGTTTCTTACAACTTTCTGACATATCTGACAGTTGCAGTAGACCGGCTGGAATGGCAGCTGTCATGTCATCCAGTCACTTCTTGAAATATCTGTAACTGTCTGAAAGTGTCGAGACAGTCTGTCTTTAAGTGTCGACACTTATAGACTAAGTGTCGACACAAGTTGACTAAGTGTCGACACTAGCCTTCATGGTGTCGACACAACTTCTTGTGTTGTAGAATTTACTTCTCGACACAGCTTCTTCAGAATGTGTCGACACTGATATTGTGTGTCGACACAACTCCTTGTTCTTCAGTACTTAGTCGAATTCTGCTATGTGTCGACACAATTCCTTTGTGTCGACATATCTTCTTTTTTTGAGTGTCGACACATCTTCTTGGTGTCGACACATACCTTCTTTGTTGATAATTGCTGAGTGTCGACACTTCTCCTTGTGTCGACACATTCTTCTTGTGTTGAGACTTTGGCTGAGTGTCGACACATCTCCTTTGTGTCGACACACTCTTCTTGTGTTGAGACTTTGGCTGAGTGTCGACACATCTCCTTTGTGTCGACAGATTCTTCATGTGTTGAGTCTTCTGCTGAGTGTTGACACATTCTTTATTATGTCGACACTTGTACTTAGACTCTGTTGAAGTTTGCTGAGTATCGACACAGCCTCCAAGTGTCGACACTTTCTGATGTCGACAAAGTTCATCTGGGTGTCGACACTGCTTCTAAGTGTCGACTCTGCTTCTCTGGACATTTCTTCATTGAGTGTCGACACAGCCTGTATGTGTCGACACTTTCCTTCTGGTGTCGACTCTGCATTCCTGGTGTCGACACAATTACTCCATGTGTCGATACTGCTTCTCTAGGTGTCGACACAAGTCTTCTTAAGTGTCGACACTTTGCTTCTGGGTGTCGACACATGGACTTAGAAACTTTTCAGCTTTCCCTGCAAATACTTAACCTGCACAACTAAACTCAAAACACATCAAATACATTTTGATGTATATCATTGAGTAGGGTGAGACTTCTTCAAATCAGGTACATTCATTCCAATGTACACAACAATCTCCCCCTATTTGGAGAAGTCATAACCCTTAGTCAATGATATACACCATACATAATAAAATCACAGTATGATGTAAAACAATATTAAATGACAGGGTAAGTACATAAACATGTATAAGCACAACATGTATAACAAATATCTCAGAACAATTAATGTAATAGTTGAACATATATCATATTGTTCTAACAATTTCAACATTTCATTATCCAAAAGTTTACAGAGTGTTTAAAATCAAATGATTACAACTAGTAAACTTAATAAAATTTATATTCTATTGCTGCTCAGCCTCCTTGATAACTATGCCCTTTCCAGATTGTATCTTTGCTTGAACTAGGGCTTCAGCATCTTCAGCAGCAGCAGGCTTCTTGCCTTTAAGATCCTTCTTCTTTAACTCTTCAGCTGTGATCTTCTGCCTTTGAAAGTAATGATAAGGTTTGGGATAGTACTTGCTAGGCTCCTGGGCAGTAGAAAGTAGCTTTCCCATCTTTGCCTTTCTTCTATACTGCACAATGGCTTCTTGCCTGTTCTCATGCTTCCTCCACTCCACATCAGAATACCATTTGCCTATGTCCACAATATTGTCTTTGCCAGCCTTCCATGCAGTCAGAATGATATTCCTGGAGGTGGGGATCCACTGTTCAAAATCAGGCCTAAGTTCAGCTTGCTCCCTGAATCTCTTCTTAGACAATTTGGCTTCTTGTTCTTTCTGCAATGCCTCTTGATCTTTTAGTATAGCCTCTGGCACTGGCTGAACTACTTTTTCTATGATGACCTTCTGATTTCCCTCAGGAGGGCTATACATTGACTGTATATCTGCATGTATCATATCAAAGTCTGGTGGAGGGTATATAACTTGAGCCACTTCAGCTTGCTCCCCTCCAAGATATGCAGGATTAATACCAGACTCTGCAACATTGTCATCATCACATAATGGAGGATATCCAACGGTGGCTCTGATGGAATTTGAAATCCATTTTGCATGATCAGAGCCTGCTTTGACTAACACCCTCTCCCCCTTTATGACTTCTCTAACAATGTGATCCCTCAGATCATCTTTCTGAAATCTTATTTGTGCATCCAAATAGTTTACTCCATCCTTAAAGAAAGGTTTCAACCTTTGGAGTTTTTCAGTTATTAACTTCTTGGAATTCTGAAGTACAAAAGTAACAGCAGTGATACCTTCTTGTAATGCTTTATCAAATTCTGCTTTAGCAGTAGCATTAGATGTAGTCTGACCAGCAGCTATATTTTTCATTTTTGTTACTATTGCATTGTGTGAAGCAGTTAAATTATCATTCATCCTTATCTTGTTCTCCAGAACATAGCCTTTCTTCACTGCAATATCATCCACTTGAGCTTTGATCTTCTCCTGATGAGTGGCTAGACAGACTACTGCATTTCCTCCCTTATGAAAGCAGTCAGTCATCTCTTTCTCATTCAGATTCATTTCAAATCTGATGGACTTAATGTCTTGGGCCAGATCAAACTGTAGTGACTTATGCCCCTCATCCATATAAGATTGCAAAGCCTGTCTTTGCTCATCCATTTTTATCTGTAATGCAACCATCAGGGAACTAAAATCTGTAGATAGGGCTGGTTGTGGTGCAGGCTGTAGTGCTATTGTTTGTAAAGATTTCTTATAAGTCTGGCTTCTGCTCTTGAAAACTTGAAATTTTCTCTTCTTGGCTCTTACAGCCTCTTCATCTTCAGATGTAGATGTACTAGCTATATCAACTCTGTCCTTAGGGCTTGGAGGTAACTCCTTCTCAGTCCTTTGTAGCCCTTCAGTATCTTTTGGCACTTCAGTCTCCTTGCCTGCATTTTTCTCAAAATTCTCCACTTGCTCCCCCTCAAGAATTACTTTCTCCCCCTCAGCAGCATCACTTTCTTTCTCAAAGTCAGTTTGGAGTAGGTCAGGGAATAGTTCTTCTAAGGTAAACTCTTGTTGAGAATGGGGTGGAGAAACTCTTATCTTATCAACAACTTGATCAGATACCACTTGATCTGCAACAGATGTTTCCTCCATGACAACATCTTGGGGTTGGCTACGTGTTTGAGGTTGTTGATTAACATGAGGTATTGAATCAGACAAAACATCATCCTTAATATGGAAATCTAATGCATTAATCTCAGTGATTACCTCAAGTATAGTGTGGGTAGCTTGTTCACTTTCTAGTGGAGGTGGCTCATCAACAAGTAAGGGCTCCCCCTAGATGGAATCCTGGTGAATTGGGCTTGCTTGAGGTAGCTCCCCCTGCCTTGGTGCTTCTTCTTGTCTTGCTGGAGACTTTCCAGCATTTCCAGTTTCTTCTTCATCAGTAGTAAAGACAACTTGTTCTTCAGAACTGCTTGATGATTCTTGAGCCACAGGGGCTGATTTCTTCTTCCTTTTCTGGGGTGTTACCTTCTCAGGAGTTGGCATGTCCTTGGTTAACACTCTATCCCACCTATAGAAGATCCTCAAATCCATTCTCCTCATGTGCTTAATCTTAGTTCTTGCTGCTTGACTCATGACCTCTGGTATACTACCAGCCAGGTATAGACTTAGAATCCTACTCAAATTGGGTTTCTTCAGGCTCTCCTTAATCTTCTCAAACACTACTGCAGACCAATCAGTTTGTAGTTTGAAGATAATCCTTGTCATGAGGCTAAACATATGAGCTGAAACTCTCTCATGCCCTCCAGGCTTGCTCAAGATAACCTTGATAACAATTTCAGATAGAAATTTTCCCTGCATGTTCATTCCCTTCCTATTAAAAATAGATCCTATTTTCATCTTGGAATCTAGTCCACACCATGATAATGCTTCTCTAGTCTTTGTAGCAGTAACATCTTCTTCTTCCTTAGTCTTAGGTAGTTGAAGTACCTTTCTCAGACTTTTGGGAGAAACTTTCACCTTTGCCCCATGAACTCTAGACTTTATCTTGAGTCCAGATTCATCTACTATAGCTCCATTCAGGAATTCCAGAACCTCTTTCTTCCATATCTTGGTTGGTTCGGAAACAAGAAATTCTAACCCTGTCTCTTCTATTAGGGTTATCACGCCTTTGATCCTTAGTTCCCCGTCATCAAATGCATGCCGCACGAGTTCGTATCCTTCATTCACATTCTCTTCGAGCTTGGGCGCCATTAGGGTTTGAAGAAATTTGAATCTAGAGAAGAGATGCGTCGACACACAAGTTTGGTCGCGAAACTTTGGTGAGCGTGTCGACAGATAATGGTGAAATCCTATTTATACCTTTCTAGAATTGAAGATGAAAGGGCGTGTCAAAATACTCAAATTGTGTCGAAACTGTTGAAAAGTGTCGACACAGACTTATAATGTCTCGACAACGATGTGTCGACACAAGTATAGTCGACAGAATATATGTGTAGACACATGTTGATGTGTCGACACCACTTAGCTCGACACTTAGTCGAGACTTTACTTGACTAATTCTTTATAAATCCTAAGTGTCGACACCACCTTGGATGTGTCGACACCTACCCTGCATGTGTCGACACTAATTCCCTGAAGTGTCGATACCAACTTCCTAGATGTGTCGACACCTTTTCTCTAAAGTGTCGACACCACTTTTCTGTCTCGACACAGACAACTCTGTGTATCGACACTATTTTACTTAGCCAATTTTGAAAACTTATTCTAAGTTTATCATACCTAATTCAATTTTAAACCTATTGAATTTGGTTTCTTCTAAAGTCTTAGTATACATGTCAGCTAGTTGATTATCTGTATTAACATAGTCTAGTGAAATATCTTCTTTTTTCACATGTTCCCTTAGAAAATGGTATTTTATTTTTATATGCTTACGCCTACTATGGGAAACAGGATTGTTTGCAATAGAAATAGCAGTAGTAGAATCACAAAATAGAGGTGTTTTACTTACTTGTATACCATAGTCTTCTAGCTAATGTTGTATCCATAGAAGTTGAGCATAGCAACTTTCTGCAGCCACATACTCTGATTCTGCTGTGGAGATAGCCACACTTGTTTGTTTCTTGCTACTCCATGATATCAGTCTTCCACCTAGGAATTTACAGGTACCAATTGTACTTTTTCTATCTTCCTTGCAGCCTGCAAAATCTGCATCTGAATAACCTGTCAGTTCAAAGTCTCCATTCCTAGGGTACCAAAGGCCTAGATAAGGAGTGCCCTTTAGATATCTCAGAATTCTTTTGACTGCTGTCAAATGAGATTCTTTAGGGCAAGCTTGGTATCTAGCATAGACACATGTAGAATACATGATATCTGGTCTACTTGCAGTCAAATACAATAGGGAGCCAACTATCCCTCTATACAAAGTCTCATCTACAGGTTTCCCTGCATCATCTTTGCTAAGAGACATACTTGACCCCATAGGAGTTTTCATGGTACTGGATGATTCCAAACCATACTTCCTTATTAATTCTAGGGTGAACTTAGACTGGCATATGGATAAACCATTCTCAGTCTGTCTAACTTGGAGACCCAAGAAGAACTTAAGTTCCCCCATACTACTCATCTCAAATTGTCCTTGCATTAATTTTGCAAACTTTTTACAAAGACTACTTTCAGTAGACCCAAATATGATGTCATCTACATATATTTGGACTAGTATGATCTTGCCTCTGGATTCCCTAAGGAATAGAGTCTTGTCTATTTTCCCCCTTGTGAATTTATTCTCAATGAGGAAACTAGACAGGGTTTCATACCAAGCCCTCGGGGCTTGTTTTAACCCATACAAAGCCTTCCTAAGTCTATAGACATAATTAGGTTGAGTTGAATCAACAAAACCTGATGGCTGTTCCACATAGACTTCTTCCTTCAGATTACCATTCAGAAATGCTGACTTAACATCCATTTGGTATACTTTAAACCCTTGATAGGTTGCATAGGCCAAGAACATCCTTATTGCCTCCAGTCTGGCTACTAGAGCAAAGATCTGATCAAAGTCAATACCTTCTTCCTGCCTATATCCCTTAGCAACCAGTCTTGCTTTATTCCTGATAATCACTTCATGTTCATCCATCTTGTTCCTAAAGATCCACTTGGTTCCAATTATGTTGTGGTCTTTTGGTTTAGGAACAAGCTCCCAGACATTGCATCTCTTGAACTGATTCAGCTCCTCTTGGATTGCCTCAATCCAATGAGGGTCTAGGATGGCTTCTTCAAATTTCTTTGGCTCAACTTGGGATAGAAAACTGGAGTAGAGTACTGAATTTAGATTTCTGCTCCTTGTTTGTACCCCTTGACTTAGATCACCAATAATTTGATTGGTTGGATGATCTCTTAGATGCCTAGTAGCTGGTGTCAGCCTAGCTTCATGTTGAACTCCTTCAGCTTCTTCAACTTGCTGCACCCCTTGATCTTCTTCTACATCAGGTGCATCTAGTACTCCCCCTGGACAGCAGCCACTATCATCTACATACTGACTTGCAGTAGATCCTTCTTCAATAGTGAGCTTGTACATCTTCTTAGTCACACCTGTGGAGCTGCAAATACTTCTAGACAATTCATTGTTAATGAGTCTAGCTTCACCAAATACTACATGTGCTGATTCTTCTACAACTTGAGTAGTCAAGTTGTAGACCCTATAAGCCTTACTATTATTGCTGTACCCAAAAAAGATCCCCTCTTGGGATTTGGCAGCAAACTTGGTCAAGTAAGACTTTCCATTGTTAAGTATATAACATTTACAACTAAAGATCCTGAAATTGGATAGGTTTGGTTTTCTGCCTTTCACAATCTCATATGGGGTCTTGTTGTGACTTTTGGTGATAGTAACCCTATTAATTACATGGTATGCAGTGTTTACTGCCTCAGCCCAGAAATATTCTGGGAGAGATGTGTCACTTAATAGGGTTCTACCAGCCTCAATCAAGGTTCTATTTTTCCTTTCAGCAATGCCATTTCGCTGAGGTGTTCTTGGTGAAGAAAATTCCTGAAATATCCCAAATTCTTCACATAGTTTTGTCATACTATCAGACTGGAATTCAGTACCATGGTCACTTCTTATTTTGACCACTGTACTGTCTAACTCATTCTGAATTTGTTTGACAAAACTATAGAAGATACTAGGTGTTTCAGATTTCTGTCTAAGGAAGAACACCCAGGAAAACCTTGAGTAGTCATCTACAACCATAAATGTGTAGACCTTCCTACCTAGGCTGTGAACTGGCATAGGACCAAAGAGATCCATATGCAAGAGGTATAAGCACCTCACAGCATCTTTGTTCTCAATTCTATTAAAGGTGGATCTAGTCTGCTTGCCCTTTTGACAAGCTGAACATATCCCATCTTTAATACACTTAACCTGAGGACCATTCCTCACTAACTCTTTGCTATAGAGTTGGCCAATTGTCTTGTAGTTAAGATGGGCTAGCCCCTTATGCCATTTGACACAATGAGAGACTTTCTCATCAGCTACAAGACACACTAGAGAAGCATTGTTCTCACACATAATGTCAAGGCAATAGACATTTCTCTTCCTATAACCAGTCAAAATGACCTCTTTATCATTTGACCTCCTGATATGACAACCATCTTTGACAAATGAGATGTCATATCCTAAATCACTCAGTTGACTTATACTAATGAGGTTGTGTTTCAAACCTTTAACATAAGCCACTTGAGTAATTGTTATAAGGTTGCTAGAAATGTTAACAAAACCTTTGATGATTCCTTTTTTAGAACCACCAAAGGTGACTTTAGGACCATCCTTGATTGGTGTGTAGTCCTTTAGCAATCCGCTAGTTCCAGTCATATGCCTGGAACATCCACTGTCCAAGTACCATATTGGGGCATGGTCACTTGGACTCACCTACAAAACAGATTAGTTAACCTTAGAACCCAAAGAATTCTTGGGTCCTTGTTGCTGGTTAGTTTGCCTCTTAACAAAGCTACCTGTAGCTTTTCAAGCAGGTAGATTGCTACTCACCTTGGCACTAGAATTGTGCCAACAGTCCATGGCAAAGTGGTCTATCTTGCCACAACACCAGTACTCAAATCTGTTGTACCTTTGCTTAGGTACAACCCTAGCTGTTTTATCTACAGCTGACTTGTTGAATACTGGGGCTTTGCCCTTAGACTTGGACTTTACAGTCCTAGCAGGTTTTGTAAACCCTAATCCAGTTTTACCTTTTTGATGTACAAATTCATCTATCAAAGGTAGAACAGACTTAGGTTTTGAAAACCTTGCAACTATGTCTCTCTCCTTCTGAAGACTAATCTCCAGATTTCTGATTTGATCATTCTTGAATGTTATAGTCCCCATCTGAATAACAGTTATGTTCTTCAGTCTGGCTATTTCATTTAATTTTTGATCAATTAACTTATCAAAATCTGTTGCAGCAACTTTAAGATTAGCAATCTCCTTAGCCTGACTCTTGGTCAAGGATTTTTTTTCTTTAAAGCTTGCAACACTACTCTATATTCATCAATCAATTGATGAATATCTCTTTCAGATTCAGATTCACTCTCATCACTTGATGCTGATGAATCTGATTCTAAACTAGCACTAGAAATTGAACTTAAAGAATAATTTTGTACCTGACTAGGTCCAGGCTGCTCCTAGATTTTGTCACCTTCAGATAAGGCTATCAGTCCCTGGCACTGATTGTCCTCTTGCTCATATATAGAGTTCATTAACTGGATGAACTCATCTTCCTCTTCTTCAGCAAACAGTCCAATGTAAGCTTCTGCTTCTGAATCAGTTTCTGAAGATGATATGTTTGACAGACTTTTGTCCTTTCTAGCAACAAAAGACCTTTCCTTCTTGCCCTTGATTTGAGTCTTCTTCTTATCAGTAGACTCTCCCCTTTTCTCTGGACGGTCTGCAACAACATGTCCTTGTTTGTTACAGCAATAGCATACAATTTTTGATAAAGTTGTTTTGCTTGACTTGGGCTTTATCCTGTCTTTCTTTGATGACTTCTGTGAAGTGGATGGCTTAGTCCTCCACTGTTTCTTCTTTAGGAACTTCTGAAAATGTCTTGTGAAAGCTGCAAAGTCCTCATCACTCTCACTGCTTTCAGTATTCCTGCTTTCTGAATCATCTGACCCAGTCTCAATCATTTTTGGAGGAGGAGATTGAGACTTACTTTTATATTTGTTGGTGGCTTCTGTCTTGAATGCCACAGCTCTTTCTTTATGCTCAATTCTGGTAGTCTTCTCCTCTTCTTTCCTTACCATTAGCTGCATTTCATAGGACAACAGCTTTCCAAACAATGTTGGAGGATGAATATCTGCTAACTTGGCCATTTCCCTTATGGCACAAATCTTGGTGTCCCAGTCCTTTGTTAGGGACCTCAAGAACTTATCATTCAGCTCATAATTGCTGAATTCTCTTCCATAGGACATTAACTCATTAACTATCCTATAGAATTTCTTGTAGCATTCTGTTATACTATCAGACCTGCCTTGTCTGAAGCTCTCATATTCTTGATTTAACAAAGACTTTATGTCCTGTCTAACTTCTTCTGAACCCTCCATGTACACTATCAGAGTATCCCACATCTCCTTTGATGTTTTACAGTGTATCAAGTTCTGAAATGTAGCATCATCTATGGCACTCACAATGATATTCTGAGCCCTTTTGTCCATTGTAGCTAGAATAATCTCATATTTTGTCATTTCAGAAAAGTCCTTAGGTGTTCTCTAATTTGCATCCAGGACTGATACTTTCATAGGCACATATGACCCTTCTTTAACTGTGATATAGATTCTAGGGTCAGAGGCTTCCATAAATAGCCTAACCCTTTCTTTCCTGATGCCAAAGATCTCCTTTCTGCAAATTGGCAACTTCATGGATCCAAGTTCTTTGTGATTCTCTATGGAACCCATTTTCTTGATTTTCTTGATTCTGCACTTGATAAACTGAATCTTCCAACAGGATCTACTCAGACAGTTATGTCCTTTTTGAGTAACCTCGCTTTGATACAACTTGAAAGAAATTATACCTAATCTCTCTCTCTCCAACTACTTAGATCTTCACTTGAATTGATTATTCAATGAAGTGCTTGATCTTCTTCTCTGTTTGTTGTTAATCATGCTCTTTTGTTGACAGAATATGCCTTTATTTAGGCTTTCTTCATAGTGACCGCCTGATCCGGTTTCTAACATCTTTCTGACATCTCTGACAGTTGCAGTAGACCGGCTGGAATGACAGCTGTCATGTCATCCAGTCACTTCTTGAAATATCTGTAACTGTCTGAAAGTGTCGAGACAGTCTGTCTTTAAGTGTCGACACTTATAGACTAAGTGTCGACACAAGTTGACTAAGTGTCGACACTAGCCTTCATGGTGTCGACACAACTCCTTGTGTTGTAGAATTTACTTCTCGACACAGCTTCTTCAGAATGTGTCGACACTGATATTGTGTGTTGACACAACTCCTTGTTCTTCAGTACTTAGTTGAATTCTGCTAAGTGTCAACACAATTCCTTTGTGTCGACATATCTTCTTTTGTTGAGTGTCGACACATCTTCTTGGTATCGACACATACCTTCTGTGTTGATACTTGCTGAGTATCGACACTTCTCCTTGTGTCGACACATTCTTCTTGTGTTGAGACTTTGGCTGAGTGTCGACACATCTCCTTTGTGTCGACATATTCTTCTTGTGTTGAGACTTTGGCTGAGTGTCGACACATCTCCTTTGTGTCGACACATTCTTCATGTGTTGAGTCTTCTGCTGAGTGTTGACACATTCTTTATTATGTCGACACTTGTACTTAGACTCTATTGAAGTTTGCTGAGTGTCGACACAGCCTCCAAGTGTCGACACTTTCTGATGTCGACAAAGTTCCTCTTTGTGTCGACACTGCTTCTAAGTGTCGACTCTGCTTCTCTGGACATTTCTTCATTTAGTGTCGACACAGCCTGTATGTGTCGACACTATCCTTCTGGTGTCGACTCTGCATTCCTGGTGTCGACACAATTACTCCAAGTGTCGACACTACTTCTCTGGGTTTCGACACAAGTCTTCTTAAGTGTCGACATTTTGCTTCTGGGTGTCGACACATGGACTTAGAAACTTTTCAGCTTTCCCTACAAATACTTAACCTGCACAACTAAACTCAAAACAAATCAAATACATTTTGATGTATATCATTGAGAAGGGTGAGACTTCTTCAAATCAGGTACATTCATTACAATGTACCCAACACACAGTACAGATCTATCTACTAAAATATCACAAATGAGACAAGATTTATAGTGGTTCTCCGATCTTGGGTACATCTACTTTCCCTCACCAATCTAGCAACAAACTAGACTCGGCTACTCCACTATCTCTGATTGAAAAACAATCCTACCCTCGGAATAAAGTTCCTACAATCTCGATCCACAAAATGGATCTACACTCGGAAGATAAAGCTTCCTACAAACTCGGAGACAAAAGCTCCTACACTCGGAGGAAATTTCTCCTACAGAAATAGAGTATAAGTATTGAAGAAATACAAACAGTAATGTTGTCTGGTTCAGATCTGAAAATGAAACAGGGACTGTAATCTTCTTCTTGTCGTTCGGCTTTATCAGAGAAGTTGAAGAATGATTCTCGGCAACAGTAGATCTGAATTCCTTGCTTCCACAATCGGACAGAAGATGAGTATGTGAAAATCGATCTCGATCTGGAGAGCCTTTTTTGTCTATTTCCTCTGAAGATCGAAACCCTTGCCGGAGAAGAACAGCGGCGGCGGCGGCTTTCATTCCGTGAAGAGAGAGAGAGAGGAAATAGCGAATATTTTGGAAAGCGACGACAGCAAAACTCAGAGGAATTTTCTTCTTGAAAGATCTATTTTCTCATTAGGGTTTGTCGATTAGACAAGACCTTTTATAGGAGTACTAATAACGGTCATAATTGATTTTAATGACGGACATGTGGACCAATCATGTCACGGGATTTGAAAATATGTCAAATCTGGACTTAGAAGAAATTTCAGGGAAAAAGGGGACAATACACGAGTATGTATAAAACTACTCGAGTAGGTCAAGAACTACTCGAGTAAGCAAAGAAATTTTACTCGGGTATATAAATCACGACTACTCAAGTATGTAGAAGAAAACTACTCGAGTGCATATAGTCAACTACTCGAGTACTTTAGAGGATCTACTCGAGTACAAAGAAAAATTTCTCGGGAAGGAGTAAAGCTACTCGAGTATAAGTTATACTACTCGAGTATGCAGAATTGAACTACTCAAGTTTTTAGAATAACTACTCGAGACAAACACTTAAAAAACATTCTGCACACGGGAAAAATAGTTACTCGAGTAGTTAGATTAAACTACTCGAGATGAAAGAAATTATCTCGAGTATGTGAAGGACTTACTCGAGTATTTCTTAACTTACTCAACACGGAGAAGAGACTTACTCGAGTATGTAAAGTACCTACTCGAGTAAATGACTTAGAAAAAATTCTGGGAAAAAGGAATCTGGAAGAATATACTACTCCAGTATGAACTACTCGAGACAGAATGAGCTACTCGAGTATATGACATGGACTACTCGAGTGTTTTACTTAGAAAAGTTTGGAACCTGAATTCTGGGCAACTCGAGTAGGAAGAATGATCTACTCGAGTAGTTAAGTAAGCTACTCGAGTATGTCAATGAACTACTCGAGTGTTTTACTTAACTTCACGAGAGGAAGAATTTTCTTACTCGAGTATGCAGAAATTTCACTCGAGTAAATCTCAAGCAATCTACTCGAGTAGTTAAGGACCTGCTCGAGAGAAATACTTAGAAAATTTCTGTCAGTAATTTTCTTCTTCTACTACAAGGGAATCAGCACCAAGTCTTTATACAGTCCTATAGCTTGAATATGAAGTGTATCCCAATAGAGAGACTACACATGAGTCAACACTTTGGAACACACAATGAGCGATTATAGTGTGTGGTCCTGTATTTGGTGACCCATTGTAGACTGACATTGATCTACACTTCCCATTGGAGTCCTGCATACATAACTCAAACAAAGCATCAAATACAAACTAATTCATCTTAGTTCCAGGGTGACTTCATCAAATCGGGGTTAATGTGGATGTAATTCCCAATAATCTCCCCCTATTTGTTGAAGTCAGAACCCTTTACACTAAGGTGAATTATAGACATAAAAAGAAGATAAGTAGAAAATGTGCAAGCAAGCAATTGACTATGATAAAGGATAATAAGAGCAAAAACTTAGAATTATATAATTTAGAATATCCAAAATTTTCATTTCTACAGTCAATCATTCCACCCTCTCAAAGATCCTTGAAGATCAGCCTTGATTCTATCTGTCCAGTTTCTCTTGTTGTCTTCTCTCGTAGCAGTAGGGTTTTGGATAGTACTTGGGAGACCTAGGAGGGGCTGCAGGGTTGTTCCTCCCATATTCTCTATCATAGATTCTTCTTTTTGTCATGGACTTCTCATAAAGTTCCCATTCATAGGAGCTATAATGAATATTCCTTCTCTCATCGAATTCCATAACCAGTCTGAGTGTTTCCAAAATCAGGGATTTGGAGGTTGGAGACCAGACTTCAGAATGTTCAGTGGCTTTAGAGGGAGCAGACTTGCTAGCAGAGGGGCCTTCACCATACTTCCTTTTCTTCTTGTAGGTTTTGATCTCTAGAGGAGCCTGAAGGAGAATATCAGCGAGATCTTCTTCCCAGCCTTGAACATAACTGTCTGGAGGAGTTACTGAGTCTCCAGGCCTGGGAGATAAGGTAGGTTGCAGAGGAACAGCTGGGGTAGTGACATCTATGGCTAGAGGATTTAAATGATGAGGAATGATGTTGGGGTCAACAGCAAGGTCTGGCAGAATTTGATTGTGCATCCAGACAGCAGTGTCATAGGTATGAAATTTGACACTCTGTATCTGGGCAACCACATCATCATGAATGGTCTTCACATGAGCTTCTCATACATCTGACTTTTGAGCAGCTGATTTTTCTACTTGTTCTTTGAGTACTTTGATCAATCCCTCCCCCTTTCTGATTTCAACAGATAGCTTTGTTATAGCATCTTCTTTGAAAAGACCAACTTCGTCACAGATTTTCATTTTGTTAGCTTCATTTCACTTGTCTAGCTCTATCTGATTGTTTGTAAGGGTGACACCCTGTTCCATAACATTTCCAACACTAGTGATAGTGTGGTCTAGGGCTTTGCCACCAAGTTGAAAGAGATACTTGAGCTTGTCAGTATTATGCTGAATTTCAGCAAAGCCTCAGCTCATCACAGTCTCGAGAGCAGTTACCTTGTCAGTGATAGTCTTTAGAGAAGTATCAAAATAATTTCTTTGTTCATGAAGAAGAAGTGCAATTTGTTGTAGTAAATCTGAGGAGGAAGAGACTGTAGTAGCAGAAGCAGCAGGAGGAAAAGTAGTTGAAGGAGCAGCAGTAGGGAGAGAAGGAGTTACCCATGGAGCTATCTCTGTAATTATCACAGAGCTGTCAGCTCATGTGGTGTGAATTACAGCATCCCTTTCTTCTGTATCATGAGGGATGGAGAAATCTAGGTTTCTAAGAGGAGCCTCAGCTGGCTCAGGAGAGGGATCATCAAAAATAAGAATTGTGTCTTCCTTGTCTTTAAGGGTAGCTGGAGATTGTGTTGGAGTCCTGGCTAGAGAATGTTCAGGAGACTGTGCTGGAGTGGAGTCCTTGTGACATTCAGAGGATGGAGTTGGAGGAGATAGAGGAGGAATAGGCAGCACTTCTTCAGAGAGCTCTGCAATCATAGCATCTATGGCAGTAGCTGTGGACAGAAGAGATTCTTGAGGTATCTGATCTAAAGGAGTTGCTGGACATTCTCCAGTATGAGGTAGGGAAGAAATTGCTAGCTGAGGAGAGAGCTGCCTGACTTGGATAGAAGGAGCAGGCTCCCCCTCACTTAGTGCACCAGAGGAGCTGGCCACATGATGAGGAGAGGGAGATGGAGTCCTGTCCTCTAGAGCTGGAACCTCTTGGACTTCTGAAATTTTTGCAGCTTGGGCAGGATTCTTGAGCTTGAGCTCCCATCTCTGGATAGAGAAAATGGAGACCTTCTTCATGTGATGAAGAGGGGTCCCTTTGGAGAAGTCGAACACCTGATGATTTGTTTCATGGAGGAGCAGAGAGATAATTCTGGCGTAGTTGGGGGATTTCAAACTATCCTTGATTTTATCCAGAATCAGCATACCAATTTGGAATTTCTTGCGGCAGATAATGGCTTGCATTATGTCGAAGAAATATAGAGAGATGTCTCTTATGGAGTTGGTTTTGCACCGCAGAATCGTGCCAATAATATCAACCAGAAATTTGCCTTCAGCGTTCATGTCTGACCTTTTGATGTGCTGGGCATCAGCCGAAATGTCACAGAATAGGGCTGTCCTGTTAGATTCTTCATCATCTAAATCGTCTTCTTCGTCTACTAGCGGCAATCGGAGAAGCTGAGAGACAGAGGTCTTGGTGAGCTTGATTTTCATTCCTTTCACGTTTGATTTTAGAACTAGGCCATGGCGCTTGACCTTCAGATTTGAGAAGAATTCGGCGACTTCTGGGAAGAGAATCCGACAGGGTTCTTGTTGGATGAAGGAAAGCCCTGCGGTATCTAGAAGTATGAGCAAGTTGTGAAAGTCGTCTAAAAGCTCGGCAATCCCGGCGGTAACGAGTTCTGATCCTACAACAATCTTGGAGACGGCGGCCATAATCTAGAAAATGGGAAGAATATCTGTTGCGGGGAAGAGGAAGAGTCGCGACTCTGCAATTTCTCGAGTGGAGATGAAGCGGCAGACGGGTACTCGAGTGAGTGGAAGTGATTTCGTGTAGAATGATTTTTGGAATTCCGAAATTATAAAACCCTAGGTTTATTTCTAATCATCGAACATAAAAGAATTTAAAAGGAAAAGGAGGCACGGGAAAATTTAAAAGCCAAGAGGCATATGCACGAGAGGAAAAGGGAAGTACTCGAGTATATAGGGAATTACTCGAGTAGGTCTATAGGAGTTACTCGAGTAGGTCTTGATAAGGTACTCGAGTAGGTCTAGATAATCTGCAGTGACTCGAGTAGAAGAGTTAACTCACTCGAGTAGGTGAAGTGTACTACACGAGTACTTAATTGCCTTACTCGAGTATGTTAAAGGACTACTCGAGTAGGTCTATTGAGTACTCGAGTAGGTACTTTGAGTCCTCGAGTAGGTCAGTTTGTACTTGAGTCAGAGAAGGAAGAAAACTTTGAGAAGCCAGATTTTGACTAATCTTTTAATTTCCTTTGTGTTCATGAAATCCAAACTGCTCTAATCTTCCTTGTTGAGCATCCCAAGTTTAGTTTTGAAGAATGAGAACTTGGTCTCATCCAGCGGCTTCATGAAGATGTCTGCAACTTGCCTGTCTGTGGAGTCATATTGGAGATCTATGTCTCCATGTTCTACATACTCCCGAATGAAATGATACCTTAGCTCGATATGCTTTGTCCGACTGTGCGAGACTGGATTGTTGGCTATTGCAATTGCGCTGGAGGAGTCATAAAACAGTGGGACATTCTTGAAATTCATGTTTTAATCTTCGAACTGATTCCTTATCCAAAGTAACTGTGCGCATCAGCTGCCTGCAGAGATGTACTCTGACTCAGCCGTTGAGATTGTGACACAGTTCTGCTTCTTACTACTCCAGGAGATTAGCCTTCTTCCAAAGAATTGGCAAGTCCCTGAAGTGCTTTTCCGGTCATCTTTGCTACCTGCAAAATCTGCATCTGAAAACCCAATTAGTTCGCTGTCATTACTTCTTGGGTACCATAAGCCAAGATTTGGTGTACCTTTAAGGTATCTCAAAATCCGCTTTGCAGCAGCGTAGTGAGATTGCTTAGAGTTCACATGAAATCTAGCACAGAAACATGTTGAAAACATTATGTCAGGCCTACTAGCAGTAAGGTAGAGCAGGGATCCAATTATTTTTCTGTACATGGTTTCATCAAAAGGTTTCCCTTTTTCATCCTTTTCCAGAGACATAGTTGAACCCATTGGAGACCTCATAGAGGTTGCATTCTCCATTCCGAATTTCTTAATTAGCTCTTTGGTGAACTTGGTCTGCGAGATGAAAATTCTATCTTCAGATTTCTTCACCTGAAGCCCTAAGAAATACTTCAACTCGACCATACTGCTCATTTCGAACTTCCCTTGCATAAGTTTTGAGAACTTTTTGCAGAGGTTGTCATCTGTAGAGCCAAAAATAATGTCGTCGACATAGATTTGCACTAGCAAAATCTTGTCTTTAGTTTCCCTAAGAAAAAATGTCTTGTCTATCTTTCCCCTTGAGAACTTGTTCTCAAGTAAAAAAGCTATACAGTGTCTCATACCAAGCTCGAGGAGCTTGTTTCAGACCATATAGGGCCTTGTGCAGGAAATATACGTAATCAGGAAAGTTAGGATCAACGAAACCTGGAGGTTGTTCCACATACACTTCCTCCTTTATGTTACCATTTAGGAAGGCAGACTTCACGTCCATTTGATAGACGGTGAAGCTTTTGAAAGCAGCATATGCTAGGAACAGCCTTATTGCATCTAGCCTCGCCACTGGAGCATATGTTTGGTCGAAGTCGATTCCTTCTTCTTGACGATAGCCTTTAGCGACGAGTCTGGCCTTGTTATTTATGATAGTTCCGTCTTCGTCCATCTTGTTCCTGCAGACCCATTTTGTTCCAATGACGTTCTTTCCTTTGGGTCTTGGGACAAGCTTCCACACATTGCAACGCTTGAACTGATTTAGCTCTTCTTCCATTGCCATTATCCACGATGCGTCTGAGTTTGCTTCCTCAAACTTCTTTGGTTCAACCTGTGAGAGAAAACTTAAGTAAAGATTCTCGTTAGTTGTACCTCTTCGAGTTCTGACACCGTCTCGGGGATCTCCTATGATTTGGTCCATGGGTTGATCCTTCAAATGTCTGAGCTCTAGAGTTCTTGCATCTGGATTATCTTCAATCACTGGAGTGATTTCTTCATCTTGGATGACTTCTTCATTTTGATCATCAACCTCTACAATAGGATTTGGAGTGGTGATCTTAATGAACTTTTCGCCTTTGTCTTCGGACAGCTCATCCAAGCTAGTTTCTTTCAGCTTTTCACCTGCATCTTCAATGAGCACACTAGACGAATTGCTTTGCAGCAAGCTCGTCTCATCAAATAAAACATGTATCGATTCTTCTACCACCATGGTTTTTCTATTAAATATTCTATATGCCTTACTATGGCTACTATAACCTACAAAAATACCTTCAAAACTCTTTTCGCTGAACTTGGTGGTATGATACTTACCATTGTTGAGTACGAAGTATTTACAGCCAAAGATTCTAAAGTATGAGACTGTTGGTTTCCTGCCTTTTAGGAGTTCGTAAGGTGTCTTATCGTGGTCTTTGTTTATGAGTGCTCTATTTTGCATGTGACATGCAGTGTTGACGGCTTCAGCCAAGAAGTACTCCGGTAGTGAAGCATCACTCAACATGGTCCTGCAGGCCTCTATGAGTGTTCTGTTCCTTCTCTCAGCCACTCCATTCTGTTGTGGAGTACGAGGAGAGGAAAACTCATGAAAGATACCTAAGCTTTCACAGAATTCTGTCATGGCCCCAGATTTTAACTAGGTTCCGTTGTCACTTCTGATTTTGAGTATAGAGCAGTTGTATTCATTCTGAACTTGCCTGACAAAATTAGTACAGATGTCGAAGGTATCTGACTTGTGTTTCAAAAAGAACACCCACGCAAAGCGCGAGTAATCATGAACAATTACAAATGTATAATCCTTACCTCCCAAACTTCTAATTTGCAGTCGACCAAATAAGTCCATGTGCAATAGATGGAGACATCTGTTAGAGTCTTTGCCAATAATGCTTTTAAAGGTAGCCCTTGTTCGCTTGCCTTTTACGCATGCATGATAACGTCTATCTTTGACGTATTTTACATTTGGGGCATCACGTACTAAGTTCATTGAAAATAATTTATTAATAGTTTGGAAATTAATATGTGCTAGTCTCTTGTGACATTGGTCACTAAGAGACACACTATCTTTTGCTAAAAGACACACTGGTTTAGAGGAATCTATACAAATGAAGTTTAAACAGAAAATATTCCTGCTTTGAGTGCCGGATATAATCGTTTCCATATTGTCAACGGATTTTTTCAAGCACTTATCAGCATGAAATTCAACTATGTATTCTTTATCGCAGAGTTGGCTTATGCTTATGAGATTGTGTTCCAATCCTTCGACATAAGCCACATCCGAGAAGGATACATTGCTGTTAGTAATCATACCATAGTATCTAGTAATTTCACAGTCTGAACCTCCAAAGATGACCTTTGGTCCATTCAAGACTGGAGTAAAGTTCTGAATGAGGCTTCTAGTCCCGGTCATATGCCGAGAGCATCCGCTGTCCAAATACCAGATAGGCATTTTGTTGGCCTTTGGACATACCTGCAATCATAATCAGTTTACCTTAGGAACCCAAACACGTTTGGGTCTTTGGTCTCGGGTTAGAGTACTCCCCCTACGAGTGTTAGCATTATGAGCGGTCTTTCTCATATTGCTGACATGAGTGGTTGCAGCATTTTTGGAATTGAACCAGCAATCTTTGGCGAAGTGACCAACCTTGCCACAACACCAATAGTCAAATATGTTGTACCTTTGCCTCAAGATCTCCTGCTTGACCTTTTGGAATTGTGGTCTAGCAGGGGCAGCATTCTTAGAGGAAGATGCATCATGATGATGGCAATCACATGGCTTCTCTAAACAGGCTTTGTCTTTGGTGCCTTCTTGAAGTTATGCTCATGATTGAAAGGGCCATAGCTCTGAAGAATAACTTCTTCATAAGGTGCCTTAAAGACACTTTCGCCAAAGTTGTGGGGTCGAGTCCATCCTTGATAGCGGGACTTTGGCTCTACGTAGGTAGGCGTAGCAAAGCTCCCATAGGATGAGTCAAAATCAAAATCATTTGATGGAAAGATGACTTTCTTGAATGTAGTTTGATTTTGAGGGGCTTTCCCCTTCTCTTTGGCTAAGGCCTATTTGGCGGTCTTATTCTTCCGTTGATTATTGTTTCTCCTAGAAGATTTACTAGGAGCTTCTTCATGGCCTAGTCTAGCTACCTTGGCCTTTGCTGAGAATTCAGCAACGAATGGAAGAACTGTTTTGGGCTTCGAGAAACTCTCAACAAGTTTCTTCTCAGCCACAAGTTGGGCTTCCAACTCTTTGATGATCTTCTCCTTAAGGTCACGGTGCTCAAGAGCCTTGTTATATTCTTCAATAGCATTATTGAAGTTTTCTTCGAGGGAGTCAGTCTTTGCGACTTTCTCTCTCTATATGCTCTCTTAGGCTTTTAGGGATTTAATCTCTTTAGCCTGAGTCTTCACGACTCGACGACATTTGTCATAAGCCATGATTAACTCCTTGTACTGGGCCATTAGCTCTGACTCATCGTCAGAGGAGCTATCCTCACAATCATGCTCAGAGACTTCAGAATCTGAAAGAGGGGTATGGGAGTTTACCTTCCCAGTGAACTGGGGCTCTTGATCATCATTTGTTTGAGCCATTTGCCCAAAATAAGCTTCTTCTTCTTCACTTGACTCAGATGAGTCGAGTCACTAAGAGTCTTGCTCTTTTTGGCTATGAGGCTCTTCTCTTTCCTATTCTTGTTGTGTGAGGATTTCTTTTATCTCTTCTACCACCCTCCTTCTTCTTATGAGGGCAGTCGGAAATGACGTGACCTAGCTTATTATAACAATAGCATATGATGTCAGTCGAAACATGTTTGTTCTGTTTAGAATTATACCTGTCATGGCTGCTTGAGCCTTTTCTTTGCCGATCACCATCGCGTCGTGATATTCTATAGGAGGCATCCTTGCCTTTCCATTGCTTTTTCTTATTCAAGAACTTCTTGAACTATCTTGAGAGCAGTGAGAACTCTCCTTCTGATAGCTCAGAGCCCGAGGTACAAAGCTCAGAAGTTTCTTCTTCTTCACTAATCTCTGGAGCTGGAGCAGGGGAGGCAGACTTTGTCTTTCTGGAGGTGTCTTCTTTTAGAGCAATAGACTTTTCTTTGAGAGTAGACCTGCTTTTCTCTTCTTCAGCTTTCCTGGTGTTGAGTTGAAGCTCATATGACATAAGCTTCCCGAAGAGATTTTGTGGGTCTGTCTCAGCCAGCTTCCCAAACTCCCTGATGTCACAGACCTTGTTGTCCCATTCTTTGGTCAGGGATCTCAGGAACTTGTCATTCAGTTCTACATTGGCGAATGCTCTTCTATAGACTCTTAGGTCGTTCACTATCTTGAAAAAGTTCTCAAATGTATCAGCAATGGTCTCTTTGCTTCCTTGTCGGAAGTCTTCATACTTCTAATTGAGGAGGGAACTCCAATCATTCCTCACTTCTTATGTTCCTTCCATTAAGGTAACCAAGGACTGCCACATCTCCTTTGCAGATTGGCAGTGAATTAAGTTCTGCAGCATTGAGTCATCAACCGCACTTACTATAATATTTTTAGCTTTCTTGTCAAGTGAGACAAGTGCAATCTCGTCCTTGTCTAGATCCATCAGCTTCTTTGGAACCTTCTTGGTAGGATCTATAGGGGAGACGGTCATAGGGATATAAGGAACTTCTTCAACTATCATGAAGATCATTGGATCCACAGCTTCCATAAAAAATTTGATCCTTTCTTTCCACATGGGAAAGTTGTTCTTGTTTCACAGGGGAAGCTTGGTGAAATCCTTTGCCTTGTCCATGATGGATAGATCTCAAATGACAACTATTAGCAGGAACTGATCAAGGTGTTAACCTTTTAACGATGAACCTGCCTCTGATATCAATTGAAAGATAATAGTTGTCAACCTAAATCACCTAGAGGGGGGTGAATAGGTGAGTTGTGCGTGTTTTGCGGAATAAAAAATCTTAGAACACAGCACATATCTATCTACTAAAATATCACGAACAAGACAAGATTTATAGCGGTTCCCCGATCTTGGGTACAACCACTTTCCCTCACCGATCTAGCAATGAACTAGACTCGGCTACTCCACTATCTCGGATTGAAAAACAATCCTACCCTCGGAACAAAGTTGCTAAAATCTCGATCCACAAAACGGATCTACACTCGGAAGATAAAGCTTCCTACAAACTAGGAGACAAAAGCTCCTACACTCGGAGAAAATTTCTCCTACAGAAATAGAGTACAAGTATTGAAGAAATACAAACAGTAATATTGTCTGGTTCAGATCTGAAAATGAAACAGGGACTGGAATCGTCTTCTTGGCGTTCGGCTTTATCAGAGAAGCTGAAGAATGATTCTCGGCAACAATAGATTTGAACTCCTTGCTTCCACGATCAGACAGAAGATGAGTATGTGAAAATCGATCTCGATCTGGAGAGCCTTTTCTGTCTATTTCCTCTGAAGATCGAAACCCTTGCCGGAGAAGAATAGCGGCGGCGGCGGCTTTCATTCCGTGAAGAGAGAGAGAGAGAGGAAATAGCGATTATTTTGGAAAGCGACGGCTGCAAAACTCAGAGGAATTTTCTTCTTGAAATATCTGTTTTCTCATTAGGGTTTGTCGATTAGACAAGACCTTTTATAGGAGTTCTAATAACGATCATAATTGGTTTTAATGACGGACACGTGGACCAATCATGTCACGGGATTTGAAAATCTGTCAAATCTGGACTTAGAAGAAATTTCAGGGAAAAAGGGGTCATATACACGAGTATGTATAAAACTACTCGAGTAGGTCAAGAACTACTCGAGTAAGCAAAGAAATTTTACTCGGGTATATAAATCACGACTACTCGAGTGCATATAGTCAACTACTCGAGTACTTTAGAGGATCTACTCGAGTACAAAGAAAAATTTCTCGGGAAGGAGTAGAGCTACTCGAGTACAAGTTATACTACTCGAGTAGGCAGAATTGAACTACTCGAGTAGTTATAATAACTACTCGAGACAAACACTAAAAAAAAATTTTGCACACGGGAAAAACAGCTACTCGAGTAGTTAGATTAAACTACTCGAGAGGAAATAAATTATCTCGAGTATGTGAAGGACTTACTCGAGTATTTCTTAACTTACTCGACACGGAGAAGAGACTTACTCGAGTATGTGAAGTACCTACTCGAGTAAATGACTTAGAAAACATTCTGGGAAAAAAGAATCTGGAAGAATATACTACTCGAGTATGAACTACTCGAGACAAAATGAGATACTCGAGTATATGACTTGGACTACTCGAGTGTTTTACTTAGAAAAGTTTGGAACCTGTATTCTGGGCAACTCGAGTAGGAAGAATGATCTACTCGAGTAGTTAAGTAAGCAACTCGAGTATGTCAATGAACTACTCGAGTGTTTTACTTAACTTCACGAGAGGAAGAATTTTCTTACACGAGTATGCAGAAATTTCACTCGAGTAAATCTCAAGCAATCTACTCGAGTAGTTAAGGACCTACTCGAGAGAAATACTTAGAAAAATTTCTGTCAGTAATTTTCTTCTTCTACTAGAAGGGAATCAGCACCAAGTCTTTATACAGTCCTATAGCTTGAATATGAAGTGCATCCCAATAGAGAGACTACACATGAGTCAACACTTTGGAACACATAATGAGAGATTACACTGTGTGGTCCTGTGTTTGGTGACCCATTGTAGACTGACATTGGTCTACACTTCCCATTGGAGTCCTGCACACATAACTCAAACAAAGCATCAAATACAAATTAATTCATCTTAGTTCCAGGGTGACTTCATCAAATCTTGGTTAATGTGGACGTAGTTCCCAACAGTTGAGGATCCGGAGTTGGGCTTAGGGCGCTTGAGCTCGTCGCCCTCTCCGGCCTGCAACGCAGTCATACCACGTGTTGATGATCCACCCTCTTCTGAGCTGTATTGTGATCAGTTTTTTTTTGTTGTTTATGCCACAGTTTTGCTAAATTTTGCTGGTTGTGCCCAGACTTGTTCACCTATACACGTGGTGTATTCTGTTAAATTTTGAGGTTATTATAATGGCTAACCTTCCTCTATATATTCTATTTGGCTAATTGTTGTTGTTTTCTTTTGCATTCTTCCTCCTTTGGTTGGGTTTGGTACACCCTCCTTTGTTTGTCTTACTCACTTGCTTACCTATTCTTTTGCCACTTGTTTTTTTTGTTCGGCTTGTTGAGGTGTTCTTCTCCTGAATGCCTCGAGTTTAGGGCTGTAGCCGGTGGTGCGGTTGAGTAGTTTTGCTGCTTGGTTTGCTTGGGGCGCCTCGAGATTGTGAGGTAGCTTTTGTTCTTTTGTAGTATACTTCAGACTTGTGAACTTTTAGTGGGTTCATGTCAGGTGTTTGACGCCCACTGATTGTTTATTGTAGTTCTTGGATATTTGGCTAGTTGCTAGTGTCTACTTTTGTGTTAGTAGTTCTTGCTCTCTGGGAAAGATTTACGCTAGGATTCCTATAGGTATTTTCAACTATAAAACCAACTAATATTACTATATCATCCACATCATATTTTAAAACTCTAAATCACTATATTTAAATACCGTATAAACTATTTCGATATTATAAAATTAAGGTAATGCATGCCATGAGTGTTTTTTAGGGATGATAGACTCATGTAGGATGTCTAACTTATTTACTATAGTATTTTTCGCTGTGTATAATTACTTTCCTTCTAGTAGACTCATGAGCCACTAAGCCGAGGGATACGTCTAATTGCCTAACTTAAAATAAACTCATTCAATAAAACATTTAAATCATATTTTTTGTATTGAGTCGGAGTGTTGCTTGAGATTCTGTAGTTATCCCCTGCTGACGTGGCATCATGACGCACATTTTCCCTTCCTCTGATATTTCATCGTTGTGGTGAAAATGCGGGTTATGACAAGTATTATCTCTGCTGGCTGCTTCCTGGGGACGAGGACCTACCCTGATGCCTTTTATAAGTTTGAAACTTAGTAGTCTTTTGAGATGTTGTGCCTGATGCACCAGTAGCTGGAGGAGGAGGTGGAGGAGGATCCTTCCTGAATCTTTTGGTAGGAGGAGGTGAATACCTTCTGCTTCTCTTTCTTTCTTTCTGTTCATTTTTAGATTGCCGCATCTAAGCAGGCATACCCTTATAAGGAGTGATTTTATGAAGGATATAGTAAGGGGTGTCATTTGCTGGATTGGGCTTTGGAACAGGAGGTGGAGGTGCTTTTCTCTTTTTAGAAATTTTCTTTTTCGTAGGTTCCTCATCTGAGTCTTCATCTTAATCATCACCATCATCAGTGGACTCTTGAGGATTATCATATAGAGCATTTAAGGCTTTTAGGGCTTCAGCAGAAATAAGGTGTTTCTCAGCTTGAGAGGGAGCTAGAGGAGGAACTACAACTAGAGCTAGAGAACTCTCTATTACAGTGCTTTCAACAACTGCCTTATTTTCTTCCTCAATATCAGACATGATCAAAGCATCAAGGTCAGGCATTGGTGCATCATCCATGATAAAAATTAGAGCAAGAGGTGATGAGACAATGGGGAAAGTAACTCTGGGTGGAGATGGGAAGGCTGGAACCTCTGTTGTGGCAAAACTGGCCATTAGCTTCTTGGCAACTGTGGGGCTTATGAGAGAGGAATAAGGAATTATAGCCAAAGATGGCTTAGTATAGTCAGCTAGAGGGAAGCTCAAATAAGCTGTATCAAAAATTCTTAACAGACTTAACAAATCTACTGTGGGATTAATAATATAATCACCAAAAGTATTTATTTCTCCTGTTACTAACTCATCTATGTCCATGTTAGTTTCAATAAAATGAATTAAATCAAACAAATCTTCATCATCTACTGTTGTTGCTATTGTTTCTGCTGGAACTGCTGCTATTACTGAACTACTACAGCTTCTTCATTAAGTATCTCCCCCTCCCTAGTTTCAGTGCAAACTGGAGCCAGGCCCCTAACTGAAGAGGAGGCAGTAGAGAGGGCAGAGATTTGGGCAGCAAGAGATGATATAAAAGTAGCAAGAGGTGAAATGACCTCTGCTATGATGGTTTTTAGGAGGTGAGTAATGATGGTAATGAGAGAGGAGATGGTGGAGGGGTCCAATGGTGGAGTTGCAGATGGTGTGTCAGAAGGTGTTTGAGGGGAAACATATGGAGGGATGGTAATAGTTGGTGGGGTTGGAGGAGGAGAATCTTGCATTTGGTCATCTTGTGGGGAAGGAGAAATGAGGGGGTATAGCAAGTTTAAGGATGGTATGGAGGATAAATATGGTGGAAAAGGAGATGAAGGAGGTGTTGGAAGTGGTGATGAAGATGGTGTAGCATGGTGAGAGGGAGTTGGTATTCCATGTGGAGATTGAGGTGGGGTAGGAAGATGAGTATGAGGTGAAGATGTAAGGATGGGGGATGATGGAGGTGTACGAGTTTGAATGATTGTGTGGGCTGTGGAGGGATGTTGTGTTTGAATTGCGGAAGGGATGGTTGTGAAGGAGTGATCTCTTCAAAAGGTTGTGGAGTGGCTGTATTAGCCCTTGTACTTTCAGAAGCTTTTATGGAAGTGGGAGCCTTGGAGGGCTTTGTGATGGTCCTCTCACACTTTCCAAAAAGAGCACAAGTTATCCTCTTACTGGAATTTATGAATATGGTCTGGGAGACCAGTGATTCAGCAGCCTTCTCTTTCAAGAAGATCCCCAGGATACTTCCAAAACTGACTTCCTTTTTATTATTCTTTTTCTTAATAAGATCAAAAATGATCTGTGCCCAGTTTACCTGTTTCTTGTTCACCCCTGCACAAATACCAGAAATTGATGCCAGGTTATATTGACGTGTGCAGTTTGCTTGCCCAGCAAGACTCCCAACTATGTCTGCTAGAAACTTAAAATCCATAGAGAGATGTTTCTTCAGTAATTTGTTTGGGTTTTCTCCAGAGTAACCCATCATACTCTCCATCGTATCATACTCTTCATTATCAATCTCTAATGCATCTTCTCCATTACTTAATCCAAAGATTTCAGTTAAAATGGCGGGAGAGAGAGAAACAATATTACCCGCTATTGTTCCAGTCAGTGTGTTGTCATCTGTTGTAGAGGAAGTATATACTCATTCCCTGATTTCTGATCCAAATATTTTGATCCTTGTGGATAACAGAGTTTTCAATTTCTGGTTGTCAAGAAGTTGCAGGATTTCCAGAAAGACATGGTCGGAATGTTGGAATGAATCGGAATCCACATCGAATCCGGTATCAAAATTCATTGTTGCAAGAGCCCCTACTGGAATCGCCATTAGAGTACCTGCAAGAGAAAAATGACGATCAAGTGCAAAAGAATCTAAAGGCGCGGGACGGAGGTCGAAGAAAGCCTAGATATAGGGCTTTCCACAATATGAATCGACAAACTCCGTTCCATGAAAATTAAAAAATTCTTCGATCTGAGGTCGACGAAATAATTTAGAGTTAAACAATTCGTCGAGCTTAGTCTGAAGATTTGAAGACATTTCGTCGAGCTCAGTTCGACGAATGTTTTCTGAATCAGATTCATGGATCTCAGGTCGATAAAAATATGTTCATTCACAGAGAGTTTGTCGATCTCCATTCGACGAATATCTCAAGAACTTTTCCTGGATCGTCGAACTTCGTTCGACGAACTGTGAAAAATTCTTCGAGTGTAGACATAAACGAAACTAAGTCTTCTCCATTAATCATTCCATGCTGATTTATAAAGAACAAGTGATTTCTCTCATTCAGAGGTTTGGTGAATATATCAGCTCTTTGTAAATCAGTGTAGATATAGACAATATTAACTTTATTTTTGTCTACACACTCTCTAATGAAATGATGCCAAATATCTATATGATTGGTCCTACTGTGATGAACTGGATTTTGTGCTATAGCTATATCACTTGTGTTATCACAAAATAGAGTTGAATTATTTAAGTTGAGACCATAGACCAGTAATTGATTCTGAATCCACAATATCTGTGAACAGCAACTGCCAGCTGCTATGTATTCTGCTTCAACTGTTGATGTAAACACAGATGATTGTTTCTTACAAAACCAAGATACTAATCTCATCCCAAGTAACTGGCAAGTTCCTGATGTGCTTTTTCTGTCCACCATGCATCCTACAAAGTCAGCATCTGAATATCCAGTTAAATTAAATTCTGACTCGGTAGGATACCATAGGCCTAGACTATGATAACTCTTTATATATCTCAAAATTATTTTTAAGAAAATTATGTGAGATTCTTTAGGGTTCACCTGGAACCTAGCACAAAGGCATATGACAAACATAATATCAGGTCTGCTTGATGTAAGTTATAGTAGGAACCTAACAATACCCCTATATAGTTTCTGATCCACAGGTTTCCCATGTTCATCAGAGTCTATTACATCATTTGTAGCCATGAGTGTTTTCTTTGTAGAGGCATCAGCCATCCCAAACTTCTTTATAAGCTCTTTAGCATATTTAGCTTGAGAGATGAAGATGCCATCAGGGAGCTGCTTCACTTGGAGACTAAGGAAGTAGGAGAGCTCACCTATGCTACTCATTTCAAATTTTGAATGCATGAGGTTAGAGAAACTCTTGCAAAATTTGGAATAAGTAGACCCAAATATGATGTCATCCACATATATTTGTACTAACAAGGTTTGATCCTTATAATGTCTAGTGATAAGTGTTTTATCTACTATGCCTCTAATGAATTTATGCTCTATCAAAAAGCTGGCTAGGGTCTCATACAAAGCTCTTGGAGCATGCTTTATACCATAAAGAGCTTTATGCAATTTAAAAACATGATAAGGATGAGTTGGACAGACAAAACTTGGAGGTTGTTCAACATAAACCTCTTCTTTCAGTACTCCATTCAAAAAGACACTCTTCACATCCATCTGATACACCTTGAATTTCTTGAAGACAGCATAGGCCAGAAATATTCTGACGGCCTCTAACCTTGCAACTGGTGCAAAGGTCTGATCAAAATCTATCCATTTTTCTTATCTGTATCCTTTAGCAACAATCCTAGCCTTGTTCGCCACAATTGTACCTTGGGAATCCAGTTTATTACTGTATACCCATTTGGTTCCAATGACTGTGTAGTCTTGAGGTTTTGGAACAAAATGTCAAACTCTACATCTCTCAAATTTGTTAAGTTACTCTTGCCTTGCAATGATCTAGTGGGGATCCTGCTAAGCATCATGTATAGATTGAGGTTCAACCTGAGAGAGAAAACATGAATGCATCAAATCTTGGTTGAGTTGATGAATTGTCTGTACACCTTCTGATATGTCTCCTATCACTTGGGATCTGGGGTGATCCCTGAGTGTGACAAAGTCAGTTGGTGGAGTTGGTTCTGCAATAGCATTTTGAATTAATTCCTCTTGTGGAATTATATTTGTAGTTGGATGAGGTTTAGTCTCTTCAGTTCCTTCTTCTTCACTTTCTTCTTCATCTTGTGGAGAAGGATGTGTTGGATCCTCTTGGGTGAGGCTTAGTCCATCCAATTTCTCACACAAGTGAGGTACCTGCAAAGGATTACTGTTAGAAACTTCTTCCTCCTTGTAAGACATGTTAGCCTCATCAAAAGTAACATGAATAGATTCTTCTATTTTTAAAGATGATTTATTGAATATCCTATAAGCTTTGCTTACTTGGGAATATTGTAGAAAAATTCCCTCTTCAGCCTTAGCTTCAAACTTTCTAATGTATTTCTTGTTGTTATTATGTATATAACATATGCAACCAAATACTTTAAAATAGTTGATTTTAGTTTTCTTCCTTTTAAGTAATTCATTGGGAGTCCTATTCTTCAGTTTATATATCAGGCTCCTGTTCAGGACATAGTTTGTTGTGCTTACAGCCTCTGCACAAAAGGTTAGTGGCATGTAAGCATCTGCAAGTAATGTGCCTGCAGCTTCAATTAGGGTCATATTTTTCCTTTCAGCTACCCCATTTTTTTGGGGAGTTCTAATAGCTGAGAAACAGTGCATGATACCTTCCTTCTCACAGAACCCATGCATAAGAAGAGACTCAAACTCTGTACCATGATCACTTCTGATCAATGCAACATGAGTAGAGTACTTAATCTGTATGGTCCTGAGAAAATCTATAAGAACTTTAAAGGTATCTGACTTAGATCTCAGAAAGGACACCCAAGTGATCCTTGAGAAGTCATCTATAATAACTAAAGTGTAGGATTTCTCTCATAAGCTTTATACAGAAATGGGTCCAAAAAGATCCATGTGTAGAAAATACAAAATCCTAGGTGAATCACTTTTATTTACTGATTTAATGCTAGTTTTAGTTTGCTTGCCTAGTTGACAAGCCCTGCAAACGCCTTCCTTTTTGTAGGGACCAGAAGGTAAGCCTCTTACAAGACTGTCTTTAGATAACCTAGCAATGTTTTTCATGTTAACATAACCTAGCCTTTTATGCCATAATTCATTTTGAGTACTAGCTATGTTGAGTAGGCAGATATCTGAATTGGCAGAATAGAAACTAACTAAGTAGATGTTATCTTGTCTATTTCCAATTAAAATAATTTGTTTTTCTTTATTAGAGATACTGCAGGAGGTTGAGTTAAAGTGTACCTGATAACCTTCATCACATAATTGACTTATGGAGATGAGGTTATGTTTGAGTCCTCTGACATATGTCACTTTCTTGAAGGTGACAGCTCCAATTTTCACTTCTCCATATCCTTCTGGCTGGCCACACTTTGAATCACCAAAGATTACCTTTGGCCCCAGCTTGGACTTATAGTTGATTAGGTTGTCCTTTCTTTCAGTTATGTGTTTGGAGCATCCACTGTCCCGGTACCAGGTTTGATTAATTACTGGACAACCCTTTTCCTAGTCAGCTTCAGATTCTGAAGTTTATTCATTATCAGACCCTTCTTCATCTGTTTGGCTCCTAGAAGCATCAATGGCCATAAGGCAAACTTCCTTGGCCCTTGCTTCTTCGTCTTCTTTACTGGAGCTGGAATATGTTGATTCATCTTCATTTTCACACCAGGATTCAGCTACAAATCCTTTCCCCTTCTTCTTGTATCTGCTGGAGGAAGGTCTTGAGCTGTGTTGTCTTCTGGTATCCATCTCTCTTCTCTTATCCTTCTTTTGATTTTCTGTACACTCTGAGATAAAGTGTGCAGGTTTCCTGCAACCAAAGAAAACCACTTATTTAGTGGGGGTTTTATCATACCTTGGCTTGTCATCCATCCTGGATGACTTTCTTCTGAAGTCTTTCCTTACCAGCTTATAAAATCTTTTGGCAAGTAGACCCATCAGCTCTTCATTTATTGTTGGTGCTTCTGTCTCCTTAGCAGCCTTGAATGCAATGTTGTTCTCCTTCCTTGCTGGTGGAGGTGTTCTTTGCTCAACTGCTTCTCTAGATTTGATAAGCTATTCATAGGACTTTAGCTTTCCTAAAAGAGATTCAGTGGAAATCTCATTCAGGCTCCTGGCCTCCTTGATGGTCCAGATCCTTGAATATCATGTGCTTGGGAAGCACATAAGGATTTTATCATTCACCTCTGTGAGGGTGATGTCTTTGTCTAAGGTTTTCAACCCATTAATGATTGAGCTCAACCTATTGTACATCTCTGCAACTGATTCAACCTCTTCTTTCTTGAAGTTCTCATATTGTGATATGAGATTGGACCTTCTATCTTTTCTTTCAATAGCAGACCCATCCACCATTTGATAGATGGAATACCAGATGGCTTTGGCTGATGTGTATTCAGCCACTTTTTGCAAAATGTCATCTGACATTGTTTGGGCCAGAATATTCATGGCCTTGACATCAACAATTTTTGCCTTCTTCTGAGCATCAGTCCACTCAGGTGGTGGAACTGCATTGTTGTTGGATGTTGCTGAAGAGGTGGATGCAGATGGTTTAGGAGGACCTGTCACAATAGAATTAAAAATATTCTCATCAATAGAATTCATATATAACTTGATTCTTGCCTTCTAGATGGCAAACATATTTAGGTTGCAAACTGGAGGTCTGCTTCTTGCATAGTCTATGTTTTGTGCCATACTGTGTGTGAATATCTAATAGAAATGAAAAGACAGATCTAACTCAGGATCTTTGGTTCAAGGGTTAGCTTGTACAACTAAGGGAATCGTTCTCTGATACCAATTGAATGTGAGGGGTTAGATCTAGAATATTCAAGGGGGGGGGAATCAAGTATTTTGGTTTTTATAAAATTTTCAACTACTATAATCTAGTCCTAGTACTGTAGGACTAAATTAAAGCACAAACATAGTTATCCTAACTATCACAGCTACATTAAGAAACAAAAGAAAAGAGCAATCAGATAACATAAGAAATTTATAGTGGTTCCCCAACCTGGGTACATCCACTCTTCTACCACCCTGGTAGGAATCCATTGAGATTATTGATCAGGTGCCTGACACCAATGAGATTTTGATCAAGTGCTCAAAAACTAAACCTCAAGTCTTTTGGTCAGGTGACTTGCAACCAGGAATAAGTTTTGAAGGTAGTTAAGAACCCTTTTTACAGTGGGGGATGAGAGATGATTTTGTCTTCTCTTTCTCAAATTACAACTGAGAAGACTTTTGTGGATTGATGTTAGCAAAGGGATCCCCATGAGATGTTGAATGGTTCAAGGAGATGGAGCTTTTCTTCAGGGTGATAGACCTTCAGTCTTTCATCTTTGACAAGACAAAGTACGGGAACTTCTTTACAGTTAGAGGATTTGTTGTCCTTTCAAGTGTCCTGGAGTATAGAAGAAAGAAGACTCTTGATTTTGATTTGATGTTCTTCTTCTTTAGATTGCTGATGTTCTTTGGGTATAGATCTTGTATTTTTGTATCAGCTTTCTATCTCTTTCTGTTTCAGATTGTTGTCGAGAGAGAGAGAGATCAGCAGAAGATTCTTGATTCACAAAAACTGACTGACTGTCTCTATGTGTCTGTCTCTGTCACTATCTAGAGGAGGAATGAAAATCCCTTTTATATTTTCCAGATTATCTTCCTTTAGAAATTTGAAATCTCTTCTGCATTCATTACAGACGGCCTGGAGAATATTGTACATTGAATGATTTCCCCAACTGTCCCATGGAAAAATGGTAAGAATAATCCTGATGAAGATGGTAATTAATGCTCCGTGTAACGGTAATATTCAGAGAATATTTTAGCAATAATTACTCAGGAATTTTTACAGTAGGAAAGGGACAGAAGGATGGAAATAACCAAGTCTGGATTCATCAAACAGAGAACAGAAATTATCGAGCGGAGTCCACAGTTTGTCGAGCTGATGAGTTGTGTTCGTCGACCAGATGGCTTCTGTTCGTCGAGATGAGTTCCAAAATCGTCGAGCTGAGAACAGATAGCTGCATACTCTAGAACCTTGCCTTTTTTACACATCAAGTTTGTTGAGCTGAGAATTTGACTTCGTCGAGCTGAGTCCAGTGAAGTGTTTTTGGACTTAGATATTTCTGGAATGAAATGCTGAATTAGAGTATCCAAAAATCGTCGACTTGAGAACTGGGTTCGTCGAACTGAGAACTTGTTTCGTTGGGATGTGTCGACACAAGTCCTGTGTGTCGACACAATTTCTTCTTGTCTAGACATAGTTGTTGCTTTGACAGAAATCTGGAGTGTGTCGACATAAGTCCTGTGTGTCGACACAATTTACTGTCGACAAATATTTTGTGTGTTGATACAAGTCCTGTGTGTCGATACAATCTTGCTTCTAGTGTCGACACAGTTGGTGCCGACAGATGTTCTATTTGTCGACACAAGTCCTGTGTGTCAAAACAATCTGGCTTCTGGTGTCGACACAGTTGATGTCTACAAATGTTCTGTGTGTCGACACAAGTCCTGTGTGTCGACACAATCTTACTTCTGGTGTCGATACAGCCTTCCCAAGTGTCGACACAATTACTTGAGTCTCTGGTAGTCTGTTGAAGGCTGTTAAATATGATGTTAATTCTAAGGACTTGTCATATACTCTAGGACACAACCATGACCCTGGCTATACATGATGGGTTATATGATACTAACTTAATGAACCTAGCCCAAATCAAACTAGGGATCCAATATCATCCATTACCATAATCCATGATGCGTCTGAGTTTACTTCCTCAAACCTCTTCGGTTCAATCTGTGATAGAAACTCAGATACAAATTTTCATTAGATGTACCTCTACGAGTTCTGACACCATCCAAGGAATCTCCTATGATTTGGTCCATTGGATGATCCTGCATGTGTGTGAGCCTAGAGTCCTTGCATCTGGATCTTCTTCAACCACCGGAGTGACTTCATCAACTTCAATGATTTCTTCCTCTTGATCTGTACCTCTCCAATTGGGGTTGGAGTGGTGATCTTGATGATCTTTTCATCTTTTTCTTCAGACGGCTCATCCAAGTTTAATTCTCTTATCTTTGAACCTTCATCTTCAATAAACACACTAGAAGAGCTGCCTTGCAGCAAGCTCATCTCATCAAATACAACATGAATATATTCTTCTACAACTAGGGTTTTCTTATTAAAAATCCTATATGACTTACTTTGGCTACTATAATCTACGAAAATACCTTCAAAGCATTTTTCACTAAATTTAGTTTTGTGATACTTGCCATTGTTAAGGACGAATCACATATACCCAAAGATTCTAAAATATGAAATAGTTGGCTTCCTGCCCTTTAATAGTTCGTAAGGTGTCTTATTGTGGTTCTTATTTATGAGTGCTCTATTTTTCACGTGGCATGCGGTGTTGATGGTTTCAGCCCAGAAATATTCCTGTAGTGAGGCATCACTGAACATGGTCCTGCAGGCCTCTATGAGTGTTCTATTCCTTCTCTCAGCTACTCAATTTTGCTGAGGAGTATGAGAAGAGGAAAACTCACGAAAGATACCTAGGCTTTCATAAAATTATGTCATGGCCCCAGACTTGAACGCTATTCCATTGTCACTTCTGATTTTGACTACAGAACAGTTGTCTTCATTCTGGATCTGCCTAAAAACATTAGTAAAGATATCGAAGGTATCTGAATTGTGTTTTAGAGAGAACACCCACGCAAAGCCCGAGTAATCATCAACAATAACCAACATATAATCCTTACCTCTCAAACTTCTAACTTGCAGTGGACCGAACAAGTCCGTATGAAGTAGATGAAAACATCTATTATAATCTTTTCCAATAATGTTTTTAAATGTAGCCCTTATTTGCTTGCCTTTTACACATGCGTGACAAGGTCTATCTTTAACGCATTTGACATTTGGGGCATCACATACTAAATCAAGAGAAAATAATTTATTAAAAGTTTTGAAATTAATATGTGCCATTGGTCACCAAGATACGCACTATCTTTCGCCAAAAAAGCACACTGATGTATAAGAGTCTATGGAAATAAAATTCAAACAAAATATATTTCTACTACAAGTGCATGATAGAATCATTTCCAGATTATCTACCGATTTTATTAAGCACTTGCCTGCATTAAATTCTACTGTGTATCCCTTATCGTAGAGCTGGCTTATGCTTATAAGATTGTGTTCCAATCCTTTAACATATGCCACATCTGAGAAGGATACACTACCGTTAGTAATCATACCATAAACTTTAGTAATTCCTCTGTCAGAACCTCCAAAGAAGACTTTTAGCCTGTTCATGACTGGAGAATAATTCTAGAGAAGTCTTCTTGTCCTGGTCATATGCCGAGAGCATCCACTTTCCAAATACCAGACAGGAGTTTTGGTGCCCTTTGGATATACCTGCAATCACAAATCAGTCTGACTTAGGAACACAAACTCGTTTGGGTCCTTGGTCTCTAGTTAGCATACTCCCCCTACGTGTATTAACATTATGAGTGGTCTTTCTCATATTGTTAACTTGAGGAGTTACATAATTTTTGGGATTAAACCAGCAATCAATAGCAAAGTGACCAACTTTGCCGCAACACCAACAATCAAACATGTTGTATCTTTGCCAAAAATTCTCCTACTTGACCTTTTGAGAGTGTGGTCTAGCAGGGGCACCGTCTTGAAGGTTGAAGCTTCATGGTGATGGCATTCACATGGCTTCTTCTCCTTAAGAGGTTTTTCCAAAATGGGCTTTACTTTTGGTGCCTTCTTGATGTAATGACCATGATTATAAGCGCCATAGCTCTGAAGAGTAATCTCCTCATAAGGTGCCTGGAAGGCACTCTCACCAAAGTTTCGGGGACGGGTCCATCCTTTGTAACGAGACTTGGGCATACATAAGTAGGACTAGCAAAGTGACCGTAGGACAAATCAAGATCAAACTCGTTCATTGAAAAGATAACCTTCTTAAATGAAGTCTGATCTTGAGGTGCTTTCCCCTTCTCCTTGGCCAAAGCCTTCATGGCCACCTTATTCTTCCTTTGAGCCTTATATTTTCTCGAAGATTTATTAGGAGCATCAACATGGCCTAAGCCAGTACCTTTGGCCTTAGCTGAGAATTCAGCAACAAAAGGAAGGACATTCTTGGGCTTGGAGAAACTTTTAACAAGTTTCTTTTCCGCTGCAAGTTGTTCTTCCAATTCTTTGATGATCTTCTCCTTCAGATCTAGGTGCTCGAGAGCCTTATTATATTCCTCAATAGCAGTATTGAAATTCTCTCTGAGTGAGTCCATCTTGGTTACTTCCTCTCTCAGAGTGCTCTCTTCAACCTTGAGAGATTTAATTCCTTGGCCTTTGTTTTCATGACTTTTCGACATTTGTCGTAAGCCTTGATTAACTCTTTATATTGAGCCATGAGTTCAGACTCATCGTCAGAAGAGTTGTCCCCATGATCATGATCAGAAGCATTTGATTCAGAAAGAGGAGTGTGAGAATTTACCTTCCCAGTGTACCGGGGTTCTTCTTCTTCATCAGTTTGTGCCATTAGCCCAAATTAGGCTTCATCTTCTTCACTTGACTCAGATGAGTTAGAGTCGCTGAGAGTCATACCCTTTTTGGCTACTAGGTTTCTTTCAGTTCTCTTCTTATTATATGAAAATTTCTTCTCCTCTTTCTTTCCACCCTCCTTCTTCTTGTTAGGGCAATCAGCAATAACGTGGCATGGCTTATTGCAACAATAGCAAACTATGTCAGAAGAAAAATTTTTGTTCTGTTTAGTATGATACCAGTCGTGACTACTTGAGCCTTTCTTGTGTCGATCACCATCGTGACGTGATCTTCTGAACAAAGCATCTTTGTCTCTCCATTGTTTTTTCTTGTTCAAGAATTTATTGAACAACCTTAAAAGAAGAGAAAACTCTCCTTCAGATAACTCTGAGCCTGAGGTGCTTGGCTCTGAAGTTTTTCTTCACTCTCTTCCTGTGCAGGAGCAGGTGATGCAGCTCTGAATTTCCTTGAGCTGTCTACCTTCAGTGCGACAGATTTCTCCTTGGATGAAAACCGGCTCTTCTCTTCTTCAGATTTTTTTGAATTGATTTGCAGCTCATATGACATAGGCTTTCTGAAGAGATTCTGTGGGTCAGTCTAAACCAACTTGCCAAACTCTCGAATAGCACAGACTTTGTTGTCTCATTCCTTAGTCAGGGACCTTAGAAACTTATCATTCAACTCTCCATTAGTGAAAACTCGACTATATACTCTTAGGCCGTTAACAATCTTGAAGAAACTTTCAAAGGTATCTGCAATTGAATCTTTTGGTACTTGTCGGAATGCTTCATATTTCTGATTTAGAAGGGATCTTCTGTCAACCGTAACTTCTTCAATTCCTTCCATCAAGATGATAAGAGACTGCCACATTTCCTTAGCGGATTGGCAGTGAATCGGATTTTGCTGCATAGAATCATCGACTTCACTTGCGACGATATTTTTAGCTTTCTTGTCTAACGAGACAAGTGCAATCTCATCTTTATCAAGATCCATCAAATTCTTAGGAACTTTCTTGGTAGGGTGAATAGTGGAGACGGTCATTGTAATATAAGGACCTTCTTCAACAATCATGAAGATCCTTGGATCCACAGCTTCCATGAAAAACTTAATCCTTTCTTTCCACATGAGAAAGTTGGTCTTTGTGCATAACAGAAGATTTGCAAAATCCTTGGCTTTGTCCATGCTAGGATAACTCAATAGACAACTTGGGGTAGATCTGTTCAAGGTGTTAACCTTTTTATGAACAACCTCCCTCTAATACCATTTGAAAATGTTCAAGTTGTCTACCTAAATCACCTAGAGAGGGGTGAATAGGTGAGTTGTGCATCTTTTTGCGGAATAAAAATTTAGCGAGCTATACACAGAGATAACTAAGCATTCACAGACGACACCAAGAATTATAGTAGTACCCAAACCTTGGATACATCCACTTTCCACTAACCGATTTATCAAAGCACTAGACTCGGCTACTCCACTAATCTCGGATTGAAAACAATCCTACAACTCAGAACAATGTTCCTACAACTCGATCCCAAAAACTGGATCTACACTCTGAAGATAAAACTTTCTACAAAAACTCGGAGAGCAAAGCTACTACAATCAGAGAAGAATCTCCTACAAGAATAAATTGAAATATATAGAAATACAAACAATAGGTTTATCTTAGATCTTGAAAGCCTCTGCCTTTTCTTCTTCCTTGAACTTTTCGGCTGTATCAAAAATATTTGAAGAAGACTCGGCAAGATCTCTAGATCTGAAGTTTCTGGACTGACAAGATCAAGTAGAGGATCTGTCGATTGTAGATGATCTTGATTTGTGAATCAACTGCTCTGAATCATTCTGGATCGAAAGCACTTTTGGCGATGAAGGCGACGAGCGGCGACACTTCCAATTATGGAAAGAAAATTAGGGATTCAAAAACTTAGATTTCTTCTTGCGACTGCTTGTTATCTTCTTAGGGTTGGTCAAAAATGACAAGACCTTTTATAGGACTTGCCTAACGGTTATAATCATAATTAATGATAGCCACATGGACAAATCACGTGCTAATTACATTTGAAAATTACGTCTGTCTGGACTTAGAAGAATTTCAGAAAACAGTACAAGTGTTCTCGAGAAGGATGTTTATACTCGAGAAAAATAAGTCTTATTCTCGAGAACAATAATGAAGATCTCGAGAAAAAGGACTTAGAAAATATGTGGAGGTGGAAATTAGAAATCTCGAGAATGAAGATAAGTACTCGAGCAAAATGAAGTTTTGTTCACGAGAAGGATCATTTTGGTACTTGAGAACAAATAATTATCTCGAGAACAGATGCCTGGCTCTCGAGAAAAATACTCTAGGTCTCGAGAAAAATCTTCTGTATCTTGAGAACTAAACATAGTTATCTCGAGAAAAAGACTTAGAAAAATTTGTCTGGAAAAAAAAGTAATCCAAGAAGAAATGTCATGAAGTACTCGAGTACATAAGGCCTTCTCGAGAACAGCATAAAGCTTTCTAGAGAACTGCTTCTGCCACTCGAAATTATGATAAGTCTAACTCGAATACAACTTCTAGTTCTTCTCGAGTACAAAACATAGTACACGATAAAAAAACTTGGACAATTTCTGAAAAACTGAAAACTTAATTTCTTCATTATAATCAGCATCGAACTTTTCTCTCACGCCCTTAGTGCTTGAAATGGAAGTGTGTCCCAATAGAGAGGCTACACATGAGTTAACACCATGGATCACACAATGAGGGATTACATTGTGTGGTCATGTGTTTGGAGACTCATTGTAGACTGTCTTGGTCTACACTTGACAATTAAGTCCTGTAATACTTAACTAAAAAAGCATCAAATATAAACTTAATTCATCTTAGTTCAAGGGTGACTTCATACAAATCTGGGTTATTATGGATGCAATACCCAACAATCTCCCCCTATTTGTAGATGTCAGAACCCTCTACACTAAGGTGAATTACACAATATGCATCTTATCAAGTTCATGCTAACGTACATAAAAGAGAGTCTCACTTTAAGGTTGGCAATTTATTCATGGTGCGTCTCATCCCCGAACGGATGCCTTCGGGCACTATAAAAAAGTTAGTGAATCGGCGAGCTGCACCTTTTTGGATTTTAAAGAAATTAGGAGAAAATGCATATCTTTTGGAGTTACCCACTGATTGCGGTATATCCCTTATTTTTTATGTTTCTGATTTAACGTCATATGTTTATCCACCACTTGAATTATCTAACTGTTCATTTAGCTCCACTGCATTATCTAATGTGTTGGGGGGTGAGCTTGTGTATGGATCGCTCTCTCCATCGGTCTCCAATGGAGGTATGTTGGTTATTGATGAAGAAACTTTTCCTCCTTTATTGACGAATGCTTTTCCCAGGTTTCCCAGGACCACTTTTTTGCCAGACAGGATCATCAAGGATGAGGTGCTTTCCTCTCAAAGTGGTGATGTTCGCCGCTACTTGATTCGTTGGTATGATTGTCCGGCCTCCGATGACTCTTGGCTTCCGGAATCGGAGGTGGCTCTCTTGGATGATGATCTTTTGCGCCGGTACCTTCAGGACAACTAATCGGTGATGAGTACTTTCGAGAGGGGGAGGATTGATGGATATGACGACCCCCAACTTGCTGAAGAAGGCGACGACATGCATACGGAAGATTTTTCTCCATCTCTAGTCAAAGACTTGCGGCGTCGTGGTGATCTTGTGGAGCGACGCTACAATCTCTTCCCTCGGTGCAAGACAGCTTAACAATATTTAGTTTAATTTATTTTGCTATCTTTCTGAGCATTTTCTAAGCATTTCTATTTCATGTAATGTTTTAAAATTATGGTGTGTGTTATCTTTTTATATTTGGGTTGTATGATGCCAAACACTTGGATGTAAGCCTGTATAAGGCCATGATGTGTTTTATTTTCATTTTAAGTTGAATGAAAGAAGAAATTGAAACCCTAAAGATCTCCCTCCTCTATCCCTCTTAAAATTTCGACCTCACCACTCACCTCTCTCCAAACTGCCGACCACCCTCTTTCCCCCTCTCCAAAAATCCAGCCACCACTCCTCCTCTTCCTCTCTCCAATGAAATTCGGCTAGCCCCTAAAACCGCAAACTTTTCTCTCTCTATCCACCCTCATGGTTTTCCTCTACCACCACCCTCAAGCCGCCTCATCTCCAACCCAGCAACCTCCTCAAAACCCTAACCCGACCACCTTAGTCTAAACCAGACCACCATCCACCAAAACAAAAAAAAACCGACCACCCACTTCCTTGCAAACACCAACCAACCCTCGAACATTCTTGGGTGGATCTCGTCCAAGGCGTGAAGCGACGAAGGAAGACGAGTTTTATCTCCATCCGGCGAGACTTCGTCGGAGCCGTTGAAGAGCAATCCAAGTTAGTGAATTGGAATCATCCATTCCGATTGGGTAACGAAATCATTCTTGTAACACCCCCATCTGTCGCATGGCATATAACAGAAGGTCCAGCTGGAACCCGACGCCATATACCACAGACAGTCGGAAGGGTTACTAAATGAATAATCAAACCAACCAATTAAGACTACTCGTCCTAACCACAGAGCATTCTAGCGGAAGTTTTTAAAGTTGAAGAACCCAAACTTAAGTCCATCAAATATGAATGTCCACATTTACAACTACAAGAACGAAACCCCAAATACACTGAAACAGGTACATGGCCTTATGGCCTTACAAATGTTCATAAATATAACATGCCTTACATACATCGGCTCGCAGGCCGGCCACACATGAGAAATGTAAAAACAGCTATTCTACGGCCTTCTAGGGCCAGCACAGCAACATGGGCTCCAGCCCGCTATTTGGCGCTCGGCTCCGCAGCACCTGCAAGCACATACCACCGCACGGTGGCAAATAAAGCAACGGTCAGCTAAAAGCCGACCAAATTATAACGACCCCGCCCCTTACTCGGGACGGCGGTGCTCTTTCCCTGCAAAACATTAGCCCAACAATATATATATCGCAATTATAATTCGCCACAGGTGTAGGCTCGCACGACCAAACACCCCGTGCACTCAGGGCACATTCATGGTGAACCCTGACAAATCAGTGCATTCACCACCATCCCTAGGATGGCAACAACATGTGAGCATTTAGCCTTTTTGACCACCGTCTAAGGCTCCGACTATGCCAACGGCCAGTCCCCGTCTTCGGGTCTCTCGCACCGAACCATATAGCCTAGGTCCAATTCCACTTGCCTGTTGCTCACGCCGCATGTCCAATTTAAGGAACTTTGCGCGGGCCAAGCTTCTCTCGGATCCCAAATTTTCCAAAACATTCTCATAACCCAGTTATGATCAAGGCCGGTTCCCAGACCGCCAAGTTAGCAGAACACGTTTCCGCTCAATTTTCCGGGTGCGCCTTGAAGCTAACCTTCAAGGATCCCTGCTGCAATCTACCGTGTGGAAACCCGAAAAATCCAAAGCACGGAGTCTTCTCCGGCAAAACCACATCAAATGCAACATCACCGATCCAGACAAAACACGTCCGGGTAGGTTTCACACACAATGCATATGCCCGTACTTACGATTCCGGGCTCTACATGCAACAAAAGGGGGACTATTCCCGTCAACCCCAAGGAACACCACGCACTCACCGCATACTCGCGGGAGCGGGATTCCCTATGCAGAAAGAAAGAGCTTCAAGCGCTCGAGTTGAGAATGGTTACCCTTGTAGTCCGTTTTGGCGCCATGGAAAAACTACGCGGTTAGAACTCTTCGCAATGACCTTCCCTCCACGGATCCGCTCTCCGATTTCGAAACCGTGCTCCGATGCTCCGCCGGCGGCCGGAAACCTCCTTCTTCTTTCTCTCCTCTCTCACTTTGGAAGGGGAGAACTTTGGAGAGAAAATGAGGGAATAACTCCCTATTCCCGGCCTTAACAGAGCAGGATTTCATCTAGGCCGTCGGATCTAAATTAAAGGAAACGAATGACTCGGATCTGCACAAAATTCCCCAGACCTGGGCCGCACACGGCTTGGCACACGGCCGTGTCCAAGGCCGTGTGCCTCGATCCAGGCACGATCGTCGAACTGAGAAACGCACACGGGTCAAGACACGCCCGTGTTTGACCTGACACGCCCGTGTCGGGTTCCTCGACATGCCCGTGTTCGTGGGCGTGTCACGCATAACCGCCACGGCAACGGACACGACCCCTCAGGACACGGGTAGGGACACGGTTGGCACACGCCCGTGTCGGATGACACGCCCATGTCATCCGGCCGTGTTCCTGGCCGTGTCCTTCTCGGGTTGGAAACGGCCAAAAATCACCAGCCAGACACGGCCTTGGACACGCCCATGTCCTAGGACGTGTACCCCTACAGGCACCAAAAACTCTTTTTCCGCGACCGACTCGCACACAAAATTCGGGGCGTTACAAATCTCCCCCACTTAAGGAATTTCGTCCCGAAATTAAACAAAGGTACACAAAAGCTAAATGATACCTGAGTGGAATAACTCGGGGTATTCCTCCAACATAGCTTGCTCTCACTCCCAAGAAAGCTCCTCACATCCGCAATTATCCCAACGGACTTTAACCATTCGGACCTCCTTGTTGCGGAGTCATTTGACTGCAACATCTTCAATTCGCACTGGCTTGACCCTTGTTGTTAACTCATAGTCAACCGGTACCTGATTGTCCGCAACGATCTGCGAAGGCTCTTGCACTGCCTTACACAACACCGATACGTGGAATACATCATGCAGCCCACTCAACTCCGTCGACAGCTTTAATCTATACGCCGCCTCGCCAACACGCTCCAGGATTTCAAATGGTCCAAGGTATCTCGGACCCAGCTTCTTCAAGCGTCGAACCCGCGATACACCCTTGAACGGCTTGATCTTCAAATATACCATGTCGCCAACGTTGAACTCCACATTTCTATGTTTGGCATTGTAGTACTTTGACTGTCTATCCGGAGCAATCTTCAGCCTTTCCTGAATTGTCCGTATCATTGAAGTGGCATCTTCCACCGCTTGACGTTTATACAACTTTGATTCGCCTGCCTCCAACCAAGACAACGGCGTACAACACTTCCTCCCGTACAAGGCTTCGAAAGGCGCCATTCCAATACTTGCCTGAAAGCTGTTGTTATACGAAAACTCCACGATGTACGGGTGATCCTCCCAATGCTTCCCGAAATCTAGGACGCACATGCGAAGCATGTCCTCCATAGTCCTGTTGACTCTCTCGGTTTGGCCATCTGTCTGCGGGTGAAATGCTGTGCTGAACTTTAGCTTAGTACCCAACAGACCATGCACCAACCTCCATTCATTTGACGTGAAGCGTCCATCACGATCACTAACAATACTTCTAGGCACACCATGCAATCGTACAATATTATCCACGTAGAGTTTGGCTAACTTTTCTACTGGATCTTCCTTTCTCATTGGGATAAAGTGCGACACCTTTGTCAATCTATCTACGACCACCCAAATGGCGTCGTTTCCTTTCTGCGACTTCGGCAAACCGTGCACAAAATCCATAGATATATCGTCAAACTTCCATTCTGGGATGGGAAGTGATTTCAAGAAACCTCCGGGCTTCTGGCATTCCGCCTTCACTAATGCACAAGTACGGCACTTGACCACATAAAGTGCCACATCCTTCTTCAAACCCGGCCACCAGAATAATTTCTTCACGTCTCTATACATCTTAGTGCTTCCCGGGTGGATTGAGTACTTAGTATGATGAGCCTCATACATCAACTCCTCCCGAATATTATCCGCACTAGGAACGCATAGACGACTGTCCTTCCTTAGCAACCCATCTTCAACCACAAACTGGGAATTTGACCCATCCAAAGATTCATCCAAGATTTGCTTCATGCTGCTATCCTGAACCAAAGCCCTCCGAATTCTATCCGCTAGGTCACACTGCACCTCTGTCCAAAATAGTTTTGCCTCGGCACTAGACTGCTTGTCAACGCAAGATATCTCCAATGCCTCCAGCTCTTGGACCAATCTCTCATCATGTACTGATAACCAATTGGCTTGTGCGGGAATCTTACGACTCAACGCATCCGCCACTGCATTTCCCTTCCCAGGCACATAGTGTATCTTGAAGGTGTAGTCCCCTAAGAACTCCATCCACCTCCTCTGCCTCATGTTCAGATCCTTTTGGTCCAATAGGTACTTCAAACTCTTATGATCGGTGTAAATATCCACCTTCACACCGTACAGATAGTGCATCCAAAGCTTTAGAGCAAAAATCACGGCCGCCAACTCTAAGTCGTGGACCGGATAATTCCTCTCGTGAACCTTCAGTTGTCGTGAACCATAAGCTATCACTTTCCCATGCTGTAGCAGGACACAGCCCAAACCACTGCCCGAAGCATCACTATAGGTCTCGAACCCTTCGGTTCCACTTGGCGAACATAAAATAGGCGCCGTGGTTAACCGCCTCTTTAATTCTACAAACACCTCTTCGCACTCCGAAGACCACACAAACTTCTGATCCTTTCTTGTCAACGTTGTGAGTGGCAGTGCTATCCGCGAGAAGTTCTCTACGAAGCGCCTGTAGTAGCCAGCAAGCCCTAGAAAACTCCGGACCTCTGCCATTGTAGTCAAAGTAGGCCACTCCCGTATCGCCACTATCTTCGCCGGATCCACAACTATTCCTTCTCCACTGACAACATGACCAAGGAACACTATTGAGGATAACCAGAATTCACACTTGGAGAATTTTGCAAACAACTGACTTTTCCTCAATGTCTCCAACACCAAGTGTAAATGCTTGTTGTGATCCTCCTCGCACCGCGAATACACCAGAATATCATCGATAAATACTATCACAAACTGATCCAGGTATTCTCTGAACGTCCTATTCATCAGATCCATAAACACGGATGACGCATTCGTCAACCCAAACGGCATGACCGTGAACTCGTAATGCCCAAACCGCGTACTGAATGTTGTCTTTGGAATGTCGCTCTCCCTTATCCTCAACTGATAGTAACCAGACTTCAAATCTAACTTCGAATATACGGTCGACCCAACCAACTGATCGAATAGATCGTCAATCCTCGGGATTGGATATTTGTTATTCTCCGTAAGTTTGTTCAATTCCCGATAATCGATACAAAGCCGCAAGCTCCCATCTTTCTTCTTAACAAAGAGAACTGGTGCGCTCCAAGGCGACGAACTTGGATGCACATAACCTTGCTCTAGCAACTCCTTCAGTTGCACCTTCAACTCTGCCATTTCTCTTGGGGCTATCCGATAGGGGGAGCGTGACACCGGTTTGGCACCCGGTACCAGCTCTATAGTAAAGTCTATCTCCCACTGAGGAGGGGCTCCTGGGAGATCATCTGGAAACACATCAGGATACTCGGACACAACTGGGATGTTGCCCAAACTAGGTTTAGGCGTCGAAGTCTACACTAGAGTGACATACAGTTCTGCCCCAGACCGAACTGCCGGGAACACCTGAAGGGCTGACATCAAAATCTTACCCGACCCCTTCATGCCCGCGAAAGTCACCTCAAGACTAGCTCTCAACTGACCCACTAGCAACTTCGATCAACGTATGTCTGCTGCTCCGAGAGCCTAACCATACTAAAGATCACGTTGAACTCTCCTAGCGGTAGAAACAACGCCTGCAAATCAAACTTTTGACTCACAATCCATACCTAAATGCAACAGATTCTATCTGCGCGCATCGAGCACTACTAGTCAACAACACATCCATTAAGACTTTTTCCATCAGAAGATATATTCCGACACGTAATACAATTCCTTTGGGCAAACGGAGACACAAAGCCCCCTTTAACGAACGGTGCTCCCGCCGGATAAACTAAATTCAGAACAACGCTTAGCACAAGCGGTTCTAGGTTAACATGCACAAAGACTACAAGTGTCTAAAGCTAAATGCTAGAATTTTAAACCTTACCTGTCACCACGTCTGCTTGCTTTCTGTCCTCTTGCTGACCAAGCTTGTACTCTTCAGACTTCCTTTCGGACTTTGCACGTCCACTCCAACACTCACGTGCAAAATGTCCCACTTTTTCGCAGATAAAGCAAGCTCTTGGGACTCGACTTGTAGTTGCTCCCGACGCACCAGAAGAAGGGTCTGAGTTCGAAGTCTTCAGCTTCTTATTCCAACTGCAGACATCGGACTTTGAACTTGGCCCTTTGAACTGTGGTTTCTTAGTACCAGAGTCCTCACCTGCTCCTGACATAGCTTCCTTAATCTTCTGAGCACCATCCCAACATTCTCGGGCAAAGTGTCATTTCTTTCCACAAGTATGACAGTTGTAAGCAACCTTGCTAGTCGATGATCTAACCTTCTTCTTCAGCATTTTGCAAGATGCACCCCTCATAGGAATTGCAGAGTTCGATACCCTACTCACTGGTATCTGGTGAATTTTTCCCATTTCCACTTCCAAAGATCTGGCCGACTCTACCAAGGCTCGGAATCCCATTAGTTTTGGTCCTCGAAGTAGAATTCGCAGTTCGCCACGTAGACCACTATAGAATCTATCGACTATAGACCTCTCGTTCTCCAACTCAAAGCATGGGTAGCGGCTTATCAAAAGGAATGCCTGCAAATACTCATCAACTGAGTGCGTACCCTGCACCAAGCACATATTCAACGGCTGACCTGATGGCCTCCTAAATGTCATTTGATTCAACACACCACCCGGCATTGAAGTCATCTCGGGGACAAAAGGTTGCACATTGCTTCCTTGCTGTGCACTAGTCATAGCGAGCACCACTTCAACGATCCTTCTTATGGTTTCTAACGAAAGAGGGGTCTCAAGCGCGCCACTGGGTGCACTATAATCCTCAGAAACCAGATGTTCTGTCGGCTCTATGCCACTCCCGGTCACCTATAGTCATACAAAACAACAATAAGTGACCAAACAAAATTGCAAAAAGCAATTATAAGAACGCGCAGGTTCCTCAACCACGAGTATTTTTCATTCCTAAGTGGACATTCATGGGTTCTTTTTAATGTTATAATGATGATGCACACATGTGCTCACCACCCCTTAAAAGAATTCGCCCACGAATTCATTTAAGCTTGACTGTAACTAGAAGTCTGATACCAAATTGTAACACCCCCATCTGTCGCATGGCATATAACAGAAGGTCCAGCTGGAACCCGACGCCATATACCACAAACAGTCAGAAGGGTTACTAAATGAATAATCAAACCAACCAATTAAGACTACTCGTCCTAACCACAGAGCATTCTAGCGGAAGTTTTTAAAGTTGAAGAACCCAAACTTAAGTCCATCAAATATGAATGTCCACATTTACAACTACAAGAACGAAACCCCAAATACACTGAAACAGGTACATGGCCTTATGGCCTTACAAATGTTCATAAATATAACATGCCTTACATGCATCGGCTCGCAGGCCGGCCACACATGAGAAATGTAAAAACAGCTATTCTACGGCTTTCTAGGGCCAGCACAGCAACATGGGCTCCAGCCCGCTATTTGGCGCTCGGCTCCGCAACACCTGCAAGCACATACCACCGCACGGTTGCAAATAAAGCAACGGTCAGCTAAAAGCCGACCAAATTATAACGACCCCGCCCCTTACTCGGGACGGTGGTGCTCTTTCCCTGCAAAACATTAGCCCAACAATATATATATCGCAATTATAATTCGCCACAGGTGTAGGCTCGCACGACCAAACACCCCGTGCACTCAGGGCACATTCATGGTGAACCCTGACAAATCAGTGCATTCACCACCATCCCTAGGATGGCAACAACATGTGAGCATTTAGCCTTTCTGACCACCGTCTAAGGCTCCGACTATGCCAACGGCCAGTCCCCGTCTTCGGGTCTCTCGCACCGAACCACATAGCCTAGGTCCAATTCCACTTGCCCGTTGCTCACGCCGCATGTCCAATTTAAGGAACTTTGCGCGGGCCAAGCTTCTCTCGGATCCCAAATTTTCCAAAACATTCTCATAACCCAGTTATGATCAAGGCCGGTTCCCAGACCGCCAAGTTAGCAGAACACGTTTCCGCTCAATTTTCTGGGTGCGCCTTGAAGCTAACCTTCAAGGATCCCTGCTGCAATCTACCGCGTGGAAACCCGAAAAATCCAAAGCACAGAGTCTTCTCCGGCAAAACCACATCAAATGCAACATCACCGATCCAGACAAAACACGTCCGGGTAGGCTTCACACACAATGCTTATGCCCGTACTTATGATTCCGGGCTCTACATGCAACAAAAGGGGGACTATTCCCGTCAACCCCAAGGAACACCACGCACTCACCGCATACTCGCGGGAGCGGGATTCCCTATGCAGAAAGAAAGAGCTTCAAGCGCTCGAGTTGAGAATCGTTACCCTTGTAGTCCGTTTTGGCGCCATGTAAAAACTACGCGGTTAGAACTCTTCGCAATGACCTTCCCTCCACGGATCCGCTCTCCGATTTCGAAACGGTGCTCCGATGCTCCGCCGACGGCCGGAAACCTCCTTCTTCTTTCTCTCCTCTCTCACTTTGGAAGGGGAGAACTTTGGAGAGAAAATGAGGGAATAACTCCCTATTCCCGGCCTTAACAGAGCAGGATTTCATCTGGGCCGTCGGATCTAAATTAAAGGAAACGAATGGCTCGAATCTGCACAAAATTCCCCAGACCTGGGCCGCACACGGCTTGGCACACGGCCGTGTCCAAGGTCGTGTGCCTCGATCCAGGCACGATCGTCGAACTGAGAAACGCACACGGGTCAAGACACGCCCGTGTTTGACCTGACACGCCCGTGTCAGGTTCCTCGACACGCCCGTGTTCGTGGGCGTGTCACGCATAACCGCCACGGCAACGGACACGACCCCTCAGGACACGGGTAGGGACACGGGTTGGCACACGCCCGTGTCGGATGACACGCCCGTGTCATCCGGCCGTGTTCCTGGCCGTGTCCTTCTCGGGTTGGAAATGGCCAAAAATCACCAGCCAGACACGGCCTTAGACACGCCCGTGTCCTAGGCCGTGTACCCCTACAGGCACCAAAAACTCTTTTTCCGCGACCGACTCGCACACAAAATTCGGGGCGTTACAATTCTACTTTTCTGTGTTTTTCCCTCTAGATTTTAATTGTGGTGGAATACTTTAGCATTATTTTTTAAACGTTGGATTTATCGTGGTTTCCCTCGATTGATTTGTTTTTCATCCTTATTTTATTTAAGTTCGAGAGGATGGGAGAACCTCGTTTTCTTTTTGTTGGGAGAGATCTACCGTTTTCCAAATCACAAATTTTGATAGATCTCTTTTGGTACAACCTTCATTCGATCAGAGAGGGTGGGTCCTTTTAGCCGAAAAGAATATTGGACTATAGCCTATTATTCGATCCAAATCGGTTTCGCTACCCGTACATTAGCATCTACTTGATACAATTGCATTGCGTGTGCGCCACGTTTGAGAAATTATGCGAGTGTATAATTTGGTTGTGAGAGACAATCGTGCTTAGCCCGTAGGTCTTACGTGTCAACGTGAGGACCTGCATCAGTGATCCTCTCAACCTTTCCCTAAATCTATGGTACATATGTGAATCATGTCCTCCATCGTCCTGTTTACCCTCTTGGTCTGACCATCTGTCTGTGGATGAAAGGCCATACTGAACTTCAGCTTGGTACCCAATAGTTGATGTATTATAGCCTCCAACCGATGGACGTGAAGTGCCCATTGCGATCACTGACGATGCTATTATAAGACCCCCCTCCCAGAACACAAGACACGGCCGAGGGGACTCCTACGCCCAGAATAACTTTCTTGCGGTAGCGCCAACACATGAGTCGACCTGTACCGCAAGACGCCTATCCCGCTGGCTAATATCAATATCATCAATGCCAACCCAACATAAAGAATATGAGACAAGTCAAAATCCACATAAGCATATAAGTCCAACTAGTACATCAATAAACGAAGCAACAACAAGGCTTCTAAATATCAGAGTACAAAAATGAAACTTTGCCCAAAGGGCTACATCATGAGTCACTCAAAAACTCACATCAGTAACTTACGACAGCGATGGTATCGTCAATTCAGGCCCTGTCACCCTGGCCTGGCTGCCCTCCTGCATAACCTGCTGTTGCTCTATCTGCGGGGTGTCCTCCTAAAAATTAATACGTAGCAACCGTTAGTCATAAAAACTAAGTGGCTATCACATCCGCTCCCCCAACGACTCTTAGGCATCGGGCGAAGAAAAGTAGCGGGTAATATATATATATTATATATATAGGCAGTATTATCAAGCAGGTGGTGAATCTATATATCATGAGTAGTATTAACAGCAATATATATCAATATTATAAACATTTTACTCTAGCAATTCTTACAAATCAATATCCATCTATCAAGTATATAAATCTATAACAGAAAAGTAACTTAACTTATACGAATGTCCATACCGACATATAAGTAAAGTAACACATCATATAAGAGTGCCCATACAAACTAATATTATAAGGATCTTGTGTTTGTAATGCAATGTAATGTTATGAATGCAATGTGATGACTCACCCATGCACACACACACACACATACACACACTGCTATGTCGACACAGAGTTGTATTTCCCACTTTTCGAGCAGGTAGCTAACCTCTCAGGCGTCATCTGTCATGGCCATTTGGTGACAGTAGAGCGGGCTTCTCCACAACTAGGCGGGCATCCACACTACCAGAACTAGGCCTCCATAGGGCTCAATGCTAGGAACATAATAGCGGTTCTTACATGCATACTACGGCTCAGAGGGGTCTCGGGTAGATGTTCACCAATAACATATCCCTACGCTGGCCTATCATCATGGCGCGGAAGGTGCCTCTAAGAGCGTATCATTAAAGGACCATGGCCAACCGTCCACTAGAACGGAGGGTGCCTTTGGAAGTAAGCACCGAGGACTAAGGCCCAACCGTCCAAGTCTATCTGGCAACTCCTGTCGATGTGATGACTGGCGAGCCCGTAGATGGTGGTTAAAACTCCAAAATTATTTACGGTCACGCGGCGACCCGGCGGTTTTATCTGAGAAAAAGGCGGAATGATTTTTATTTAAGAAAACGGGGCGCGCGTATTTATTTATTTGGATATAAAACGGTTTAGATCGAGTTTTAACGAAAGGAGGCAAGTGCACCTATCGTGAGTAGTACATGATATTCCGGGTGGAATATCGAGGTCGTATTGTTCTCGGGGCCGGTTCGATTATTTCTACTCTTCCCTGGAGGGGACTATTATTTTACCAATAATTTTATCTTGTCGGGATATTTATATATAATAAAAATGCAGAAAATGGCAGGAAGAAAATGAAAGCATGAAGGTGGTGCCGATGAAGAGCTTAGCTCGATGGCACCGAAAAAACAATTGAACTAAAATAGACTTTAAATAAAAAGAGCTCCTAAATTTCTAATTAATTAAGGCGGAGACTTGGCCGTGGAGGTTCCACTAAAATGAGCTCACCTATCTCTAGGACTATCGCTCACCTGAACGCTAAGACTATTCGACCGGGCTCTCGTCCGACGAAGAATTCCTCTTAATGCCCGCATTACGCTAAGAACCCCGCTATTGGGTGGGGAACCCAATCCGGTAGAGTTGGCGCGCCTCCTCTCTCGAGGGTTAGTGCGGAACTCTCTTTGCCAAGTGGTGATCGGTCCATATGCACGACCTCTCGGCTAGCTAGCATATGGACTACGGAAATAGGGCCCACACATCGATATGTGGTCCTACGCGTCGTTAACCCCGGGCAAGCCTTAAGTACTTTTAATTAATTAGAAAGATTAGACCTTTAATTATTTTAAGCTATTTTATCTGTCCCAATGCTCTTCGATGCCGAGGGCTAAGAACGATTAGCCACTCATCGGAATGGGGACGGCTTGCGGTGAAAGGCAGAAAATAAAGCGATAAAGAAAGCAGTAAATGAAAGCGATAAAATGAAAGCAGTAAAGGAAAGCTGAAAATTGCAAGTCCTACTCAAACGAGTAGGACTGAAGAAAGCGGTAAATTGCGAGTCCCGGCGCAAATGCGTGGGCGGGAGAAAGAAAGCGGGTCCTACTCAAACGAGTAGGACTAAATAAATGCAACACACGCACACACTCGACATAAAGTAAAACTCACGCACACACTCTCTCGACATAAAGTAAACACACTCACTCTACAGGAAAGTAAAACACACGCACATGACATAAATGAAAACACACGCACTCTACTGAAATGAAATAAAAGCAATGCGCCATTTAACTCCTAACAAGTAGGCAGAAATAGATGCACGAGTACAAAAAATTAAGAAAAGCTAAGTTATCCAAAAATTAAAACGACTGCATTTCTACCGCTAAAATGCGATAGAAATGCATAAAAAGTGAAAATAAAAATTAAACGAGCGAAAAAGTTTTACAAATAAACGAAAAATGAAAATGAGCGAAAAATTAAAACGAATACATTTCTACCGCTAAAATGTGGTAGAAATGCATAAAAAGAGAACGAAAAATTTAAATAAGCAAAAGTTTTAAATAAAAAAAACTAAGTGCATGAAAAATTAAAATGACTATATTTTCATTCTTATAACTCCGTAAAAATGCCAAAAAAGTGCGAATAAAGGGAAAAGAACGAAAAAGTTTTACGAAATAAAAAGCTAAGTTAAAAAAAGAGGAAAAACACTTTGAAAACGTTTTTACGAATCTATAGGGATGAATTAGAAACTATAAAAATCTAAGTTAAACCAAAACAATATAAAAATAACTAAACATAAAAAACAAGAAAACTAATCTCATACACACACACATATAAAGAAGAATGAAAAAAAACTAAGTTAAAACAAAAGGGAAATAAGATTGCTTAAGAGAGTGTTGCTTAGACTCATTCCAATTACCATATAAAGAGACGAAAATAACACATTTTATTAAGTAAAAATACGGTTACAAAGGAACAAAAACAAAAAGCTAAAAAGAGGGGGAGAAAATATCCCTTACATAGCATTTAGAACTCATCCCAACAGCATAACGCCTAAGCAAAATGGATCCAAAAAGGGAACAGGAACTCATGCAGAACACTGGAATTTATAGGGAAAAATTAACAAGTACACGCCCTCGGTCACGGGCGTGACAGGGGGCGTGACAGTACTATTTGCGAAGGCGGCCGGCGATTTGATGGGAAAGTGGACTTCGGGCTGGACACGTGTCGGTCTCGCAGTGGTCACGCCCCAGGTCACGGGCGTGACGGGGGGCGTGTCAAGCAGGTGGATCTGGGCGCGGGTTGCGCCGAAAGTCTTCGGGCAGGTCTTGTCGGGCCAGCTGGAAAGGTCACGCCCCAGGTCACGGGCGTGACGCTGGGCGTGTCAGTTGGTGTCGACACTCGACGAATGTCGAGCGGAAAGTGTCGAGTTGAAAATCGTCGAGCGGAAAGAGGTGTCACACCCTAGGTCACGGGCGTGACTGTAGGCGTGTCGGCTGGTGTCGACGATCGTTGAGCTGGAAAAATCGAGCGGGTGGACACGGGCTTGGGTCACGCCCCGTGTCGGGTGACACGGGCGTGACCCCGGGCGAGTCAAGCTTTTCACTTCAAAATTTGCTAATTTCACTGGAATTAGACGTGTCACGCCCTGGTCACGGGCGTGACCAATTTGTCACGGGCGTGACATGTCAATTTTTGGCATTTTTCCTGAAAATTTCATGAAACAGAAATAAATTTAAGTTAGCAATATTTATAAAAAAAGAAGCAATTTATTAAAGAAATATAAAACAAAAATGACTTATTTAATGTACATTAAAATAGGTATATTTACAATTCATCAAATACCCCCATACTTAAGCTTTTGCTATTCCAGAGCAAAAGTTGGAGATGAACTTATATGGAATAAAAGAAATCCTAAGTTTAGCTACCGCTTGAATTAATTAAAAGTAAGATCAAAATAAATATCCGGGGTTAAAGAATTAAATCCTAATTTATGAAATGTTATGAATAGAGGAAGAGTTTCAAAAAGACTTCTAGATAAAATAAAATAGAAAGCAAAAATTCATTTTTGTTAGTTTAACAAAGATGGATTGGATTTATATAAAAAACCTTAGCTTAAAAGAAGTTAAAGGAAATAATGCAATTTAAAAATTATGCTCTCCAAAAAATTTTAAATTAAGTCTAGAATCATTGAAATGAGATAAGTGGTTTGGTGGTTTATGAAGAAGGCTTGAATATTGAGGCGAGGCAATTTTTTCTCGAACCTCCAATTTTTTTCTTTTTGGATAGTTAGGAAAATGAAATCTTATTTTCCTAACACATAAATTTTTTTTCTTTTCTTTCTTCAAAATAACCCAATGTATATGCGTAGGAGTAATGAATTTTATCCTCTTACTCCATAACATATAATCTTTTTAAATATTGGGTGCCTATGTTTACGGAATGAAATCTTATTCTCATTGACATATGATCTTTAAAGGGATAGGGGTAAACATGTCAAGGAAGACATGAAAAAAAGGAAGTGGGTTTAGTTTTTTCAAAAAGAAAACTAGATTTTAATAAAAAAGTTTTGAGAGCAACCCTTTTAAAAGGAACGTTCCAATGTTTCTAAAAGCAAAGAGTAGAAATAATTGAAATCCATGGATGTTATTTCTAACATAAAAAACGAACTTCTATTTATAAAATTAGAAGTGGTGGTGAAAAACAAGTTCTCTATTATAAGGAAAAGACATAAAAAATTCTTTAAATCTTAACCCCAGACACTTAAATCTATCGAACTTTAATTAATAAACGAATAGTAAGCAAATAATAACTAAAATTCGCATATAAATTAACTCGAAACTAAATTTTTGGAAAGCAAAAAAGGTTAAGATATGGTATATTCGAATTGTTTTGTTACATAATTTAACAAAACATTTTTTTTGAATTTTTAGAGTTTTTATCATTTTTTTGTGTTTTAATTATTATCTTTTTAAGATTTTTAGAGTTATTTTCTTTTTTTTAGGATTTTTGGTTTTTCTAATTTTTTTGATTTTTAGTGTATTTTGATAAGTTATTTACAAGAAAAAGGAGAGAAAGAAGTGTTATTAAAAGAAGATAGGGAGGAAAGAGAGATTTTTACAAAAAAATGTACAAAGTAAAAAACTCGAATGCAGCCCCCGCGAACATACTCTTATTTGAATGGTTGGTTCGATGAGTCGAACGTCGAGGGCAGGCAGAATGCAAGCTTTTACAAATAAGAAGATGGGGGGGGGAAGAGAATTTTTTTACAAAAAATATTTACGAAGTAAAAAGATTTTTTGAAATTTTTTGAGTTTTATGAATTTTTTTTTTGAAGTTTTATGATAATAAAAACAAGGAAAAAATTTTTTTAGGTTTTATGTTTTGCAAATTTTTTTGTATTTTTGATGATTAAAGAAAAAAAAACAGTATAGGAAAACACCCACATACTTAAACCCAACATTGTCCGCAATGTTGCAATCTAAGTATGCGGAACAGATTAGATACAAAATATAATAAGTACAAAAAGAAAAAGGGAGGGTAGGAGCTTCCCTTAGACGAGTCCGGGAGGTCCGGGTTGAAACCCTGCATTATTTAGAAGAAAAAGCAAAAAGATAACAGAAAAAACAAAAAAAAGGATAAACTCGGCCTAAAGTGTGCGGGCGGTAGGGAGCAAGTGCGTGGGGGAGTCGAAGGTAGCTAAGGCCTTATCGACCATTGCATGACAAAAATGTGATCCTCTAGCGCGCACAATAATGGAAGCGTGACGAAGTAAAATGAAACGAAATAAAACAAATTAAAATAAAAGAAGTTAAATAAAATATATATATATATAAATTATATATTTTTTTGGTGTTTTTAAGTAGATTTTTTATTTTTTTAGTTGATTTTTTAGGTTGGTTTTTTAGTTTTTAGTTTTTTTGTTTTCATAAAAATAATGAAAATATAAGTTTTTTATTTATTTATATATTTTTTTGTTGTTTCGTTAAGTTTTTCATTTTTTCGAATTTTTTTTAGTTGTGTTTGTTTTATAGTGTTTTGTTGTTGTTTTTTCAAAACCAATAATGAAAATAAAAATATTTTTTTGTTAAGTTTTTTTTTCATTTTTTGGATTTTTAGTTTTTTTGTTTTGAGTTTAGTTTTTATTTAGTTTTATATTTGTTTTTTCAAATTTTAAGTTTTTAAGGTTTTGCAAAATTTTTTTTTTGTTTTATAAGTTTTTCAAATTTTTTTCTTGTTTTATAATTTTGTAATATTTTTTTATAGTTATTATTATTATTATTATTATTTTTATATTTTTGTTATATATAGATATAGGTAAAATTAATAGATTTCCAGGGTTCAAAATAATGAAACCAAAAATTCCCCGGCAACGGCGCCAAAAACTTGGTGGTTAAAACTCCAAAATTATTTACGGTCACGCGGCGACCCGACGTTTTTATTTGACAAAAAGGCGGAATGATTTTTATTTAAGAAAACAGGGCGCGCGTATTTATTTATTTGGATATAAAACGGTTTAGATCGAGTTTTAACGAAAGGAGGCAAGTGTACCTATCGTGAGTAGTACAGGATATTCCGGGTGGAATATCGAGGTCGTATTGTTTTCGAGGCCGGTTCGATTATTTCTACTCTTCCCTGGAGGGGACTATTATTTTACCGATAATTTTATCTTGTCGGGATATTTATATATAATAAAAATGCAGAAAATGGCAGGAAGAAAATGAAAGCATGAAGGTGGTGCCGATGAAGAGCTTAGCTCGATGGCACCGAAAAAACAATTGAATTAAAATAGACTTTAAATAAAAAGTGCTCCTAAATTTCTAATTAATTAAGGCGGAGACTTGGCCGTGGAGGTTCCACTAAAATGAGCTCACCTATCTCTAGGACTATCGCTCACCTGAACGCTAAGACTATTCGACCGGGCTCTCGTCCGACGAAGGATTCCTCTTAACGCCCGCATTACGCTAAGAACCCCGCTATTGGGTGGGGAACCCAATCCGGTAGAGTTGGCGCGCCTCCTCTCTCGAGGGTTAGTGCGGAACTCTCTTTGCCAAGGGATGATCGGTCCATATGCACGGCCTCTCGGCTAGCTAGCATATGGACTACGGAAATAGGGCCCACACATCGATATGGTCCTACGCATCGTTAACCCCGGGCAAGCCTTAAGTACTTTTAATTAATTAGAAAGATTAGACCTTTAATTATTTTAAGCTATTTTATCTGTCCCAATGCTCTTCGATGCCGAGGGCTAAGAACGATTAGCCACATATCGGAATGGGGACGGCTTGCGGTGAAAGGCAGAAAATAAAGCGATAAAGAAAGCAGTAAATGAAAGCGATAAAATGAAAGCAGTAAAGGAAAGATGAAAATTGCAAGTCCTACTCAAACGAGTAGGACTGAAGAAAGCTGTAAATTGCGAGTCCCGGCACAAATGCATGGGCGGGAGAAAGAAAGCGGGTCCTACTCAAACGAGTAGGACTAAATAAATGCAACACACGCACACACTCGACATAAAGTAAAACTCACGCACACACTCTCTCGACATAAAGTAAACACACTCACTCTACAGGAAAGTAAAACACACGCACACGACATAAATGAAAACATACGCACTCTACTGAAATGAAATAAAAGCAATACGCCATTTAACTCTTAACGAGTAGGCAAAAATAGATGCACGAGTACAAAAAATTAAGAAAAGCTAAGTTTATCCAAAAATTAAAACGACTGCATTTCTACCGCTAAAATGCGGTAGAAATGCATAAAAAGTGAAAATAAAAATTAAACGAGCGAAAAAGTTTTGCAAATAAACGAAAAATGAAAATGAGCGAAAAATTAAAACGAATACATTTCTACCGCTAAAATGCTGTAGAAATGCATAAAAAGAGAACGAAAAATTTAAATAAGCAAAAGTTTTAAATAAAAAAAACTAAGTGCATGAAAAATTAAAACGACTATATTTTCATTCTTATAACTCCGTAAAAATGCTAAAAAAGTGCGAATAAAGGGAAAAGAACGAAAAAGTTTTACGAAATAAAAAGCTAAGTTAAAAAAGAGGAAAAACACTTTGAAAACGTTTTTACGGATCTATAGGGATGAATTAGAAACTATAAAAATCTAAGTTAAACCAAAACAATATAAAAATAACTAAACATAAAAAACAAGAAAACTAATCACATACACACACACATATATAAAGAAGAACGAAAAAAAACTAAGTTAAAACAAAAGGGAAATAAGATTGCTTAAGAGAGTGTTGCTTAGACTCATTCCAATCACCATATAAAGAGACGAAAATAACACATTTTATTAAGTAAAAATACGGTTACAAAGGAACGAAAACAAAAAGCTAATGAGAGGGGGAGAAAATATCCCTTACATAGAATTTAGAACTCATCCCAACAGCATAAGTCCTAAGCAAAATGGATTTAAAAAGGGAACAGGAACTCAAGCAGAACACTAGAATTTATAGGGAAAAATTTACAAGTACACGCCCTCGGTCACGGGCGTGACAGGGGGCGTGACAGTACTATTTGCGAAGGCGGCCGGCGATTTGACGGGAAAGTGGACTTCGGGCTGGACACGTGTCGGTCTCGCAGTGGTCACGCCCCAGGTCACGGGCGTGACGGGGGGCGTGTCAAGCAGGTGGATCTGGGCGCGGGTTGCGCCGAAAGTCTTCGGGCAGGTCTTATCGGGCCAGCTGGAAAGGTCACGCACCAGGTCACGGGCGTGACGCTGGGCGTGTCAGTTGGTGTCGACACTCGATGAATGTCGAGCGGAAAGTGTCGAGTTGAAAATCGTCGGGCGGAAAGAGGTGTCACGCCATAGGTCACGGGCGTGACTGTAGGCGTGTCGGCTGGTGTCGACAATCGTTGAGCTGGAAACGTCGAGCGGGTGGACACGGGCTTGGGTCACGCCCCGTGTCGGGTGACACGGGCATGACCCCGGGCGTGTCAAGCTTTTCACTTCAAAATTTGCTGATTTCACTTGAATTAGACGTGTCACGCCCTGGTCACGGCGTGACCAATTTGTCACGGTCGTGACATGTCAATTTTTGGCATTTTTCCTGAAAATTTCAGGAAACAGAAATAAATTTAAGTTAGCAATATTTATAAAAAAGGAAGCAATTTATTAAAGAAATATAAAACAAAAATAACAAAAATAAATAAAAATGACTTATTTAATGTACATAAAAATAGGTATATTTACAATTCATCAGTAGACCAACCACACTATCCTTAACCCAGGATTATGACACCGCATGTCAACTCACACCGCATGAAATTTCACATTTCCTTACCATCAACACTCTAGTGCTCAATAACACTCAAAGGCTCCACACCGAGTCCCCTTCTATTATTGACATCCCGTGCTCAACAGCACGTAAGGGCTCCTCACCGAGTCCCTTATCAATATATCTTTCTAGTGCGGTAAACACACCCGCACTTCCAACCCTTAAACATTTCCATACCACACAAGGGTTCATCATTTACACAGTTGGCAAGCCATCTTGTACAACATACCAATCCCTCACTGTTACCCGTAGGGAGACACAACTCTAAGCAGTGGACTACTTTACACATTCCATTAATTACCTCATCACATGGCCATGCATTAACCTCATTTGATTCCTTCTTAAAATCAAGAATTCACAATCAACTATACTTTCATAAGTTAATCACAACAATATCATGAACTTCACATACACATCAAGCACGATAACATAACTATGGGTTATACATTCAATTGTCGAACATCACACCCTCTTTCTAAAACCTATTTCATTCTACTGATCTTAATCGTGCACATCCCTACTGGATTTCACAAGAATATCATTTGTGCAAACAAATCGTATCAAATCATTTGTTCACTAACTTTCCCAAACCATTTGTTTATCAAACTCCTTCAAACCATTTGTACAATTATGTTTCACCAAATCATTTGTTTACTTAAGGATCTATCAACTCAATCCCATCAACCATTTGCTTATCACTATTACGTATAGACTAAGTTTACCGAGCCTCAACATTATTTTGCTACGATCTTTCTACCAAATCCAAAACTGGTTCTACACTAACCCGAGAACAACATGTATATAAGACATGACTGTACAAAAAGTTTGACTGGACATTCTTGAGGCTATAGGACTTGTATGTAAACGTATAGCCATCCGTTGGAAAGGTCTTTCCAAGAACTATGTCTTTTGTGTTTGGTCAGAAACCCAGATCTGGTCATAACCTACTCAAAATCGTAATTGAAGTTCACTGCGCACAAAAAACAGATTTCTACACACATCTTAAAGCAAGATGAACGACATCGGTTCATCATCTTCCTTTAGTTATTTTTTCAAAATTATATACAAGATTTCCTCCTCCCTTATTTACCCTCAATAGTCCATTCCTCTTCATGAAACCAAGTCCACCATCTTCACATAGAAGAGAGGAGAGGTTGAAGACATCCGATCCCTAGGACAAGGTCCTAGCATGGTCTCTTCCTAGGAGATCTTCATCTCACAGGTCCAACTCTTTTGAGTCAACATCTCTCCTAGATAATAACTAGAGATCTAGCACCAAGGGAGAGGGTAGGAAGCTCACCTCATTTCCGGCCATGGATCTCATCACACTCCTTGGCGGCATCTTTCTCCATGTTGGTGTTGTTCTTCACGGAAAGGGAAAGTCTTTCCTCCAGAAAACCACACACCGGCGGCCTTCTTTATCTCGTCGGGTTCGGCAAGTAATTGCTCTACAAGAATGAAGTGACGGCTATGGTTTCTGTAAGTCCCCTTTTATAAGAAGAATCAGTGCTAGGATGCTTTGCCACGTGTCACTCTAACATTAGACATCCTATTATTACTTTAAATAGGCCATGTTGAAAAGACCGGGTCTAGATAAGTCATTTGGGGCATTTCCCGAAAATCCGGTTCAGCTAGTGTATAGGAATTAGAAAACAATCTGGGCTGAAAAATCCTCTAAGTCAAAATCATCGAGTGTACTTACATCTTTCAACGAATGACATCGAGTTTACTCAACACACTCGACGCTTCGTCGAGTGGCGTTGAGTCCCCTCAATGCCTACAAAGTCTTTAATACTTTTCCAGTCAAAATCGTCGAGTATACCTTTACTCACTCGACGAATCATCGAGATTCGTCGTGATCACTCGACGCCTACACCAAAGCCCGAATAATACTAAGTCAAAATACAATCGGCTGTTATTCAACAACAGCCCATTATCAATGGTAAACTAGGCATTTGACCCATCCAAAGACTCAGCCATATAGCGTTTCATGCTGTCGTCCAACACCAAACCCTGCCCAATCCAGTCGGCAAGGTCATACGATACCTCTGTCCAATACAAATGTGTTTCAGCACTAGACCTCATGTCAACACAAGAGATCTCTAAGTCCTCTAAATCTCGAATGAGATGCTCATCATGCATCTGTATCCAATTGGCCAATGCGGGACACCTGCAACTTAATGCATTCACAACCGCATTACCTTTGTCAGGGATGTAATGTATTTTGAATGTGTAATCCCCGAGGAACTCCATCCACCTTTGCTGGCCCATATTTAAGTCCTTCTGATCCAATAAATACTTCAATCTCTTATAGTCTCTATCAATGTCGACCTTCACGCCATACAAGTAGTGCCTCCAAAGCTTCAGCCCGAATATTACAACCGCTTACTCCAAATCATGGACAAGATAATTTCTCTCGTGTACTTTCAACTGGCGTGAACCATACGCTATGACTTTCCCATGTTGTAGTAAAATGCTGCCTAAGGCGCTCCCCGAAGCATCGTTATAGATCTCAAGCCCTATGTTCCACATGGCGAGCACAAAATGGGCGTCGTAGTTAGACGACTTTTCAATTCTTCGAAGGCTTGTGCGCACGCTAGAGACCAAATAAATTTCTGATCCTTCCTTGTCAGGGTTGTAAGGGGAAATGCTATCTGCGGGAAGTTCTCCACGAAGCGCATGTAGTAGCCAGTAAGACCGATGAAACTCCAGACTTCCTCCATAGAAGACAACACAGGTCACTCTCGTATCACAACAACCTTCGCCGGATCCACTGTGATTCCCTCTCCGCTAACAATGTGACCAAGGAATGCCACCGAAGATAACCAAAACTCACACTTAGAGAACTTGGCGTATAACTAATTTCTCCTCAGGGTCTCCAGAACAATATGGAAATCCTCCGCATGATCATCCTCAAACTGGGAGTACACTAGGATATGATCAATAAAGAATATCACGAATCGATCCAAATACTCCCTAAACATCCAGTTCATTAAATCCATAAACATGGATGGCGCATTTGTCAGCCCAAAAAGCATGACAGTGAACTCGTAATGCCCATATCGTGTACTAAACACAATCTTGGGAATATCACTTTCTCGAATTCTCAACTGATAATATTCATACGTTAAATCTAGCTTCGAATGCACCGTTGACCCAACTAGCTGGTCGAATAGATCATCAATCCTTGGAATCGGGTACTTGTTCTTCTCTTTCAGTTTATTCAACTCTCGATAATCAATACATAGCCACAGGCTTCTGTCCTTCTTCTTCACGAAGTGGACCACTGCGCTCCAAGATGACGAACTTGGACTCACATACCCCTATTCTATCAATTCCTGAAGCTGCGCCTTCAATTATGCCATCTCTCTCAGTGCTAAGCGGTAAGGAGACCGCGACACAAGTTTGGCACCTGACACCAACTCTATGGTGAAATCAATCTCTATTTGAGGTGGAGGTCCCGGGAGATTCTTTAGAAAAATGCCAGCAACTCTAACACCACCGGAATACTGGTCAAGTCAGGCTTCAACTTCTTAGCCTCTAATATGGTGAAGAACAACTCTGCCCCTAATGAATAGCTTTAACTACTTGGAGAGAAGACATCAGCGTCTTGCTTGACCCCTTCATACCAGAGAAATTAGTTTCATGACTTGTATTCAGTCCCAGTTTGACCGTCTTCAGGCTACAGTCAATAAAAACACGTTGCTCTGAGAGCCAATCCATGCCAAAGATCACTTCAAACTCTACAATCGGTTGTAGTGACACTTCCAAGTCAAAAGCTTAACTTCCAATCAGCACCTTAACACAACAATCTCTATCCGCGCGCATCGAACACTCGTTAGGCAGTAACACATTCAATCTATCCTTCGCCATAGAAGAAGGCACTTTGATACGTGATATGAATTCCTCGGACAGGAAAGGGTGTGAAGCTCTTATATCAAATTGTGCTCGAGTCGGACAGTCCAAAATTACGACATAACCTAAAACACGACACTGTACAACCAATGTATAAGATGTATGGTATTGAAAGAATTAGGGCTAAAATAATCTAACACATACCTGTAAATACATTGCCTTGTTTGATGGCCTCCGTTGACTAAGGTTGTAGATTCTAGGTTGGGCTAGAGTATGATGTGATGCAGTTGACTCCACCATTTCCCTTTCTCAGCATACAATGCAACTGCCTTTTTCTCTGGCTTGCCACTCCAACATTAGCGGGTTATATGACCCGGTTTGCCACAGTTATAATAAAGAATTGGGCCTCCTCGCCCTGAAGACGCTCTAAAATTAACCGATGAAGTCGTCGGTACAGAAGTTTTGGGCTTCTTGTACCACTTTCGATGCCCAGACTTCGATGAAATTGGAAATTTAAATTCTGACCTCTTAACAGCCAAGTCCTTACCTTGAATCTTTTTCAGATCCTTCTCTATAGATCGGGATGTATTGACTATGGTCATAAAACCCTGCATCATCGGTCCCACAAGAAGCAACCTCAGATCATCACGTAGTCCTTCATAGAACTAGTTGGTCTTGCGCTCCTCATCAGCAAAAGTAGATCTAGCATAATTCCCCAACCTCGTGAATGCATTCAGGTAGTCGTCCATTCTACTCTCGGCCTGAGTCAGTCTCTGAAACTGATTCTCCATAGCTATTTTCTACGCTGATGGGATGAACCGTGCCAAAAAAAATCTCGAGAACTCCTTCGTCGAGATATTGGTGTATTGTCTCCCAGCAAAGTGATGGGGCTCTAACTCACCCCACCATGATCTTGCTTTGCTTTTGAGAAGGAAAGTGACTATTGTAACCTTCTGCCACTTTTCCGTATCTGTTGCTGTCATGACTCTCTTAATCATTGAAAGCCAGTCCTCAACTTGTGTTGGGGTTTCATTCCCCAAGAACATTGGGTGGGGGGGGGGGGTTGAAGCTCATCACATGCTTTAGCTGCTTTTCAGTCGCTCTGCTTTGCACTACGGGCTCTGTCACTACTTGATCCACCATTGTCGGTTCCACTATGCCAAGCAGCACGTGACCTAATCCAGGGCAAGAGGATGCAATTTCCTCCCTATTGGGTGTTGATCATAGCAAACACCACTTCAGCTATCATTCGTCGGGGTCGCAGGCGCGTCATTAGGCGCACTACTCTTCGCAGAGTGTGGACTTTGTGACTGCTCCACACCACTCCTAGTAACCTATAATCGTGAAAACACTCAATTAGACGACAAACAAATTGCCAAAAACTCAATTATAGGAACATGCAGTTCCTCAAACATGCATATTTTCCATTCCTAAGTGGACATTCATGGGTTCTTTTCATGTTATAACGATAACACACCTATATGTGCTGACCACCCCTTAAAAGAATTCGCCCATGAATTCAAATAAGGAAGAGAGACACCAGAGTCTGATACCAACTTGTAACATCCCCCATCGATCACATAACATATAACATAAGGTCCGATTGGGGCACGACGACATATACTACCGACAATTAGTGGAGTTACTTATTGAAATCAAAATCCATAAATGCATCTCAACTTGGAGTGCATTATAGTGGAAGTAAATTTAAGATTATAATTAGAACCCACCAAATGAATGTCCACTATCATAATGTAACACCTCCATCCGTCATATGAAATATAATAGAGTGTCCGGTCGGGGCCCCATACAATATTCCATAAACAGGTAGTGAGATTACATGTTAATATCAAAAACTACTCGAATCCTAACTTAGAGCATTCTAGCAGAAGCTTCCGGGGTTAAATTTTGAAATCAAGTACAACAGTACTGTCCACTTTAAATACACAAAAATGCTATATAAAAATACACAAAAGTCATTATCGCAGGCGATAGTCACTGTCGCCCGGCGACAGTCAACAGTGATCAAAACTATTTTGGCCGCAAGGCCTTACATTTACTCTTTACAAGGTGTGGATTACAGACATCGACATGCAGGCCTGTGGTTTGTATTTTTGTACTTTTATTATTTTTACTCCTTATTATGCTCGTCTGGAATATCTGCACATATCAGTACTGGGTTTAGGGGTTGTGTGTCTGTTCCGGGGACGTTTGGAAGCAGGAATACTGCGCACGATCATCGGATATAGTGCGCACGACCAATGGTGGTGCGCCGATGATCGTGCGCAATGTACCCTGATTTCTAGGATCTGCCTGGGGTAATCTCACGACCACTGGACATAGTGCACACGACCACCGGTCGTGCGCCACTGATCATGTGCATTGATTCCTCTTTTCCTGGAGTTCCGTCTGGGGTAATCGCACGACCATTGGACATAGTGTGGACGACCACCGGTCGTGCGCCATTGCTCGTGCAGAGTACCCCAGTTATTCTTCCTAATCTGCCATGCCAGTGTACACGATCACTGTACATAGTGCGCAAGACCACTGGTCATGCGCCCGTGATCATGCACATTGTTCAATTTTGCTTTCTATAAATATGCAGGTGCCGCCCTAATTCTAGGAGAGCTCATTTTTCCTCTGCCGTTTTCGTCTCCGAGGAGGGATTCCGCCATCCTCCTTCAATCTCCACCCTAGGGAGGTGCTCCGGGCATGCTTTCACTGCCAAATCTAAGCCGGAGCCCCTCTCAGCCTCCTCGTTCATCCTTGAGCTTCAAGAAGAGCTAGACCTAGCTATCTCCACCAAGCTAGGAGAAGTTGTGTCATCCTCCACCGGATCGTGACACGAAGAAGACGGGCCATTGTAAGGTGGTGACAGCCCTTCTCTACCCCGGACGCAGTTGAGGACAGAGCTTGGAGCGGATTGACAACCCGACGATTCCAACCGTGAATCCTCAGCAAGAATTTGGATTCGGTCGATTTCGCACACTTTTCTTCTCTTGTTGTTGATGGTTTAGTTGAACTCTTTGTATTTGATGAAATTATGCTTAGTGTAATATACGTTTATGTGTAATGATGTCTATGTGATTCGATGTTTTCATTATTTACATGAGGTGCGCTTGTTTGTCCATCCACCATCTATCCACCCTTGCCGCACTAACAATTGCTAGTGGCGTGCGTAGCGAAGAGATGCTTTCGACCCTCATTTCGCCATTCTAACCAACTCATCTGCAAGCCTACTCGTCCATCCGTCCAACGATTCGGTACATAGCGGCCATACTAGTCTTCCATCCCGCCTGGCGAAGCATCGCATAGCGGCGTTGCATAGGAGTAGTTTTTAGCCTTTTATTTTCTTTTTCCGCAAATATCAAAACCCCCCTTAGTTAACTCCGACCTAAGGACTTCAATCTCAAGTCCTCCTCGAAATTAACTCCACCTTACTGTGTTACTTGAGAGATCGATACCTGGGAAAACTCGCCCATTTTATATTACTTGTACGACCGATTCACTGCCGTGATATTTAGCATCAAGTTTTTGGCACCGTTGCCGGGGAACACAGTCGTGTGAGTTTCTGGAGAGGGAGATGTGAGATTGCTTTCCTTTTCCTTTATAAATCACTTTTGTTTTGTTCTATTTCTATTTTGCCTGCCTTCTTCTTGTTTGTTTAGGCAATTGTGGTAATATATTGTTTGATTTAGTAATTTGCACAATTTATTTTGAATCTGCTATTTCGACACCATGTGGGGATATTCGTATGCCCAATGTCGTTGGTGTGGGAAGCCTTCCCACGCTAGTCATGAATGACCTACGAGTGATATTGAGCATAAGCCTCAGCGCACAATGCATGAGATGTTGTATTCGTACAACCCTTCAAACACTGTGCCCCGAGCTTATGGTCAATCGTCCTTGCCACATACACCGATTTCTTATTCGTCTACGACCCCACAAGGACCGCAGAGTAATAGGAGAAAGTGTTTGTATTGTCATAGAACAGATCATGTCCTGAAGGATTGTGTCGTGTACCTCCGTGTTATGGAAGAGGATGATGAGCCGGACATCCGGATCATCCCGACTCCTACCCTCAGTGGCACACCTTCATCATCTGGTTATGTGTCCCTGTCACCTTCATTTTTTGAAGGGAATGATGTGGAAACAACCACCAGATGTGTGGCTGATCTAGGTTTCGACGTGGCTGATCCCATCCCTCCTGTACATACATCTCCAAGCATGGAGCCAATTCTTTGTGAGGAACCTGTGCTTGACTTTTATCCAAGCAAAGTTCTTCCGCCTTTTGTGCATTCTACTTCAGTCGCCTTTGATGACATTTTCGACGATGTAACACAAGTTGAGGCTTGTGATACATGGATTGTTTCCACTCCCATGGAGGAGGATAACCTTCCTGCTGTGGAGGATTCTCTCTCGATACCAAAGGAGGAATTCCAAGTCTTGGTGGAGGCCTCTATGGATCCGGACAAGCCTTGTAGCATTGTCGACATTGCTGACAATATTTTTCTACCTCAGCCTTTGGGGAGTGAAACCGGGATCACTCCCCCGATTATTTCCTTATGTTCTTCGTCTCTTTTATTTCTTGACCCACCTTCCTTATCTGAGCCTGTGCAGGTTGAATCTCCACGGGTAAGTTGGATTGACGTTGAGCCTTGGGCTCATGCTGTCGACGAGTTCATCCTCTTGTGTGAGGATGTTCCTACCTCCTTCACAGTGGAAGCCCCTACCGTCACCTTCGCCCCCAGCGAACTTGAGGTGGCCGAAACCTTGCTAGGCAAGGACTTGTTTTGTGGTGAGATGAGTGAGGACCAGGCCTCCACCTCATCCTACTTCCTATTTCCTCTACCTGCGAGGAGCAGGTATGATTATTTAGGCAGAGGGGTAACTGTTTTAACACTGTATCGGTACCCGTTACCGCAACGGATAATGGAACAGTTACCTTTGCATTTTTCTTTTCATATACCCATTATCTAGAACTGTATAGAATTTAATAAGTCGTGCTGGGATGACAATAACCCCGGTACTTTTCTTTCATTTCCTGTATTTTTATTTTTCATGACTAGCTTAGTTTTAGTATTTCTTTGTATTTTGTATGTTTTTCTTTTGTTTTCGCAGAGCTCACCTCTGTAGGTATTCATGGCAAATTCGTATTGGCGGGGTTGTGATTCTTCGTATGGAGGGCCTGCTTCAGGTTTCCACGCTTCTTTCGGTATGCTCACTGGTTGAGCATTGGGTAACCTCTTCCTTTAGCTCTTTATGATTTTAATTTCTCTATCATATGCTGTGTAGTTTAGTTTAAGTCAGGGGGAGAGCCAGTTTTGTTACCTTTTGCACGTGTACATCTCATGTGCACACTAGAAGCTTTTATAGTTTTATTTTGATTAGTTCATTGCACTGCACACCACTGCACCCACTTGAGCGCGTTCTTAGTTGTTAGTGTGCCGCGAGTTAAACTCATTTCTTCGTTAGATTTGGGAAAATTATGGTGTTGGTTTAGGATTATGAGATAGTGTAAAATGTTGACCTTATTGTGTTTCTAGTCAACTGCTCTCATCTCGTGTAGAAATTCGAGTAGATTTAATTTTTATGTATGATTATGGTTTTATACTTTTCTATTTGCGTAAAGATCTTATTATTCTACTCAAAAGTTGGTGAATCCGGTGCGAATCAAACGGTAGTATAGGAATATGTGTAGCTGTCACTAAACTCGTTTTGCTCGAGTCAGGAGGAAGGATCATCTTTCTCGGTGGCTAAGAACTTGCCCCTGTTGAAATTTGTGAAGTGGAAGTGGTTGATGTGTAGGCCGGGCGACCTGAGCGGATATAGTGGGCGGACTGGGCGGACTGCTATTATGCGGCCTAGTGATAGGCCTAGTTGGTTCTGGCTGTTCTTCTGAGCGGCTTGTGCGGACTAAGTCCCCGGCCTGGGCAGACTGTTGTCTGCGGATATGGTGTTTGCTTTCTTGGAATCTTGGCTGATTGAGGAGCGGCCTGAGCGGACAGAGGGTTGCAGGTTGTATGCAGTGCTCTGTTTAGTGGCCGTGTTGCAAGCTTGTGTTTAACCGGCAAGTTAGATCCTATCCGCGGTAGGTTTGTGGACTGGCATGTTGGTGGTGTTCGCAGTTGCGGACTGGCCTTAGGAGTTTGGCAGTGGCCTTGCCGAGCTTTGGTAGTACAGTAGATGCAGACTGCTGTGGAGGTCTATGGTGGACTGGTGTGTTGATGGGCATGCGAACAGACTCTAACTGTGGTTGGTTCGGTGAGTCGATAGTCGCGGGCTCGCTCCGGTAGGCAAGTGCACCTATCGCAAGTAGTACTCGATATTCGGGGGAATACCGAGGTCGTATTGTTCTCGGTGTCGTGTTGACTATTCTTACTCCTCCGGGAGGACTATTATTTTACTAAAAGTAAGGTGGATTTTTTTACTTAATAAAAGACGGAAAAGCAAAGGAGCGAAAAAACGATTTAGGAAATATTCGATGAAGGGTTAACGCTCGGCATCGAATCGGATTAAGACTAAAATAATTTTTAATAATTATAGGACTTAGTTTTCAAATTAATAATAAGGCAACTTGGCCGTGGAGGTTCCACAAATGTGAGCGCACTTATCTCTAGGAATATTGCTCACCTGAACGTTAAGACTATTCGACCGAACGTTAGTCCGACGAAGGATTCCTCTTAACGCCCGCTTTACGCTAAGAACCACGCTATTGGGTGGGGAACCCAATCCGGTAGAATTACGCTTGTCCTCTTTCGAGGGTATGCACGCAACTCTATTTACCCAGGGGTGATCGGTCCATATGCACGGCCTCTCGGCTAGCTAGCATATGGACTACAGAAATAGGGCCCACACATCGATTATGTGGTTCTACGCGTCGTAAACCCGGGGTAAACCTTAAGTGCTTAAATTAAAATGAAAATAAAGAGCTTCAATTATTATAAATCATTTCAAATGTCCCAATGCTCTTCGATGCCGAGGCTAATAGCGATTAGCCATACATCGGTATGGGGACGGCTTATAATTTAGTGAGGCGCGAATTCGAAATTAAACACTAATGATTATAAGAAGGGGACACAAGAAAATTAACAATATTTAGAAAACTGAAAAATTAGCTAAAACAAGAACTCACGCACACTCCAAATTATAAATTAAAAAGGAACTAAGTTACACATGAAAGAAATTTGCATATTCAAAATTTGCGAGTCCCACTCAAACGAGTGGGGGCGGTAAATAAAAGCTGAAAATTGCAAGTCCTACTCAAACGAGTAGGACTGAAATGAAAGCGAGTCCTACGCAAATGAGTAGGAGAAAATAAATGCGATTACAGGGCTATAAAGTCCGACCATTAAACTCAAGTGAGTAGGCGGAAAAATAAAGAAAGAAAAATTACAAATCCTACTCAAACGAGTAGGCGGGAAATAAAGTCCGGCCATTAAACTCAAGTGAGTAGGCGGAAAAATAAAGCAAGAAAATAACAAGTCCTACTCAAACGAGTAGGACTGAAAATGAAAACGATGCGCCATTTAACTCTTAACGAGTAGGCGGAAATAAATGCACACAAACACACACACTCCATATGAATTTCAAGAAAGCAATAAAGCTAACACCTACACTCACACACTCTACATAATTTGAACAAAGCATTAAAAGAAAGCAATTAAAAGAAAGCATTAAAATTTAACACCTACACTCACACACTCTACACAATTTGAATCAAAGCATAAAAGTTATACACCTACACTCACACACACTTCATGAAGATTAAGAAGAACAAAAGGAAATTTAGGCTCATACACTCACACACACAAATAAAAAGCAAAATGAAAGTTACCTAAAAATTAAAATTTTAACTTTTTCATGCTTAGGTTTTGCCAAAAACAAATAAAAAGAGGAAATTTCAATTTTTAGAAGACAAAAGTTTTTCAAAACCAATAAAAAAAAACAAAGTTTTTGGAAAATTAAAATGCCAACATTTTCATTCTTATGATGTTATGAAAGTGATAAAAAAAGGTGAAAAAGAAGATGAAAAGAACAAAAGAGGTTTTACAATCCTAAAAGAAAACTAAGTAAAAAAAAAGAACAAAATCACTTTTTAAATCTCTTTTATAAAATCATAAGAATGAAATCAAAATTCTAAGCATTAAGACAAGTTAAAGGAAAAAGACATGGTGAGAAAAAAAAAGAAAACTATCATGCCTAAGCATGAAGACAAGTTAAAGACATGTAAAGTAAAGTAAATTACACTCATACACACACACACACACACACACACACACACATTTCATAAATGAAGAAGTGAGCCATCCAAATGAATTTTCATGCAATATAGAGAGAGAAAATCTAACATTTTTATTAAAATTATTAAACTATTACAAAGCTAGAAGATAAAGCAAAACAAAACATGAAATAAGAAGGGAGAAATCTCCTTACATAGCACTAGTATCCACGGATTAAACCCACAAAAAGACACTAAATTGGCCCAAAAATCTGAACCCTTGGACCTTACAGAACTGGGCAATTTATAGGCAAAAAATTCGAAGTACACGCCCTCGGTCACGGGTGTGTAGGGGGGGCGTGATAGTACTATTCATGAAGGCGGCCGGCGATTGGACAGGAAAGTTGACTTCGGGCTGAGTTCGCAGCAGTCACGCCCCAGGTCACGGGCGTGACTCTGGGCGTGTCGGGGAGGTAGAACCGGGCGCGGGTTGCGTCGAAAGTCTTTGTCAGCATCTTGTCGGGCCAGCTGGAAAGGTCACGCCCCACGTCACGGGCGTGACGCTGGGCGTGTCAGTTGGTGTCGACACTCGACGAATGTCGAGCGGAAAGTGTCGAGTCAAAATCGTCGAGCGGAAATTGAGTCACGCCCCAGGTCACGGGTGTGACGCTGGGCGTGACTGTTGGTGTCGACACTCGACGATCGTCGAGATGAATTCGTCGAGTGGAGTGAACACGGGCTTGGGTCACGCACCGTGTCGGGTGACACGGGCGTGACCCCAGGCGTGTCGAGCTTTTTACTTCAGAAATCTGCCAGTTCACAGAATTTGAGCGTCACGCCTTGGTCACGGGCGTGACAAATATGTCACGGGCGTGTACTGCCCAATTTTGGCAGATTTTGAACTTTTTTTGAAAAATAAAATAAAACAAGTTAGAAGCAAATTTACAAGAATAGGAACATTTTATTGAACAAAAATAAGTAAAAACGATGAAAATAAATGAAAATGACTAAATTAATGTGCACAAAAATACGTATATTTACAATTCATCAAATACCCCCATACTTAGGCTTTTGCTATTCCAGAGCAAAAGTTTAAGGTGAATCTATATAGAATAAAAAAAACTCTAAGTTTTAGCTATCGCTTAATTAATTATAAGAGAGATCGAAATAAATATACGGGGTGTAAGAGTTAAGTCCTAAAATTATGTAGATGATTTAAATAGCGCAAAAGTTTTGGCCGAAAGACTTCTTGATGTAATCACATAGAAGGCAACATTTGTAATGGTTAGATTAACGAAAATAGTTTGGAATTATAAGAACTCTAGCTTATACGAGTGCTACTGGAAATAATACAATTTACTAATTATGCTCTCAAAAAGATTTTTGAATTAATTCTAGAATCGTGTAATTGGCTAAGGGGGTAGCGGGTTTATGAAGAGGGTTTTGATATGTGAGGTGAGGTAATTTTTGCTCGAACCTCCATTTTTTTTTCTTTTGGATTATTAGGAAAATGAAATCTTATTTTCCTAATATGATTTTTGTTTTTCAACTTCATAAGAATAAAATTAACCCAATGTATATTTGTAGGAGTAATGAATTTTATCCTCTTACTCCCTATATAATCTTTTAAAATTATTGGGTGCCTATGTTTACGGAACGAAATCTTATTCCCATTGACATAAGATCTTTTAAGGATAAAAATTTTCATGTCAAGTAGGTCATGAAAAGTGAGGGGAGAAAGGAAAACTAGATTGTAATCCTAAAAATTTTTGAGAGCAACCTTAATAATTTGTACGTTCCAATGTTTCAGAAAGCTAAAAGTAAGTATAATTGAATTCTATAGTCGTTAATTCCTAACATAATATACGTGCTCCTATTAATGAAAAATTAGAAGTAGTGCCTAAAACAAGTTCGCTAGTTTTAACAAAGCATAAAGAATTCTTTAAAACTTAACCCCGGGTATTTAAATTTTTCAATCAATAAATAATAAACGGGTAGTGAACAAAGAATTAATCAAATTCGCATATAAATAAACTCAAAACTGAATTTTTGGATAGCAGAAAAGTTAAGTATGGAATATTTAATTTATTTATTTCAAAACATTTTTTTTTTATTTTTATAGGTTTTGTTATCATTTTTTTGTTTTTCATTTATTATCTTTTTTTTTGTATTTTTGATTTTCTCAATTTTTTTGAAAATTTTTTTTAAACTATTATCTTTTTTTTATATTTTTTAAGAGAATTTTCATTTATGTACAAAAATATGGGAGAAAAAGAGAGGTTTTTACAAGAATGAGTAAGGGGGAGAGAGAAAAAAGGAAGTACAAAAAATATTTACAAAGTGAAACTAAATATATTTTTTTTTTCTCTTTTTTTTTAATTGTTTTTGAGTTTTTTGGAAAAAAAGAAAGAAAGAGAACAAAACAAAATTTTTTTTTTTTGGATTTTTTCATTTAAAATTTTTTTGTTTCATTTTAAGATGTTTTTTAATTTTTTTGTTTTTGTTTTGTTGTTATATGTATTTTTTTGTATTTTTTGAAATGCAGAAAAAATGAAGTGCAGAAAGTAAAGCACGAAAATACCCCCATACTTAAGTCCAACATTGTCCCCAATGTTGTATCGTAAGTATGCGGAACAGAAAGGAAAGACAATATGTACAAAGAAAAAAAAGAAGGGGGTAGAAGCTTCCCTGAAACGCGTAGGGGGAGGCCGATCAGAAACCCTGCGTTTATTAGAAAAAGTAGCAAAGATAATAAGGAAAGAGCGAAAAAGATAAGCGAGGGGTGCCTCCCAGGAGCGCTTTATTTATAGTCGTGTAGCTTGACTATTTTGGCGGAGTTATAGATCGAGGAGGGTTATGGTTTCGTAATGCTCGATCACTGGGTCGCCCGCGATGTATAACTTAAGCCGATGACCGTTTACTTTAAACGAACCTCTTTCCGGGTGGGAGACGAGTACGGTCCCATATGGAAAGACTTCTTCAACTAAGAAGGGACCGGACCATCTAGATTTTAGTTTACCCGGAAAAAGCTTAAGGCGTGAATTATAAAGAAGGACAAGATCGCCCGGAGAAAATATTTTTGGGGACTTTAAGAGTCGATCGTGTTATAACTTAGAGCGTTCCTTATAGAATTTATTGCTCTCGTAAGCATTCGCACGCCATTCATCGAGCTCGTTTAGTTGCAGTTTTCTATTCTGAGCGGCTAAGTTGGAGTCGAGGTTTAAGAGTTTTAAAGCCCAAAGTGCGCGATGTTCTAATTCTACGGGTAAATGACACGCTTTGCCGTAGACTAACCGGAACGGCGTACATCCAATAGCGGTTTTGTATGCCGTCCGATACGCCCACAACGCATCGTCGAGTTTAACGGACCAATCTTTCCTATTTAGTGAAACGGTTTTTTCTAAAATTCGCTTAATCTCTTGATTTACTACCTCGACTTGGCCACTTGTTTGCGGGTGGTAGGGGGTGGCAAGCTTGTGCGTGACTCCGTATTTAGCTAACGTCTTAGCCATAAGGGCATTACAGAAATGCGTTCCCCTATCACTAACAATTGCGCGAGGCGTGCCGAAGCGAGAAAATAATTTTTTAAGAAATGTAACGACGACTCGCGCATCGTTGGTGGGGAGAGCTTGCGCTTCCGCCCACCTCGATACGTAGTCGACCGCCACTAAAATATACATATTTTTGAAAGACGGAGGTAGGGGGCCAACAAAATCTATGCCCCATAAATCGAAGATTTCACACTCTAAAAACATGTTTTGGGGCATCTCGTCGCGACGAGAGATGTTACCCGACCGCTGACAGCTATCGCATGCGCGCACAAAATTATGCGCGTCTTTGAAGAGAGTGGGCCAAAAGTAGCCCGCCTCTAGCGCCTTCCGAGCGGTCCGGTTGGCTGATAATGCCCACCGGCTGGACCCTCGTGGCAGTGCTTAAGAATTTGTAAGCACTCCACACCCGCAACGCATCTTCGGACCGCTTGGTCCGCGCAGATACGAAAAAGAAATGGGTCCTCCCAAAAGAAATTTTTCAAGTCAGAAAAGAATTTCTTCTTTTGATGACTGGAAAACTCTTTTGGAAGGACCCACGTTACTAAAAAATTTGCAAAATCTGCGAACCAAGGCGAAGATGATGAAGATTTATTAATGGAAAGAAGGCGTTCCTCGGGGAATCTGTCATTTATTTCAGATTCGACGAGCGCTTCCGCACCCGGATCTTCTAAACGGGAGAGGTGGTCCGCCGCTAGATTTTCCGCTCCCCGCTTATCTCGGATCTTCAAATCAAACTCTTGTAGGAGGAGAATCCATCGAAGAAGGCGGGGCTTCGCATCATTTTTAGCTAATAAATATTTAAGCGCGGAGTGATCGGTAAAAACGATAACTTTAGATAGCGTTATATACGAGCGAAACTTATCGAAAGCGAAAACGACGGCTAAGAGTTCCTTTTCCATTGTCGTGTAATTTACTTGTGCAGAAGTGAGCGTCTTGCTAGCGTAATAAATAGGATGAAAATGTTTTTCTACGCGTTGGCCAAGAACGGCACCTAAGGCAATATCACTAGCGTCGCACATTATTTCGAACGGAAGGGACCAATTAGGGGCCACTAAAATTGGTGAAGAGATAAGTTTTTGTTTTATCAAATTAAAGGCAGACTCGCATTCGCTACTAAAGATGAAACATGATTCCTTTTCCAAGAGGTGAGTAAGCGGCTTTGTTATTTTTGAAAAGTCTTGAATGAAGCGTCGATAAAAGCCCGCATGGCCTAAGAAACTCCTAATAGATTTTACGTTTGTTGGATGCGGAAGTTTTTCTATAATTTCAATCTTGGCCTTATCCACCTCTAACCCCTTAGACGAAATCATATGGCCGAGGACCAAACTTCCTCGAACCATAAAGTTGCATTTTTCCCAATTTAAAACAAGGCTTGTGTCCTCGCACCGTTGAAGGACACGATCTAAATTATGAAGGCAATCGGGAAAAGATCGTCCGAAAACAGAAAAGTCATCCATAAAGACTTCCATAATGTCTTCTACTAGCTCGCCAAAGATCGCTAGCATACATCTTTGGAATGTAGCTGGCGCGTTGCAGAGTCCAAATGGCATTCTTCGATAAGCGAAGGTGCCAAACGGGCAAGTAAAAGTTGTTTTCTCTTGATCATCGGGGGAAATGGGGATTTGGAAAAACCCCGATAAACCATCAAGAAAACAATAATACGGATGACCGGATAAACACTCTAAAATCTGGTCTAGAAATGGCAGAGGGAAATGGTCCTTGCGGGTGGCGTCATTAAGTTTTCTATAATCGATGCACACTCGCCAACCCGTAACAGTACGAGTTGGGACAAGCTCGTTATGCTCATTCGCCACTACGGTAAGACCGCCCTTCTTGGGTACGACATGCACGGGACTAACCCATGCACTGTCCGAAATAGGGTAGATAATCCCCGCATCTAATAACTTAATGATTTCGGCTTTAACGACGTCTTTCATGTTTGGGTTAAGATGACGCTGCGGCTGAATCGTTTTGCGGCAATTATCGTTAAGGAAAATCTTATGGGTGCAAAAGGAGGGGCTAATCCCCTTTAAGTCAGAGATTTGCCACGCAATTGCGTGGCGATGTTTAAATAAAACTTCCAATAAATCGGAAGTCTCCGAATCACTCAAGTCCGAAGAAATGATAACGGGAAGCGTATCGCCTTTTCCCAAAAAAGCGTATTTGAGCGATGCAGGTAAGGGTTTGAGGTCTAGGATGGGCGGTTCTTCTAGGGAGGTCTTAATTCCTATGTCTTTCTTACCAATTGGTTCGAAAGGCAAGTCTATAGACGTATCCTCATCGCAGTTGAAATTTTCGAGCGCATAAATATCGTCGTTTAAAAATACGGACTCGAAAATGGGAGTAGAACGATCTCCGAAAAAGGTATCTAAAGAATAGCAGAAATCGTCGCTCGATGACAAATTGTCCATCGAGGGATTAATAGAGAAAGTAACTTGGTCATCGCCTACTCGGAGGAGAAGGCTCCCATTACTAACATCTATTAGTGCGCGGGAGGTGGCGAGAAAAGGGCGACCGAGTATTATTGGTACCTCTGCGTCCTCCTCGATATCTAAGATGACGAAGTCTACCGGAAAGGTAAACTTGTCGACTCGGACAAGGACGTCCTCCACTACCCGGATAGGGAACTTAACCGAGCGATCCGCTAATTGGATGCGCATATTCGTAGGACTAGGAGTACCCAAACCAAAATGCGAAAAGAGCGAGAATGGCATCAGATTAATGCTAGTCCCTAAATCAGCTAAGGCGTACTTTACTAATATATCGCCAAAAAGGCACGGGATGGAAAACCGTCCCGGGTCGTTTTGTTTTGTGGGCAATTTATTAGTAAGGGCCGCCGAGCAGACAGCGTTGAGAGATACATGCGAAATATCCTCTAACTTGCGTTTATTAGAAAGTAGTTCTTTTAAAAATTTCGCATATTTGGGCATTTGCGAGATATCCTCGCAAAAAGGAACATTAATGTGAATTTGTTTTAATAATAAAATATTTTTTTCATATTGCGCGTCCTTACGCTCGTTATCTAACTTATGCGGATACGGAAGAGGCTTGTTTAAAATAATTTTTTTCTTTTATAATTGGTAAAGGCGGCGTAAGCGAAGAAAGGGGAAGAGGGGTCGGAGGTGAAATATGTACCTGAGGGTCGGTCCGTTTTGGATCGACCACCTCCTTTCCGCTACGGAGGGTTATAGCGTTGGCGTTCTCCCGCGGATTGGGCTCCGTGTTTCCCGGCAGTGCCCCGAGCGCGCGCTCGGACATCATCCTCGCCAGCTGTCCAACCTGTTGTTCGAGTGTTTTTAGTGATTCGGTGATGTTCCGGATATTTGACTCGTTGGACGCAATATACTTCGAAAAATTTTCCTCCATCGGGGAGGGTTTCGGAAGAGGAGGAGGAGGAAGAAATCCGGGTGCAAAAGAAATAGGGGGACGCTGAGCATTATTCGGGTTGCTCCACGAGAAGTTGGGGTGATTCCTCCAACCCGGGTTATAGTTATTACTATAAGGGTTGTTATTGGGGTTGAAGGGAGGACGACCCGAATTTCCCATGAAGTCCACGAACTCTTCAGCCACGCAGACGTTAGGGGGAATAAAACAAGGCGGAGTGGAGGAGGCAGCAGACATCTCCGCCACCTGCTTTGTTAACCTTTCAACTTGAAGGGTCAAGAGAGCAGTGGCATCCACTTCAAAAAGACCAGCCGCCGGCTTTGGCCGTCCCCGCGGGACGTTCCATTGATAGGCGTTCATAGCCATCTCATCGAATAAAGCCTGGGCGGCCTCGGGGGTTTTGTTGTTCAGAGTACCCCCGGCAGCCGTGTCAATCATTTGACGCGTCTGAAAATTCAGCCCATTATAAAAAATTTGAACTTGCAACCACGTTGGCAGCGCGTGGTGCGGGCAACGGCGGAGGAATTCCTTAAACCGTTCCCAAGTCTCGTATAGAGACTCAGGATCGTTCTGCACAAACGAAGAAATGTCCGCCCGCAACTTTGCAGTTTTGGCAGGCGGAAAGTACTTCGTTAGGAACCGTTCCGTCAACTCAGCCCACGTGGTGATACATCCTCGCGGGAGGGCATTCAACCACGCCTTGGCTTTGGACTTAAGGGAAAAAGGAAATAAGCGCAAACGAATGAAGTCATCAGTGACGCCATTAATCTTGAAGGTGTTGTATATCTCCAAGAAATTAGACAAGTGGACATTCGGGTCCTCATCCGGCAATCCATCGAACTGCACGACGTTTTGGACCATTTGAATGACACTTGACTTTATTTCAAAATTATTATTGGCCACCGCAGGGCGAACAATACTCGACCCAGAATCATCCAGGTTAGGCCGGGCGTAATAGGACATAGTACGCTCGGCCGCCGGGGGAGGGTTAGGCGCGGCCATAACTACAACAGTGGGTTCTCCGATAGATTCCTCGGGATCTAAAGAAGGATTTCGGCGTTGAGATCGAATACGCGCAAGAGAACGTTCGATCTCAGGGTCGACGTCAAAATCTTCAGACTCTGAGGGTTGTCCATGGGTCATACACCCAAACAAAAATAAAACAAAATAAACTTCTTTTTTTTTGTTTTAAAATAAAGTTTTTAGTTAGTTTTTTTTATAGAAAATAAGTAAAATTAATAGACTCCGGAATTCGAAATAGCAACTCGAAAAGTGAGTTCCCCGGCAACGGTGCCAAAAACTTGATGGGCCCGCGAACAAACTCTTACTGTGGTTGGTTCGGTGAGTCGATCGTCGCGGGCTCGCTCGGGTAGGCAAGTGCACCTATCGCAAGTAGTACTCGATATTCGGGGGAATACCAAGGTCGTATTGTTCTCGGGGTCGTGTTGACTATTCTTACTCCTCCGGGAGGACTATTATTTTACTGAAAGTAAGGTGGATTTTTTTACTTAATAAAAGACGGAAAAGCAAAGGAGCGAAAAAACGATTTAGGAAATATTCGATGAAGGGTTAACGCTCGGCATCGAATCGGATTAAGACTAAAATAATTTTTAATAATTATAGGACTTAGTTTTCAAATTAATAATAAGGCAACTTGGCCGTGGAGGTTCCACAAATGTGAGCGCACTTATCTCTAGGAATATTGCTCACCTGAACGTTAAGACTATTCGACCGAACGTTAGTCCGACGAAGGATTCCTCTTAACGCCCGCTTTACGCTAAGAACCCCGCTATTGGGTGGGGAACCCAATCCGGTAGAATTACGCTTGTCCTCTTTCGAGGGTATGCACGCAACTCTATTTACCCAGGGGTGATCGATCCATATGCACGGCCTCTCGGCTAGCTAGCATATGGACTACGGAAATAGGGCCCACACATCGATTATGTGGTCCTACGCGTCGTAAACCCGGGGTAAACCTTAAGTGCTTAAATTAAAATGAAAATAAAGAGCTTCAATTATTATAAATCATTTCAAATGTCCCAATGCTCTTCGATGCCGAGGCTAATAGCGATTAGCCACACATCGGTATGGGGACGGCTTATAATTTAGTGAGGCGCGAATTCGAAATTAAACACTAATGATTATAAGAAGGGGACACAAGAAAAATAACAACATTTAGAAAACTGAAAAATTAGCTAAAACAAGAACTCACGCACACTCCAAATTATAAATTAAAAAGGAACTAAGTTACACATGAAAGAAATTTGCATATTCAAAATTTGCGAGTCCCACTCAAACGAGTGGGGGCGGTAAATAAAAGCTGAAAATTGCAAGTCCTACTCAAACGAGTAGGACTGAAATGAAAGCGAGTCCTACTCAAATGAGTAGGAGAAAATAAATGCGATTACAGGGCTATAAAGTCCGGCCATTAAACTCAAGTGAGTAGGCGGAAAAATAAAGAAAGAAAAATTACAAATCCTACTCAAACGAGTAGGCGGGAAATAAAGTCCGGCCATTAAACTCAAGTGAGTAGGCGGAAAAATAAAGCAAGAAAATAACAAGTCCTACTCAAACGAGTAGGACTGAAAATGAAAACGATGCGCCATTTAACTCTTAACGAGTAGGCGGAAATAAATGCACACAAACACACACACTCCATATGAATTTCAAGAAAGCAATAAAGCTAACACCTACACTCACACACTCTACATAATTTGAACAAAGCATTAAAAGAAAGCAATTAAAGAAAGCATTAAAATTTAACACCTACACTCACACACTCTACACAATTTGAATCAAAGCATAAAAGTTATACACCTACACTCACACACACTTCATGAAGATTAAGAAGAACAAAAGGAAATTTAGGCTCATACACTCACACACACAAATAAAAAGCAAAATGAAAGTTACCTAAAAATTAAAATTTTAACTTTTTCATGCTTAGGTTTTGCCAAAAACAAATAAATAGAGGAAATTTCAATTTTTAGAAGACAAAAGTTTTTCAAAACAAATAAAAAAAACAAAGTTTTTGGAAAATTAAAATGCCAACATTTTCATTCTTATGATGTTATGAAAGTGATAAAAAAGGTGAAAAAGAAGATGAAAAAAACAAAAGAGGTTTTACAATCCTAAAAGAAAACTAAGTAAAAAAAAAGAACAAAATCACTTTTTAAATCTCTTTTATAAAATCATAAGAATGAAATCAAAATTCTAAGCATTAAGACAAGTTAAAGGAAAAAGACATGGTGAGAAAAAAAAAGAAAACTATCATGCCTAAGCATGAAGACAAGTTAAAGACATGTAAAGTAAAGTAAATTACACTCATACACACACACACACACACACACATTTCATAAATGAAGAACAAGGATGAAACCAAGGAAAAAAAAGGAGAAGAAGTGAGCCATCCAAATGAATTTTCATGCTATATAGAGAGAGAAAATCTAACATTTTTATTAAAATTATCAAACTATTACAAAGCTAGAAGATAAAGCAAAACAAAACATGAAATAAGAAGGGAGAAATCTCCTTACATAGCACTAGTATCCATGGATTAAGCCCACAAAAAGACACTAAATTGGCCCAAAAATCTGAACCCTTGGACCTTACAGAACTGGGCAATTTATAGGCAAAAAATTCTAAGTACACGCCCTCGGTCACGGGCGTGTAGGGGGGGCGTGACAGTACTATTCATGAAGGCGGCCGGCGATTGGACAGGAAAGTTGACTTCGGGCTGAGTTCGCAGCAGTCACGCCCCAGGTCACGGGCGTGACTCTGGGCGTATCGGGGAGGTAGAACCGGGCGCGGGTTGCGTCGAAAGTCTTTGTCAGGATCTTGTCGGGCCAGCTGGAAAGGTCACGCCCCAGGTCACGGGCGTGACGCTGGGCGTGTCAGTTGGTGTCGACACTCGACGGATGTCGAGCGGAAAGTGTCGAGTCGAAATCGTAGAGCGGAAATTGAGTCACGCCCCAGGTCACGGGCGTGACGCTGGGCGTGACTGTTGGTGTCGACACTCGACGATCGTCGAGATGAATTCGTCGAGTGGAGTGAACACGGGCTTGGGTCACGCCCCGTGTCGGGTGACACGGGCGTGACCCCAGGCGTGTCGAGCTTTTTACTTCAGATATCTGCCAGTTCACGGAATTTGAGCGTCACGCCTTGGTCACGGGCGTGACAAATATGTCACGGGCGTGTACTGCCCAATTTTGGCAGATTTTGAACTTTTTCTGAAAAATAAAATAAAACAAGTTAGAAGCAAATTTACAAGAATAGGAACATTTTATTGAATAAAAATAAGTAAAAACGACGAAAATAAATGAAAATGACTAAATTAATGTGCACAAAAATACGTATATTTACAATTCATCATGTGTGGAGTCCGGCAGTTGGCCGTTTGGGTAGTTGTGCGAGGATTGCTTGCGGACTCTGCCTTGACTCTAGAGGAGTGTTGGCAATTTCGCTTTAGTGGTTGGCGGACTGAGCCTTGTCCGCCAAGCTCGCGTTAGGCCCTTTGTAATTTACTGGACTTGGTCACATTCTGTGACAAGTCCAGTGTGTCCGCTGTATCCGCCGAGTCCGCTGTGACCGGGGGGACTGTTGCTAGCTCTGCCTTTGATCGTGTGCTTGTGGCGGATGGAGGCTTGATCTTGTACTATGTGGAGTGCCTCTTTAGTGTGCGGACTATTGCTAAAGGGGTTGTGGCTGTCCTTTTGGTGATGTTGCGGATTGTGCGGACTGTGCCTTGTCCGCATAGTGTGAGGCAAGTCCGCCTTATTGTGACCAGTGCCTTACTCCTGGCGGCTTGTTCCTTGGAATCCGGCTAAGTCCTTGCGGACTCGGCGGACGGGTGTTTGTTACCTCGCGGGCTGGGGCGGTGTCTCTATCCACTAGGGCGGTGACCATACACCTCACCTCGCCTATAAATAGGACCCCCTTGACACGTCTACAGTAACTGAGTGAACAGAAAGTGGGGGCTTGTCAAAGTGCTGCGGTCTCAGTTTTTTATCCGCGTGGATTGAATCAGAGTTAATTGTTTGCTCTGTGCAGGTCACGCGGCTAGCTTCAAGGAGCAAGGAGTATGGTTTTGACTTCGGTCAAGTACTTGGAAGTGTGCAGTCTCTGCAGTTTCAGCATGTCGCTTTGCGACTTGTTAGTTCTCTGCTTCAACTTTGCAAGTTCCAATAACTTGTCTGCTAGTCTCAGGCGGGTAGGAGGTCTGTTCATCAGTTCCTCAGCAGTAGGCGAATAACGGTGTGTCCGCGTGGCCTGGTGGCTTCGGCGGACTCCGTGTCTATTCGGCGTGTTGCAGCTTCAGCTTGGGCGTCTTCAGCGGAATTGGCGACTTCGGCGATCTCGGCAGTTTCCAGTGCTGTCTGCCCGACTTGTTTTTGTGCTTTCTATTATAGCTGATATTACTAGCGAAATCATGTCTCGCTACGTATACCTTGTCTTGTAAAGAAGTATAATGAATATGACATCTGCTTGTTATTCCATGTGCTTGGTGTGTTTAGCTTGCGCCCTGGTTTTTTCCGCTAGATCAAAGTATAAACTGGGTAGTGCCGAGAATATTAATTTGGCTTTGGGGTATCTTGCTGACCACTTTGAGAAAATTTAACATGGTATTAGAGGGAGGTTCAGCTGCTTGAGCAGTGTTCAACCAGTGTTGTTGCTCTGTGCTTGAGTGGTGATCAACCTGTGTTGGTGCTCTGTGCTTCTGATAAGCTTACCAAGGTTATTGCAATGGAAGGGAGCTATGCAAGGGGTCTTGGTATTGAACTCTTGACCACGACTAACTTCAAGAAGTGGAAGTCGTGTATGAAGAGTTTTCTTCGTGGCAAGGAGTCGTGGGAGGTCGTCAGTGGTGACGACAGACAGGAAGTTACTGCTGCGTTTGACACTGCTGAGCAGGTGAGGCTTTGTAGGAAAACAAATGCAAAAGCGGAGTTTGTTCTCAAGAGAGCTGTTTCACCAGAACTGTTTGGTCACATCATTGGATGTGAGTCTGCTGCTGATATTTGGACAACTATTGATGAGTTGTTCAATAGGAAGAATGTGGCCAGACTTCAGTTTCTGGAGAATGAGTTGTCCAGAACAACTCAAGGAGACCTTACTATCTCAAAGTTCTTCTTGAAGATGAAAAGCATGTGCGCAGAGATATCAGCGCTTGACCCTAATGATCCTATCTCGGAGGCTAAGTTGAAAAGGCACATTATCAGCGGCTTGTGGAAGGAATATGTTGCCTTTGTTACATCTGTTCAAGGGTGGGCAACCCAACCATCCTTGAAGGAGCTTGAGAACCTGCTTGCTTCACAGGAAAGTCTGGCAAGGCAGATGGCAGGAGTGACTGTCTCTGAAGGTGGTAGTGAAGCGCTGTTCACAATCAAGAAGAAGAAGAGATGAGAAGGGAAGAAAAAGAAGCAGGACACTGCTGAGAATGATCCTTCAACTTCTTATCAGCCAGAGAGGAGCGCTGCTCTGAAGAAAGACTGGAAGAAGAACTTAAAGTGCTATATGTGTCATCAGCTAGGGCACCTAAAGCGGGACTGCAAGGTCAAGCTGTAGCCTGGGAGTGTTGCAGGCAAGGAGGAAGCTTGCTCTAAGAGTGAGGAAGCAGAATGGGGTGGATCCTTCATGACAGGCACTTGTGTCCGTGCCCTGTCTGCTGAGGACTTCAACAACGAGTGGATCGTGGACTCCAGGTGTGGTTATCACCTCACCGGAGACAAATCGAAATTCTTTTCCTTGCAAGCATACTCAGGTAACGAAGCTATCATAACTACTGATAATACTGTTTATGCAGTAGAGAAAGAGGGGCTCGTGTCTTTGGGTAGTGATCAGGGGCCACTCACATTAAGGAGTGTGTATCACGTGTCGGGCATGAAGAAGAAACTCATCTCTATGACCAATGCAGTAGATGTGGGTTATCACGTTTTGTTTGGGCCAACAGACGTGAGGTTCCTTCGCAACGTATCAGCTGTTAAGGCTGATGTTGCTCATATAGGAAGGCGAGTTAAGAACTTATTTATTCTTGCTACTAATGCTTATGTTGATCGTATGAGAGCCAACAATAGCGCTGCTATCTGGCATGAGAGGCCGGGGCATGTAGGCATGGACAAGCTGAAGGCTATGTCTAGTAGAAGTTTGGTGAGAGGTTTGCCCAAGTTGTCCTCCTTTAGTGACGGGCATGTTTGCGCGGGGTGTCAATACGGTAAGGCACATCGCCTTCCGTTTGATAAATCACAAACACGAAGCAAGCAACCATTGAAGTGCATTCATGGCAACTTGATGGGACCAACTGTCATTGTCATCCTTGGTAGAAGTAGATACCTGCTTGTCTTGATTGATGACTACTCAAGATATACTTGGGTATAATTCTTGAAGGAGAATTCAGAAGCATTCCATTTGCTTGTCGAGTTCAAGGAGCTAGTGGAGGGCCGGCTTGTCTTGCGGATCAAGAAGCTTAGAACTGATAATGGGGGTGAGTTTATTTCCTACGAGTTTTGTAACTTCTGTTGGAAGCACGAAATTCAGAGAGAGCTCACTTGTGCTCACACTCCATAACAAAATGGAGTAGCAGAGCGGAAGATCCGTCACTTGACGGAGACTTGCAAATGCTGACTTCATGCAAAAGACATCCCAAGGTCTTTTTGGGCGGAGGGGATGTCTTGTGCTTCTTATGTCATCAACCGTATGCCGCTCAGCCCGATCAACATGAAGACTCCTATTGAGTTGTTGCTGAAGGAGAAGCCATGTGTAGGACACCTTCGGGTGTTCTGTTTAACTTGCTATGTGCATGTACCGGATGCTTCACGGACTAAGCTGTATGCAAAGGCAAGGAAGCTTGTCTTTGTTGTCTACGATTAGCGGAAGAAGGGATGGAATTACATGGATCCTACGACGAAGAAGTTCGTTGTGTCAAGAGACATTGTCGTTGACGAGCTGACGTCGTATGGAGGTTGCTCGGTTGAGCTAACCGGAAGCAAGGTTGATGAAGATCCGATGGTGGCTGCTGAAGGCCTGAAAGAGGAGCTTGCTGTTTCACCAGCAGCTCCTGTTGCTTCAAACTCTGAGGCTGAACCTTCTGGCTCAGGAAGCAGGGGGAGCATTGCTCAATGCTTGCCCCAAGTAGGAGTTGAGCCTGAAGAATCAACGGAGGTAGTAAGCAAGGAGCCGACCCTTCAGAGATCGAAGAGGGTTATTAAGCCACCGGCTCGTTACTGTGATTGGAATGCAGTGATCTTTATCTCATGTTTCTTTGTAGGTCCTCTGGATGAGCGAGAGCCTACAAACATCAATGAGGCCACTGGAGTCAAGGAGTGAGAAGATGCTATGAAGGAAGAGATTGCTGCTCTCAAGAAGAATGAAACCTGGGATCTTGTTCCCAAGGTTGATGGCATTACTCCAGTGACTTGCAAGTGGGTGTTTAATTTGAAGAAGAAGGCTGATGGGAGCATTGATAGATACAAAGCACTCCTGGTCGCTCGAGGATTCTCACAGCAGTTTGGAGAAGACTATGTGGAGACGTTTAGTCTGGTTGCAAAGATGACTTCAGTTAGAGTGTTGATCGCCTTGGCTGCTAGCATGGGATGGAGAATATGGCAGCTTGATGTGAAGAATGCTTTTCTTTACGGAGAGATTGACAAGGACATATTCATAGATCAGCCTCTTGGAATTGTCTCTGAAGATCATCCGGACTATGTCTGCAAGCTCAGGAAGGCTCTCTATGGGTTGAAGCAAGCTCCTAGAGCTTGGTATGGGAAGATAGCAGTGTATTTGCAATTCTGCAGTTATCTTGCTTCCAACTCAGATTCTAGCTTGTTCGTCAAGAAGAAGGTGGAGCTTCAAGTCTTGATCCTGCTGTATGTGGATGACATAATCATCACAGGGAATTCAGAGGAGGAAGTAGCAAGGCTCAGGGCTGAGCTTGCTATACGCTTCGAGATGAAAGACTTGGGAGAGCTTCATCACTTTCTTGGTCTTGAAGTGGAGAGGAAGAAGAGCAGTATATTCATTTGCCAAAGAGGATATGCAGATCGCATTATGAAGCGGTTCGGCGTGGGCGAAGGAAAGAGTTGCTCTACTCCACTGGAATATGGGCTGAAGCTTCGACGAGATGAGGGAAGGATTCTTACTGACCCCTTGGTGTTCAGAGCTCTTATTGGAAGCTTGATCTACCAGACGATTACAAGGCCAGACATTGCTTACGATGTTGGCTGAGTAAGTTAGTTTATGGCTGACCCAAGGAAGTCTCATCTAGTAGCGGCAAAGAACATTCTGAAGTGTGTCAAGACAACTTCTGACATGGGACTTCTCTACAAAAGTGACTCAGTTTTTGCCTTTCTTGGGTACACGGATGCTGACTATGACGGTGATTCGGATGATCGAAGGTCAACTTCAGGTTATGTGTTCGCTTGCGGATCAGCCAGCATCTCATGGTGTAGCAAGAAGCAGGACTCAGTATCCGTCTCAACTACGGAGGCAGAGCATAAGGCTTCAGCCATGGTAGCTCGGGAAGCCATCTGGTTGAGGAGGCTTATAGAGGATGTACATGAAGAAGTGCAAGGGCCAACTTTACTCCGGGGTGACAACGAGAGTGCTCTCAAGCTGGTAAACAATCCAGTGTGTCACGCTAGGACCAAGCACATTGAGATCGATCACCATTTCATAAGGGAGAAGGTGTTGGAGGGATCTCTTCTGGTCGGGCATGTTCGGAGTGAATATAATCTTGATGACATCTTCACGAAGCCACTATCGAAGGGGCCTTTTGAGCGGCTGTGCAGCTTACTGGGCATGGTCACCACTTCTCACTTCAAGGGGGAGTGTTGAAATTTGTGAAGTGGAAGTGGTTGATGGGCAGGCTGGGCGGCCTGAGCGGATATAGTGGGCGGACTGGGCGGACCGCTGTTATGCGGTCTGGTGATAGGCCTAGTTTGTTCTGGCTGTTCTTCTGAGCGGCTTGTGCAGACTAAGTCCGCGGCCTGGGAGGACTACTGCCTGCGGATAGGGTGTTGGCTTTCTTGGAAGCTTGGCTGATTGAGGAGCGGCCTGAGCGGACAGAGGGTTGCAGGCTGTAAAAAGTGCTCTGTTTAGTGGCCATGTTGCAAGCTTGTGTTTAACCGACGGATTAGAACCTATCCACGGGAGGTTTGCGGACTGGCGTGTCCGCGGTGTTCGCAGTTGCAGACTGGCCTAAGGAGTTTGGCTGTGTCCTTGCCGAGCTCTGGTAGTACAACAGATGCAGATTGCTGTAGAGGTCTATGGCAGACTGGTGTATGGAGTCTGGTAGTTGGCCGTTTGGGTGGCCGTGAGAGGATTCCTTACGGACTCTGCCTTGACTCTGTAGGAGTGTTTGTGATTTCACTTGAGTGGTTGGAGGACTGAGCCTTGTCCGCCAAGCTTGCGTTAGGCCCATTGTGATTTACTGGACTTGGTCACATTCTGTGACAAGTCCAGTGTGTCCGCTATATCGGACGAGTCCGCTGTGACCGGGCGGAATGTTGCTAGCTCTGCCTTTGGTCGTGGGCTTGTGGCGGATGGAGGCTTGATCTTGTACTATGTGGACTGCCTCTTTAGTGTGTGGACTATTGTTGAAGGGGTTGTGGATGTCCTTTTGGTGATGTTGCGGACTGTGCGGACTGTGTCTTGTCCGCATAGTGTGAGGCAAGTCCGCCTGGTTGTGACCAGTGCCTTGCTCCTTGCGGCTTGATCCTTGGAATCCGGCTAAGTCCTTGCGGACTCGGCGGACGGGTGTTTGTTAGCGCGCTGGCTGTGGCGGTGTCTCTATCCACTAGGGCGGTGACCACACACCTCACCTCGCCTATAAATAGGACCCCCCGACACATCTATAGTAACTGATTGAACAGTAAGTGGGGGCTTATCAAAGTGTTGCGGTCTCAGTTTTCTGTCAGCGTGGATTGAATTAGAGTTAACTGTTTGTTGTGTGCAGGTCGCGCGACTAGCTTCAAGGAGCCAGGAGTTTGGTTTTGACTTCGGTCAAGTACTTGGAAGTGTGCGGTCTCTGCGGTTTCAGCAGGTCCCTTTGCGGCTTGTCAGTTCTCTGCTTCAACTTTACAAGTTCCAATAACCTGTCCGCCAGTATCAGGTGGGTAGGCGGTCTGTTCATTTGTTCCTCAGCAGTAGGAGAATAACGACGTGTCTACGTGGCCTCGTGGCTTCTGCGGACTCCGTGTCTATTCGGCGTGTTGCAGCTTCAGCTTAAGCAGCTTCAGCAGACTTGGCGACTTCGACGGTCTTAGCGGTTTCCAGTGCTGTCCGCCCGGCTGGTTTGTGTGCTTTCTGTTATAGCTGATTGTAATAGCGAAATCATGTCTCGCTATGTATACCTCGTCTTGTAAAGAAGTATAACGAATATAAGATCTGCTTGTTCTTCCATGTGCTTGGTGTGTTGAGCTTGCTCCCTTGTTTTTTCCGCTAGATCAAAGTGTGAACTGGGTAGTGCCGAGAATATTAGTTTGGCTTTGGGCTATCTTGCTGACCACTTTGAGAAAATTTTACATCCCCAAGCTACTCTCGAAGCATGGGTACTTGGTTAGTCTAGCGTAAGCGTGATGTAGGCCATCATTTTGGCCCGGTTGAGCTTTATATCATTCCTAACGTCGTATTCTCGCTAGCCCCGTTGTGCCTACCCTTCTTTTAATTCAGCTCCACCTTCATTCACCAAAGCCCCATAGCCTATCCTAGTCGCACACCCAAGTCGAGTTTAGTGTTTTATATTTTCATGTTGGGATGTGATGTGGTGTTATTATTTGTGAAAATGTGGAAGTGCACCCAAGTTTATATCTGCTGAATTGTGAAAATAAAATGAGGAAAAAGAAAAAAAGAGAAAAATATTTGTAAAGACAAAACAAAAGTGAAAAGAAAAAGTTTAAATTGAAAATCTTTTTGGAAATGTGATTATATTTGGAGTAGGCGGTGCACACACTCATATGTTTTAAGTTAGGTGTGGAGGTGTGGTGTACCTGCATATATTGTGGTTAGAGGTTGGATTCTTTTTAGGCTAGCTCATTTGGGTTAGGTGTATAGCCTTTTTTTATCATTGTTTACCTCACCGTAACCCAAGCACAGTGATTATCCTAAAGTCCTATGGATTTGCGCTTGAGTCTAACTAGTGTCGTGGAGAGAGTGTGAACGGGAAAGCGTATGGTCCCCGATATTGGTGGATTCCTTTGGAGGTGATCCTGAGACCCGATCTTTGGCAAAGCTCACCTTAGTGGCCTACCTACTTTCTTCCTATGCGTGACTGGTTGATTCACCGTGATTCTATTTTTGAGTAGTAATAAAATTTTGATACGCTTTGTGAAAAATATAAAATATTCTGCATACTTAGAAATTTTCTCTATTGTATTTTTCCGCACGCGAGCATGTGACTTCGTATGGTACTTTGTTTTTTCAATTTCTTTGTTAGCTAGTAATTTTCCCTATCTGCTTAGATTTTGTTTGCTCGGTACTCGCAAACAGTTAAGTCTGGGGGTGTGATGAGTCCGATTTATATAGGGTTTCTCAGACTCAACTGTGCTAGTTTTCACGCGTTTGTATACAGACATATATGCGAGCTATGGAGCTCCACCACATGGTGGTCCGCCGCAGCTTCAACCTCAGAAACCTCCTCCAGAAGGTCGACCAAGCTCGCGACATCGCCAAGGATAAAGCCGTCGACATGGTGAGGCAGCTCGACATTGTGAAGAATCTTCTCACACAAGCCGCCGACGTACTGGTAAGCATCAGGCTGTTGCCTATCCTTTTCCCTTAGGATTTTTTCTTCTTTTTGGGTCTGTTGCTGATGTACTTCCTTTCTTATCAGGATTCCAAGGCCGCTGGCGAGTTGCGGCCTCGCTCCGCCGGGCAAGAAGAGGAGATCAGCCAGCTGCGCGCCCGCCTTGCCAAGCTGGAGGGGATGAACGCGAAGCTGTTGGAGGAGAACACGAGCCTCAGCTGCAAGGTCCGCTGTCAGGCCGAGATCATCTTCCCGGCTCGCGACGTTGATCCCGGCTTCCCCTACAAGAGCCCGAGGTTATTCGACGAGGTTGATGTCCCTGAGAGGCTGCGAATCAAGTCTATCCAAACCGCCGAATGTACCCTCCAGATGATGAAGGATACGGGAGTGCTGGTGGAGGGTTGCAAGGAGATCTCACTCCGGGACCTGATGCCGAGCCTATTCCCTGCGACGCCGCACAGCCAGAAGGTGGACAGCCTTGACGCACTCTTTGGGAAAAGCTTCCAGGACCTATCCGACGGAGGGGGGGAGGATCAACAATCCGGCGAGGGGGGCAAGGGCTAATCGTGTATTTTTTTCTTTTTGTATTCTCGCCAAGGCGAGCTCCATCTGTAAACGTTACTGTTCAATGAAATACATTTTTGATTATAATCTTGTCAATTTTTTCTTTATTTTTTTTGTATATCCTTGCTGTGTTCTGCTTGCTAGCAAGCCCTTCCCTTGATGACTTCGCGTAGATAGGTTTTGCGAGTAGGACAGTTGTTAGGACTCGCTCCCGAGAGCATACATTGAGAACTCGCCAATTCTTAGACGATCCGTGGATGGACTACCAGCCTCACTGGGCACATCAGCACCAGCACGCTCGCGGGCTGCCTATGTTTATCAATATAATACCAAAATCATAAAATTTTACAAGTAAAACTGAGAAGGGGTGGAACGTCCTGTCAGAGCCCGCCTCCCTTCAGCGAGGTTCAAGGGTCCGGCTCGCTACCCTTCTGCCGAGGCCGAGTTGAGCTGGCGAGTTCTGACTCGCCTATGTCGAGCAACTCTCTCCCCTAGTTTTAGAAAAAATGTCAAACCTGTTGGACACCACCTATAGAGTGTAGGAATTTTCCCGAGTGACACCAGACCTTTTCAGCTAGGTGAGAGCCAGACAACAGATCTGCTTGGGGTCTGAGGTTGACACCGAGTGGCATCCAGCCATTTCAGCTAGGTGAGAGCCTGACAGCGGGATCTACTTGGGGTCTAAGGCTGACTCCGAGTGACTTCCAACCATGTCAGCTAGGTGAGAGCCTGACAGCGGGATCTGCTCGGTGGTCCAAGGTTGACACCATCGAGTGACTTCCAGCCCTGTCAGCTAGGTGAGAGCCTGACAACGGGATCTGCTCGGGGTCCAAGGCTGACACCGAGGGACATCCAGCCATGTCATCTAGGTAAGAGCCTAACAGTGGGATCTGCTCGGGGTCCAAGGCTGACACTGATGAATTGTAAATATACCTATTTTATGTACATTACATAAGTCGTTTTCATTTATTTTTGTCATTTTTCATGTTTTTATTCAATAAAATGCTTCTATTTTTGTAAATATTTTACTAACTTGTTTTATTTTATTTTTCAGGAAAAAAATAAAAATCTGCAAAAAATTGCCAAGTCAGGCCCGTGACTTATTGGCCACGCCCGTGACCAGGCCGAGATTCATCAAACCCATGGAATCAGCGAATTTTAAAGAGAAATTTACGGTCGACGATTTCCAATCGATGATTTCAGCTCGACAAATTCCAATTGATGATTTCATCTCGACTTTTCGTTCGACGATCTTCGACACCTCCGCGACACACCTAGAGTCACGCCGTGACCTGGGGCATGAATTCTCCACCTAGCTGACAAGACCCGCACGATGAATTTTGACGCACCGCGCCCAGATCCACCTCCTCGACACGCCCAGCATCACGCCCGTGACCTGGGGCGTGACCAACGCGAGACTGACACGTGCCCAGCCCGAAGTCCGCTTTCCCCTCAAATCGACGACCGCATTTTGTACAGTGCTGACACGCCCCCCCTACACCCCCTATATCAGGGGACGTGTACTTTGATTTTTTTTCTCTATAAATACCAGCTTGCTGTAAGAGTTTCTGTTCCCCTTTTGGGTTTCATTTTGTATAGGGGAAATGTTGTCGGGATGCTTCCAAGGTCTTTGTAAGGGATATTTCTCCCCCTCTCCTTTGTTTTATTTTCGTTCCTTTGTAACCCGTGTTTTTAGTTAATAAAATTTGTTTTTTTTCTTCTCTTGGCATGACTTTGGAATGGATCTATGAAACTTTTCTTTATGCAACCTTATCTTCTTTCTTGTTTTAACTAAGTTTTTTTCGTCTTTTTAATACGTGTGTGTGCGTGTATGATGTTATAATTTTTTGTCATCTTTATTGATAGGTAGTTGCTTTCATCTTCATAGTTTATCTTTTCCGTTCATATCATGTCCATCCTTATGAGTTTATAAAAACGATTTAAAAGTGTTTTTTTATCTTTTTCACTAGTTTTGTTCATTTTTATCCATAAAACTTTTTACTCCTTTTAACTTTATTACCGCTTTTCTAGCATTTTTATAAAATCATAATAATGGAAATATAACCTTTTTAATTTTTCATGCACATAGTTTTTTTTATTTAAAACATTTGCTTGTTTAATTTTTTGTTCTCTTTTTATGCATTTATACCGCATTCTAGCGGTAGAAATGTATTCGTTTTAATTTTTCGATCATTTAGGTATTTGCGTTTATTTGCAACCTTTTTGCTCGTTTTATTTTTATTTTAGCTTTTTATGCATTTCTACCGCATTTTAGAGGTAGAAATACAGTAGTTTTAATTTTTAGGTAACATAGTTTTTTTTCATTTCTGTACGTGTGTGCATTTATTTCCGCCCACTCGTTAAGAGTTAAATGACGCATTGTTTTTATTTCATTCAGTAGACTGTGTGAGTTTTTACTTTCGTGCAGTGTGCGTGTGTTTACTTTATGTCGAGAGTGTGTGTGCCTGTGTTTTACTTCCCTGTACAGTGAGTGTGTTTACTTTATGTCGATAGAGTGTGTGCGTGAGTTTTACTTTCTATCGAGTGTGTGCGTGCGTTGCATTTATTTTGTCCTACTCGTTTGAGTAGAACTCGCTTTATTTTCTCCCGCCCACACAATTGCGCCGGGACTCGAACTTTACCGCTTTCATTTCAGTCCTACTCGTTTGAGTAGGACATGCAATTTTCAGCTTTCTATTACAGCTTTCCTTTACCTCTTTCATTTACTGCTTTCCTTTTCTACTTTATTTTCTGCTTTTTCTCGCTGCCGTCCCCATTCCGATGAGTGGCAAATCGTTCTTAGCCCTCAGTATCGAAGAGCATTGGGACAAATAAAATAGCTTTAAATAATTAAAGTTCCTTATTTTCTAATTAATTAAAATTACTTATGGTTTGCCCGGGGTTAACGACGCGTAGGACCACATATCGATGTGTGGGCCTTATTTCCATTTTCCACACGCTAGCCGAGAGGCCGTGCGTATGAACAGATCACCCCTTGGTAAAGAGAGTTCCGCACTAACCCTCGAGAGAGGAGGCGCGCTAACTCTACCGGATTGGGTTCCCCACCCAATAGCGGGGTTCTTAGCGTAATGCGGGCATTAAGAGAAATCCTTCATCGGACTAACGTTCGGTCGAATAGTCTTAGCGTTCAGGTGAGCGATAGTACTAGAGATATGTGAGCTCATTGTAGTGGAACCTCCACGGCCAAGTCGCCGCCTTAATTAATTAGAAATTTAGGATCGCTTTTTATTAAAAGTATATTGTAGTTCAAATTCTATTCGATGTGGTCGTGCTAAGCTCGTCATCGGCTCCATCTTTATTGCTTCTGTACGTGTGTGCATTTATTTCCGCTTACTCGTTAAGAGTTAAATGACACATTATTTTTATTTCATTTAGTAGATTATGTGAGTTTTACTTTCCTACAGTGTGCGTGTGTTTACTTTATGTCAAGAATGTGTGTGCGTGTGTTTTACTTTCCTGTAGAGTGAGTGTGTTTACTTTATGTCGAGAGAGTGTGTGCATGAGTTTTACTATCGGTCGAGTGTGTGCGTGTGTTGCATTTATTTTGTCCTACTCGTTTGAGTAGGACTCGCATTATTTTCTCCCGCCCATGCATTTGCGCCGGGACTCACACTTTACTGCTTTCTTTTCAGTCCTACTTGTTTGAGTAGGACATGCAATTTTTAGCTTTCCTTTTTAGCTTTCCTTTACCTCTTTCATTTTCTGCTTTCCTTTTATGCTTTATTTTCTGTTTTTTCTCGCTACCGTCCCCATCCTGATGAGTGGCTAATCGTTCTTAGCCCTCAGTATCGAAGAGCATTGGGACAAATAAAAGAGCTTTAAATAATTAAAGGTACTCATTTTCTAATTAATTAAAATTACTTAAGGTTTGTCCGGGGTTAACGATGCGTAGGACCACATATCGATGTGTGGGCCCTATTTCCGTTTTCCATATGCTAGCCGAGAGGTCGTGCGTATGGACAGATCACCCCTTAGTAAAGACAGTTCCGCACTAACACTCGAGAGAGGAGGCACGCCAACTCTACCGGATTGGGTTCCCCACTCAATAGCGGGGTTCTTAGCGTAATGCGGGCGTTAAGAGGAATCCTTCGTCGGACTAACATTCGGTCGAATATTCTTAGCGTTCATGTGAGCGATAGTCCTAGAGATAAGTGAGCTCATTCTAGTGGAACCTCCACGGCCAAGTCTTCGCCTTAATTAATTTGAAATTTAGGATCTCTTTTATTAAAAGTTTATTTTTGTTCAAATTCTATTCGATACGGTCGCGCTAAGCTCATCATCGGCTCCATCTTTATTGCTTTCATTTTCTGTTTTTCTGTCTTACTTTTTGCTTTTTTATATATATATAAAAACATCCCGACAAGATCATCATCGGTAAAATAATAGTCCCCTCCAGGGGAGAGTAGAAATAATCGAATCGACCCCGAGAACAATACGACCTCGATATTCCACCCGGAATATCCTGTACTACTCACGATTGGTGCAATTGCCTCCATTCGTTAAAACTCCATCACAATTTTTTTATATCCAAAAAAAATAAATACGCGCGCCCCGTTTTCTAAATAAAAAACCACTTCTGCTTTTCAACGTAAATAAACCGCCCGGGGTGTCACAACCCGCATTTTCACCGCAAATAAGGCTTATCAGAGTAAGGGAAAATATGCGTCATGATGCCACGTCAGCAGGGGATAACTGCGGAAGCTCAGGCAGACACCAAACTAATCATGAAGAAAGGTTCCTTTTAAGTTATTATAAGGAAAGTCAGTTAAGTGCAGAAGTTAGTCGTATCCCTCGGCTTAGTGGCTCATCTAGTCCACGAATCAAAATATATTACACGCTGCGGAAAAATACTTGATTAGATTAACTCAAGCATCCTACATGAGTAAAAACGTCCCTAAAGGACAACTTATGCTATGCAAGACTCTAAATTTACTATAGTAGGGAAGATAGCTTTTACGGTCGCCAAAAATAATAAGTTAGAGTTTCAAATTATGCAATGCATGAAGTAGTAGTAGTAAGTTTTATAGTTTAAAATACCTAACATGCATTCCTAGCATAAATCATCCCCGAGAGCAAGTAAATCATCCACTTTTAAATAAATGAGCAACTAGCAAGTATCAACAACTAACAATCAGTGGGCGCCAACAAGCTGACACGAACCCACGTACAAAAGTACGTCTGAACTAGTAAAAACAAAACCAACAACAACCTACCTCGCTATAACGAGGCAACAACCACGACCAACACTGCCGCCAGAAATCCAACACCGGCAATGCTAACTGCTACAGCTCTGAACCTGAGGCATTCCAAATACAGAATACCTCAGCAAGAAGGTACAAGTAGTGGCAGGAAAAGTAATAAGCCAAAATAAACAAAGGTCAACAGGGGTACCAACCTAAGACCAAAAGCACTGAAGTAAAGTACAAAAGAAAATAGGGCATCAATAGGAAAAGAACTCCTTCGTGATTTTTCACGTCCACAAGGGTGCACCAGATGCACAAAGCTATAAGGTGGCTACACGATTATTTCACCAGAAAGAAAAATACAAAAAAACCTTATTAGGCACCTGTGGTCGACTCTACCCGAACACACGGGCGAAGTGGTCACTCTTGGACGCACCACCCAAAAACACAGGCGAAGTGGTCGCTCTTGGACACACCCCCCAAAAAGGCACGGGCGAAGTGGTCACTCTTGGACGCAGTACCCAAAAACACGGGCAAAGTGGTCGCTCTTGGACACACCCCCCAAAAAGGCACCAAACAGATATATAATCCGTCTAACTGCGAGGGAGTCTCATACTCTCCACCATACACTGTAGACTTCCACATGGCACTAATGAAGGTGACAAACACTGCAGAGGTGGCATCGTCCACCAACTCTCGTATTTAAGAACCCAAAGAAACCACAACACAAAATTTCTCAGGATTTGGCTCGACAGATTCTACTTGGCATTTCTAGACTCGAGACGCGGTTGATCAACCCTTACGAACGATTTATAACCTTAATTAAACTCTAAAATGTTTGATAAAGAGAGCTAAGGTACTTAAACCATCGCTAAAACACTTCAAGAACGATTAAACATAAATAGACAAGATCGAGTTTAGCACGACAAAACATCATAACGACATGTGATCAACAGAGCGGTTAATAATAGCAATAATTTGGAAGAATAATTGTAGAAAATGTTAGGGCACATGAAAAACATAGCCGTTACCATCGAATCGGACAAGGAGAAACGATGAGAAACCACCACTTGCCTTGGTTTTACCGGAAAAGTCTACTGAATCACTCCACGTCATAGATCGGGTCAAAAGGATGCGGGAGAGGTTGAGATCTAGACAAAAATGGTGGAAAAGGGATTAGGGCCAAAAAAACCTAACGAAAAAAAAAACTCAAGGAATGGGGAAGAAATTACCACAATAGCGTAGCTCTCGGCGAGAGCTTTCCGGATCTAAGTTCGATTGAAGATTTCGAGCACCGGAGAACCGTCGGCGGCCACCGGAAGATTCACGAAAAAGAAACACTCTCTCTCGCTCGCTGCTCTGGTTTGGGAGAAAAATAACGGAGAAGATAAAGTTTGGTTCTAAAACCTAAGTCCAAGAATATATATATATATATATATATATATATATATATATATATATATATATATATATATATATATATATATATATATATATATATATATATGTTTATAAAAAGTTTTTTCAAAAACGGTTTATTTCGAGCGGTTTTGCGGGAAACCAAAATAGAGGTCTAGGATGACTTCAAATAAAAACGTTGTCAGCATGAAAGTTGTAGATCTCGTCGAGACGAACAAATTTCATGTTGACCATGTTTCGATACGATGCATTTTTACCCTCAAAACGGCCTCTGAACACAGACAGAAACAGTCTACTCGAGTGGCTGCATACCTACTCGAGTAGCAGCATACCTACTCGAGTAACAGCATACCTACTCGAGTAGTAACATACCTACTCGAGTAATAACATACTTACTCGAGTAGTAACACAATATACTCGAGTAGAGGCTCATTACTCGAGTAAAAACATGACTTACTCAAGTAGAAGCAGCATATACTCGAGTAGCAGCTCACCACTCGAGTTATAGCGTAAAAAATGGAATTAGTGGTTTAAAACGACCTCAAATCGAAAAGTGGTCAACATGCAAGTTGTATATCTCGTCGATACGAACAAATTTCATGTTGACCATTTTTTGATATGACGCCAGTTTGACTCTCAAAAAGGGGCCCGAGTAAAATCTAAAACGGGTTAATCGAGTAGAACCATAGCTTCTCGAGAAGACTCAGCACGGAAGCCCAAACGAGCGCCGAATTAAACAAAACTTGCACCGAATGAGATCACCAATGCTACAAATCTAACGGCGAAATCAAAACCAGAATCTGACGAGCCATTCCCGAGATATTAATCTTCGAAGTATACGACGAACATAAATAATCCAAAACTTCAATCGCGCGCCGAGACTCCAAAAATGCTCGGATTGCGATGAAACTTGACGAGCAAGTCCAAAATTACTTAACTTAAATTCCAAATGCAAAATCTTCCCATTACAACAAGAATTCGGCCTACTCGACCGCACGGACGCGAAATTGCCTTAACGACATTGCGCCGTCAAATCGACGTTAAAAGTAACGCCACGACGTCATAAATCTGATGTTCCCAAACAAATAAAATCATCGAAAAATCGGGGGCGTTACAGTCACTCCCCCTAAAAATAAGTTTCGTCCTGAAACTTAACACAACTCCGAAACCAATCAAAACGATAAAATCAAACATAACTGAAAACATAACGACATACCTGAAACTAAGAGAAGAGGTGCGGGTGAGATCCCCTCATCATCGATTCCAATTCCCACGTCGCGCTCTTGACGTCTTGATTTCTCCAAAGAATCTTGACCATAGGGATGGTCTTTCTCCGCAACACCCGCTCTTGAAAATCTAGAACACGAACAGGTTCTTCCATATAAGTAAGGTTGGGCTGAATCTGGGGTATCAAGTCGAGGACTTGACGATCATTACGAACACATTTTCGCAACTGGCTCACATGGAACACATCATGGACACCAGGGAAGGTCGCAGGCAATTCCAACCTATAAGCCGACACTCCGATGCGCTCAAGAATCTGGAAAGGTCCCACATACCGGGGGTCTAACTTGTGGTTCCTACCAAATTTTTTAACACCGGACATTGGAGAAACCTTCAGAAACACCAAGTCTCCAACCGCAAACTCCAAATCGACCCTTCGAAGATTAGCATATTTCTCATAGCGTTCTTGAGCCACACGAAGCTTTTCTCGAATATGAGTCAACACAATTCATCTCTTCAAGGGCTTCCGGACCTAACAACGACCTCTCACCAACTTCAGCCCAAAATAGTGGGGTTCTACAACGCCTCCCATACAAGGCCTCAAACAGAGCCATCTGCAGACTCTCTTGATAACTGTTATTATAAGCAAACTCCATGAGTCTGAGATGCTCATCGTAAGCACCACCATGATCCAAAATATAACACCTGATCATATCTTCTACGATTTGATTTACTCTTTCCGTCTGACCATTAGTATGAGGATGATAGGCGGTGGAATACCTTAAATCGGTACCCAACCCCTCCTGTAAACTCTTCCAAAAGCGAGACGTAAATCTAGAGTCCCGATCTGATATGATGCTAACAGGCACACCATGTAACCTGATGACCTCCTCAAGATATAACTCAGCTATCTTCTTCATCGAGTACCCAATCTTAAATGGAACAAAGTGAGCACACTTTGTCAATCTGTCGACTATCACCCAAACAGAGTCATGCCCACGGGGAGACTTTGGCAGACCGGTGATAAAATCCATTGAAATACTTTCCCACTTCCAACTTGGAATATCAAGCGGTGTCAACTTACCACCAGGCCTTCTATGATCAGCCTTAACACGCTGACATGTAAAACATACTGATACAAACTTTGCGATGTCGTTCTTCATCCCTGAACACCAAACAATTTGCTTCAGATCTTTATACATCTTTGTGAAGCCAGGGTGGTAGGCTACATTGGACCAATGAGCTTCAGCACAGATCTTAGCTCGAATATCGTCAAAGGCAGGGATGCAAAATCTACCCCGATACTTCAGGGTGTCCAACTCGTCCACAGAGAAATCGGGTAGCTCTCCCTTCACCGTTCTATTCCGGAGATGTAACAAGTCCTGATCATCCTTCTGATGTGCTCGAGTAAGGGAAATCCAAGTGGGTTCTTCTGCTTCTATACTTGCAGGCACAGTACTACTCCCAACCTCAATATCCAGCAACAAAAATTCTTCTATCAAGGACTGCACCGACAGATTAAAAATCTTAGCGGTCTTTCTACTCAAGGCATCGGCTACTACATTAGCCTTTCCTGGATGATAAAGAATTTCCACTTCATAATCTGCTACATATTCTAACTACTGACGTTGGCGCAGATTTAGCTCCTTCTGAGTGAAGACGTAATTCAAACTCTTATGATCAGTATAGATCTTGCACAATGCACCATGTAGTAAGTGTCTCCAAAGCTTCAGCTCATAAATTACGGCAGCAAACTTCCAAATCATGCGTAGGATAGTTTCTCTCATGGATCTTTAGTTGCCTTGGTGCATACACGATCACCTTACCATCTGGCATTAGAACACAACCAAGTCCGATGTGTGATGCGTCAACATACACAGCATACTCAACTCCTTCCGTAGGTAAGGTTAAAATCGGAGCAGTACATAATATCTTCTTTAACTCTTGGAAAGCCTCTTCGCACTTATCGCTCCAAATGAAAGCGGTATTTTTCTGAGTAAGTCTAGTTAGAGGAGTAGACAACACCGAAAACCCCTCCATGAATCTTCTATAATAGCCAGCCATGCCCAAGAAACTCATAATCTTCTTGGGTGTAGAAGGTCTCTCCCATTCCATCACGACAGAAATCTTGGTCGGATCTACCGAAATACCGCCCTTGCTTACAACATGACCAAGAAGGACACCTGGGGTAGCCAAAACTCACACTTGCTCAACTTCGCATATCGCTTATGCTCCCTCAAGGTCGACAAAAATAAAAGCAAATGCTGAGTATGATCCTCAGCATTGCGAGAATACACCAAGACATCATCCTCTAGACACGGTAAACCTACCTTGGTTTCCAGAACTGGAACCAAATAAGAAAACACCCAGAAGCTAAAAGCCTCCGAGCACATACCACAGAAATAACTGGAGAAGCCTGACGCGGATAACCATAACCACTCTTGGGTTGACCGTCGTCCATCTTGAAGTCCAAGCACTTAACCTTACACTGGGTAATAGAGTCATGCCTAGACAACCAGTACAGGCCTAAGACTACACAAAACCTTCCAGGTCTATCACCTTTAAATCAGCAACCACTAGAAAAACAAATAACTGAATCGGACAACCCTGAATATCTTCGTCCGATACCACAGAAGCACCAGAAGGAAACTTGACACAAAACACATCACCAACCTGATCGAGGGTCATACCATGATGCTCTACAAAGGGCCTAGCCACGAACGGGTGGGTAGCGACACAATCAAAAGGAACACGCGCCCAACGGTTCTTTACCTTAATTTACTTATAAAATCGTATACATACTTATTCAATCAATAACAAAACCAGATAGAACCTAACCTGAAATAACTTGTGTTGAAGACTGAGTTTCTTCTTCGGTCGTCGCGATCAGTTTAACTTTTCCTTTGTCTTGATTTTGTGGCAGCGGTAGAGCCCGAGGCGGGGCCGGCTGCAGTGGGGACTGAGCCTGGGGACACGAAGTATTCAGGTGTCCCTTCTGCCTGCAATGGAAGCAAGTCTTTTCCTTCAACTAGCAATGACTCACGTCATGTCCCTTCTTTGAGCAGAACGTGCACACCCAATCTACCTTGGGTACTCCTTGGATGGAGAGCACCCGCTGCTTCTTTTGAGTGGCACTTCTCTTGAAACACCTTTCGAAAAGGTGGCCAGGTCGACCACAGAAGCTACATATTTCTCCACTTTTCTTTTTTGAAAAAGGGACAGATGCATTAGAGCTTCCATGCTCGACACCCTTCCTCTTCTCTTTCCTCGGTATCATATCACGATCCTTAGCATATCCAATGGTCTCAACTTCAAGAGCAACTTCTACTGTCCTCGCATTAGTATCAGACTGGTAAGTATTGGCGAACTGCTGAATGTCATTTTGGAGACCGCCCAAGAAATCTTTAACCCTGTGCTCCTCAGCAGCTCTCAACTCAGAAGCAAACTTATTAAATTTACTGATCTCACTCTCATACCCAATCACTACGGTGGTTTGCTCACCAGGATGCTATCCTAAGGTGGTAGCCAACAATGCTTGCAACTGTGCTTGCATTGCCATGATCTGACCTGCCATGGTCTCCATGCTCTGGTGTACTTCAACAATCATCGCCTCACGACACGTACCTGACGACTCTCCCTCAGACTGGGGAGTCGACCTGGTCGTAACACGCTCATGCGACATTCTAAAAAAACACGTAACACCTCATTAAAACTCTAGCTTATACTAGGACTACACCACTTAGTTCAGACCATACTTAAAAGACACTTTCTTACGCTGCAACTTGCTCTGGGATTTTTATAATGATGCTATGTCCTACTTAGGATGATATCCTCTCATCCTATTGACTCTTGTGCCTATGACATGAATGCATGTATTCTTTATTATTATTATTTTTTGATTTAAAACCATGTGTGTACATATGTCATCCCGCAAATCTTTAGCTTGGCACGTTGTGCTTATGCAGTGTTATGATATGCATGATTGTGTTATGCATTCTAAAAAGGCCCTAATGCATGTTATGAGCAGCGTACGCATGAAAATGTTATGCATCCCATACTACATGACATTCTCATGCAACAAAAAGAAACGTGCTAGTTGCATTCATGTGGTGAGGTTATGCATCCCATACTACATAACCCTCACATGTTGCCCCTAAGGGGGATCCATATACAGACACATATTATGCATCCCATACTACATAATATGCCACATATACTTCATGTTATGCTATGAGTGTAGTGTTCGTGCTTCAGTCGAGACGTGCTGATGACATATTAGTGTGTGGAATGATATGATGCTAAACACCTAATACCAACAAGGAAAGGTTGCCAGACAAATTGTCAAGCAACCTCGCTTTGATACCAACTGTCACAACCCGCATTTTCACCGCAAATAAGGCTTATCAGAGTAAGGGAAAATACGCGTCATGATGCCACGTCAGCAGGAGATAACTGCGGACGCTCAGGCAGACAGCAAACTAATCATGAAGAAAGGTTCCTTTTAAGTTATTATAAGGAAAGTCAGTTAATTGTAGAAGTTAGCCGTATCCCTCGGCTTAGTGGCTCATCTAGTCCACGAATCAAAATATATTATACGCTGCAGAAAAATACTTGATTAGATTAACTCAAACATCCTACATGAGTAAAAACATCCCTAAAGGACAACTCATGCTATGCAAGACTCTAAATTTATTATAGTAGGGAAGATAGCTTTTACGGTCGCCAAAAATAACAAGTTAGAGTTTCAAATTATGCAATGCATGAAGTAGTAGTAGTAAGTTTTATAGTTTAAAATACCTAACATGCATTCCTAGCATAAATCCTCCCAGAGAGCAAGTAAAACATCCACTTTTAAATAAATGAGCAGCTAGCAAGTATCAACAACTAACAATCAGTGGGAGCCAACAAGCTGACACGAACCCACGTACAAAAGTATGTCTGAACTAGTAAAAACAAAACCAACAACAACCTACCTCGCTATAACGAGGCAACAACCACGACCAACACTGCCGCCAGAAATCCAACACTGGCACTGCTAACTGTTACAGCTCTGAACCTGAGGCATTCCAAAAATAGAATACCTCAGTAAGAAGGTACAAGTAGTGGCAGGAAAAGTAATAAGCCAAAATAAACAAAGGTCAACAGGGGTACCAACCCAAGACCAAAAGCTCTGAAGTAAAGTACAAAAGAAAACAGGGCATCAATAGGAAAAGAACTCCTTTGTGATTTTTCACGTCCACAAGGGTGCACCATATGCACAAGGCTATAAGGTGGCTATATGATTATTTCACCAGAAAGAAAAATACAAAAAAAACCTTATTAGGCACCTGTGGTCGACTCTACCCGAACACACGGGCGAAGGGGTCACTCTTGGATGCACCACCCAAAAACACAGGCGAAGTGGTCGCTCTTGGACACACCCCCCAAAAAGGCACGGGCGAAGTGGTCACTCTTGGATGCACTACCCAAAAATACGGGCGAAGTGGTCGCTCTTGGACACACCCCCCAAAAAGGCACCAAACAGATATATAATCCGTCTAACTGCGAGGGAGTCTCATACTCTCCACCATACACTGTAGATATCCAAAAACCAGGTAGACTTCCATAGGGCACTAATGAAGGTGACAAACACTGCAGAGGTGGAATCGTCCACCAACTCTCGCATTTAAGGACCCAAAGAAACCACAACAGAAATTATCTCAGGATTTGGCTCGACAGATTCTACTTGGCATTTCTGGACTCGAGACGCGGTTGATCAACCCTTAGGAACGATTTATAACCTTAATTAAACTCTAAAATGTTTGATAACGATAACTAAGGTACTTAAACCATCGCTAAACACTTCAAGAATGATTAAACATAAATAGACAAGATCGAGTTTAGCACGACAAAACATCATAACGACATGTGATCAACAGAGCGGTTAATAATATCAATAATTTGGAAGAATAATTGTAGAAAATGTTAGGGGACATGAAAAACATAGTCGTTAACATCGAATCGGACAAGGAGAAACGAGGAGAACCCACCACTTGCCTTGGTTTTACCGGAAAAGTCCACCGAATCACTCCACGTCGTAGATCGGGGCAAAAGGATGCGGGAGAGGTTGAGATCTAGACAAAAATGGTGGAAAAGGGATTAGGGCCGAAAAACCCTAACGAAAAAAAACTCAAGGAATGGGTAAGAAATTACCACGATAGCGTAGCTCTCGGCGAGAGCTTTCCGGATCTAAGTTCGGTTGAAGATTTCGAGCACCGGAGAACCGTCGGCGGCCACCGGAAGATTCACGAAAAAGAAACTCTCTCTCTCGCTCACTGCTCTGGTTCGGGAGAAAAATAACGGAGAATATGAAGTTTGGTTCTAAAACCTAAGTCCAAGAATATATATATATATATATGTTTATAAAACATTTTATCAAAAACGGTTTATTTCGAGCGGTTTTGTGGGAACACAAACTAGAGGTCTAGGATGACTTCAAATCAAAACTTTGTCAACATGAAAGTTGTAGATCTCGTCGAGGCGAACAAATTTCATGTTGACCATTGTTCGATACGATGTCATTTTGACCCTCAAAATGGTTTCTAAACACAGACAGAAACAGCTCACTCGAGTGGCAGCATACCTACTCGAGTAGCAACATACCTACTCGAGTAACAGCATACCAACTCGAGTAGTAACATACCTACTCAAGTAATAACATACCTACTCGAGTAGTAACATAATATACACGAGTAGAGGCTCATTACTCGAGTAAAAACATGACTTACTCGAGTAGAAGCAGCATATACTCGAGTAGCAGCTCACCACTCGAGTTATAGCGTAAAAAACGGAATTAGGGGTTTAAAACGACCTCAAATCGAAACGTGGTCAACATTAAAGTTGTAGATCTCGTCGAGACGAACAAATTTCATGTTGACCATTTTTTGATACAACGCCGTTTTACCCTCAAAATGGCATCCGAGTAAAATCTAAAACGGGCTAATCGAGTAGAACCATAGCTTCTCGAGAAGACTAAGCACGGAAGCCCAAACGAGCGCCGAATTAAACAAAACTTGCACCGAATGCGAACACCAATGGTACAAATCTAACGGCGAAATGAAAACCAGAATCTGACGAGCCATTCCCGAGATATTAATCTTCGAAGTATACGACGAACATAAACAATCCAAAACTTCAATCGCGCGCCGAGACTCCAAAATTGCTCGGATTGCGATGAAACTTGACGAGCAAGTCCAAATTACTTAACTTAAATTCCAAATGAAAACTCTTCCCATTACAACAAGAATTCGGCCTACTCGACCACACGGACGCAAAATTGCCTTAACGACATTGCGCCGTCAAATCGACGTTAAAATTAACGCCACGACGTCATAAATCTGACGTTCCCAAACAAATAAAATCATCGAAAAATCGGGGGCGTTACACGTGGCGCCGCGTGAATCCTCACCTATTTTTGGAGTTTTAACCAATCAAGTTTTTGGCGTCGTTGCCGGGGATATTCATGTCGTTATTTTGAACCCTGGAAATCTATTAATTTTTCCTATATTTATATATATAACAAAAATTAAAAATGGCCAACAAAAATATAATAATAATAATAATAATAATAATAATAATAACTATAAAAAATTTACAAAATTATAAAACAAAAAAAAATTTGAAAAACTTATAAAACTAAAATTTTTTTGAAAAACCTTAAAAACTAAAAATTTTAAAAAACTATAAAACAAAAAAAAAACTAAAAACCAAAAAAATGAAAAAAAAACTTAACAACAAAAAGTAATTTATTTTCATTATTTTTATGAAAAAAAAACTATAAAACAAACAAAACTAAAAAAATTCGAAAAAATAAAAAAACATAACAAAAAAAATAAGTAAAACATATATTTTCATTATTTTTATGAAAACAAAACAAAAAAAAACTAAAACACATACCTAAAAAATCAACTAAAAAATAAAAAATCTAATGTAAAAAAACAAAACACAAAACAATAATTATTTGATTTAAAAAAAAATAATGTATATATTTTGCTTATTTTCTTTTCACTTGTTTTGCTACGACGCGCTTCCCATTTTTGTGCGCGATAGGGGAGCGCATTTCTGTACACGCTCAAAAGCTAAAACGTTAGCTTCGAGTCGCACACACCTGCCCCCTGCCGCCCGCATATCTTTTAGCCGAATTTATCTTTTTTCGATTTTATCATATTCTCTTTTGCATCTTTTCTTTTCTTTTAATAATGCAGGGATTTAATTGGGCATCCCGAACTCGTCTAAGGGAAGCTTCTACCTTCTCTTTTTCTTTTTGTACTTATTATATTTTGTATATTACCTGTTCCGCATACTTAGATTACAAAATTGGGGACAATGTTGTGTTTAAGTATGAGGATGTTTTCCTATTCTGCATTTTTTATTCTATACTCATAAAAATACAAAAAAAAATTACAAAAATTAAAACCTGAAAAAATTTTCCTTGTTTTTTTTATTATCATAAAACTCAAAAAAATCATAAAACACAAAAAATTCACAAAAAAAACTTATAAAACATCAAAAAATTCATAAATATTTTTCTTTTACTTTGTAAATACTTTTTAAATATAAATCTCTCCCCCCCCCCTTTTTTTTATAAAAGCTCGCTTTTTAGCATCCCCACGGCGTTCGACTCATCAATCCAACCACTCAAATAAGGGTCTATTCGCGGGCTGACTTCGAGTTTTTACTTTGTACATTATTTAAAAATAAAAACAAAAAAAAAATTTTATCTCTTTCCCCCACTATCTCCTTTGTAAATAACACTTCTTTCTCTCCTTATTCTTGTAAATTACTTATCAAAATATACTAAAACATCAAAAAATTATAAAACCAAAAATTCCTAAAAAAAATAAGAACTCTAAAAATTCAACAAAAAAATTCATAATCACAAAAAAATACAAAAAATGATAAAAACCCTAAAATCCCAAAAATATTTTGTTAATTATGTAACACACAAATTGAATATCTCAATTCTTAATTTTCCTGCTATCCAAAAATTTTGTTTTGAGTTTATTTATGTGTGAATTTTATTAATTCTCTGTTTGCTATTCGTTTGTTAATTATTGATTGAAAAATTTAAATAGCCGGGTTTAAGTTTTAAAGAATTCATTATGCTTTGTTAAAGATAGCGAACTCGTTTTAGGCACTATTTCTAATTTTTCATTAATATGAACACGTATATTATGTTAGGAAATAACGACTATAGAATTCAATTATACTTACTTTTAGCTTTCTGAATAATTGGAACGTATAATTTATTAAGGTTGCACTCAAACATTTATAAGATTAAAAATCTAGTTTTCTTTTCTCCCCTTACTTATCGTGACCTACTTGGCATGATAAAAATTTTATCCTTAAAAGATCCTATGTCAATGAGAATAAGATTTCGTTCCGTAAACATAGAAACCCAATAATTTAAAAAGATTATCTGTTATGGAGTAAGAGAATAAAATTCACTACTCCTACACATATACATTGGGTTAATTTTATTCTAATGAAGTTAAAAAACAAAAATCATATTAGGAAAATAAGATTTCATTTTCCTAATAATCCAAAAAAATGGAGGTTCGAGAAAAAATTACCTCACCTCAAAAATCAAAACCCTCTTCATAAACCAATATCAATCCCCTTAGCCAATTTCACGATTCTAAAATTAATTCAAAAATTTATTTGAGAGCATAATTAGTAAATTATATTATTTCCAGTAACACTCCTATAAGCTAGAGTTCATATAATTCCAAGCTATTTTCAGTAATCTAACCATTACAATTATTGCCTTCTATTTAATTACATCAAGAAGTCTTTTGGCCAAAACTTTTGCGCTATTTAAATCATCTACATAATTTTAGGACTTAACTCTTACACCCCGTATGTTTATTTAGATCCCTCTTATAATTAATTAAGCGGTAGCTAAACTTAGGATTTATTTTATTCCTTATATGTTCATCTCCAACTTTTGCTCTGTAATAGCAAAAGCTTAAGTATGAGGGTATTTGATGAATTATAAATATGGCTATTTTTATGTACATTACTTAACTCGTTTTCATTTATTTTTGTCATTTTTACTTATTTTTATTCAATAAAATGCTCCTATTTTTGTAAATATTTTACTAACTTATTTTATTTTATTTTTCAGGAAAAAAATAAAAATCTGCAAAAAATTGCCAAGTCACGCCCGTGACTTATTGGTCACGGCCGTAACCAGGCCGTGATTCGTCAAACCCATGGAATCAGCGAATTTTAAAGCGAAATTTCCGGTCGACGATTTCCGATCGACAATTTCAGCTCGACAAATTCCGATCGACGATTTCAGCTCGACTTTCCGTTCGACGATCATCGACACCTCTGCGACACGCCTTGAGTCACGCCCGTGACCTAGGGCCTGGCCCCTGTTCTCGCTCAACGAAATTCTGTTCGACGATTTCCGCTCGACAAACTCGCGCTCGACGATTCTCCAGTAGCTCGACGATTTTTGAACTCGACACTTTCCGCTCGACGTTTGTCGAGTGTCGACACCAACCGACATGCCCAGAGTCACGTTGTGACCTGGGGCATAACTTATCCACCTGGCCGACAAGACCCGCACGATGACTTTTGACGCACCATGCCCAGATCCACCTCCTCGACACGCCCAGCATCACGCCCGTGACCTGGGGCGTGACCAATGCGAGACCGATACGTGTCCACCCCAAAGTCCACTTTTCCGTCAAATCGACGGCCGCATTTTGTACAGTGCTGACACGCCCCCCTACACGCCCGTGTTAGGGGGCGTGTACTTTGATTTGTTTTCTCTATAAATACCAGCTTGCTGTAAGAGTTTTTGTTCCCCTTTTGGGTTCTATTTTGTATAGGGGAAATGTTGTATGGATGCTTCCAAGGTGATGCAGGCTACGTCTCCTGACGAGCTGCAATGGACAAAGACACCCACTTGTTCTCACTCATTTCAATTCTACGCTCGCACAATTTAAACGCAGCGCACCTGATTCACAATAATATCAATCTAATGCTAACGCACGGGTTCGCTACACCCTTATAGATCAAATAGAGGCGATGAACCAATATTCTCTCAAGCGAAATGGATCGACCCGATCCGTTCGAGCGTGTGTTGTAACAAAAGAGATCCACCAAAAGTAAACGATTCGGAAATGGTAGATCTCTCCCAACAAAAAGAAAACAAGGTCCTCCAATCTTCACGAACTTAAAATAGATCAAAAGAAGATAACAATATCGTTCGGATCAAAACCACGATGAATTCAAAAATTCGGAAGCAACGCCAAAGAAAACCACCACAAGATCTATCTAAGAGGGAATCACACAAGAGTAGTAATTTTCGTTACCCCAATCGGAATAGATGATTCCGATGAGAAATGGTTCGCTCTTCCACGGCTCCGCCGGAGTCACGCCGAACGGAGAGAAACTCATCCACCTTCCTTGCTTCATGTCGGAGAAGGTTCGTCATCGCCGAAGTTGTTGTCCTTGACCGAAATCACCCAAGGAGGGGGAAAGGATGTTGGCTGAATTCTTCAAGGAGAGGAGTTATTTGATTTGTTACTCGTAGTGGAGAAGAGAAAGGATTTTGTGGAGAAGACGAGAGGAGGGAGGAGAGGGGAAGAAGATGAGGCCGGCGGCCAAGAGAGGAGGAGAAACAAGGAGGGGCCAAAATTTGCCTTAGAGGGAAAGAGGAAAGAGGGGGAAAATTCAAAACTTGAATTCTAGATTTTTTTCTTTTCATTCTTCCCTTAAATCATTCATAAACATGGCCTTTTATAGCATACACCACTCAATCTCCTCCATTTAAATAAAATAAACACATGATTGTTATATGCACCCATCATAAACATGATATAACAAATACAATAACTAAATGCATGAAATAAAAACTCTCAAATTAAAACAATGCAACAAGAAAATTAATAAATATAATATAATAATATAATTATTAAATTATTGTCGCGACGTTGGAGTTGTAGCGGCGATGACGTTGTAGTGAAATTATTGTCGCGACGATGACGTTATAGCAGCAATGGTGTTGTTGCAAAATAATTGTCACGGTGATGGTGTTGTAGCGGCGATGGCGTGCATCAAAATTATTGTTGCGGCATCGTCCATCTGAGTCTTCAAACGTAGGGTTGTGGCGACGATCAACATAATGCATGGACCCGGCGTCGCCATGGAGCTCGCCAAAGAACTCGTTAGTACCATCTGCAACGTCATCACGAACAAATGGAGGGACATCATCGCCACCAATCGAACGGTCACGATCATCACGAGCAAATGGCGGGACAACGTCGCCATCAATCCTCCCCCACTCAAAATTACTCATCTCCGATGAGTGGCCCGTGAGGGGACAACAGTCAAAAGCAACAGCAACATGGGGCAAATCTAGCCCCACAATCCAATTGGTAGTAGCGGGATCATGCCACATCAAATAGCACCTATCAGACAAAATGAAGTTCTTCGGGAACCTTGGAAGAGCATTAGTCAAAGAAGGTGGAAAAGTTTTGACATCAACATTCAACATACCTCCAATGGAAACCGTAAGAGAGAGCGATCCAGGACCCAGCTCACCCCTCAACCCATTAGAAAACATAGTGGACGAAATAAACGGAGAGGCAGATAATTCAAGTGGTGGAGAAACATAAGGCGTTAAATCCGAAACATTGAAAATGGGGTATATACCCCAATCGGTGGGTATCTCCAAAAGATAAGCATTTTCTCCTAACCTCTTTAAAATTCGGAAAGGACTAGCTCGCCAATTCGCTAACTTTTTTAGGGAGCCCGAAGGCAACCGTTCAGGAATGAGACTCGCCAAGACCAAATCATCAACATTAAAGTGAGATACTCTTCTATGTACGTTAGCATTAGATTTATAAAATGCATGTTGGGTGGTTAACGTTTCATGAATGTGCTTATGTAAATTGTGAATTTGGAGCCTGAATTCTTGTGCAAAATCACTTGATTTATACGTTGGACGTAACGAAACTAAATCAGGTGGCATTGGTGCTAAATAGTTTAATTGATTTAATTTATATTGAAAGTTTAGCGGACACAAACCAATGGGCACACACATCATGAAATCTGAAATGGGCACAATAGGCGACCTCATCGTAAGCATAAAATCAGAGAATTGATTATTCATAGGACGTCTGAAGGATACAAAACTACAAAAATTTGTGATAGGACTGAACACGAATTCTATCTACTGACTAATACCTATCTTACGAGACCTGCCCAACAGAGGGGTTACTAACGTAGACAATACCAACTATCTTGGACTAGATATAATAAATTTGTGTCCTAAAAATATATGCTAGTTGGGTCAATGGAGCGGGAGGGAGGGTTGGTAAAATCACACCCAGGAGAGAATCAAAATCATCATGAACTTCATACAATGGAGACAACATCAAAGGATGCTCATCTGGGTCTACATCAATAACGTCATCCAAAAGGACAACTCCCTCGCTAGAAAATTCTTCCAACACACTAGATATGTCATCCAAATCAAAATCAATAAAGGTCTCAGAAATGGGTAAAATCGAACCCGGCAAAATTTCTAATTCATATTGAGTTTCAGACAATGATGATAACATCAAAGAAATATCTTTTGGGTTCTCAGCGCTAAAGTCATCCAAAAATAACCTTCCCTCATAAGGTAAATCTTCCAACACTGTAGGTACATCTACTAACTTAGAATCATCATAATATTCCTCAGCTACCATAAGTGACGGATTATGAATAACGTCGAGGGTAGAATGAGTAATCCTGTGGGGTGACACTTCAGAGGGGAGTTCCTCTTCCATGTCACTGGGGTAACCAAACTCCTCGTCATCACTAAGCTCATCAATTAAGTCGGTCTCACCCACAGTGGCAGGCTCAGTCTTAGACACTACCGCAGACTCATCAGGACAGTCAACAACTAGATCAGGCAGCTCAGGAGGCGACTCAAAAAGAACTACGGGCGTATTCGGAATAGGACGCACAATAGAGCCAAGATCAGATACACCACTAAACTCACATGTCGTAATAATTTGTCTACTCCTACAGATAGGACTACTCTCACCATGCGGGCTCATGGAAGTCCTAGCAGTCACTTGTACAGAACTAGGGATAGGGGACCTCACCTTTTCCTTTCCTTCATAGGTGGGTGCATGTATGTTATGGGTAGCTCTACCAACCTGGGGAAAGGGTCTATACTGAGGGACTATGTCACTCCAATCATCAGATATGGGTCTAGTGCACTGGCGTAACGTAGCCACTTCATCAAACATCCATGCAGGAGCATACTGATCGGTGAGGAGGCTCTTCATGATCGCCCAGCCTATAGAAGACCCAATACATCTTTCCTCGTTGAAGCAAAAAGTCTGGGCTCGACCCACTAACTGCTTGCTCGCCACTGGGATCTTGTGGAGGTTCCATAGACAAAGACACTCGAAATAACGTTCCATCCCAACAACCCAATTAAGGAAGATCTGAGGACCTCCCAATCCATCGTAGGTCGGTGCAACATTCCTAGAAGACCTAAAAACATTAACTTCTCACTCAGGGAGACAGTTCAGATGATAGTGGGGTTGACTAGGGGGTGGTGGTGCCGCTTGGTTAGCCTTTAGTTGCCTAAACAAGTCCTTACTCTCATCCATTATAGGTGAATGAACATGTTTCCTAACATTCGACATGGATCCAGAAGATTTGAATCGGGAAACGTTAACATCATGGGCCATTTTAGTGGTGACGGGACAGAAAATTTTCTACTCGAATCTGGTGCACTTGCGCAATGGAATAATGACTCTGATCCTATATAATTATAATAGATGGAATTTTTCCCGCTAAACCACTAATGCAATGAATAATTTTTTTTGTATTTTCTAACTCAAAAAAATATGAGGTTGATTAAATTTTTTTTTTTGAAAATTTGACTGAAAAATAAGAAATTTACACCGCTATTGGCAGACCACAAATATATTTTTTTTGTTAAATTTTCAAATAAACGAACTAGAAACATACGTGCCGACGTGCAAATAAAAGGGGGAGGGTGTCAGTTAAGAAATTGATGTGAACCTCGCTTTGATACCAAATTGATGCAGGCTACGTCTCCTGATGAGCCGCAACTGACAAAGACACTGACATGTTCTCACTCGTTTCAATTCTACGCTCGCACAATTTAAACGCAACGCACCCGATTCACAATAATATCAATCTAATATTAACGCACGGGTTCGCTACACCCTTATAGATCAAAAAGAGGCGATGAACCAATATTCTCTCAAGCGAAATAGATCGACCCGATCCGTTCGAGCGTGTGTTGTACCAAAATAGATCCACCAAAAGTAAACGATTCGGAAATGGTAGATCTCTCCCAACAAAAAGAAAACGAGGTCCGCCAATTCTCACGAACTTAAAATAGATCAAAAGAAGATAACAATATCATTCGGATCAAAACCACGATGAATTAAAAAATTTGGAAGCAACGCCAAAAAAGACCACCACAAGATCTATCTAAGAGGGAATCACACAAGAGTAGTAATTTTCGTTACCCCAATCGGAATAGATGATTCCGATGAGAAATAGTTCGCTCTTCCACAGCTCCGCTGGAGTCACGCGGAACGGAGAGAAACTCGTCCACCTTCCTTGCTTCACGTCGGAGAAGGTTCGTCGTCGCCGAAGTTGTCCTTGGCCGAAATCACCCAAGGAGGGGGAAAGGATGTTGGTTGAATTCTTCAACTAGAGGAGTTCTTTGATTTGTTACTCGTAGTGGAGAGGAGAAAGGATTTTGTGGAGAAGATAAGAGGAGGGAGGAGCGGGGAAGAAGATGAGGCCGGCGGCCAAGAGAGGAGGAGAAACAAGGAGGGGCCAAAATTTGCCTTAGAGGGAAAGAGAAAAGAGGGGTAAAATTCAAAACTTGAATTCTAGATTTTTTTTTTCATTCTTCCCTTAAATCCGTCATAAACATGGCCTTTTATAGTCTACACCACTCAATCTCCTCCATTCAAATAAAATAAACACATGATGGTTATATGCACCCATCATAAATATGATATAACAAATACAATAACTAAATGCATGAAATAAAAACTCTCAAATTAAAACAATGCAGTAAGAAAATTAATAAATATAATATAATACTATAATTATTAAATTATTGTCGCGACGATGGCGTTGTAGCGGCGATGACGTTGTAGCGAAATTATTGTAGCGACGATGACGTTATAGCAGTAATGGTGTTGTAGCAAAATAATTGTCACGGTGATGGCGTTGTAGCGGCGATGGCGTTCTTCAAAATTATTGTTGCGGCATCATCCATCAGAGTCTTCAAACGTACGGTTGCGGTGACGATCAACATAATGCATGGACCCGGCGTCGCCATGGAGCTCGCCAAAGAACTCGTTAGCACCATCTGCAACGTCATCACGAACAAATGGAGGGACATCATCGCCACCAATCGAACGGTCACGATCATCACGAGCAAATGGCGGGACAACGTCGCCATCACAAGGTCTATGTAAGGGATATTTCTCCCCCTATCCTTAGTTTTATTTTCGTTCCTTTGTAACCAGTGTTTTTAGTTAATAAAATTTGTTTTTTTTCTTCTCTTGGCATGACTTTGGAATGGATCTATGAAACTTTTTTTTATGCAATCTTATCTTCTTTCTTATTTTAACTTAGCTTTTTTCATCTTTTTAATACGCGTGTGTGCGTGTATGATGCTATAAATTTTTGTCATCTTTATTGATAGGTAGTTGCTTTCATCGTCATAGTTTAGCTTTTCCGTTCATATCTTGTCCATTCTTATGAGTTTATAAAAATGATTTAAAACTATTTTTTTATCTTTTTCACTAGTTTTGTTCATTTTTATCTATAAAATTTTTTACTCCTTTTAATTTTATTATCGCTTTTCTAGTATTTTTATAAAATCATTAGAATGGAAATATAACATTTTTAATTTTTCATGCACTTAGTTTTTTTTTATTTTAAACTTCTGCTTATTTAATTTTTTTGTTCTCTTTTTATGCATTTCTACCGCATTATAGCGGTAGAAATGTATTCGTTTTAATTTTTCGATCATTTCCATTTTTGCGTTTTATTTTTCGAAATGCAGTTATTTTAATTTTTAGGTAACTTAGTTTTTTTTTCATTTCTGTACGTGTGTGCATTTATTTCCATCTACTCGTTAAGAGTTAAATAACGCATTGTTTTTTTTTCATTCAGTAGATTGTGTGAGTTTTTACTTTCCTGCAGTGTGCGTGTGTCTACTTTATGTCGAGAGTGTGTGTGCGTGTGTTTTACGTTCCTGTAGAGTGAGTGTGTTTACTTTATGTCGAGAGAGTGTGTGCTTGAGTTTTACTTTTTGTCGAGTGTGTGCATGAGTTGCATTTATTTTGTCATACTCATTTGAGTAGGACTTGCTTTATTTTCTCCCGCCCATGCATTTGCAACGGGACTCGCACTTTACTGCTTTCATTTCAGTTCTACTCGTTTGAGTAGAACATGCAATTTTCAGCTTTCCATTACAGCTTTCCTTTACTTCTTTCATTTACTGCTTTCCTTCTCTGCTTTATTTTCTGCTTTTTCTCGTTGCCGTCCCCATTCCAATGAGTGGCTAATCATTTTAGCCCTCAGTATCGAAGAACATTGGGATAAATAAAATAGCTTTAAATAATTAAAGATCCTTATTTTCTAATTAATTAAAATTACTTAAGTTTTGCCCGGGGTTAATGATGCGTAGAACCACATATCGATGTGTGGGCCATATTTCCGTTTTCCATATGGTAGCCGAGAGGCCGTGCGTATGGACAGATCACCCGTTGGTAAAGAGAGTTCCGCAATAACCCACGAGAGAGGAGGCGCACCAACTCTACCGGATTGGGTTCCCCACCAAATAGCGGGGTTCTTAGCGTAATGCGGGCATTAATAGGAATCCTTCGTTAGACTAACGTTCGGTAGAATAGTCTTAGCGTTCAGGTGAGCGATAGTCCTAGAGATAAGTGAGCTCATTCTAGTGGAACCTCCACGGCCAAGTTTTCGCCTTAATTAATTTGAAATTTAGGATCTTTTTTTATTAAAAGTTTATTTTAGTTCAAATTATATTCGATGCGGTCGCGCTAAGCTTATCATCGGCTTCATCTTTATTGCTTTCATTTTCTGTTTTTCTGTCTTACTTTTTGCTTTTTTGTATATATAAAAATTATCCCGACAAGATAATCATCGGTAAAATAATAATCCCCTCCAGGGAAGTGTAGAAATAATTGAACCGACCCCGAGAACAATACGACCTCGATATTCCACCCGGAATATCATGTACTCCTCACGTTAGGTACACTTGCCTCCTTTCGTTAAAACTCGATCACAACTTTTTTATATCCAAAATAAATAAATACGCGCACCCCATTTTCAAAATAAAAAACCACTTCCGCTTTTCTACTTAAATAAACAACCAGGGGCGCCGCGTGAATCCTCACCTATTTTTGGAGTTTTAACCAATCAACATCATCGAGTGTTTTCCAGCACCGTCAGCTAGGTGAGAGCCTGACAGCGGGATCTGCTCGGGGTCCAAGGTTGACACCGAGTGACTTTCAGCCCTGTCAGCTAGGTGAGAGCCTGACATCGGGATCTGCTCGGGGTCCAACGCTGACACCGAGTGAGTTCCAACCCTGTCAGCTAGGTGAGAGATTCACAGCGGGATCTGCTCGGGGTCCAAGGCTGACAACGAGTGACTTCCAGCCCTGTCAGCTAGGTGAGATCCTGAAAGTGGGATCTGCTTGGGGTCCAAGGCTGACACTGTAACACCTTCTATCCTTCGCATAGCATATAGGTGTAGGTCCGGCAGGGGCTCAACGACATATACCACAGATAGATCGGGTTGTTACTCAATGGAAACCATCCAACTAATATCAACGTCCTACACAGAGCATTCTAGCGGAAGCAATTAAAATTGTTGCATTAATAAAAAACCCAACACTAGCATGAATGTCCACAACAAATACACAAGTACTGGTCTTATGGCCTTACAATTATTTTCCTCAAATTACATGTTTTTCAAACCTCGTCACGCAGGACGGCCTTACATGAATAAAAGAAAACACTCAAAATTAGGCCTTCAAGGCCCGGCTCAGCAACTTGGGCTTTAGCCCGCTATTTACCGCTCGGCTCTGCATCACCTGCAAGCACAATCCAAAGCAACGGTGGCAAACCAAAGCAACTGTCAGCAATGCTGACCAAATTATAACGATCCCTCCCCAAATTCGGGGCGGCGATGCTCCTTCCCTGCACTTTATTAGCATAACCAAGCAGTATATATATACATTTCATCACAGGCATTGGCACGCACGACCACACGCCCCGTGCACTCATGGAGAATTCTCGGTGAACTGATCAATGCCACGTCAATTTAAGCCATAGACACCCCGGTCTCACCACCGCCACTTTGACAGCCAAACTATGAGCATTTTGTCTTCCCAGCATGGGTCACGTCAATTTAAGCCATAGACCGCCGAAGACCCTTATCTATGCCAACGGCTCACACCGAATGACATAGAACGGGTATGGTTCTGTCTAACCCGTGCTCACATCGCAACGACAATTTAAGCCATATGTGCGGGTCAAACTTCTCCCGAGTCCCGTTTCGTTTACACACTTCACATAACCCGGTTATGTTCAAGTTGGCTCCCAGGCCACCAAGTTGGCAGAATCATGCATCTGCCCATTTTTCCGGGTGCACCGTGGAGTTAATCCCCAAGGCTCCCGATTGCAATCTACCCCATAGAAAACCCGAAAACAAACATTCGCATGTGACTCTTCTCTGGCCATTTATGGAATGCAACATCACCGATGTAGACCAACTTGTCCGGGTAGGCTTCATACATCATGCCTATATCTGTTCTCGATTACAGACTCTACATGTACACAATGGGGACTATTCATATCTTCTCGAAGGAACGCCTCAACTCACCGCAAACTCGCGAGAGCGGGCTTCCTATGGAAAGGAAAAGAAGAGCTTCACATGCTCGAGTAGAGAATCATTACCCTAGCATTCTTCCTTGGCACCATGGAAAAGTATGCGGATGAAAAGCACCGCCCTCTCCTTGCCTCCATAGATCTGAAGTCGGTTCGCGATTTGGAGCTCCGAAGCTCCGCCGGCGACAGGATCTAGACTTCTTCTTCCTCGTTCCTCTCCCCTCTCTCTAGAACTTAGACAGAGAACCAGCGAATAGAAGTTGAGGGTTTTGAAACCCTACACTCGGGTATATCCCAATAGGAATAACCTCCAGCCGTCGGATCCCAACATAAAGAAATGTACGGATACGATCCGGGTCTGACAAGGAAGAACTGGGCCGAACACGGCACGGTTCACAAACAGGAGCAGGACACGTCTGTGACAAACTCAAACTGTGACGGGATATGTAGCCAAGACCCTGCCAAGACCCCTGTGTCGACACTCTGTGTCGACACTCTATGTCGACACTCTGTGTCGACACAACACACCCTGTGTCGACACTCTGTGTCGACACATCATGCCCTGTGTCCACACAGCAGGCCCTTTGCCGATACAGCAGGCCCTGTGCCGACACAGCAGGCCCTGTGCCGACAAAGCAGGCCCTGTGCCGATATAGCATGCCCTGTGCCGACACAGCAGGCCCTGTGCCGACACAGCAGGCCCTGTGCCGACACATCAGGCCCTGTGCCGACACTGCAGGCCCTGTGACGACACAGCAGGCCCTGTGTCCACACAGTAGGGACTGTGCCGACACAACAGGCCCTGTGCCGACATAGCAGGCCATGTGCTGACACAGCAAGCCTTGTGCCGACACAGCAGGCCCTGTGCTGACACAGCAGGCCCTGTGCCGACACAGCAGGCCCTGTGCCGACACAGCAGGCCCTATGTCGAGACAGCATGCCCTGTGCCGACACAGCAGGCCCTGTGCGGACACAGCAGGCCCTGTGCCGACACAGCATGCCCTGTGCCGACACAGCAGGCCCTGTACTGACACAGCAGGCCCTGCGCCGACACAGCAGGCCCTGTCTCGACACAGCAGGCCCTTTGTCGACACAGCAGACTCTGTGACGACAAAACAGACTATGTCAAACACGCCATACCCGCGAAGGACACGTCCTATGACACGGCCGTGTCCCAGGCCATGTGACCCCTGCCAAATTCCAAACTTTGCTCAAAATGCCTCCTGTCGCTCTTTTGAGTTTCGGGGTGTTACAATTCTCCCCCTCTTAAAAGAATTTCGTCCCCGAAATTACATAAAGTAAAGATAAGCATAAAACTTAAACGGTACACGAGCAAAACAACTCCTGGTACTCCTCATGCATAGTCTGCTCTCGCTCCCAAGAGAGCTCCTCCCGACCGCAATTGTTCCAACGGACCTTGACCATCCTGATCTCTTTATTGTGTATCCTCTTGACTTCCGAGTCCTCAATACGTACAGGTTTGACCTTCGTCGTCAACCCATTATCAACCGGAACTTGATCGACCGCGATCACTTGCGTAGGCTCCTACACCGCCTTCCATAGCACTGATATATGGAATACATCATGTAGACCACTAAGCTCCACTTACAGCTTCAACTGGTACGCTGCTTCACCAATCCGCTCTAGAACCTTAAACGGTCCATGGTACCTCGGGCTTAGCTTATTCAAGCACCGCACCCGCAAGACACCCTTGAACGGCTTGATCTTCAAGTACACCCAATCGCCAACAGCGAACTCCACGTTCCTGTGCTTGGCATTATAGTACTTAGCCTGGCGGTCCTGAGTGATTAGCAACCTCTCCTGAATGGTTTTCACTAAAGAAGTAGCATCCTCTACCTCTTGTCGCTTGTACAATTTTGACTCGCCCGTTTCCAACGAAGACAATGACGTGCGACATCTTCTACCATAAAGGGCCTTGAAGGGCGCCTTTTGTATGCTTTCCTGGTAGCTATTGTTGTACGCGAACTCCGCCAAGTATAGGTGGTATTCCCACTGCTTTCCAAAGTCCAGGACACACATGCGAAGCATGTCTTCCATCGTCCTATTGACTCTCTCGGTCTGCCCATCCGTTTGTAGATGAAAGGCTGTGCTAAAACTCAGCTTTGTCCCCAACATCTGCTGCAACAGCCTCCAATCATTGGACGTGAACCGCCCATCTCGATTACTCATGATGCTGCGGGGCACACCATGAAGCCGCCCAATATTATCCACATACAGCTTTACAAATTTATCAACCGGATCATCCTTCCTATGCATTGTTCCCCTTTTGCGACTTAGCAACCCGTGCACAAAGTCCATAGTAATGTTGTCGAACTTCCACTCCGGAATAGGCAAGGATTTCAAGAATCCTCCTGGCTTTTGGCACTCCGCTTTCACCAAGGCGCAAGTTTGACACTTCTCCACATATAGCGCCACATCCTTTTTCAGTCCTGGCCACCAGAAAAATTTCTTAACATCGTGGTACATCTTCATGCTCCCCAGGTGAATTGAGTACTTGGTATGATACAACAATTCCACCTGCAAATTTCCCATGTTTGGGAAGCACAGACGATCGTCCTTCCAAAGTAATCCATCCTCCACAACGAATTGGGAATTTGATCATCCAGAGCCTCTATCATGAGTTGCTTCATGTGGACATCCATATCCAAAGCTACCGAATCCGATCAGCTAGGTCATACTGGACTTTAGTCCAATTCAATAATGCTTCAGCACTTGACTGCTTATCCATGCAAAAGATCTCCAACGCCTCCAACTCCCGAACCAACCGCTCGTCATGGAGCGACAGCCAATTGGCTTGAGCTGGGGCCCGACGACTCAATGCGTCCGCGACAGCATTGCCTTTACCAGGCACTTAGTGGATCTTGAATGTATACTCCCCCAGGAACTCTATCCACCTACACTGCCGCATGTTCAGATCTATCTGATCCAGCAAATATTTCAGGCTCTTGTGATCGATGTAGATATCAATCTTCATACCTTACAAATAATGTCTCCATAGCTTCAAGGCAAAAATCACGGCAGCTAACTCCAAGTCGTGAACCAGATAATTCCTCTCATGCACTTTCAGCTGTCTCGAGCCATATGCTATAAAGCTTCCATGTTGTAGTAGCACGCCACCCAAACCACTGCCCGAAGCATCGCTATAAATCTCAAAACTTTCGGTCCCACACGGCGAAGTAAGAACTGGCGCCGTGGTCAACTGACACTTCAACTCCTTAAAAGCTTGCGCGCACTCCAGCATCCAAACGAACTTCTGCTCTTTCCTCGTCAAAGTAGTGAGAGATAACACTATCCACGAGATGTTCTCCACGAAGAGCCTATAATAGACGGCAAGCCCCAGAAAGCTCTGGACTTTCGCTACCGTAGAAAGCTCAGGCCACTCTCGTATCACAACAATCTTTGCCGGATCCACTGCAATAACCTCTCCACTCACTATATGACTGAGGAATGCCACTGGGGACAACCAAAACTCGCATTTCGAGAACTTGGCTTACAATTGATTCCTCCTTAGCGTCTCCAAAACCAAATGAAGATGCCTGAAGTGATCTTCCTCACTCTGCGAGTACACAAAATATCGTCGATGAAGACTATCACAAAATGGTCCAAGTACTCCCTGAACGTCTGGTTCATCAAATACATGAACACCGAAGGCGCATTAGTCAGCCCAAACGACATGACCGTAAATTCGTAATGCCCATATCTTGTACTGAACGCTGTCTTAGGGATATCACTCTCCCTTATCCTCAGCTGATAGTAACCATACTTGAGATCCAACTTCGAGTACACCGTCGACCGGACTAACTGATCAAATAGATCTTCAATCATCGGGATCCGGTACTTGTTCTTCTCTATCAACTTATTCAGTTCTCGGTAATCAATACAAAGCCTCAAGCTTCCATCCTTCTTCTTAACAAAGAGGACCGGTGCGCTCCAAGGCAACTGACTTGGATGCACAAACCCTTGCTCCAACAACTCTTGAAGTAGCACCTTTAGCTCAACCATTTCCTTAGTCGCTAGGCGATACGGAGATCGTGACACAGGCTTCGCACCTGGCACTAGTTCAATCGTGAAATCTATCTCTCATAGCGGCGGGGCTCCAGGAAGATCACCAGGGAACACATCAGGGTACTCCAATACCACTGAAATACTATCCAACGTAGGCTTTGGCTTTGCAACCTACACTAGTGTAAAGAACAGCTCTGCACCAGCACGAACCTCCTTCACCACCTGAAGAGCAAACATAAACGTCTTGCTCGACCCTTTCAATGCCGTAAAAGTAGTCTCACGACCTGCTCCCAACTTGACTTCCTTGTGACCGCAGTCAATATAGGCTTGTTGCTCCGAGAGCCAGTCCATGCGAAATATAACGTCGAACTCCACCAGTGGTAGTAACGACGCTTGCAGATCGAACTCTTGATTCCTAATGCAAATCTTAACACCGTAGATTTTATCTGCACGCATCAAACACCCATTCGGTAACAACACATCCAACTTGTACTTTGCCATCGAATAAGGTACTCTGATGCGCGATACGAATCCTTCGGAAAAGGAGTGTGAAGCTCCCGTAGCAAAGAGTTCTCTTGCCGGATTCTCACAAATCAAAACAAATCCTAAACAAGCAGTGGTAAGGTAACACGCACATAACAAGTATAAAACAATTTGACTTGCTATAAATTTAAACCATACCTCTCACCACATCCGCTTGTTTGATGGCCTCCTGTTGGCCAAGATTATAAACCCTCGGTTGAGCCGGAGCATAATAGGATGCGGTTGACTCCACCGCCTTGACCTTCTCTTCATATGTAACATCCCATTTCCAACTAGACCCCTAGGAGTGGTTCTGTCCATGACTAGGTCATGTCAACCCTAGGAAGCCAGAAATGGGCCAAGAGTTAGGAGGCATGAAGTTGGAAATCATCATGGTCTGCATATAGTAGAATTCTGAACAATGGTTTGGGATGACCATGGGGCTACACCTTGACCCCAAGACCCTACCACAACACCCCCTAATACCTTGGGAGGCCCATTAGAGCCATAAGGACCCAATAGGGTCAATCAAAGAGACTCAGTTGACCAAGGTCAACCCTAACCCAAAATGGGTCAAACTGGCCTACTTAGGGTCAATTGACCTACTCCTAGCCTAGAGGACCCCACCTATGCCCCACTAACTCTAAAGTGAAGTCAAGGGGACACTAAGGACACATTGGGGTCAGCCCTAGAGGCCAGGTTGACCCAAGTCAACTCAAGCCCTTAATCTGGTCAAAGTACCCTTACTAAGGGTATGTGACCTCCAAAATGCAAGGTAACCTTACATAACCCTACCTAGACCTTAGGGGAAGCCAATGGGTCACCAAGGACCCAATGGGGTCAACCGAAATGGTTATGTTGACCCAAGTCAACTCTAGCCCTAAAATGGTCAAAGTGCCCTTACCAAGGGACATGTGACCCCCAAGATGCCCAACCAACCCTATTTAAGTCTTCCTAGACCTTAAGGGAGTCCAATGGGTCACTAAAAACCCAATGGGGTCAACCCAGATGATCAAATTGACCCAGGTCAACCCTAATTTAAACCAAGTCAAACCTAGCCCAAAAAGGGCTAACACAAGCCCAAGCCACTTCTTCCTTAGGCTAACCTAATTTTCATGTTCATCATGACTAAGTGGGCTGCACTTAGCCTATGGGGTTGACCAGTCAACCAGGTGTGACTAGGAGAGAGAAGGGAGCTTCCCTCCATGTTAATGGAGGAGAGAGAAGATGGGGGAGAGGAAGGGGAGAGTGGAGCCGGCCAAGGGAGGCTAACAGCCATCTTTAATGGCTTCAATCAACTCCTCTAGGGAAGAGGAGTTGATTCCAGACATTTCCCGGCCACCAAGGGGTGGATTCAGCCCCCCTCCACTCAACCCGAGCCTCACCATAAATGGTGTTGATGGGCATCGAAGAACCAGCCGCCCCCATCCCCAATTGCCATTTAAACACCATCAATGGGCAGAGGGGAACATTTTCGAGCCTTTACCTGGAGGAGACAAGCCGTCCTACTGTACTGTTGTAGAAGCCGAGCGCCGCCGCCGTCAACAATGGCATCCCACCGCTCCTCCCACATTCAGGCCACCAGGAAGGTCCTCCCCCTCTCCTTAACTCACGGGTAGATCATAGGTCTCCTTAGGTTCAGGTTTTGGGCTCAATTGAGCCCGATCAAAACCAAGTTTTTCATGGTTTTCAGCAAGAAATTTTCCTGCTAGAACCGCCGAAAAATGCCCCTCCGGCGGCAGAGCCAACGCCTGGCGATAGCCACCACCTCAACAGAGGTGGTGGTGGCGGTGGCCGGCCGGGGAAAGGGCTGGATCGCCGGCGGCAGGGCTTGGAAACGGCTCTAGGCGGGATGGATCCTGGCCGTTGGCTCAATGTAGAAGATGATGGGATTCTGTCGAATCTGCGTCAAGATTCGTGCTTCTCCTAATTCTAAACTATAGGATATTAAATTTTGACATTTTTTATAACGGTCCAGGCTCATCCCATGGGAACCCGCTGGCACCGCCGGCCTACCAGGGTCCAGAACCGGGCCCACCACTGGTAGTCAGCCTTTCACATTCAAGCCTGCAGGCCATGCACCCCAACTCCTCTCCGGCCTGTTTATCAGCACGGTAGGTTGTTGCCACTAGGTCTCGAACCCAGGACCTTGATAAGAGAGCTTTCCACCACTCCCTCATCACCAACTGAGCTGCAGCTCAGTTGGTGATGAGGGAGTGGTGGAAAGCTCTCTTATCAAGGTCCTGGGTTCAAGACCTAGTGACAACAACCTACCGTGCTGATAAACACCGGAGAGGGGTTGGGGTGCATGGCCTGCAGGCTTGAATGTGAAAGGCTGACTACCAGTGGTGGGCCCGGGTCTGGACCTTGCTAGGCCGGCGGTGCCAGCGGGTTCCCATGGGATGAGCCTGGACCGTTATAAAAAGTGCACTTTTTGTGTAACGTCCCTAGCCAATCCAACGTGACAGCGTCACGGCTCCGCTCTAGGCGACGCTACCGGGCTGTAGCCCAAGCACCCCTACCCCTCTCCATCCACAGGCGGGTTGTTGGTGGCCACATCCTCCCTTTGTTGAGGTAAACTCGATAGTCAAGCCCGCACTACAGGGACTTCCCAGGAGGTCACCCATCCCAGTACTACACCAGCCCGAGCACGCTTAACTATGAAGTTCTTTCAACTCTCATCTCCAATTGAGCTGCATGGTTTTCGGCAAAACCAAGCTTTTCATGGTTTTCGGCAAGAAATTTTCCTGCTAGAACCGCCGGAAAACGCCCCTCTGGTGGCAGAGCCACCGCCTGGCGATAGCCACCACCTCAACGGAGGTGGTGGTGGCGGTGCCGGCCGGGGAAGGGGCTGGATCGCCGGCGGCAGGGCTTGGAAACGGCTCCAGGCGGGATGGATCCTGGCCGTTGGCTCAATGTAGAAGATGATGGGATTCCATCGAATCTGCATCAAGATTCGTGCTTCTCCTGATTCTAAACTATAGGACACAGGCCGTCCCACTATACTTTTGCAGAAGCCGAGCACTGCCGCCGTCAACAATGGCATCCCGCCGCTCCTCCCGCATTCAGGCCGCCAGGAAGGTCCTCCCCCTCTCCTTAACTCACGGGTAGATCATAGGTCTCCTTAGGTTCAGGTTTCGGGCTCAATTGAGCCCGATCAAAACCAAGCTTTTCATGGTTTTCGGCAATAAATTTTCCTGCTATAACCGCCGGAAAACGCCCCTCCGGCGGCAGAGCCACCGCCTGGCGATAGCCACCACCTCAACGGAGGTGGTGGTGGCGGTGGCCGGCCGGGGAAGGGGTTGGATCGCCGGCGGCAGGGCTTGGAAACAGCTCCAGGCGGGATGGATCCTTGTCGTTGGCTCAATGTAGAAGATGATGGGATTCCGTCGAATCTGCGTCAAGATTCGTGCTTCTCCTGATTCTAAACTATAGGATATTAAATTTTGACATTTTGATTTATGTCACAGTTTTAGTATTATTTGGTTTTAATTTTTAAAAATACCTAGGCTCACCTGGTTGGAAAACCTCCAACATGAAAGTTGTAGTTTTTTGTGTCTATTGTATTTTAAAATTGTTGAACCAATTTGGATGCATGGTCTGACCAGGGCACCCATTGTGGTGAGACATGTACTTAGGGCTAGGCAGTCATTAAACTGAGTGCCCACACCTCATCCCTGGTCCAAATCACTTGAAAATTTGGCAAGGAGCCTAACATAGCTATACCTAGGGCCTGCCCAAAACTCAGAATTTGTGGACACACTTTTCCTAAAGTTTTTGCTTTTATTTAATAAAGATAGGGTAATTTAATTAAGTGGTCAAATTACCTCCAAACCCTCCCAAAGTTTGGTGAGAGGTCCCTGGCATCAAGACCTAGCTATGTACAAAATTTCATCTCATTTGGATATGTTTTGGTCAGGGAACCACCAAACCCTAGTTTGGCCTTAAGAGGGTATTTTTAATTACAAGTGCCCTATGGACTTATGGTTGTCCCCTCCCCTCAACAGAGGCTGAGGTTTTGTACACTGACTTGGCATGGATAATGTCACCCTCTTATGGAAAATGGGATGATTTAGGCTTGATTCACCCTAGGGTTCAACCACAAACCATAAGGAAGGAATTTTGAGGGTTGGGAAGGACATGGGGGCAAATGCCCTTGTATGGCCTTGGAAACCCAGAAGAATTGAGGGTAATGTAACTTAAGATCTCTAGTAGGAACATTAGAAGAATTGGAGCAAGGTAGACACCTCAAAACCCTAACCCTATTTTTAGGGTAGGAGCAACAATTTGAAGATTTAGCCACTAAACCTTCCCCAAATGTTTTGAAACTTGGGTAGAGTTGGGTTTAGGCCACCTAGAAGCTCTGGTAATTTTTGTAGAATTTTATGGATTATATTTTTGGTACTTTATTTGTTAATTACCAAAAGGCCCAAAAAGATGTTTGATTTTCTTATGGATATTATTTGCTTCAAAATATGATGCAACTTGGTCAGAAGATAGTCTAGGGCTAGGGGAACATCTCTAAATTTTATCACAATTCTTAATTGGTTTTATTTGGTACTTCCATCATTAATTTCAGAAAGGGGCTTTGGTAGAATAAATTAATTATTGATGATATATCTGTTGACAAATCATGAGATTTAGGTTTTGATGTTTCCAGGCCAAAACCTATTTGTAGAAATTTATTTATAATTTTTAGAGGTCTGTTTCAGAACTTCCTTTACAAGGCCATATTTTGGGGAATTGGATAATTAATTAATTTAGGGAATAATTCTTTCAAACAAATTATGAAACTTTACTTATCGGTTTTATGTGCCCTTACAATCATCCTGGAATTTTCTCTAAATTTGTGCAAGTATTTTTGTTGTACATCCCCTTTTAATGATTTATTTTGGAATAAATTGGAAATAAAATTTAAGGGCTTAAATCTTGCTGAAAAATTGGGAGATTCTGGATTTTTAGATGATTATGCATTTTGCATTTAACATAAATTTAGTGGAATTTTATCTTGCCTAAAACTTGTATTTCATGTTCAAACTTGGAACTTTTGGTTATTAGAATAAATAAATAAATTATCAGTTAAATTATGAAAATTAGGAAATTATGGATTCAGGCTACAAATGCCAATATAGCCGTCTAATAATTATTATATGAGTACTGGATGATCATTTGGTATACTTCCCATTTTACGGGTCATATAGCTTAAGTGGTCTGCATTTAGTAAAACTGCAGGAAATCATTCGGGTTATGAATTAGAGCACATGTGTTGGGTTTTGTTGGGTTGCTGGAAAGGATAAATAGGATTAGGTGCATCTTTGGAAGATAAGTGAGTAGGGTGTTGTTTTGTCTAGGGTTTAGAGGCGCTCGGGTCCGACGAAAGATCGTCCTCCCCGAGGAGAGTTGGAGTCAAATCACCCTAGGATTAGCCTATCGTAACATGAGAAAGTAATGGGTAAGGGGATCAACCAATAACATTATTAAGTACCTTGCGAAAGGGAACGCTGGGCGTAATCCCAACACAGTTCCTAGTGCCCCTTGAGAGCCCTTCACAGGGAATACCGGGGGCAGTCCTGGGTTAACGTAAACTGTTTTAACAAGCTGAAAAGAGTAACTTGGTAATTAGGGTTGCATCTTTCACAAACACTGATAGCACTGGAAGATAGCTGGGAGCTTCGGCTCGGATGGTTAATAGACGGACTTTGGGTCCGGGGAGCTTCGGCTCACTTGTTGGGACAGATGTTTTGGTCCGGGGAGCTTCGGCTCGGTTTTTGGATTACGCTAAATTTGCATGTGCATAGAAGGAAAGAGAAATTAAGGTGGTGGGTCTTCGGTATTGGAGGGTCGATGCACTGACGGCAATACGTTGACTCATCAAGTGTGGTTAGCACTTCGCCAACAGAAGTCCGGTGCGCCAGCCGACAAGAGTACGCAGGAGTCCGCTTCGTTCGATATCACGGGGTGCCCAAGACGATCGTGTCGGATTGGGATGGCCGGTTCACTTCCAGGGAGTGGTGATCCGTGCAAGCTTACTTAGGCACGCAATTGACCTTCAGCACTGCATTCCATCCCCAGACGTACGGGCAGACAGAACGCACCAACCGGACGTTGGAAGATCTTTTGAGGCTATGCATTTTGGACCGCGGGGAACCGTGGGAGAAACTCTTACCCCTGGTCGAGTTCTCCTATAACAACAGCTACCAGTCCAGCATCAGGATGGCGCCTTACAAAGCCTTGTATGGAAGGAAATGCCGGACCCCGCTTTCTTGGGTTCAAGACAAAGTTCCTAAGGTGTTGGGATCAGAGTTTGTTGAAGACACCGAGGATCAGGTGAGGCTGATCAGAGACAGGATGCTAGAGGCACAGAGTAGACAGGCTAAGTACTATGATGCCCGGCATCGACAGGTGGAGTTCCAGGTGGGAGACCTTGTGTTTTTGAAGATCCGACCCATGCATGGAGTCTCACGGGTGCGTGGTCGGAGGAAGAAGCTCAGCCCTAGGTACATGGGCCCTTACAAGATACTGGAGCGGATCGGGCCCCTAGCCTATAGGCTAGAGTTACCACCAGAGCTGGAAGCTCTGTACGACGTCTTCCATATTTCTTCGCTGAGGAGGGCTCTGCTACGCCCGGAGCAGCAGATTTTGATCACCGAAGGGCCGGTAGCATCAGACCGGTCAGTTCGTTTGGAGCCGGTTAGGATCGACGACCGAGGAGTACGGGTCTTGCGACGCAAGAAGGTCCCACTAGTCAAGGTCCTGTGGAGGAACCACGGCCAGGAGGAGCATACCTGGGAGCCGCAGGACCTGATGCGACAAAGATACCTAGAGCTGTTCAGTCAGGTATACCTCACAAACCCCTCAAGATGTTAATTTATTTTCCTACTTTAAACTAGCAAGAGCTGCTTTAGGTGGGTAGGGGCTTATCTTTTGTTTATTGGGATCTTGGCTACATCAATTGGGTGAATTGGGCATAGATTAGGCTTCCCTTAAGACCTAATTTAGCAACATGGCGTCGTGATGGGATGTTACAAGTTTCTGTCTTCGGTAGAAAATTCTCATAGGCTTAACCTTGATTTCGGGAACGAAATCTTTATTTTGTTTATTAGGATTTATAACATCTCATTTCCAATTAGACCCCTAGGAGTGGTTCTGTCCATGACTAGGTCATGTCAACCCTAGGAAGCCAGAAATGGTCCAAGAGTTAGGAGGCATGAAGTTGGAAATCATCATGGTCTGTATATAGTAGAATTCTGAACAATGGTTTGGGGTGACCATGGGGCTACACCTTGACCGCAAGACCCTACCACAACACCCCCTAATACCTTGGGAGGCCCATTAGAGCCATAAGGACCCAATAGGGTCAATCAAAGATACTCAGCTGACCAAGTCAACCCTAACCCAAAATGGGTCAAACTGGCCTACTTAGGGTCAATTGACCTACTCCTAGCCTAGAGGACCCCACCTATGCCCCCCTAACTCTAATGTGAAGTCAAGGGGACACTAAGGACACATTGGGGTCATCCCTAGAGGGCAGGTTGACCCAAGTCAACTCAAGCCCCTAATATGGTCAAAGTACCCTTACTAAGGGTATGTGACCTCCAAAGTGCAAGGTAACCCTACATAACCCTACCTAGACCTTAGGGGAAGCCAATGGGTCACCAAGGACCCAATGGGGTCAACCCAAATGGTTATGTTGACCCAAGTCAACTCTAGCCCTAAAATGGTCAAAGTGCCCTTAGCAAGGGACATGTGACCCCCAAGATGCCCAACCAACCCTATTCAAGTCTTCCTAGACCTTAAGGGAGTCCAATGGGTCACTAAAAACCCAATGGGGTCAACCTAGATGATCAAATTGACTCAGGTCAACCCTAATTTAAACCAAGTCAAACATAGCCCAAAAAGGGCTAACCCAAGCCCAAGCCACTTATTCCTTAGGCTAACCTCATTTTCATGTTCATCATGACTAAGTGGGTTGCACTTAGCCTATGCGGTTGACCAGTCAACTAGGGTTGACTAGGAGAGAGAAGGGAGCTTCCCTCCATGTTAATGGAGGAGAGAGAAGATGGGGGAGAGGAAGGGGAGAGTGGAGCCGGCCAAGGGAGGCTAACATCCACCTTTAATGGCTTCAATCAACTCCTCTAGGGAAGAGGAGTTGATTCCAGACGTTTCCCGGCCACCAAGGGGTGGATTCAGCCCCCTCCACTCAACCCGAGCCTCACCAGAAATGGTGTTTATGGGCATTGAAGAACCAACCGCCCCCATCCCCAATTGCCATTTAAACACCATCAGTGGGTAGAGGGGAACATTTTCGAGCCTTTACCTAGAGGAGACAGGCCGTCCCACTGTACTGTTGCAGAAGTCGAGCACCGCCGCCGTCAACAATGGCATCCCGCCGCTCCTCCCGCAGGGCTTGGAAACGGCTCCAGGCAGGATGGATCTTGGTCGTTGGCTCAATGTAGAAGATGATGGGATTCCGTCAAATCTGCGTCAAGATTCGTGCTTCTCCTGATTCTAAACTATAGGATATTAAATTTTGACATTTTGATTTATGTCACAGTTTTAGTATTATTTGGTTTTAATTTTTAAAAATACCTAGGCTCACCTGGTGGGAAAACCTCCAACATGAAAGTTGTAGTTTTTTGTGTCTACTGTATTGTAAAATTGGTTTGAAACAATTTGGATGCATGGTCTGACCAGGGCACCCATTATGGTGAGACATGTACTTAGGGCTAGGCAGTCATTAAACTGAGTGCCAACACCTCATCCCTAGTCCAAATCACTTGAAATTTTGGCAGGTATCCTAACCTAGCTATACCTAGGGCCTGCCAAAAACCCAGAATTTTTGGACACACTTGTCCTAAAGTGTTTGCTTTTATTTAATAAAGCTAGGGTAATTTAATTAAGTGGTCAAATTACCTCTAAACCCTCCCAAATTTGGTGAGAGGTCCCTGGCATCAAGACCTAGCTATGTACAAAATTTCATCTCATTTGGATATGTTTTGATCAGGGAATCACCAAACCCTAGTTTGGCCTTAAGAGGGTATTTTTGATTACAAGTGCGCTATGGACTTAGTGTGGTCCCCTCCCCTCAACAGAGGCTGAGGTTTTGGACACTGACTTGGCATGGCTAATGTCACCCTCTTATGGAAAATGGGATGATTTAGGCTTGATTCACCCTAGGGTTCAACCACAAACCCTAAGGAAGGACTTTTGAGGGTTGTGAAGGACATGGGGGAAAATGCCCTTGTATGGCCTTTGAAACCCAGAAGAATTGAGGGTAATGTAACTTAAGATCTTTGGTAGGAACATTAGAAGAATTGGAGCAAGGTAGACACCTCAAAACCCTAACCGTAGTTTTAGGGTAGGAGCACAAATTTGAAGATTCAGCCACTAAACCTTCCCCAAATGTTATGAAACATGGGTAGAGTAGGTTTTAGGCCACCTAGGACCTCTGGTAATTTTTGTAGAATTTTATGGATTATATTTTTGGTACTTTATTTGTTAATTACCAAAAGGCCCAAAAAGATCTTTGATTTTCTTATGGATATTATGTGCTGTAAAATATGATGCAACTTGGTCAGACGATAGTCTATGGCTAGGGGAACATATCTAAATTTTATCACAATTCCTAATTGGTTTTATTTGGTACTTCCTTCATTAAATTCAGAAAGGGACTTTGGTAGAATAAATTAATTATTGATGATATATCTGTTGACAAATCATGAGGTTTAGGTTTTGATGTTTCCAGGCCAAAAACTACTTGTAAAACTTTATTTATAATTTTTAGAGGTCTGTTTTCAGAACTTCCTTTACAAGGCCATATTTTTGGGAATTGGATAATTAATTAATTTAGGGAATAATTCTTTCAAAAAAATTATGAAACTTTACTTAGCGGTTTTATGTGTCCTTACAATCATCCTGGAATTTTTTCTGAATTTATGGAAGTATTTTTGTTGTACATACCCTTTTAATGATTTATTTTGGAATAAATTGGAAATAAAATTTAAGTGCCTAACCTTGCTGAAAAATTGGGAGATTCTGGATTTTTAGATGATTATTCATTTTGCATTTAACATAAATTTAGTGGAATTTTATCTTTCCTAAAACTTGCACTTCATGTTCAAACTTGGAACTTTTGGTTATTAGAATAATTAAATAAATTATCAGTTAAATTATGAAAATTAGGAAATTATGGATTCAGGCTACAAATGCCAATATACTCCTCCAATAATTATTATATGAGTACTGAATGATCATTTGGTATACTTCTCATTTTATGGGTCATATAGCTTAAGTGGTCTGCATTTAGTAAAACTGCAGGAAATCATTCGGGTATGAATTAGAGCACATGTGTTGGGTTTTGTTGGGTTGCTGGAAAGGATAAATAGGATTATGTGCATCTTTGGAAGATACGTGAGTAGGGTGTTGTTTTGTCTAGGGTTTAGAGGCGCTCGGGTCCGACGAAAGATCGTCCTCCCCGAGGAGAGTTCGAGTCAAATCACCCTAGGATTAGCCTATCGTAACATGAGAAAGTAATGGGTAAGGGGATCAACCAATAACATTATTAAGTACCTTGAGAAAGGGAACGCTGGGCGTAATCCCAACATAGTTCCTAGTGCCCCTTGAGAGCCCTTCACAGGTAATACCAGGGGCAGTCCTGGGTTAACGTAAACTGTTTTAACAAACTGAAAAGAGTAACTTAGTAATTAGGGTTGCACCTTTCACAAACACAGATAGCACCGGAAGATAGCTGGGAGCTTCGGATCAGATGGTTAAAAGACGGACTTTGGGTCCGGGGAGCTTCGGCTCGCTTGTTGAGACAGACGTTTTGGTCCGGGGAGCTTCGGCTCGGTTTTTGGATTACGCTAAATTTGCATGTTCATAAAAGGAAAGAGAAATTAAGGTGGTGGGTCTTCGGTATTGGAGGGTCGATGCACCGACCCCAATATGTTGAATCGGCAAGTGTGGTTAGCACTTCGCCAACAGAAGTCTGGTGCGCCAGCCGGCAAGAGTGTGTGTGTGTTGCACTTGCATGATCCATCATACCCACTTGCATGTCATAGAATAATCGATTCATTTAACCCTGACACCTAAAGTATAAGTGGAATGGGACGCTTATACTTTAGGCCCTGCAAAACGACCCCTTAGTCTATAAGCTTGAGTGGGCAGGTTTATAAATTAAGGTCAATTTTTGATATATAAATACATATGCTGCTGTTTGATAACCGACACCCCAACGTATAAATTGGTATGAGACTTTTTATACGATGGGAGCCTTGCAAAAGACCCATTGGCTTATGTGATCTCACATAAGTGAAGGTTAATTTTCCTATTTATTCTTATTGTCAATATTTATTATAGAATTGCTAATATAGGTCTGTTACCACCTGTTTTGATTATTCTCCACCATCAAGTCCTCCCCTTTCTTCCTCTCCGCTCGGTGCCTAGGAGCCATGGGGGATGGGGTGGGGGATGATAGGACTTAGTGTTTTAGACTAACGGTTTTCGAACCGCATCATTTAGGGGATCGTGGAGTCCATCATGGAGGAGCAGCCCCAGAGACCGGTGCGCCTGGAGGTGTGGCAGTCTAGCTCCGGAGTTCATACAGCCGGGACCGTGAGTCTCGACCTTGAGTAGTTTTTCAGCTTTTGCTTCCGCATGAGTGATTTTGTAGTGAGGACATTATGTACCGGGCATAAGACCATATTTTAGCACTCTGATGTATTATTCTGTGGACACTCCCTTCGTGGAGATTTATTTTCTATGATATGTGATTTTCTGCGGACTGCAAGTTTCCATTTACTTCATTATGCTACTTTTTTGTGATCGAATTGGCCGGCAGAATCGGCGCTTTGTGATGATGACCCTTCAGGGCGTGAAGGAGTCATCGCAAAACGGCGGTTCTCGGCCTAAGACCCCGGTGTCGAAGAGAAAGGAAAGGGGGGGTCTTACATCATAAGTTGCTCCCGGCTTCCTTTCGGACTTGGGACATCCTCTCCAGCAGTCACAGGCAAAGTGCCCCTGCTTCCAACAAGTAAAACATGCACCCGGGGTCCGACCTGTAGACGCCCTAGAAGCACCGGAAGAAGGAGCTGGACTCGAAGTCCTAGCCTTCTTAAAGAACTTACAATACCCAGAATTTGAGTTAGTCGGCACCTTAAACTCAGTCCTCTTATCACCCAAGCTTTTCTTCGCTTGAACAATCTTCATGTCCTTCTCCAAGGACCGGGTCGTATTGACCAGGGTCAAGAAGCGCTGCGTCATAGGCCCCGAGAGTAGTATCCTCAAGTCATCTCTCAAACCTTCATAGAATCAGTTCGTTTTGCGCTCCTCATCTGTGATGGTGGAGCTACTGTACCGACCCAATCGGGTAAACTCGTGGAGATACTCATCCACGCTACTCTCTCCTTGTACCAACCTCTGGAATTATTCTCCAAAGCTATCCTCTGAGTCGAAGGGAGGTACCTAGCCAAGAACAGTCTCGAGCTATCCTCTGACGTCTGTAAGTTTCCTTCCTCTCAATAGATGCAACTCCAAACCCTCCCACCACAACCTAGAGTCTCCATCCAACAGGAACGTAGCTATAGTGATCATCTGCCATTCCTCCGTCTCCGTCACTGTCAAGACTCTCTTCACACAGGAGAGCCAGTCTTCAGCTTGAGATGGGGTTCCCAACCCGAGAATACCGGAGGATAAAAGCTCATGACATGTTTGAGCTGTCTCTCGGTTGCCCTCCTCGGCACCAACGGTTCCACTACTACCTGCTCCACTCTTCTCGGCTCAATGATAATATGTTTGTAGTCAATTTTATTAGGATATTTTCGGGGTTTTAAAGCCAATCATGTCTTGTAAAGTACTTGTTTTGATTCCCCTTTGTATATATTTTTGTCGCTAATGCATTTTTTCTGCTTTTTGCAGGTTTTCACGGCTTTCAGCCGAATTTTGCTGTGACACGCCCCAAGGTCACGCCCTACCAGGGCGTGTACCTAGGGCGTGTAACCCAGAGGAATGAAGCAATTGGTCCGAATCTGCATTCCGTGGAAACTTAGTGTACACGCCCTCGGTCACGCCCGTGACACATCCGACCGGTGGGCGTGTACTATAGGCGTGTCCCCAGGTTCCGAGGAATCGCCGCAGCGCGCTCGTCTTTCCCGCTCCACCGCCGCACCGAAATTGTCACGCCCCAGGGTCACGCCTGACCCGGGCGTGACATATGGGCGTGTACTTCAGCAATTCCGTCCGTCACCTCCAGCATTCAATTTTAGCTCCCAAAGTCACGCCGCAAAGAACACGCCCCAGGGTCACGCCCTACCAGGGCGTGACCGGTGGGCGTGTACCGCAACAACTCCGTCAGAATTCAATTCCTGCCCGAAAAAGTCGCGCCGAATGTGTCACGCCCCAGGGTCACGCCCGACCAGGGCGTGACAGGGGGGCGTGACCCGACCCGAAAAATTCTATAAATAGAGCCCAACTCCAGGGGTTTTAGGACAACTTTTCGCTTTGAGAGGGGAGGTTCTGTCCTTTATTTTTCTGAACTTTTAAGCATGTATTTTCATTTCTAGTTCGTAGCTCTAGCTTTATGCTTTTCCTGTATTAGCTCCTAGCTTCTTTCTGTAGTATGACGCTAATGATAGTGTAGTTTCCTTTTCATGTTCTTGTAATCTCTCATTTTCAAGCTGTAGATCACTGTTTCTCTTAATAAAAAGTGTTGTTTTCTTTTTCGTTCCTGCTCTGTTTTCAGTATTTTTCTTCTACTCATCTCCCTCTTCCACCTCACCATGATTAACTAATCCTCTATGTACTCGATCTAATTGATCCGAGGTTCGAGTGATTAGGTTATGATGCTTTGAATTTTACCTTTTCTTTTTAGGGTTTAGCTTTGAATTACTCTTGATTTATCACGGGTTGGAGGTATATTATCGATATATACTCTCCACCTTTGCTTTCATTCTTGGCTAGCCGAGAGGCCGAAGGTTTGAAATGAGCACTCAAGAGTAAAGGGAGTTGTTCGCACCCCTCGAGAGAGGCAGACGTTCAAATCTCCCGGATTGGAGTAAAATCCATTAGAGGGGTTCACCGCGTAAAGCGAGTTTTAGGCCTCCGATTTAGGCGAAAGTCGGTCGGACCTTCCTAAACTCAGTTAGGCACGGCCTTCGAGAGAAGCGTGTCAATATTCATGGAACCTCCACGGTCAAAGACCTTTACCCTAATTAGCTTAGGTTTATTTATCGTATTTTTCTAACCACTCTTGCCGAGGTGATTTCTGATCGAGTGCATTTTCCCTTCATCGTTACTAAGCTTAAGTTAATCGCTCTTTTAGCTCTCTTTATCTGTTCATACAAGTAGTTCTCTTCTTTTAGTACATTTAGCCAAACCTTATTTTGCCGTCGATAAAATAATAGATTTCGTGTGAGTAAGCTTACTTAACTGTTCCCGGATTTCAATACGACACTTGTGTCCCCTAGCTGCATTTCGATAGGTATACTTGCCTTGATGAATTGTTAGTTTGGTATTCTCTCTTTGCAGATATCTCAGAGACAATCAAGTTTTTGGCGCCGTTGCCGGGGAAGCAACGCTTGTTGATAAATTGAAAACGCGAATATATTAATTTTATCACTTCTCTTTCTCAGCCTCCTTCTTAAATTTATTCCGCCTACTCACTTGAGTTAAATGGCTGGATTTTGTTAAGTGTGCGTATTTTTAATTTTTCCGCCTACTCACTTGAGTTAATTGGCTGGTTTATTTCAAGCAAGTGTGCGTATCTTTTATTTTTTCCGCCTACTCACTTGAGTTAATTGGCTGGTTTATTTCAAGCAAGTGTGCGTATTTTATTTTTCCGCCTACTCACTTGAGTTAATTGGAAGGCTTTATTTCAGTAGAGTGTGTTTACTTTCTGTCGAGTGGGTGTGTTTTAATTTTCTGACGAGTGCGTGAGTATAGCTTTTCATTTCCGCCTACTCGCACAGAGATAAGTGGCTGGATTTTAATTACCGCATTCGTAATAGAAACCCACATCACAAAATTTTCTACACCACCTAACTCTCTCGAAAAGGGCAAAGTGGCTCTAAATGCCACTATCTTGTCTAGTACCTTGCGAACCCTTCACCGGGTAGCCCTTGGGAAGTTCGGGAGTTAAAATATAAAAAAATCTATTTCAAAAAAAAAAAACTTTTCCAACTTCATTAGCTTTTTTTTTTTACTTTTTAGTCTTGCTTCTCCTCTTTTCTTCTAGTGTATGACCCGCGGTAGTCCGTCGGTTACTTTGGACCTGGACCACGAAATTGAGCGTACTCTTCGGAGAAGATCGCGATTTCAAGGCCCTACTACCCAAGTGCCGGTTGAGGATTCCGAGTCATTTTCTACCTTAAGAATGGCAGAACCCAACGTGGAGGAAGTCGTGCAAAGGCCTATGTCCTATTATGCACGACCAAATCTCGAGGGTACAGAAACGAGTATAGTTCGCCCTGCAATAAATAATAATAATTTTGAACTGAAGCCTAGCATAATTCAAATGGTGCAGCAGTATGTGCAATTTGACGGGCTTCAAGATGAAGACCCGAACGCACACATAGCCAGCTTTCTTGAGATTTGTGACACCTTCAAGATAAATGGTGTCACAAATGATGCTATTAGGCTAAGATTATTTCCTTTCTCTCTTAGAATTAAGGCTAAGCAGTGGCTGAACACCCTTCCTAAAAATAGCATAACTACTTGGACGCAATTAACTGAAAAATTTTTGGCCAAGTATTTTCCGCCTGCTAAAACTGCTAAACTTAGGAATGACATTTCTGCCTTTGGATAAATAGACTCAGAGACCCTTTACGAAACCTGGGAAAGATTTAAAGAATTATTAAGACGATGCCCACATCACGCTCTGCCTGTATGGTTGCAGGTGCAGACGTTTTATAATGGGCTAAATCAAAGCACGAAGCAAATGATAGACGCAGCTTCTGGCGGTACTTTAAACCATAAGACCCCGGAAGCAGCTCTTGAGCTGTTTGAAGACATGGCCATGAACACTTACCAGTGGAATGTGCCTAGGTCCCGCCCAAACAAACCTGCAGGTCTCTTTGAAGTGGACAACGTCTCACAACTCGCACTGCAAGTTGAAATATTAAGCAAAAAAATTACGGAGATGACTGCTGCCTCCGCCCCTCAGGTATGGGAATCTGCAACTCCTCCCGCCGAACATTTGGATTATGTAAATAATATGCCTAGAACTGCTTTTAATAATTTTTCTGCTGCGAATTATCATCCTCCTGGTTTTAATTTTCCGAATAGTTATAATCCTGCGTTAAGAAATCATCCGAATTTTTCGTGGAGCAATCCATCGAATGCTGTGCGCCCGCCACCGCAAAGTGATTTTTCTGCTCCACCCCCACCTCCTCCTCAAAGTTTTCCAAAACCTCCAAATTTGGAGGAAGTGTTTTCAAAATACATGAATGCTAATGACGCTACGATTATGACCTTAACCGGAAGTGTTAAAAACTTAGAAAATCAGGTAGGACAGCTCGCTAAAATGATTTCTGAGCGACCCGTAGGGTCTCTTCCTTCCAATACCGAGCCCAACCCGAGAGAGCAAGCGAAAGCTATAACTCTTCGGAGTGGGAAGAAAGTTCCTGGTATGGTAAGTGAAGAACCCGAGGCAAGCTCCGCTCCCGTTTTTAAAAATCAAAGCTCCGCTCCCGTTTTTGAAAATCAAAGCTCCGTTCCCCTTTTAAAAATTCCATCCTCTGCCGAAGAAATTATCACCCCTATCGTAGAAAAAGAATTCACTCCACCACCCAGCTTTAAAAATAATCCATCCCCGCCATACCCTTCCGAACTTAATAAACAACGACAGGATGATCAATACACCCGTTTTTTGGAAATGTTTAAGCAAATCCACGTAAATCTGCCTTTCCACGAAGCCATATCCCAGATGCCGAAGTACGCAAAATACCTTAAGGACCTCCTAACTAACAAGAAGAAGTTAGAGAACCTTTCTCATGTCACGTTAAATGCCGCGTGCTCGGCGGTTTTGACAAACGGATTACCGAAAAAAATCAGTGACCCGGGTAGTTTCTCTATCCCGTGTGTCTTTGGTGATCTCTTTGTCAAACATGCTTTAGCCGACTTAGGTGCGAGTATTAATCTTATGCCCCTCTCGTTGTTTAAAAAGTTAGGAATTGGTAGTCTCAACCCCACACGAATGAGTATCCAGCTAGCCGACAGGTCAGTCAAATACCCGTTAGGAATAGTGGAGGACGTCCTAGTCAAAGTTGACAAGTTCATCTTCCCGGTGGACTTTGTCATTTTAGATATCGAAGAAGACGTCGAGGTTCCCCTGATCCTTGGCCGACCCTTCCTTGCCACCTCCCGAGCTATCATTGATGTAAGCAATGGTAAGCTCTTCCTTCGAGTGGGCGACGATGAGGTAACTTTCTCTATCACCCCCTCGATGAAGAACACACTAGCTAATGATGACTCCTGTTTTTTTATGGATACCATAAGTGAAGAATCCTTCTCTCCCACCTCTGATTTTGACAAAGAATTTTCCAATTTTTGTTCCTCTCCTACTCTTCCAACTGAATCTCTACACCTAAGTGAAGAATCCTCCACTCGCTCCTCTGATTTTGAAAAAGAATTTTTTGATTTATGTTCCTCTTCTACTTTTCCAACTGAATCGCTGCACGAAGCCTCCATGGCCGCTAGCAACACCCCTTTTAATTTTACTTATAAAAAAGTGTACGAGGACATAGTTTTTGAAAAAGAACAAATTTCCAAGACCTCGTATGATGACCCCCCTACCTTGGAACTGAAAGAACTACCAGAGCACCTTCAATACGCTTTCTTAGAAAAGGACTCTAAGCTGCCTGTCATAATTTCGGCCTACCTCACGGATGCACAAAAAAATAAACTTCTTTCAATTTTACAAAAGCATCGCCAAGCTATTGCTTGGCAGATATCTGATATCAAGGGCATAAGCCCATCTTTCTGCACTCATAAAATCTTAATGGAAGATAATTCTCGTAACTCTATACAACCTCAGCGCCGTATAAACCCAAACATGAAAGACGTAGTTAAGGGCGAGGTTATGAAATTGTTAGACGCAGGAATTATCTATCCTATATCCGACAGTAAGTGGGTTAGCCCAGTACAGGTAGTACCAAAGAAGGGAGGGATAACGGTCGTAAGTAATGAAAATAATGAATTAATCCCGACTCGGACGGTGACCGGATGGCGAATGTGTATAGATTACCGTAAGTTGAATGACGCCACCCGCAAGGATCACTTCCCCTTGCCGTTCATTGATCAAATTTTAGAACGACTTTCCGGACATAGCTTTTATTGTTTTCTCGATGGCCTCTCGGGGTATCTTCAAATCCCCATCTCCCCCGAGGACCAGGAGAAAACTACGTTTACTTGTCCCTTCGGCACCTTCGCCTACCGAAGAATGCCGTTTGGATTGTGCAATGCGCCGGCTACATTCCAACGATGTATGCTCGCCATCTTTGACAAGTACGTAGAAAGCATTATGGAAGTCTTCATGGATGATTTCTCCGTCTTCGGGAATTCCTTCGATAGTTGCTTAGAGAACCTCGAAAAAGTCTTAGAGCGATGCGAAGAAACTAACCTCGCCTTAAATTGGGAAAAATGTCATTTTATGGTAAGGGAAGGGTTAGTTTTGGGACATAAAATTTCTGAAAGGGGTATTGAAGTAGACGTTGCGAAAATAGAAGTTATCGAGAAACTGCCGCCACCTACGAACATAAAAGCCATAAGAAGTTTCCTGGGTCATGCAGGTTTCTACCGCCGCTTCATAAAAGACTTTTCCAAAATCACCAAGCCCCTTACCTATCTCTTAGAAAAAGACGCCCCATTCATCTTTGATGACCTCTGTCTAGCTGCCTTCAATTTAATAAAAGAAAAATTAGTTAATGCGCCAATCATGATAGCTCCGGTGTGGGATCTTCCATTTGAAATAATGTGTGATGCAAGTAGTTATGCGGTGGGAGCCGTACTAGGTCAACGTATTTCCAAAAACTTCCACCCCATTTATTACGCTAGTAAAACTCTCACATCTGCACAGGAAAATTACACCACAACCGAGAAGGAGCTCTTAGCTGTAGTATTCGCATTTGACAAATTTCGCCCTTATATTACTCTTTCAAAAATTATTGTTTTTACGGACCACTCGGCCCTCAAATATCTTCTCTCTAAAACGGATGCCAAGCCTCGCTTGATTCGCTGGGTCTTACTCCTCCAGGAGTTTGACTTAGAGATCCGTGATAAGCGAGGTGCCGAGAACTTGGCCGCCGACCACCTTTCGCGCCTAGACAACCCGTTTATTGAGCAATTAGACGAAAATTCTTTTCATTACTATTTTCCTGATGAGAAGCTGTTCATAATTAACACATCTACTTCTCCTTGGTTTGCCCACATCGCCAACTATCTAGTGGCCCGTGTGCTCCCAAAAGAGTTTTCATCTCAGCAAAAGAAGAAATTCTTTTCTGAGCTGAAGAACTACTTTTGGGAGGACCCGCATCTTTTTAAAGTCTGTGCAGACCAAGTGATCAGGAGGTGTGTTTCCTTGCATGAAGGATTAGATATTATTAAACATTTGCATGAAGGACCGACAGGTGGGCACTATCAAGCTGCTCGCACCGCTCACAAAGTGTTAAGCGCGGGTTTTTACTGGCCCAGCCTGTTTAAAGACGCGCATGCCTTTGTGAGTAGGTGTGATAGTTGCCAACGGTCGGGGAATATTTCGAATAAAAATGAAATGCCACAAAATTATTTCCTAGAGTGCGAAGTTTTCGACCTCTGGGGGATTGATTTTGTCGGCCCTTTTCCTTCTAGCTTCGGGAATAAGTATATTTTAGTTGCCGTTGATTATGTTTCACGTTGGGCCGAAGCCCAAGCTCTTCCTACGAATGACGCCCGAGTCGTAGTTAATTTCCTCAAAAAATTATTTTCTCGATTCGGTACGCCGCGCGCTATCGTTAGTGATAGGGGTTCCCATTTCTGTAACGCACAATTTTCAAAAATCCTAACTAAATATGGCGTTACTCATAAGCTTTCCACTGCCTACCACCCCCAAACTAACGGACAAGTCGAAGTAGTGAATAGAGAAATAAAAAGAATTTTAGAAAAGACTGTTTCAACATCTAGAAAAGACTGGTCCGCCAAATTGGACGATGCTCTATGGGCCTACCGAACAGCGTACAAAACCGCCCTCGGCTGTACGCCATATCGGTTGGTTTATGGAAAATCGTGTCATTTACCCGTAGAGTTAGAACACCGCGCCTTTTGGGCCTTGCGTTTTTTAAACTTTGATCCCCACTCTGTCGGCGATTTTCGAAAATTTCAACTTAACGAACTCGACGAGTGGCGCTCTTACGCGTATGAAAATAACAGACTTTATAAAGAGCGGACGAAGCGTTTACACGACCGACATCTTAGGCACCCAAAAATCTTTAAGCCAGGCGACCAAGTGCTTCTTTATAACTCTCGTTTACGTTTATTCCCGGGTAAATTAAAATCACGTTGGTCTGGGCCTTTTACTGTTTTAGAAGTCTTTTCTTATGGTACTGTTTTAATTTCTCACCCGGATAAGGGTACTTTCAAAGTGAATGGTCAGCGTCTTAAACTGTATTTCTGTGATGATGTCAGTCTAAACCCTGTTAACTCTATCTTTCCGGTCCTGACATTTGATTAATCTGAACTTTATTTTTCTCACAACTTTAACTTTATTCGAACTTTATTTCTCAACAATATTTGGGACATTATTATTTTGATGCGTCGAGCTCAAACGACGCTTTAAACAAAGGGCGCTCTTGGGAGGCAACCCAAGTTATCTTTTTATGTTTTCTTTATTTTACACTTTTTGCCCCGAATGGCTCCGGCAAGCTGAAACTTCCACGATCGCCTGCTCCAACGGTTCTGCTTCCATGCCAAAGTCCGCCGGACGACGTTTCATGAAGATCCACAGCACAGGCATGGAGGAGCGGCATCACTCAACTTGCCCAGCACAATAAAACCGGGGAAGTACCTGCTTTTCAATTCTGTCTTTTATTTCTATACTTTACTTTTCTCTCGTTCTCCGACCTCCTTCTCCATTGCGGACAATGTAGATTTTAAGCTTGGGGGAGGACTTCTTCCTTCTTTTTGTTTTCTTTTTGTTTTGTAAATATCCCAAAAAAATCCAAAATTTTTTGTTTTGTAAATATCCCCAAAAACTCCAAAATTTCAAAAAATTTCAAAACATATTATATATATATAGCTGCATTTTGGTATTTCAATAAGTACCCCATGTTTATGTTTTGTTTTTCTCAAACTTCTTTATAAACACCATAGTTAATTATAATTTTTCTAATCATTCTTTTTAATCATATTTCACAAGTAAAATGTTGGCCATGCTGTGTTTCTAATTCACGGTAGCATGTTAAGGTAAAATATTTCTCTACAACGTGCATTTCTATTATGGTTTTCCGTTCTTTATTTTCTTTACTTTCTCTAAAAATTTATCATCCACTATTTTCCTTTTCGTCTTTAGATGATTTTTGTAAGAACATATTTTGAATTACGTAGTAGATATGAACGATCCAAGTGACATATTATTTTTATTTTCAAGATAATTTCATCAATCTTCTTTTATTATCTCGAACTTGCTTTTTGAAATTTATCGACTCTATGTTTTAAATAAATTTTAAAAAAAAATGCGTGAAAATGATTTAGGCCATTTTTGTTTACGTTTGAGCTTTCTTGCCAACCTAAACTCTTTTACCACTAGTTAGCCGCTTTTGAGCCATTTTTCCAAATTCATTTGATAAACTCCACACACATTTTCATTTTCACCAAAGCCCAAATTCCTACCTATCTAATCACGCTAATTTTGTTTGATAGGAAATTTTGTCTTATCTGTGGAGATATTGTTGAACAAGGTGTACTCAAAAGCAATATATTGAAAAAAAAAAAATGAATGAAAACCAAAAAAAAAATGAGAAAAAAAAATGAGATAAATAATCATAAAGAGAAAAAAAATAAATTTATTTATACATATTTTGTTTAAAATAAATTTATTTTTTTTGAAACTCGTTGTTTTGGTTTAGTGTGATTTTTAAGCCTCCATGTTTATATTTGAATTCCACTCCTATTCATATTCCTAAACCAAACGTTTCGGTCCTATTAAGTCCTTTTGATTCACGCAATTTTTTTTTAATTTTATTTAACAACTAAGAAAAGAAGAAAAGTAAATCAGTTTTAGTTTTGGATTTAAACTTAGATTTTTGTTATTTAATTGATATAATTATAATGCGTTGCTTGGATCTAGTAATAACTCAATACGTTCTTTTCATTTTCATTACCTTGCTCAAATCTATTTAAAGAATTTCGTCAAAATTCTGGATGATTTATTTTTATTAAGTAAAGTTTATAAAAGTTAAACCATACCTAAATAATTGTTTTAGATTTACGTTTTACATTCTCCCTACCTAGAATTTCGCATAGTACTTGTGTGAGTATGATTAAAACTTTTTGAATTAGTCACTCTTATGATTAGCTAGTCTTTATATCTTTGCTTGGGGACAAGCAAAACTTAAGCTTGGGGGAATTTGATAATACGTTTGTAGTCAATTTTATTAGGATATTTTCGGGGTTTTAAAGCCAATCATGTCTTGTAAAGTACTTGTTTTGATTCCCCTTTGTATATATTTTTGTCGCTAATGCATTTTTTCTGCTTTTTGCAGGTTTTCACGGCTTTCAGCCGAATTTTGCTGTGACACGCCCCAAGGTCACGCCCTACCAGGGCGTGTACCTAGGGCGTGTAACCCAGAGGAATGAAGCAATTGGTCCGAATCTGCATTCCGTGGAAACTTAGTGTACACGCCCTCGGTCACGCCCGTGACACATCCGACCGGTGGGCGTGTACTATAGGCGTGTCCCCAGGTTCCGAGGAATCGCCGCAGCGCGCTCGTCTTTCCCGCTCCACCGCCGCACCGAAATTGTCACGCCCCAGGGTCACGCCTGACCCGGGCGTGACATATGGGCGTGTACTTCAGCAATTCCGCCCGTCACCTCCAGCATTCAATTTCAGCTCCCAAAGTCACGCCGCAAAGAACACGCCCCAGGGTCACGCCCTACCAGGGCGTGACCGGTGGGCGTGTACCGCAACAACTCCGTCAGAATTCAATTCCTGCCCGAAAAAGTCGCGCCGAATGTGTCACGCCCCAGGGTCACGCCCGACCAGGGCGTGACAGGGGGGCGTGACCCGACCCGAAAAATTCTATAAATAGAGCCCAACTCCAGGGGTTTTAGGACAACTTTTCGCTTTGAGAGGGGAGGTTCTGTCCTTTGTTTTTCTGAACTTTTAAGCATGTATTTTCATTTCTAGTTCGTAGCTCTAGCTTTATGCTTTTCCTGTATTAGCTCCTAGCTTCTTTCTGTAGTATGACGCTAATGATAGTGTAGTTTCCTTTTCATGTTCTTGTAATCTCTCATTTTCAAGCTGTATATCACTGTTTCTCTTAATAAAAAGTGTTGTTTTCTTTTTCGTTCCTGCTCTGTTTTCAGTATTTTTCTTCTACTCATCTCCCTCTTCCACCTCACCATGATTAACTAATCCTCTATGTACTCGATCTAATTGATCCGAGGTTCGAGTGATTAGGTTATGATGCTTTGAATTTTACCTTTTCTTTTTAGGGTTTAGCTTTGAATTACTCTTGATTTATCACGGGTTGGAGGTATATTATCGATATATACTCTCCACCTTTGCTTTCATTCTGGGCTAGCCGAGAGGCCGAAGGTTTGAAATGAGCACTCAAGAGTAAAGGGAGTTGTTCGCACCCCTCGAGAGAGGCAGACGTTCAAATCTCCCGGATTGGAGTAAAATCCATTAGAGGGGTTCACCGCGTAAAGCGAGTTTTAGGCCTCCGATTTAGGCGAAAGTCGGTCGGACCTTCCTAAACTCAGTTAGGCACGACCTTCGAGAGAAGCGTGTCAATATTCATGGAACCTCCACGGTCAAAGACCTTTACCCTAATTAGCTTAGGTTTATTTATCGTATTTTTCTAACCACTCTTGCCGAGGTGATTTCTGATCGAGTGCATTTTCCCTTCATCGTTACTAAGCTTAAGTTAATCGCTCTTTTAGCTCTCTTTATCTGTTCATACAAGTAGTTCTCTTCTTTTAGTACATTTAGCCAAACCTTATTTTGCCGTCGATAAAATAATAGATTTCGTGTGAGTAAGCTTACTCAACTGTTCCCGGATTTCAATACGACACTTGTGTCCCCTAGCTGTATTTCGATAGGTATACTTGCCTTGATGAATTGTTAGTTTGGTATTTTCTCTTTGCAGATATCTCAGAGACAATCACTCAACCTCGGGAAGAGGTACCTGCTCTATCGTAGGAGCGGGCTACTGTATTTGCCTTGCAGGCTGCGCATTGATCATGGAAAACACTACTTCAGCAACCAATCGTATGGTTTCAGCCGAGGGAGGTGTTGCAAGAGCATCGTTCGGTGCACTACTAGCATTAGAAACTCGGCATTCTAATGGCCCAGCACCGCTTCTGGTCACCTAAAGTTGTATAAAACACCGTTAAGCGACCAAACAAAATTGCAAACAGCAATAATAGGAACACGCATGTTCCTCAAACACATGTATTTTCATACCTAAGTGGACATTCATGGGTTATTTTATTGTTATAACGATGACTCACACACATGTGCTCACCACCCCTTAAAAGAATTCGCCCACAAATTCATTTTAAGCCTGATCGAAACCAGTAGTGTGATACCAAATGTCACACCCTCTATCCGTCGCATAACATATAGCAGTAGGTCCGGCCTGGGCGCGACACATTATACCACAGACAGACCAGGTGGTTACTCAATGGAAACTATCCAACTAATATCAACGTCCTACACAGAGCATTCTAGCGGAAGCAATTAAAATTGTTGCATTAATAAAGAGCCTAACACTAGCATAAATGTCCACTACAAAGTCAACAGGAATGAAGTACAAATACACAAGTACTGGCCTTATGGCCTTATAATTATTTTCCTCAAATTACATGTTTTTCAAACCTCGGCACGTAGGACGGCCATACATGAATAAAAGAATACACTCAAAATTAGGCCTTCGAGGCCCGGCTCAGCAACTTGGGCTTTAGCCCGCTATTTACCGCTCGGCTCCGCAGCACCTACAAGCACATTCCACCGCAACGGTGGCAAACCAAAGCAACGGTCAGCAATGCAAACCAAATTATAACGATCCCGCCACCAATTTGGGGCGGCAATGCTCCTTCCCTGCACTTTATTAACATAAACAAGCAGTATATATATACATTGCATCACATGCATTGGCACGCACAGCCACATGCCCCGTGCACTCAGGGCACATTCTCGGTGAACCGGTCAATGTCACGTCAATTTAAGCCATAGACACCCCGGTCTCACCACCGCCACATTGACGACCAAAGTATGAGAATTTTGTCTTCCCTGCATGGGTCACATCAATTTAAGCCATAGATCGACGAAGACCCTCATCTATGCCAACGACTCACAACGAACGACATAGAACGGGTATGGTTCCGTCTAACCCGTGCTCATATCACAACGACAATTTAAGCCATTTGCGCGGGTCAAACTTCTCCCGAGTCCCGTTTCCGTTACACACTTCACATAACCCGGTAATGTTCAAGTTGGCTCCCAGGCCCCCAAGTTGGCAAAATCATGCATCTGCCCAGTTTTTCGGGTGCACCTTGGAGTTAATCCCCAAGTCTCCCTGTTGCAATCTACCCCGTAGAAAACTCGAAAAACAAACATTCGCACGGAGTGTTCTCCGGCCATTTATGCAATGCAACATCACCGATCCGGACCAACTTGTCCGGGTAGGCTTCACACATCATGCCTATATCTATTCTCGATTACGGACTCTACATGTACACAACGAGAACTATTCATGTCTACCCGAAGTAACGCCTCAACTCACCGCAAACTCGCGAGAGTGGGCTCCTATGCAAGGGAAAAGAAGAGATTCACAAGCTTAATTAGAGAATCATTACCCTAGCATTCTTCCTTGGCGCCATGGAAAAGTATGCGGATGAAAAGCACCACCCTCTCGTTGCCTTCGTTGATCCGAAGTCGGTTCGCGATTTGGAGCTCCGAAGCTGGCCGACGACCGGATCTAGACTTCTTCTTCCTCGTTCTCTCCCCACTCTTTAGAACTTAAACAGAGAACCAGTGAACAAAAGATGAGGGTTATGAAACCCTACACTCGGGTATATCCCAATAAGAATAACCTCCAGCCGTCGGATCACAACATAAAGTAATGTACAGCTACGATCCGGGTCTGACATGGAATAACTGGGACGAACACCGTACGGTTCACAAACCGGAGTATGACCGTCCGCGACAAACTTAAACTGTGTCGGTACATTTAGCCGAGACCATGCAAAGACCCCTGTGTCGACACTCTGTGTCGACACTCTGTGTCGACACTCTGTGTCGACACTCTGTGTCGACACTCTGTGTCGACACTCTGTGTCGACACTCTGTGTCGACACTCTGTGTCGACACTCTGTGTCGACACTCTGTGTCGACACTCTGTGTCGACACTCTGTGTCGACACTATGTGTCGACACAGCTCACCCTATGTTGACACAGCAGGCCCTGTGACGACACAGCAGGCCCTGTGCCGACACAGCAGGCCCTGTGCCGACACAGCAGGCCCTGTGCCGACACAGCAGGCCCTGTGCCGACACAGCAGGCCCTGTGCCGACACAGCAGGCCCTGTGCCGACACAGCAGGCCCTGTGCCGACACAGCAGGCCCTGTGCCGACACAGCAGGCCCTGTGCCGACACAGCAGGCCCTGTGCCGACACAGTAGGACTTGTGATGACACAGCAGGCCCTGTGTCGACACAGAAGAATCTGTGTCGACACAGCAGACTGTGTCATACATGCCACAAGCCATCAAGAACACGGCCTATAACACGCCCGTTTCCCAGGCCGTGTGACCCCTGCCAAATTCCAAACTTGGCTCAAAACGCCTCTCGTCGCTCTTTTGAGTTTCAGGGCATTACAGACACCGAGTGACTTCCAGCCCTATCATCTAGGTAAGAGCCTGATAATGGGATCAGCTCGGGATCCAAGGTTGACACCGAGTGACTTTCAGCCCTGTCAGCTAGGCGAGAGCCTAATAGCGGGATCTGCTCGGGGTCCAAGGCTGATATCGAGTGACTTCCAGCCCTGTCAGCTAGGTGAGAGCGTAATAGCGAGATCTGCTCGGGGTCCAAGGCTGATACCGAGTGACTTTCAACCCCATCAGTTAGGTGAGAGGCTAATAGTGGGATCTGCTCGGTGTCTAAGGCTGACACCGAGTGACTTCTAGCCCTGTCAGCTAGTTAAGAGCCTGACAGCGGGATCTGCTCAGGGTCCAAGGATGACACCGAGTGACTTCCAGCCCTACCAGCAAGGTGAGAGCCTGATAGAGGTATTTTCTCGGGGTCCAAGGCTGACACTGAGTGACTTCTATCCCTGTCAGCTAGGTGGGAGCCTGACAGCAGGATCTGCCCGGGGTCCAAGGCTAACACCGAGTGACTTCCAGCTTTGTCAGATAGGTGAGAGCCTGACAACAGGATCTTCTCGGGGTCTAAGGTTGATAACGAGTGACTTCTAGCGCTTTCAACTAGTTGAGAGCATGACAACGGTATCTGCTCGTGGTCCAAGGCTGACACCGAGTGACTTCCACCCCTGTCAGCTAGGTGAGAGCCTAACACCGTAATCTGCTCGGGTTCTAAGGATTACACTGAGTGACTTCTAGCCCTGTCAGCTAGGTGAGAGCCTGACAACGGGATCTGCTTAGGGTCCAAGGCTAACATCGAGTGACTTCCAGCCCTGTCAGCTAGGTGAGAGCCTGACAGCGGGATCTGCTCGGGGTCCAAGACTGACACCGAGTGACTTCCATCCCAGTCAGCTAGGTGAGAGCCTGACAGCGGATCTGCTCGGGGTCCAAGGTTGACACCGAGTGACTTCCATCCCTATCAGCTAGGTGACAGCCTGACAGCAGGATCTGCTCGAGGTACAAGGCTGACACCGAGTGACTTCTAGCCCTGTCAGATAGGTGAGAGCCTGACAACGGGATCTGCTCGGGGTACAAGGCTGACACCGAGTGACTTCCTGCCCTGTCAGCTAGGTGAGAGCCTGATAGTGGGATCTTCTCGGGGTCTAAGGTTGATAACGAGTGACTTTCAGTACTTTCCACTAGGTGAGAGCATGACAGCGGTATCTGCTCGTGGTCCAAGGCTGACATCGAGTGACTTCCACCCCTGTCAGCTAGGTGAGAGCCTAATACCGTAATCTGCTCGGGTTCTAAGTATTACACTGAGTGACTTCCAGCCCTGTCAGCTAGGTGAGATCCTGATAGTGGGATCTGCTCGGGGTCCAATGCTGACATCGAGTGACTTCCACCCCTGTCAGCTAGGTGAGAGTCTGACAGCGGGATCTGCTCGGGGTCCAAGACTGACACCGAGTGACTTTCATCCCAGTCAGTTAGGTGAGAGCCTTACAGCGGATCTGCTCAGGGTCCAAGGTTGATACCGGGTGACTTCCAGCCCTGTCAGATAGGTGAGAGTCTGATAGCCGGATCTTCTCGAGGTCCAAGGCTGACACCAAGTGACTTCTAGCCCTGCCAGCTAGGTGAGAGCCAAACATCGGGATCTGCTCGGGGTCTAAGGCTGTCACCGAGTGACTTCTAGCCCTGTCAGCTAGGTGAGAGCCTGATAGTGGGATCTGCTCGGGGTCCAAGGCTGACACCGAGTGACTTCCAACCCTGTCAGCTAGGTGAGAGCCTGACAGTGGGATCTGCTCTGGGTCCAAGGTTGACACCGAGTGACTTCCAGCCCTGTCAGCTAGGTGAGAGACTGACAGCGGGATCAGCTCAGGGTCCAACGTACACTTCATCATTTCGTACAAACTATGGCGATAGGGTTGGTATGTCAAAGATCTTTATTAAGAAACAAAGTACAACTTACATGTTTTTAAGGAAAAAGTGTTTCAAGTCGTCCCCACTCCAGGTGAGACTTAGGGTCTCCCCTCCACATTTTGGTGTTGGTACCCTCCTGATCTTAATGCCTCTTTTACAATAAACGGACCTTCCCAGCTGGGGTTGAGTTTCCCCATGGTTGTTGACCTTCCTACCGCATCTACCTTTTTTAGGACCAAGTCCACCTCTACAAACTGTTTGACTCTGACATGTTTGTCAAAGTACTTATCCATCCTCCTCTTTACCTCTTCCCGTCAGATGGAGGAAAGGTCCCGCAGCTCCTCGACCATGTCAAGAGAGAGTCACAACTCTTCCTCATTTCCGACTTGCCATTCTTCCCCGCCTTCCCCAGCTGCGACAACTCGAGGCATTTGTATTTCAAATTCCATATGAAGTACTGCCTCGCACCCATGGGAGAGATTGAAAGGAGTTTCTCCTGTAGTTGTATTGAGGGTGGTCCTCAGGGCCCAGAGAACCGCGGGAAGCTGCTCCACCCAGCTCCCCTTCAGATTTTCCACTTTCTTCTTTAAGAGGTTAACAATGATGTTATTGGCGTCCTCTACCTTCTCGTTGTTCGTGGGGTGGTGGACCGAGGCAAACCTGAGGACGATCCCAAGTTGTTCGCAGAAACTAGTGAACTACATGCTAGGGAACTGGCGCCCGTTGTCCGTGACAATGGCCTGGGGCAGCCCATGGCGGCAGATGATCTCCCCCCAAACAAAGTTTCTGATAACCTGGGAGGTCACCTTGGCCAGCGCTTTTACATCCAACCACTTAGAGAAATAATCGATCATCACCAACGGGAACCTCCTTTGCCCACTGGCCTGGGGGAACGGTCCAACCAAGTCCATCCCCCAAATGGAAAAGGGTCAGGGGGCTGTGATACTCTTTAGTCGCTGAGCCAGCTGTAGCTAGAGGGGGGCAAACAACTGACACTTGTGGCATCTTCTTGTGAACTCTGTCCCATCGAGGCCCAAAGTGGGCCAGAAAAAACCTTGCCTGACGTTCCTGCCTTCTAGGGTCCGACTTCCGGAGTGACTCCCACACTCCCTGGAGTGGACTTCTTCCAAGATTCTTTGAACTTCCCCCTCGGCCACGCAACGAGCCAACTTCCCAGAGAGAGTCTTCCTGTACAACTGCCCATCCCGGAGGAGGTAGTATGTCGATTTGTACTTACTCTTCTTCTTGTCCACCCCCTCCGGATACTCTCCCATGGAAAGGAAGGTCGTGACTGGGACCATCCACGAGGGCCGCTGATCTATATCCATGAGCTCTCCCTCATTGATGGAAGGGCGGAATAGATCGGTGATAGTCCCCCCCCCCCCGGGACCATACTTCGCTAGTTGATCGACCGGTTCATTTTCCACCCGGGGCATGTGTCGGATGGAGAAGGTTTCAAATGTGCCAATGACACCCTTTACTTTGGCTAAGTATAGCCGCAGGGTAGGCTCTCGTGCCTCAAACTCCCCGTTGATCTGGGAAGCCACCACCATGGAGTCGTTTAGGACCTCTATGTCCAACACCCCTAGCTCCCTATCTAGGCGCAGCCCTGCTATCACGACCTCATACTCAGCCTGATTATTTGTGATGGGGAAGTGCACCACGATCGTTTGCTCAATTCTAGTTCCTTGGGGGCTCTCCAAGATCACCCCCACCCCAAGAAATGCCTGACCGAGGCGCCATCAACCTTTACCTTCGATGGGGTTGGTCGAGTGAGCTATTTCTCTGCCACCTCAATCACAGAATCGGCCAAAACGTCGGCCATCGCTTGAGCCTTGATAGAGAGGCGGGGGACGAAGGAGATGTCGAACTCGCTCAACTCAACCGACCACTTGGACAACCAGCCAGAATGCTCCACCCCCTCAAATATGTTGCGGAGGGGGTGGTCAGTCACCACTTGGATAGAGTGTGTCTGGAAATAGGGTCGCAGCCTCCGGGCTGAGATGATCAGGGCGAAGGCCACCCTTTCCAAAATTGGGTACCGGAGCTCGGCCTTCCTCAAGACCCGACTCGCGTAGTATATGGGGAGATGATTCTTCCCCTCTTCATGAACTAGGACGGAGCATAAAGCCTCTGCTCCGACCATGACAAACAAAAATAGGTCCTCCCCCTCCTTTGGCCCTTGGAGCAATGGAGTCTGTGTCAAATACATCTTGAGGGCCTGGAATGCCACCTCGCACTCCTTGTTCCACTCGAATTTTTGGTCCCCTCTTAGTGTTTTGAAGAAGGGGGAGCACTTCTCCCCAGCCCGGGAGAGGAACCTGCTTAACCCTGCCAGCTTCCCTGTCAACCGTTGCACCTCCTCAGTATTCTGCGGCGACACCAGCTCCATGATGGCCTTGACCTTATCTGGATTAGGCTCGACCACCACTGGGGTGAGAAGGTGCCCCAGGAAATTCCCCCCGCTGGCCCCAAAGACACACTTTAGGAGATTCAACCGCATTTTATACTTGCGCAGGGTGGTGAAGGTCTCCTCTATGTCCTGGAGGTGAGAGTCCACATCCTTACTCTTGATCATGAGATCATCCACGTACACCTCCAGGTTCCTCCCCTTCTATTCTTTGAAAACCATGTCCATCATCTTTTAATAGGTCATCCCTGCATTCTTCAGCCCAAAGGGCATCATTTTTTAGCAGTAGCACCCATCACCCATGATGAACGAGACGTCCTTGACATCCGGGGGGTGCATCCTGATTTGATGATAACCTGAAAATGCATCTAGAAATCTCATTACAGAATAACCAATAGCAGAGTCAACCATAGTGTCGATCCAAGGAAAGGAAGGCAGTCCTTACGACAAGATTTATTAAGCAAAGAGAAGTCGATACACATACGCCACCGGCCATCTCCCTTTTTAACCATGACTACGTTGGACACCCAGCCGGGGTATTGGATCTCGGACACAAAGCCGGCCTTGAGATGCTTTTCCACCTCCTCTCTGATGGGCTCGTCCAGCTTGTCCGCGGTGAACCACTTCTTTTGTTGGATGGGGCGTGATCCTGGGTCCAAGTTGAGGCGGTGGAAAACCACAACCACGTCAACCACCGACATCTACGCAGCGCTCTATACGAAGATGTCCACGTTCTTCTGGATGCATGCCAGCATCCTGCCTTGAGCCTCTAGGGTCAGCCCTCCGCTGACGAGGACCATCTCTACACTGCCTTCATGGGTGTGGACCTCCAACTTGTAAGACTCCCCCTCCCGGATCCCAAAACACGGCATGAAGTGGGGTCTTATCCCCAAAACAGCCGCATTGCGGTAGCATTAGCGCACAGCTAACCTGTACCACAAGACACCTATTCTGTAGGCTACAACAAATATCAATATATACATGCCAACCCAACCATAATATAAGCAAGAAGAAGTCAAATCCACACTAAGCATATGAGTCCAAATACATCAAATAAGAGAAGCTTAAACATGCTTCGATAATATCAGAGTACAACTATAAAATTTGCCCAAACGGGCTACAACAGAATCTCAAAACACTAACATCCATAACCGATGATAGCGATGCCACCATCACGTCAGGCCCTATCGTCTTGACCTGGCTATCCTGCTGCAAAGTCTGCGGCTGCTCTACCTGCGGGGTGACCTCCTAAAAAAGGAAGACGTAGCAACCATTAGTCGAAACACTAAGTGGCTTTACATCCACTCCACCGGCGACTTCTCGGCACCGGGTGGAGAAATGAAGAAGGGTACAAGTATAATACAAGTAGTAAAGCAGGTACAAGCAGGTGGAAATAGTACATGATTAACAACATTATAAACTAGCAGTTCTACTTGAATAACAATATTAGTAAATAAACAAGTACAAGTAACTACAGCAGGAAAGTAACTTAACTTATAAGAATGCTCATACAAACTTATAAGTTAAGGATCGGGTTACATAAAAGTAACTCATCGTATAAGAGTGCCCATACAAACTTATACGATGAGGGTCTTGTTTGTGTAATGCTATGTAATGGTATGTTTGATATGCAATGACTCACCCATGATCACACATATGCAATTGCTATGTCGACACAGACTATAGTTCCCACTATTTGAGAAGGTAGCTAACATCTCAGGCATCAGCCGCCGTGGCCAGGCGGTGATAGTAGAGCGGGCATCTCTACTACTAGGTTGGTATCCACACTACTTCACCTAGCCTCCGTACGCCTCAACGCTAAGAACACAATAGCGGAGCCCATGAGTACTATGGCCCAGCGGGGTCTCGGGTAGATGTGCACAAAGAACACAACCCGAACTGGCCTGGTGTGACCCGGAAGGGTCCTCGGAAGAAGGCACGAGGACACAGCCCAACCGTTCACTTGGCACGGAAGGGATCTCGGGACATGAACACCGAGGACACAGCCCAACCACCCAAAGTATAACCGTCAACTCCCATCGGTGTGACGATCGGCGAGCCCGTAGACCTGCCATAATATCGTTAACCCAGGATTACAACACTGCGTGTCAACTCACACCACATGAAAATTCCACAATACTGTGGCATGGAAGTGGCCTCGAAAGTAAGCACGAGGGCACGGCTCAACCGTCATCTATACCACATCTTAACACAAACCAACTAGTGACGGTCAACACCACACTTACATCCATTCACAATACTACCTGTACGGAGACTATGCTCTAAGTATTGGACTACTACATTTCATTCTAACCATTATACATACTCATGGTCGTGGCTTATCCCTCTATTTATCATTCCAAATGATTTCAACATATCTCAAGCATGATGTGCATAAATGATAATCTACCAATTTGTATCTAGTCATTTCATTTAAGTCAACTTGCTTCGCAATTCAGTTATATGAAATCTGATTAACAAGATTTATCATTCATAGCACTACGGTGGTCAGCATAAAATAGTTCATCAAAATATAGAGTTAAGTAGCAATACCGATTCCACCGAATTCAAATTCATATTATATAAACCCCAGAATTTAAGTGTAGAATAAATCTGGACAACAACTTCAACCAGAGAATACCGAAGCTATATCCATCTCGTGAAGACTTGTAACCACTCGATAGAAAGATCTTTACATGGGTTACAACTTTTATATTCAGCCCATAACCCAGATTTGAGTGTAACCTATTTGAAATCAGCCTTGAAGTTCGCTGCGTACAAAACACAATTTCTGCATGCAGGATTTATCAGTTGTCATGTTCGTTCAGACGTTACCGTGGCTACAGACTTCACATGAAGATTTGCAACCACTCGTTGGAAAGGTATTGGCAAGGGCTTCAACTTTCGTGTTTAGCCAAAAGTCCAGATCTCGACATATCCTACTTGAAAATGGCAAAGAGGATCGCTGCCCGCAGAATACAGATTCTGCACGCTTCGTTGAGAGGAATGAACGGCATCAGTTCATCTTCCTCTCCAAGTTGATCTTCCAAAATCACTCCAGAAATTCCACCTCCCTTATTCACCTTCAAAGGGGCCATGATTCTTCATGAAACCATCCACCCATCATCACATAGAAGAAAGGGGAGGTTGAAGAGATCTAAAACCTAGAACACATGTCCTAGCATGGCCGTCCCTAGAAATCTCCTTCTCTCCATCAAAACTATCTTGAGTTGATATCTCTACTAAAAAATAACTAAAGATCTAGCACCAAGGGAGAGGGTAGGAAACTCACCTCACTTCTGGCGTTTCCACCATTTCCGGCCATGGATCTCGTGACTCTTCTCGGCGGCATCTTCTTTTCCACAACGACGGCGGATCTTCTCCTCTAGAACTAGATCCAGCAACTTCCTTCTCTCAACAGGAGTTCCTGTCAGAAAAACGGCTGGAATAAGGAGTGAAAATGGCTAGGGTTATCATTTCCCTTTTTATATAAAAGTGACACGGGTAGGGACACGCCTGTGTCCTTACCCGTATCCTGCTTAGGCGAAGCGTTACAACGGTTTTTATGCGTCGGTTCAATACTTGACACGACACACGGCTGAGACACGCCCGCGTCGGCCCAGTCACGCCGGTGACATGGGGCGTGTAACCCACTCGAGACTTACTCGAGAGGACTTACTCGATAGAAATTTAACTACTCAAGTACACAGATTGGACACGCCCGTGACAGCCCAGTCATGACCGTGACATGGGGCGTGCAACCCTCTCGAGACTTACTCAAGAGGACTTACTCGAGAGAAAACCAATTACTTGAGTACCCGGATAGGACAAGCCCGTGTGACAGGGATGACACGCCCGTGTCACCCCTCTTACTCGAGTACTTTTCCACCTACTCAAGTATATTTTGACTTACACGAGAACTACTCGAGGATGAGCGGGACACGCCCTGTGACACGCCCGTATCATAGGCCGTGTGCCCTAAACTTGACACTCGACGTTCGTTGAGCGCTGGTCATCGACCAGAGGGAACACTCGCCCTTCGACACGCCCGTGTCGGATGGGACACGCCCGTGACATGCCCGTGACACGGGGCGTGTCTCGCTCGAACACTTCATCGAACCCATTTTCGTCGATCTCGCGACTGCTACGCACCCAAGCAGGACACGCCCGTGTCCCAGGCCATGACACCCAAAAATTTGCCAATCCCAGAATTTTTGGCTACTACATGCTTCCCAGTTGTCAGCACTCCCCTGAGCCCAAGTCAGCTCTCTTGGATCAAAAACACGCACAAGAGGCCTAGTGCGATTCAGGACGTTACAAATCCTATAAACAAAATAAAATATTTCGTCCCCGAAATCAGACTTAGGCTATGGAGAGAAAAAGTATAACAGGAATATAATATGATTTTAAATAAAACTACCTTGAGCAAACAACTCCGGATAGTGTTTTTGCATCACATCCATTGGCTCCCATGTATATTCCTCCTTCCCATGATTGGACCATAACACTTTAGCCAAGGGAACACTTTTGTGTCATAACTTTCTTGTCTCACTATCTATGATTCGCACCAGCTCTAGTCGCACAGACCTATCAGACTCCATAGCACCATCAGTTGTGGGGATGTATTGATCGAACCGCAACAGCGCCTTACGAAGCGACGACACATGGAACACATCATGGAGGTTCTCTAGCTCGGGCGGTAACTCCAACCGATAGGCCAGCGGGCCAATCCTTTCCAATATAGTATAAGGCCCAACATACGTTGGGCTGAGCTTTTTCACACCACAGACACATGACACTCCATGCATCGGTCGGATTTTCAGGAACACCTTATCACCCACTTGAAATTCCACCATCCGGTACTTTGCATTATAATACTTCGCCTGCCGACTTTGAGCCTCCAACATGCGATCCTGTATCAGTCTAACCGCCACATCGGTATCATCAATATATTCAACGCCCAAAGCCTTCGGGTCTTCATCTTGCACCCAAGACAAAGGGGTTCTACACCTCCTTCCATAAAGAGCTTCATGAGGAGCGATGTCGATACTAGCCTGGTGGCTATTGTTGTAGGAGAATTCTACCAACGGTAAGAGTCTTTTCCACAGCTCTCCTCTATCCAACACACATAATCTCAACAAATCTTCCAATGTTCGGATGGTTCTTTCAGATTGCCCATCCGTTTGAGGATGAAACGCGGTGCTGAAGGTAAGGCGAGAGCATAGATACGCCTGTACCACTCTCCACTCGTTGGAGGTAAACCGACCATCACGATCAGACACGATCGTCTTAGGCACGCCACTATTCCGTATGAATTGCTCCACAAAGAGGCGTACTAAGACATCCACATGAGCTTCTTTCTTCATTGGGATAAACCGGGCTACTTTCGTCAGGCGATCAACTATCACCCACACTGAATCATTCCCAGAGCGTGAGCGAGGTAACCCATGGACGAATTCCATGGAGATATCCTCCAACATCCATTCGGGGATGGGTAATGATTGTAACAAACCACCGGGGCTCTTGCATTCTGCATTCACTCTTTGACAAGCTTCACAGTATGTAACAAAATATCGGACATCCTTCTTCATCCCTGGCCAACACATGGTCTTCCGCAAGCCGGCGTACATCTTGGCAATACTAGGGTGCACCAAATGATGAGAGGAATATGCCTCTCTCAAGATATCCTCCCGGATTCTAATGCCCTTGGGAATGTATAGCCGACCACGGAAATAAACGAGGTCGTCTTTTAGCGTATGCTCGTCCGTAGTAACATCTTCGATTGACTTGATTGTCGGGGCCAGGGACGCATCCACTCCTTGCTCCACTCTAATTCGGTCCCGGATATCACAAACTATGCTGATGCTTGCCAAGTACTCCGTATACTCTGTCGAAGGAGCCTTAAACACCAAAGTAATATCCATCTCCTCAATCATCCGAGCCAACTCCATACTCATCAATCGAGCCTCTAGGCTAGAGCCTGGTACCTTCCTACTCAATGCGTCGGCCATCGAGTTCGCATTACCGGGGTGGTAGTTCATGGTGAACTCATAGTAGCATAGAAATTCTAATCACCGTCGTTGTATCAAGTTCAACTCCTGAGTATGAACGTACTTCAAGTTTTTAAGGCCTGAGAAAATCTCGCAGTGGACGGTGTATAGATAGTGCCTCCAAACCTTCAAGGCGAACACCAATGCTCTAAGCTCCAAATCGTGAACCGGGTAATTAATTTCATGTTTCTTAAGTTATCTTGAAGCATAAGCGATCACGTGTCCATGCTGCATCAACACCGCTCCCATCCCTTGATATGATGCGTCAGTGTAAACTTGAAATCCTTCCTTCCCAAATGGAAGTGCAAGGATGGGGGCGGAGGTAAGTCTGTCCTTCAGCTCCTGGAACGCCACTTCACATTGGGATGTCCACTCAAATTGCACACCTTTCTTCGTCAATGAAGTAAGAGGAAGAGCAATCTTTGAAAATCCTTTTACGAACTTGCGGTAGTACCCATCAAGTCCAAGGAAACTCCTCACATCGGTCACCGACTTCAAGGGCGACCACTCCTTCACGGCATGCACCTTGGCCGGATCCACCGCTAGTCCTACTCCACTGATCACATGCCCCAAGAAAGCAACCTATGTAACCCAGAATTCGCACTTGCTGAACTTGGCGGACAAGGCGTGCCCTTTTAATTTCTTCAATATCAAGGTCAAGTGCTCATCATGCTCCTCCTCTGTCTTTGAATAAACCAAGATGTAGTTGATGAAAATAATGACAAAGACATCGAAATAAGGTTCAAACACCTTGTTCATCAGGCTCATGAAGGCTGAAGGGGCATTTATGAGCCCAAACAGCATTACCGTGAACTCGTACAGTCCATATCTTGAACTAAAGGCCGTTTTCTGGATGTCACCTTCTTGTATTCTCAACTGATAATACCCTGAGCGCAAGTCCAGCTTAGAAAACCAATGCGCTCCCACTAGTTGATCGAACAACTTGTCGATCCGAGGTAGCGGATAAGTGTTCCGCACCGTCAGCCGATTGAGTTCCTGATAGTCTATGCACAAATGCAGGGTTCCATCCTTATTCACGAACAATACAGGGGCTCCCTAGGGTGACGAACTGGGGAAAACGAACCCTGACTCCATGAGTTCTTGTAGTTGAACTCTAAACTCCGCGAGTTCCTTCGGGGCCATTCGGTAAGGGGCCTTGGATACCGGCTTGGCACCCAGTACAAGATTAATCTGGAAGTCAACCTCTCTATGCGGGGGTAATCCTGGAAGTTTCTCATGAAATACCACGGGGAAATCCCGCACTACCCGTACGTCTTTTATATCTAATGCTAACTCCTTCAACTCGAAACAGATCATGAAGATTTCATTCCCCGACATATGGGCTTTTACAGCCTGAACTGAAGACAAAAACATACGAGGTGCAAAGCTAATACCTTGAAAGATGACGTTGGTGTGTCCATGTCTCAAATAGATTCGCTTTTCCGCGCAGTCGATCCTTGCAAAGTGCCAGTCCAACCACGCCATGCCAAAAATGATGTCAAACTCCGGCATTCTCAAGACCATGGTTGGCGTATCAAAGGCCTTTCCTTCAATAAATATCTCAAACTCGCACTTAGTGGTTACAATCATCTCCGAGTCGTCCGGTAGGCGCACTCGTTGGGCTATACCAGTAAAGTATTGTACGTCCTCTATGTCCTTAATGAAATCCTCAGACACAAAGGAGTGTGAGGCACCGATATCGAAAAGCGCATAGGTCGTCTTCCCGCCAACTATCACGGTGCCAAAGTACCAATAACCAAAACTTATTGATAGGTGTCTAGTATGTCTCAAGCAACTTTAAGTTAGACTATGAAAACATGATAATAAATTAAATCATACCTGCAATCACATCTTGGGTATTCCGTTCTTACGCCATGTCCGGCGCATACACTTGATCCTGAGCAGTGCTGGGGTTTCCTCCTCGCGGTCCTCGTCCTCTACCATGCATATAACCACGCCCCCGCGGACCTGCTGGAGGGAGAGAAGGAGGGACATTCCCATACAACCGCGGTCAAAAATGTCGAATGTGGCCCGGCTGGTTGCATTCAAAACACACCAGCCCACGCCGCGCTTCATGTCGCTAAAACTGCTGAGGCTGAGACGGTGGAGGCAACACAGACGGCTGCGGAACCGGGTGTTCCACTCTAAAGTCTCGGTGGAAACAACCTCCACCTCTTTGATGTCCTCTTCCTCCTCTGAAGTACCATCTCCTCCTATTTCTTGGACCAGCTTCCATCACATCCTCTACAGGTCTCTTGCCACATCCCAAGTGGTCCGCCTCCAATCTCTTTGCCATATCGATAATCTCCACCAAACTAGCATCCGCGATAAACAAAAGGGCCTTCCTTAGGTGATCTCGCAGCCCTTTGTAGAAACGCTTGGCGTATCCTCTATCATCTAGGTCATATGAGTCTGCTAACCTTGCGAGATGCTGGAACTCACGCTGGTATTCTGTAACTGATTTTGATCCCTGCTTCAGTAGTAGAAACCTCTGCTCGAGCTCGTCTCGAGCCGATGTAGGAATGAAGTCCTCCAAGAAGACACCCGAGAACTCACTCCAACTTATCTCAGTATACACACGTCCTTGGAATGTGGAGCTCATGAGTGACTTCCACCACCTCTTAGCATGTAGATCCAGGACGGACACCGCCGATGATACAACCATGTTGGTCGGGCAATGGATCCCCACCAATAGCTCTTGGACCGTGTCAATCCATTCTTCCGTGCGTACGACCGACTCCGTCCCGAGGTATGTGGGAGGGGAGAGAGCCCGGAAGGTGCTCAGCCAGTTAGAGCCCGGAGCCTGTTGTTGAACCGGAGGCTGCTGCGCCCTAAAGGAATCCAAGATGGCTATGAGCGTCTGCCCCAACTCGGATTGTTGAAACTGAGTGGGTATGGAAGGGGCAGGACTAACCCCATCGGCACAACGTGCACTGGAACCTACACGTAAAACACAAACGTATGGTCAGGATGGCTAATCTTGCGGTCAAAGTTGGACAACTTAATGTGAATTACATATGGGCACATAACTACTTCCGCTAAGTCAGTTTGTCCGCAAACTAACCAATCGAATGGTGGTGTGACCTGTACGGTAGCATTAGCACACATCTAACCTATACCACAAGACACCTATTCCGCAGGCTATAACCAATATCAATATATACATGCCAACCCAACCATAATATAAGCAAGAAGAAGTCAAATCCACACTAAGCATATGAGTCCAAATACATCAAATAAGAGAAGCTTAAACACGCTTCGACAATATCAGAGTAAAACTATAAAATTTATCCAAACGGGCTACAACAGAATCTCACAACACTCACATTAGTAACCGACGGTAGCGATGCCACCGTCACATCAGGCCCTGTCGTCTTGGCTTCGCTATCCTGCTGCAAAGTCCGCGGCTGCTCTACCTGTGGGGCAACCTCCTAAAAAAGGAAGACATAGCAACCGTTAGTCGAAATACTAAGTGGATTCACATCCGCTCCACCGGCAACTCCTCGGCACCGGGTGGAGAAACGAACAAGGGTACAAGTATAATACAAGTAGTAAAGCAGGTACAAGCAGGTGGAAATAGTACATGATTAACAACATTATAAACTAGCAGTTCTACTTGAATAACAATATTAGTAAATCAACAAGTACAAGTAACTACAGCAGGAAAGTAACTTAACTTATAAGAATGCTCATACAAACTTATAAGAATGCTCATACAAACTTATAAGTTAAGGATATGGTTACATAAAAGTAACTCATCATATAATAGTCCCCATACAAATTTATATGATGAGGGTCTTATTTGTGCAATATTGTGTAATGGTATGTATGCTATGCAATGACTCACCCATGATCACACACATGCAATTGCTATGTCGACACAGACTATAGTTCCCACTATTCGAGCAGGTATCTAACCTCTTAAGCATCAGCCACCGTGTCCAGGAGGTGATAGTAGAGCGGGCATCTCTACTACTAGGCGGGTATCCACACTACTTCACCTAGGCCTCCGTACGCCTCAACGCTAAGAACACAATAGCGGAGCCTATGCGTACTATGGCCCAGCGGGGTCTCGGGAAGATGTGCATCGAGAACACAGCCCGAACTGGCCTGGTGTGACCTGGAAGGGGCCTCGGAAGAATGCACGAGGACACAGCCAAACTTTTCACTTGGCACGGAAGGGTCATCAGGACATGAACACCGAGGACACAGCCCAACCGCCCAAAGTCTAACCGTCAACTACCATCGTTGTGACGATCGACGAGCCCGTAGACCTGCCAAAATATCCTTAACCCAGGATTACGACACCGTGTGTCGACTCACACCACATGCAAATTCCACAACACCGTGGCATGGAAGGGTCCTCGGAAGTAAGCACGAGGGCACAACCCAACCATCCATCTATACCACATCTCAACACAAACCAACTAGTGACGGTCAACACCGCACTTACATCCATTCACAATACTACCTGTAGGGAGACTACGCTCTAAGTATTGGACTACTACATTTCATTCTAACCATCATACATACTCATGGCCATGGCTTTTCCCTCTATTTGTCATTCCAAATGATTTCAACATATCTCAAGCATGATGCGCATAAATGATAATCTAACAATTTCTATCTAGTCATTTCATTTAAGCCAGCTTGCTTCACAATTCAGTTATATGAAATCCGATTAATAAGATTTATCATTCATAGCACTACGGTGGTCAGCATAAAATAGTTCATCAAAATATAGAGTTAAGTAGCAACATCGATTCCACCGAATTCAAATTCATATTATATAAACCCCAGAATTTAAGTGCAGAATAAATCTGGACAAAAACTTCGACCGGAGATTCCCAAATCTATGGTGATCCGGTGAAGACGTGTAACCACTCGATGGAAAGGTCGTTCCATGGATTACAACTTTCAAATTCATCCCACAACCCAGATTTGAGCGTAACCTATTTGAAATCAGTCTTGAAATTCGCTGCGTACAGAACACAATTTATGCATGCAGGATTTATCGAAGGTCATGTTCGTTCAGACTTTCCTGTGGATACAGACTTCACATGAAGACGTGCAACCACTCGGTAGAAAGGTATTTTCAAGGGCTACAACGTTCGTGTTTAGACGAAAGAAAGGATCTGTCCATATCGTACTTGAAAATGGCCAAGAAGATTGTTGCACGCAGAATACAGATTCTGCACGCTTCGTAAAGAGGAATGAACGGCATCGGCTCATCTTCCTCACCAAGTCGATCTTCCAAAATCACTCCAAAAATTCCTCCTCCCTTATTCACCCTCAAAGGGGCCATGATTCTTCACGAAACCATACACCCATCATCACATAGAAGAAAGGGGAGGGTGAAGAGATCTAAAACCTAGAACACATGTCCTAGCATGGCCGTCCCAAGAAAACTCCTCTCCATCAAAACTCTCTTGAATCGATATCTCTCCTAAGAAAATAACTAAAGATCTAGCACCAAGTGAGAGGGTAGGAAACTCACCTCACTTCAGGACTTTCCACCATTTCCGGCCATGGATCTCGTGACTCTTCTCAGCAGCATCTTCTTTTCCACGGGGACGGCAGATCTTCTCCTCTAGAACTAGATCCAGCGACTTCCTTCTCTCAACAGGAGTTCCTCTCAGAAAAACGACTGGAATGAGGAGTGAAAATGTCTAGGGTTATCGTTTCCCTTTTTATATAAAAGTAACACGGGTAGGGACACGCCCGTCTCCTTACCCGTGTGCTGCTTAGGCGAAGCGTTACGACGATTTTTATGCGTCGGTTCAATACTCGACATGACATACAGGTGGGACACGCCAGTGTCGGCCCAGTCACGCCCGTGATAGGGAGCATGTAACCCACTTGAGACTTACTCGAGAGGACTTACTCGAGAGAAATTCAACTACTCGAGTACACGGATTGCACACGCCCGTGACTGCCCAGTAACGCCCGTGACATGGGGCGTGTAACCCTCTCGAGACTTACTCGAGAGAAAACCAACTACTCGAGTACCCGGATACGACACGCTCGTGTCACAGGGATGACATGCCTGTGTAACCCCCTCTTACTTGACTACTTTACCACCTACTCGAGTATATTTCGACTTACACAAGAACTACTCGAGAATGAGCGGGACACGCCCTGTGAAACGCCCGTGTAATAGGCCGTGTGCCCCATACTTGACACTCGACGTTCGTCGAGCGCTGGTCATCGACTAGAGGGAACACCCGCCCTCTGACACGCCCGTGTAGGATGGGACACGCCCGTGACACTACCTTGACACGGGGCGTGTCTCACCCGAACACTTCATCGAACCCATTTTCGTCGATCTCGCGACTACGATGCACCCGAGCAGGACACGCCCTAGGACACGCCCGTGTCCCAGGCCGTGTCACTCAAAAATTTGCCAATCCCAGACTTTTTGGCTACTACATGCTTCCCAGTTGTCAGCACTCCCCTGAGCCCATATCATCTCTCCTGGCTCAAAAACACGCACAAGGGGAATAGTGCGATTCAGGACGTTACAAATCCTATAAACAAAATAAAAGATTTCGTCCCCGAAATCAGTCTTAGGCTATAGAGAGAAAGCATAACAGGAATATAATATGCTTTTAAATAAAACTACCTTGAGCAAACAACTCCGGATAGTGTTTTTGCATCACATCCATCGGCTCCCATGTATATTCCTCCTTCTCATGATTGGACCATATCACTTTCAACAAGGGAACACTTTTGCGGCGTAACTTTCTTGTCTCGCTATCTACGATCCGCACCGGCTCTAATCGCATAGACCTATCAGACGCCATAGCACCATCAGTTGTGGGGATGTATTGATCGAGCCGCAACATCGCCTTCCGAAGCGACGACACATGGAACACGTTGTGGAGGTTCTCTAGATCGGGTGGTAACTCCAACCGATAGGCCAGCGAGCCAATCCTTTCCAATATAGTATAAGGCCCAATATACCTTGGGCTGAGCTTTTTCACACCACGCACACGTGACACTCCATGCATCGGTCGGATTTTTAAGTACACCTTATCACCCACTTGAAATTCCACCATCCGGTGCTTTGCATTATAATACTTCGCCTGCCGACTTTGAGCCTCCAACATGCGATCCCGTATCATTCTAACTGCCGCATCGGTATCATCAATATATTCAATGTCCAAACCCTTCGGGAATTCATCTTGCACCCAAGACAAAGGGGTTCTACACCTCCATCCATAAAGAGCTTCATGAGGAGCCATGCCGATACTAGCCTAGTGGCAGTTGTTGTAGCAGAATTCTACCAACAGTAAGAGTCTTTCCCACAGCTCTCCTCTATCCAACACACATAATCTCAACAAATCTTCCAATGTTCGGATGGTCCTTTCAGATTGCCCGTCCGTCTGAGGATGAAATGCGGTGCTGAAGGTAAGGCAAGAACCCAAATACGCCTGTACCGCTTTCCACTCATCGGAGGTAAACAAGCGATCACGATCAGACACGATCGTCTTAGGCACGCCATGATTCCGTACAAATTGCTCCACAAAGAGGTGTACTAAGACATCCACATGAGCTTCTTTCTTCATTGCGATAAACCGAGCTACTTTCGTCAGGCGATCAACTATCACCCACACTGAATCATTCCCGGAGCGTGAGCGAGGTAACCCATGGACGAAGTCCATGGAGATATCCTCGAACTTCCATTCAGGGATGGGCAAATATTGTAACAAACCACCAGGGCTCTTGCATTCTGCCTTCACTCTTTGACAATCTTCACAGTGTGTAACAAAATATCGGACATCCTTCTTCATCCCTGGCCAACACATGGTCTTCCGTAAGCCGGCGTACATCTTGGCAATACCCGAGTGCACCGAATACTGAGATCAATATGCCACTCTCAAGATATCCACCTGAATTCTACCGCCATTGGGAATGTATAACCGACCACGGAAATAAACGAGGCCGTCGTTTAGCGTATACTCATCTGTAGTCCCATCTTCGATTGACTTGATTGTCGGGGCCAGGGCCGCATCCACTCCTTGCTCCACTCTAATTCGGTCCCGAATATCACAAACTATGCCCATGCTTGCCAAGTACTCCGTATACTCTGCCGAAGGAGCCTTAAACACCAAAGTAATATCCATCTCCTCAATCATCCGAGCCAACTCCATAATCATCAATCGAGCCTCTAGGCAAGAGCCTGGTACCTTCCAACTCAGTGCGCCAGCCACCGAGTTCGCATTACCGGGGTGGTAGTTCATGGTGAGCTCATAGTCGCATAGAAATTCTAACCACTGTCGTTGTCTCAAGTTCAACTCCTTCTGAGTATGAACGTACTTCAAGTTTTTAAGGCCTGAGAAAATCTCGCAGTGGACGCCGTATAGATAGTGCCTCCAAACCTTCAAGGAGAACACCACTGCTCCAAGATCCAAATCGTGAACCGGGTAATTGATTTCATGTTTCTTCAGTTGTCTTGAAGCATAAGCGATCACGTGTCCATGCTGAATCAACACCGCTCCCATCCCTTGATATGATGCGTCAGTGTAAACTTGAAATCCTTCCTTCCAAAACGGAAGTGCAAGGATGGCTGCAGAGGTAAGTCTGTCCTTCAGCTCCTGGAACACCGCTTCGCATTGGGATGTCCACTCAAATGGCACACCTTTCTTCGTCAATGAAGTAATAGGAAGAGCACTCTTTGAAAATCCTTTTATGAACTTGCGGTAGTACACGGCAAGTCCAAGAAAACTCCTCACATCGGCCGCCGACTTCAAGGGAGACCACTCCTTCACGGCACACACCTTGGCCGAATCCACCGCTAGTCCTGCTCCACTGATCACATGCCCCAGGAAAGCAACATCTTTAAGCCAGAATTCGCACTTGCTGAACTTGGCAAACAAGGCGTGCTCTTTTAATTTCTTCAATACCAAGGTCAAGTGCTCAACATGCTCCTCCTCTGTCTTTGAATAGACCAAGATGTTGTCGATGAAAACAATGACGAAGACATCGAAATAAGGTTCAAACACCTTGTTTATCAGGCTCATGAAGGCCGAAGGGGAATTTGTAAGCCCAAACGGCATTATAGTGAACTCGTACAATCCACATCAAGAACTAAAGGCCATTTTCTGGATGTCACCTTCTTGTATTCTCAACTGATAATACCCTGAGCGCAAGTCCATCTTATAAAACGAATGCGCTCCCACTAGTTGATCGAACAACTCGTCGATCCGAGGTAGCGGATAAGTGTTCCGCACCGTCAGCCGATTGATTTCCCGATATTCTTTGCACAAATGCAGGGTTCCATCCTTCTTCACGAATAATATAGGGGCTCCCTAGGGTGACGAACTGGGGCGAATGAACCCTGACTCCACCAGTTCTTGCTGTTGAACTCTAAAATCCTCGAGTTCCTTCGGGGCCATTCGGTAAGGGGCCATGGATAACGGCTTGGCACCCGGAACTAGATTAATCTGGAAGTCAACCTCTCTATACGGGGGTAATCCTAGCAGTTTCTCAGGAAATACCTCGGGGAAATCCCGCACTACCGTACGTCTTTTATATCCAATGCTAACCCTTCAACTCAAAACAGATCATGAAGATTTCATCCCCCGACATATGGGCTTTTACAGCCTGAACTGAAGACAACAACATACGAGGTGCAAAGCTAATACCTTGAAAGATGACGTCGGTGTCTCCATATCTCAAATAGATTCGTTTTTCCGCGCAGTTGATCCTTTCGAATTGCCAGTCGAACCACACCATGTCCAACATGATGTCAAACTCCGGCATTCTCAAGACCGTGGTAGGCGTATCAAAGGCTTTTCCTTCAATAAATATCTCAAACTCGCACTTAGTGGTTGCAATCATCTTTGAGCCATCCGGTAGGCGCACTCGTCGGGCTATACCAGTAAAGTATTGTATGTCCTCTATGTCCTTAATGAAATCCTCAAACACAAAGGAGTGTAAGGCACTGATATCGAACACCGCATAGGCCGTCTTCCCGCCAACTGTCACGGTGCCTAAGTACCAATAACCAAAACTTATTAATAGGTGTCTAGTATGTCTCTAGCAACTTTAAGTTAGACTATGAAAACATGATAATCAATTAAATCATACCTGCAATCACATCTTGGGTATTCCATTCTTGCGCCATGTCCAGCGCATACACTTGATCCCGAGCAGTGCTGGGGTTTCCACCTCGCAGTCCTCATCCTCGACCATGCATATAACCACGCCCCCGCGGAGCTGCCGAATGGAGAGAAGGAGGGACATTCCCATACAAACGCGGGCAGAAATGTCGAATGTGGCCCGGCTGGTTGCATTCAAAACACACCAGCCCACGCCGCCCTTCATATCGCTGAAACTGCTGAGGCTGAGACGGTGGAGGCAATACAGGAGGCTGCGGAACCGGGTGTTCCACTCTAAAGTCTCGGTGGAAACGTCCTCCACCTCTTTGATGTTCTCTTTCTCCTCTGAAGTCTCGTCTCCTCCTATTGCTTGGACCAGCTTCCATCACGTCCTCTGCAGGTCTCTTGCCACATCACAAGTGGTCCGCCTCCAATCTCTTTGCCATATCGATAATCTCCGCCAAACTAGCCTCCGCTGTAAACAAAAGGTCCTGCCTTAGGGGATCTCGCAGCCCTTTGTATAAACGCTTGGCGTATCCTCTATCATCCAGGTCATATGAGTCTGCAAACCTTGCGAGATGCTGGAACTCACACTGGTATTCTGTAACTGATTTTGATCCCTGCTTCAGCAGTAGAAACCTCTGCTCGAGCTCGTCTCGAGCCGATGTAGGAATGAAGTGCTCCAAGAAGACACACGAGAACTCGCTCCAACTTATCTTGGTATACACACGTCCTTGGAACGTGGAGCTCATGAGTGACTTCCACCACCTCTTAGCATGTAGATCAAGGACGAACACCACCAATGATACAGCCATGTTGGCCTGGCAACAGATCCCCGCCAATAGCTCTTGGACCGTGTCAAGCCATTCTTCCATGCATACGGCTGACTCCATCCCGAGGTAGGTGGGAGGGGAGAGAGCCCGAAAGGTGCTCAGCCAGTTAGAGCACGGAGCCTGTTGTTGAACCAGAGGCTGCTGCGCCCTAAAGGCATCTAGGATGTCGGTGAGCGTTTGCCCCAACTCAGATTGTTGAAACTGAGTGGGTATGGAAGGGGCGGGAGTGCCCCCATCGGCTCAACGTGTACTGGAACCTACACGTAAAACACAAACGTATGGTCAGGCTAGCTAATCTTGCGGTCAAAGTTGGACAACTTAATGTGAATTACATATGGGCACACCAATGTTTCCGCTAAGTGAGTTTGTCCCCAAATTGACTAATCGAACGGGGGTGGTACCATTGTTGAATGACTTATTTAGTTGAGTATGGTGGCAAACCGATACCATTTGTAAGACCCCCCCTCCCGGATCCCAAAACATGGCACGAAGTAGGTCTTATGCCAAAAACAGCTGCCTTACGGTAGCATTAGCACACGGCTAACCTGTACCACAAGATGCATATTCTGCCGGCTACAACCAATATCAATATATACATGCCAACCCAACCATTATATAAGCAAGAAGAAGTCAAATCCACACTAAGCATATGAGTCCAAATACATCAAATAAGAGAAGCAAAAACAAGCTTCTACAATATCAGAGTACAACTATAAAATTTGCCCAAACAGGCTCCAACAGAATCTCACAACACTCACATCCGTAACCGACTGTAGCGACGACACCATCACATCAGGCTCTGTTGTCATGACCTGGCTGTCCTGCTGCAAAGTATGCGGCTGCTCTACCTGCGGGGTGACCTCCTAAAAAAGGAAGACGTAGCAACCGTTTGTCGAAAGACTAAGTGGCTTCACATCCGCTCCCCTGGCAACTCCTCAGCACCGGGCGGAGAAAGGAACAAGGGTACAAGTATAATATAAGTAGTAAAGTAAGTACAAGCAGGTGGAAATAGTACATGATTAACAACATTATAAACTAGCAGTTCTACCTGAATTACAATATTAGTAAATCAACAAGTACAAGTAACTACAGCAGGAAAGTAACTTAACTTATAAGAATGCCCATACAAACTTATAAGTTAAGGATCGGGTTATATAAAAGTAACTCATCATATAAGAGTTCCCATACAAACTTATACGATGAGGGTCTTGTTTGTGCAATGATATGTAATGGTATGTATGCTATGCAATGACTGACCTATGATCACACACATGCAATTGCTATGTCGACACAGACTATAGTTCCCACTATTTGAGCAGGTAGCTAATCTCTCAGGAATCAGCCGTCGTGGCCAGGCGGTGACAGTAGAGCGGGCATCTCTACTACTAGGCAGCTATCCACACTACTTCACCTAGGCCTCCGTACGCCTCAACGCTAAGAACACAAAAGCAGAGCCCATGCGTACTATGGCCCAGCGGGGTCTCGGGTAGATGTGCACCGGGAACACATCCCGAACTGGCCTGGTGTGACGCGGAAGGGGCCTCGGAAGAAGGCACGAGGACACAACCCAACCATTCACTTGGCACGGAAGGGGCCTGGGGACGTGAACACCGAGGACATAGCCCAACCGCCCAAAGTCTAACCTTCAACTCCCGTCGGTGTGACGATCGGCGAGCCAGTAGACCTACCACAATATCCTTAACCCAGGATTATGACGCCCCGTGTCGACTCACACAACATGCAAATTCCACAACACCGTGGCATAGAAGGGGCCTCGGGAGTAAGCACGAGTGCATGGCCCAACCATCCATCTATACCACATCTCAATACAAACCAACTAGTGACGGTCAGCGCCGCACTTACATCCATTCACAATACTACTTGTAGGGAGACTATGCTCTAACTATTGGACTACTACATTTCATTATAACCATCATATATACTCATGGCCATGGCTTATTCCTCTATTTGTCATTCCAAATGATTTCAACATATCTCAAGCATGATGCAGATAAATGATAATATAACAATTTGTATCGAGTCATTTCATTTAAGCCAGCTTGCTTCACAATTCAGTTATATGAAATCAAATTAATAAGATTTATCATTCATAGCACTACGGTGGTCAGCATAAAATAGTTCATCAAAATATAGAGTTAAGTAGCAACATCGATTCCACCGAATTCAAATTCATATTATATAAACCCCAGAATTTAAGTGCAGAATAAATCTGGATAACAACTTCAACCGGAGATTACCAAAGCTATGGGGATCCGGTGAATACGTGTAACCACTCGATGAAAAGGTCTTTCCATGGGTTACAACTTTAATATTAAGCCCACAACCCAAATTTCAGTGTAACCTATTTGAAATCAGCCTTGAAGTTTGTTGCGTACAAAATACAATTTCTGCATGCAGGATTTATCGGAGATCATGTTCGTTCAGACTTTCCTGTGGCTACATACTTCACATGAAGACGTGCAACAACTCGTTGGAAAGGTTTTTGCAAGGCTGCAACATTTATGTTTGGCCTAAAGCCCGGATCTGGACATATCCTACTTGGAAATGGCCAAGAAAATTGTTGCGCGCAGAATACAGATTCTGCACGCTTCGTAAAGAGTAATGAACGACATCGGTTCATCTTCCTCTCCAAGTCGATCTTCCAAAATCACTCCAGAAATTCCTCCTCCCTTATTCACCCTCAAAGGGGCCATGATTCTTCACGAAACCATCCACTCATCATCACATAGAAGAAAGGGGATGTTGAAGAGATCTAAAACCTAGAATAGATGTCCTAGTATGGACGTCCCTAGAACACTCCTTCTCTCCATCACAACTCTCTTGAGTCGATATCTCTCCTAAGAAAATAACTAAAGATCTAGCACCAAGGGAGAGGGTAGGAAACTCACCTCACTTCCGGCGTTTCCACCATTTCCGGCCATGGATCTTGTGACTCTTCTCAGCGGCATCTTCTTTTCCACGGCGACGGTGGATCTTCTCCTCTAGAACTAGATCCAGCGATGTGCTTCTCTCAACAGGAGTTCCTCTCAGAAAAACGGCTGGAATGAGGAGTTAAAACGTCTAGGGTTATCATTTCACTTTTTATATAAAAGTGACACGGGTAGGGACACGCCCGTCTCCTTACTCGTTTCCTGCTTAGGCGAAGCATTATGACAGTTTTTATGCGTCGGTTCAATACTCGACACGACACACGGGTGGGACACGCCCGTGTCGGCCCAGTCACGCCCATGACAGGGGGCGTGTAACCCACTCGAGACTTACTTGAGAGGACTTACGCGAGAGAAATTCAACTACTCGAGTACACGGATTGCACATTCCCGTGACAGCCCAGTCACGCCCGTGATATGGGGCGTGTAACCCTATCGAGACTTACTCGAGAGGACTTACTCGAGAGAAAACCAACTACTCGAGTACCCAGATAGGACACGTTCATGTCACAGGGATGACACGCCCGTGTCACCCCCTCTTACTCGAGTACTTTTTCACCTACTCAAGTATATTTCGACTTACATGAGAACTACTCGAGAATGAGAGGGACACGCCCTGTGACACGCCCGTGTCACAGGTTGTGTGCCCCATACTTGACACTCGATGATCGTCGAGCGCTGGTCATCGACAAGAGGGAACACCCTCCCTCTGACACGCCCGTGTCGGATGGGACATGCCCGTGACACGCCCGTGATATGGGACGTGTCTCTCCCGAACACTTCATCGAACCTATTTTCGTCGATCTCGTGACTGCTACGTACCCGAGCAGGACACGCCCTGGGACACGCCCGTGTCCCAGGCCGTGTGACCCAAAAATTTGCCATTCCCAGACTTTTTGGCTGCTACATGCTTCCCAGTTGTCAGCACTCCCTTGAGCCCAAGCCAGCTCTCCTGGCTCAAAAACACGCACAAGGGGCCTAGTGCGATTCAGGACGTTACAAATCCTATAAACAAAATAAAGGATTTCGTCCCCAAAATCAGGCTTAGGCTATGGAGAGAAAAGCATAACATGAATATAATATGCTTTTAAATAAAACTACCTTGAGCAAACAACTCCGGATAGTGTTTTTTTGCATCACATCCATCGGCTCCCATGTATATTCCTCCTTCCCATGATTAGACCATATCACTTTCACCAAGGGAACACTTTTGCGGCGTAACTTTCTTATCTCGCTATCTATGATACACACCGGCTCTAGTCGCACAGACCTATCAGACTCCACAGCACCATCAGTTGTGGGTATGTATTGATCGGGCCGCAACAGCGCCTTCCGAAGCGACGACACATGGAACACGTCATGGAGGTTCTCTAGCTCGGGCGGTAACTCCAACCGATAGGCAAGCGGGCCAATCCTTTCCAATATAGTATAAGGCCCAACATACCTTGGGCTGAGCTTTTTCACAGCACACACACATGACACTCCATGCATCAGTCAGATTTTCAGGAACACCTTATCACACACTTGAAATTCCACCATCCGGTGCTTTGTATTATAATACTTCGCCCGCCGACTATGAGCCTCCAACATGCGATCCCGTATCAGTCTAACTGCCGCATCAGTATGATCAATATATTCAACGCCCAAAGCCTTCGGGTATTCATCTTGCACCCACGACAAAGGGGTTCTACACCTCCTTCCACAAAGAAATTCATGAGGAGCCATGCCGATACTAGCCTGGTGGCTGTTGTTGTAGGAGAATTCTACCAACGGTTAGAGTCTTTCCCACAGCTCTCCTCTATCCAACACACATAATCTCAACAAATCTTCCAATGTTCGGATGGTGCTTTCAGATTTCCCGTCCTTCTGAAGATGAAACGTGGTGCTGAAGGTAAAGCGCGAGCCCAAATACGCCTGTACCGCTTTCACTCATTAGAGGTAAACCGGTCATCACGATCAGACACAATCATCTTAGGCACACCATGATACCCTATGAATTGCTCCACAAAGCGGCGTACTAAGACATCCACATGAGCTTCTTTCTTCATTGGGATAAATCGGGCTACTTTCGTCAAGCGATCAACTATCACCCACACTGAATCATTCCCGGAGCGTGAGCGAGGAAACCTATGGAGTAAGTCCATGGAGATATCCTCAAACTTCCATTCAGGGATGGGAAACGATTATAACAAACCACCGGGGTTCTTGCATTCTGCCTTCACTCTTTGACAAGCTTCACAGTGTATAACAAAATATCGGACATCCTTCTTCATCCCCGGCCAACACATGTTCTTCCGCAAGCCGGCGTACATCTTGGCAATACCCGGTTGCACCGAATACTGAGAGCAATATGCCTCTCTCAAGATATCCTCCCGGATTCTACCGCCCTTGGGAATGTATAGCCTACCACGGAAATAAACGAGGTCGTCTTTTAGCGTATACTCATCCGTAGTCCCATCGTCGATTCACTTGATTGCCAGGGCCAGGGCCGCATCCACTCCTTTCTCCACTCTAATTCGGTCCCGGATATCACAAACTATGCTCATGCTTGCCAAGTACTCTATATACTCTGCCGAAGGAGCCTTAAACACCAAAGTAATATCCATCTCCTCAATCATCCGAGCCAACTCCATACTCATCAATCGAGCATCTGGGCTAGAGCCTGGTACCTTCCTACTCAATACGTCGGTCACCGAGTTCACCTTACCGGTGTGGTAGTTCAAGGTGAACTCATAGTCGTATAGAAATTCTAACCACTGCCGTTGTCTCAAGTTCAACTCCTTCTGAGTATAAACATACTTCAAGTTTTTAAGGTCGGAGAAAATCTCGCAGTGGACGTCGTATAGATAGTGACTCCAAACCTTCAAGGCGAACACCACTGCTCCAAGCTCCAAATCGTGAACCGGGTAATTGATTTCATGTTTCTTCAGTTGTCTTGAAGAATAAGCGATCATGTGTCCATGCTGCATCAACACCGCTCCCATCCCTTGATATGATGCATGAGTGTAAACTTGAAATCCTTCCTTCCCAAACGGAAGTGCAAAGATGGGGGCGGAGGTAAGTCTGTCCTTCAGCTCCTGGAACGCCGCTTCACATTGAGGTGTCCACTCAAATGGCAAACCATTCTTCGTCAAGAAAGTAAGAGGAAGAGCAATCTTTGAAAATCCTTTTACGAACTTGCGATAGTACCCAGCAAGTCCAAGGAATCTCCTCACATCGGCCGCTGACTTCAAGGGCGACCACTCCTTCACGGCACGTACCTTGGCTGGATCCACCGCTAGTCCTACTCCAATGATCACATGCCCCAGGAAAGAAACCTCTTCAAGCCAGAATTCGCACTTGTTGAACTTGGCGAACAAGGCGTGCTCTTTTAATTTCTTCAATACCAAGGTCAAGTGCTCAACATGCTCCTCCTCCGTCTTTGAATAGACGAAGATGTTGTCGATGAAAACAATGACGAAGACATCCAAATAAGGTTCAAACACCTTGTTCATCAGTCTCATGAAGGTCGAAGGGGAATTTGTGAGCCCAAACGGCATTACAGTGAACTCGTACAGTCCATATATTGAACGAAAGGCCGTTTTCTGGATGTCACCTTCTTGTATTCTCAACTGATAATACCCTGAGCGCAAGTCCAGCTTAGAAAACCAATGCGCTCCCACTAGTTGATCGAACAACTCATCGATCCGAGGTAGCGGATAAGTGTTCCGCACCGTCAGCTAATTGAGTTCCCGATAGTCTATGCACAAATGCAAGGTTCCATCCTTCTTCTTCACGAACAATACAGGGGCTCCCCAGGGTGACAAACTGGGGTGAACGAACCCTGACTCCACCAGTTCTTACAGTTGAACTCTAAACTCCGCGAGTTCCTTCGGGGCCATTCTGTAAGGGGCCTTGGATACCAGCTTGGCACCCGGTGCTAGATTAATCTGGAAGTCAACCTCTCTATGCAGGGTTAATCCTGGCAGTTTATCAAGAAATACCTCGGGGAAATCCCACACTACCAGTACGTCTTTTATATCCAATGCTAACTCCTTCAACTCGAAACACATCATGAAGATTTCATTCCCCGACATATGGGCTTTTACAGCCTGAACTGAAGACAACAACATACGAGTTGCAAAGCTAATACCTTAAAAGATGACGTCGGTGTCTCCATGTCTCAAATATATTCGCTTTTTAGCGCAGTCGATCCTTGCGAAGTCCCAGTCCAACCACGCCATGCCCAAAATGATGTCAAACTCGGCATTCTCAAGACCATAGCAGGCGGATCAAAGGACTTTCCTTCAATAAATATCTCAAACTCGCACTTAGCGGTTGCAATCATCTCCGAGCCGTCTGGTAGGCGCACTCGTCGGGCTATACTTATAATGTATTGTACGCCCTCCATGTCCTTAATGAAATCCTCATACACAAAGGAGTGTGAGGTACCGGTATCGAACAACGCATAGGCCGTCTTCCCGCCAACTTTCATGGTGCCTAAGTACTAATAACCAAAACTTATTGATATGTGTCTAGTATTTCTCAAGCAACTTTAAGTTAGACTATGAAAACATGATAATCAATTAAATCATACCTGCAATCACATCTTGGGGATTCCATTCTTGAGCCATGTCCAGCGCGTACACTTGATCCCGAGCAGGGCCGGGGTTTCCACCTCGCGGTCCTCGTCCTCGACCACGCATATAACCACGCCCCCGCGGAGCTGCCGGAGGGAGAGCAGGAGGGACATTCCCATACAACCGTGGGCAAAAACGTCGAATATGGCCCAGCTGGTTGCATTCAAAACACACCATCCCACGCCGCCCTTCATGTTGCTGAAACAGCTGAGGCTGTGACGGTGGAGGCAATGCAGGCGGCTGCGGAACCGGGTGCTCCACTCTAAAGTCTCGGTGGAAACGTCCTCCACCTCTTTGATGCCCTCTTCCTCCTCTGAATTCCCGTCTCCTCCTATTTCTTAGACCAGCTTCCATCACATCCTCTGCAGGTCTCTGGCTACATCCCAAGTGGTCTGCCTCCAATCTCTTTGTCATATCGATAATCTCCGCCAAACTAGCATCCATTATAAATGAAAGGGTCTGCCTTAGGGGATCTCGCAGCCCTTTGTAGAAACACTTGGCGTATCCTCTATCATCCAGATTATATGAGTCTGCTAACCTTGCGAGATGCTGGAACTCACGCTGGTATTCTGTAACTGATTTTGATCCCAGCTTCAGTAGTAGAAACCTCTGCTCGAGCTTGTCTTGAGCCAATGTAGGAATGAAGTGCTCTAAGAAGACACCCGAGAACTTGCTCCAACTTATTTTTATATACACATGTCCTTTGAACGTGGAGCCCATGAGTGACTTCCACCACCTCTTAGCATGTAGATCCAGGACGGACACTGCCAACGATACAGCCATGTTGGCCGGGCAACGGATCCCCGCCAATAGCTCTTGGACCGTTTCAAGCCATTCTTTCATGCGTACGGCCGACTCCGTCCCGAGGTAGGTGGGAGGGGAGAGAGCCCGAAAGGTGCTCAGCCAGTTAGAGCCCGGAGCCTGTTGTTGAACCGAAGGCTGCTGCGCCGTAAAGGCATCCAGGATGGCGGTGAGCGTTTTCCCCAACTCGGATTGTTGAAACTGAGTGAGTATGGAAGGGGCAGGAGTGCCCCCCCCATCGGCTCAACGTGCACTGGAAACTACACGTAAAACACAAACGTATGGTCAGTCTGGCTAATCTTGCGGTCAAAGCTGGACAACTTAATGTGAATTACAAATGGGCACACCACTGCTTCCGCTAAGTCAGTTTGTCCGCAAACTGACAAATCGAACGGGGGTGGGACCATTGTTGAATGACTTCTTTAGTTGAGTATCGTGACAAACTGATACCATTTGTAAGACCCCCCCCCCTCACGGATCCCAAAACATGGCATGAAGGGGGTTCTTATGCCCGAAATAGCCGCCTTGCGGTAGCATTAGCGCAAAGCTAACTTTTACCACAAGACGCCTATTCCGCCTGCTACAACCAATATCAATATATACATGCCAACCCAACCATAAAATAAGCAATAAGAAGTCAAATCCACACTAAGCATATGAGTCCAAATACATCAAATAAGAGAAGCTAAAACACGCTTCTACAATATCAGAGTACAACTATAAAATTTGCCAAAACGGGTTACAATAGAATCTCACAACACTCACATCCGTAGCTGACGGTAGGGACAGAACCATCACATCAGGCCCTGTCGTCCTGTCCTGGTTGTCCTACTACAAGTCTGCGGCTGCTCAACCTGCAGGGTGGCCTCCTAAAAAAGGAAGACGTAGCAACCGCTAGTCGAAAGACTAAGTGGCTTCACATCCGCTCCCCTGGCGACTCCTCAGCACCGGTCGGAGAAAGGAACAAGGGTACAAGTATAATATAAGAAGTAAAGCATGTACAAGCAGGTGGAAATAGTATATGATTAACAACATTATAAACTAGCAGTTCTACTTGAATAACAATATTAGTAAATCAACAAGTACAAGTAACTACAGTAGGAAACTAACTTAACTTATAAGAATGCCCATACAAACTTATAAGTTAAGGATCGGGTTACATAAAAGTAACTCATCATATAAGAGTGCCCATACAAACTTATACGATGAGGGTCTTGTTTGTGCAATACTATGTAATGGTATGTATGCTATGCAATGACCCACCCATGATCACACACATGCAATTGCTATGTTGACACAGACTATAGTTCCCACTATTCGAGCGGGTAGCTAACCTCTCAGGCATCAGCCATAGTGGCCAGGCGGTGATAGTAGAGCGGGCATCTCTACTACTAGGCAGGTATCCACACTACTTCACCCAGGCCTCCATATGCCTCAATGCTAAGAACACAACAACGGAGCCTATGCGTACTATGGCCCAGTGGGGTCTCGGGTACATGTGCACCGAGAACACAGCCCGAACTGGCCTGGTGTGACCCGGAAGGTGTCTTAGAAGAAGGCATGAGGACACAGCCCAACCATTCACTTGGCACGGAAGGGGCCTCGGGACGTGAACACCAAGGACACAGCCCAACCGCCCAAAGTCTAACCGTCATCTCCCGTCGGTGTGACGATCGGCGAGCCCGTAGACCTGCCACACTATGCTTAACCCAGGATTACGACACCCCATGTCTACTCACACCACATGCAAATTCCACAACACTGTGGCAAGGAAGGGGCCTCGGAAGTAAGCACGAGGGCACAGCCCAACCATCCATCTATACTACATCTCAACACAAACCAACTAGTGACGGTCAACAACACACTTACATCGATTCACAATACTAACTGTAGGGAGACTACGCCCTAAGTATTGGACTACTACATTTCATTCTAACCATCATAGATACTCATGTCCATGTCTTATCCCTCTATTTGTCATTCCAAATGATTTCAACATATCTCAAGCATGATGCGCATAAATGATAATCTACCAATTTGTATCTAGTCATTTCATTTAAGTCAGCTTGCTTCACAATTCAGTTATATGAAAACCGATTAATAATATTTATAATTCATAGCACTACGGTGGTCAGCATAAAATAGTTCATCATAATATAGAGTTAATTAGCAACATCGATTCCACCGAATTCAAATTCATATTATATAAATCGCAAAATTTAAGTGCAGAATAAATCTGGATAGCAACTTCAACCAGAGATTCCTGAAGCTATAGGGATCCGGTGAAGATGTGTAGCCCATTGATGGAAAAGTCTTTCCATGGTTTACAACTTTAATATTCAGCCCACAACCCAGATTTGAGTGTAACCTATTTGAAATCAGCCTTGAAGTCCGCTGCATACAGAACACAATTTCTACATGCAAGATTTATCGGACGTCATGTTTATTCAGACATTCCCGTGGTTACAAACTTCATATGAATACGTGCAACCACTAGTTGGAAACGTATTTTCAAGGTATTCAACTTTCGTGTTTAGCTGAAAGCCCACATCTGGATATATCCTACTTGAAAATGGCCAAGAAGATCGCTATGCGCAGAATAAAGATTCTGCACGCTTCGTAAAGAGGAATGAACGGCATTGGCTCATCTTCCTCTCCAAGTCAATCTTCCAAAATCACTCCAGAAATTCCTCCTCCCTTATTCACCCTCAAAGGGGCCATGATTCTTCACGAAACCATCCATCCATCATCACATAGAAGAAAGGGGAGGTTGAAGAGATCTAAAACCTAGAACACATGTCCTAGCATGGCCGTCCCTGGAAAACAGCTTCTCTCCATCAAAACTCTCTTGAGTCGATATCTCTCCTAAGAAAATAACTAAAGATCTAGCACCAAGGGAGAGGGTAGGAAACTCAGCTCATTTCCGACATTTCCACCATTTTCGGCCATAGATCTCGTGACTCTTCTCGGTGGCTTCTTCTTTTCCACGGCGACAGCGGATCTTCTCCTCTAGAAATAGATCCAGTGACTTCCTTCTCTCAACAGGAGTTCCTCTCAGAAAAATAGCTGTAATGTTGAGTGAAAACGGCTAGGGTTATCATTTCCCTTTTTATATTAAAGTGACACGGGTAGGGACACGGCCGTGTCCTTACCTGTGTCCTGCTTAAGCGAAGCGTTATGACGGTTTTTATGCGTCGGTTCAATACTCAACACGACACACGGGTGGGACACGCCCGTGTCGGCCCAGTCACGCCTGTGATAGGGGGCGTGTAACCCACTCAAGACTTACTCAAGAGGACTTACTCGAGAGAAATTCAACTACTCGAGTATATGGATTGGACATGCTCGTGACAGCCCAGTCACGCCCGTGACATTAGGCATGTAACCCTCTCCAGACTTACTCGAGAGAGTCACTCGGGAGAAAACCAACTACTCGAGTACCCGGATAGGACACGACCGTGTCATAGGGATGACACGCCCGTCTCACCCCCTCTTACTCGAGTACTTTTCCACCTACTCGAGTATATTTTGACTTACATGAGAACTACTCGAGGATGAGCAGGACACGCCCTGTGACGCAACCGTGTCACAGGCCGTGTGCCCCATACTTAATACTCGACGATCATCGAGCGCTGGTCATCGACCAGAGGGAACACCCGCCCTTCGACACGCCCGTGTCGGATGGGACACGCCCGTGACATGCCCGTGACACGGGGCGTGTCTCGCCTGAACACTTCATCGAACCCATTTTTGTCGATCTCGTGACTGCTACGCACCCGAGCAGGACATGCCCTGGAACACGCCCGTGTCCCAGGCCGTGTCACCCAAATATTTGCCAATCCCAGACTTTTTGGCTGCTACATGCTTCCCAGTTGTCAGCACTCCCCTGAGCCCAAGTCAGCTCTCCTGGCTCAAAAACACGCACATGTGGCCTAGTGCGATTCGGGACGTTACATAACTACACTACCTGTTCAGTAGCTTCCAACCTGGACTGCTCCCCCATTCTTCTGTATCCCTATCCTCTAGGAAGAGGACCTCCGCCTCCACCTCATCCTCCATGGCCATTGCCTCGGCCGACTCCTCCCGATCTCCTCTTGCCAACTCAATCTCGGCGCCGCTCTCCGCCTCCTGCTCCTCCATTCCAGCTTCCTTCTCTGCCTCCTCCATCCTTCGCTCCATCTCCTCGGCCCCCTCTTGCTAATATATGGATTTCATGGCGGTGACATAGCATTCCCGCGCCACCTTGGGGTCCCCTGTCACAACCAGCATTTCCTCAACGAGTACATCGTATCAGAGCAAGAGGAACTACGGGTTATGATGCCACGTCGTGCAGGGGATAACTGCACACGCTCAGGCAACTCTTGACACTTACTTTATGAGTTGAAATTCAACAGTGAAATGTAAGAAAACCTTTGGATTGAATGGCCGTATCCCTCGGCCTTAGGTATCAAAAACTGTTTTTATACGCGGCGAAAATACTTTGTTTAATTATGATGAGCTCCTATATGCAGTCTATAGTGATACTACTATAAGAAATCCTCTTTGTTTACGTCATTTGGAAAATACGTCTTAGTTGATCAAAACATGTATGCATGATAAACAATAATAGGTTTTGTGTAGCTTAGAAAATACCTAATGCAACCTACCATAAATCCTTCCCAAGAGCAAGAAGACATCATCCAAATGAGTCACATAGCAGTCTATTATTCATACATCACAAGTAAAGAAAACCACCAATGGGCGCCAACAAGCTGACACGAACCCATTGGGGCACATGTATGTCTGTACAACAAAGAGAAGAACTACCTCGCTAAGTATGCTCGGCTAGCTCCCAAGAAACGCCACCAAACAACCTAGCCGATCAACCGGCTACAACCTGCACCTGAGGCATTCAAGAAAGAATACCTCAGCAATCAACCAAGCTATACAAAAGAGAGCATGAATTTCATAATTGATAAAGAAGGGGCTTACCGACCCCGTAGCAATGTTTCATATAAGTAAAAAGAGTGCATAAACAAGTGCGTACAAGTAGGAAACAATGTTATTCCAAAGTGTCTTCCAAAGTGTCAACCGCACCAAGTGCGTACAAGTTCAACAAGTCCTGCTCCACCCGCAGGAGAAAAAGGGCAATACACATGCCCAAACTCAGCATCTTACAAACAAGAAACAACCAAATGAGTGAAACATAAGCAGCGGTTAAGTTCAATTCCGCAAGAGTCTTTCGGTGGCGGCGCTAAAGTGGAACGCACCAAACAAAACCAGCCCAAATCGGGGCCAAAGTTGTCTCTCTAACCACAAAAACCAAAACCCGGTGGCCACAGGCTGAAACCACACCACCATTTGCAGAATTCTCACACAAACGCTCCTGCCATGGTTCACAATTCGCCTCGCAAAACGCCCCATAACCGAAGCTAAACACGTTCCTTTCATCGTTCTCACGCATGACGACAAGTTGCTAGAAAAGCAATTATGCTATAATCTACATGAATTACATGATGAGGAACAAGAACAAATCACATGATTAGGCAAGAAAAAAATCTACATGAACATGGATAAATAGAGCTACATGAGTCACATGAACAAGATAAATGACATGAAGCAACCTATCATAGACTTGATAACCAAAGAAAACTAAGCATGGAAATCATATTCATGGAGTATAGGACATTCAAAAGCATAATCATAACGCTAGTGAGGAAGAACTCAACACAAGAAGAACAAGCTAGGGAATTTGAAAGAGAAGCACTAGCTATGTTGGCACAATCAAAATCAAGAAAGAAGATTGGCAAGGGTGAAGAACACCGCTTGCCTGAACCGAGACGATGCCGCGACGGCTGCTCCTCTCTTTCCTTGCCTTGCTTGCTCCCTTGCTCTCTTGCTTTCTCTTTGAGGATGAAGAAGAAGATGAAGAGAAGGTGAAATGAGAAAGACAATTCTCTGTTTCGGCCTTATTTCCTCCAGAACAGAGCTGGACTGTTAGATGCAGAATCAAGGAAATGAACAACACAAAAAATCTGGAAAAACTCAATTTTCGGGCTGGTCACGCCCTGTGTCACGCCCGTGACACAGGGCGTGTACCATAAGAGGCGCAGAAAGTCGGCAAAATCCAAGTTTATCCACACAGTACACGGCCGGGTACACGCTCGTGACGGGTCGATCACGCGCGTGACCTAGGGAGTGTAGCCCGTGTCTCGACACCTCGTCGACACAAAGTGTCGACACTCGACACAGCTTGACACGCCCTGTGACATGCCCGTGTCACAGGCCGTGTCCCCTCTCTCGACACCCGACACTCGATACTCGACACTCGACAAGCTAAACACGCCCTGTGACACACCCGTGTCACAGGCCGTGTACCCTCTCTCGACACCCGACACTCGACACTCGACACTCGACAAAGCGGGACACGGCCCGTGACACGCCCGTGTCACGGGGCGTGTACCCTATTCGTCGAGCTCAACTCGACGCAAGAAAAATTCGTCGAGTCAAGGAGGTCACGCCCAGGTCACGGCCTGGGTCACGCCCGTGTCAGGGGGCATGTCTCGCACAAAAACGATGATTTTTCCCTGTTTTGAAAAATGTTCCTCTGTCGTCCTAGACCATTTTTGGCTGAAGAACTTTTTACCCTTTTTTTGTTTCCTGGACCAGCAACTCACTTTCAGCAACATTTCCCGGGCGCGAAAAAGTGCAAACATTCACTAAGAGGCCTCACCGAGTCCCCAATTTGGACTCCGGTTTGCTGGGGAATCGTGCAACTCGGCAACCAAAACAGCCACTCGAAAGCCCACGGGAAAAACCATGCTCGAACAACGTTCAAAGCCAACGTAACGCCCATCATGCGTACGCAATCAAAAATTCGGGGCGTTACAATCACTCCCCCTAACAAAAAGTTTCGCCTCGAAACTTTTCACGAAATCAAATACAGAAGCAAACCAAAACATGAATGCAACCAAACACCAAGTCACATACCAGCTTAACTATGGGAACAAATAAGGGTGAGCCACCCGCATCGTTGACTCGAGCTCCCACGTCGTGCTTTCCACATCCTGATTTTTCCATAGCACCTTGACCATCGGAATCTTCTTTTTCCGTAACACGCGATCTTGAGAGTCCAATATCCGGATGGGCATCTCCTGATAAGAAAGGTTGGGCGCTACTTGCGGCACAACGTCCAACACTTGCTTGTCATTCCGCACACACTTGCGAAGTTGGCTAACATGAAACACATTGTGAACACCAGGAAAGTTCATGGGTAATTCTATTTTGTAGGCGGATGCACCAACTCGCGCAAGAATCTTGAAGGGACCCACAAATCTTGGGTCTAATTTGCGCTCTTTACCAAACCTTTTAATCCCAACCATTGGGGAGACTTTCAAGAAAACGGAATCTCCCACCGCAAACTCTAATTCTGACCTTCGTCGATTGGCATACTTTTCATATTGCTCTTGGGCGATTCGGAGCTTCTCGCGGATCCATCGTACGCAACTTCCATGTCCTCGAGCGCCTCTGGACCCAACAAAGACCGCTCGCCAACCTCAGCCCAAAATAGTGGGGTCCGACATCGTCGCCCATATAACGCTTCGAACGGAGCCATTTGCAAGCTTTCTTGATAGCTGTTATTATACGCGAATTCCATAAGCCGCAAACGTTCATCCCATGCTCCGCCATACTCAAGAATGTAGCATCGAATCATATCTTCCACAATTTGGTTTACTCGTTCCATTTGGCCATTCGTCTGAGGATGATAAGCCGTGGAATATCGCAAATCTGTCCCCAAACCCTCTTGTAGACTTCGCCAAAAACAAGAGGTAAAGCGGGAATCTCGGTCTGAAATGATGTTGACTGGCACACCATGCAGTCGGATGATCTCGTTCAAATAGAGCTCCGCTATTGTCTTCATCGGGTAGTTGACCTTAAATGGTATGAAATGAGCACACTTGGTCAATCAATCCACGACTACCCACACGGAGTCATGTCCTCGTGGAGATCTTGGTAAACCTGTAATAAAATCCATTGAGATGCTTTCCCACTTCCATGTTGGAATCTCCAATGGTGTCAACTTGCCACCAGGCCTCCCATGATCAGCTTTCACCCGCTTGCAGGTATGACATTCAGCTACTAATTGCGCTATATCTCTTTTCATTCCATACCACCAGACAATTTGTTTCAGATCACGGTACATTTTTGTTGAGCCTGGATGGTAGGCCATACTTGAGCCATGTGCTTCCCGACACACCATCTCGCGAATGTTTCCAACTACGGGAATATAAAATCGACCACGATACTTTAACGTGCCTGCACCGTCAATCGCAAAATCTGGTAATTCATCCTTTTCAGTCCGAAGAAATAAATGTAAAAGATCAGGATCATCCTTTTGATGTTGTCTTGCAAGCACCAGCCATGAAGGTTCTTCTACTGCCGAATGACTTTGCGGGTCATATTTGCCCACAGAAATATCCATCAATAGAAATTCCTCCACAAGACGGTCGACTGAAAGATGAAATAATTTCCCCGTCTTCCGACTCAAAGCATCGGCCACAACATTCGCTTTCCCCGGGTGATACTGAATGTCCACGTCATAATCAGCTACATACTCAAGCCATCGACGTTGGCGCAAATTAAGTTCTTTCTGCGTGAAGACATACTTCAAGCTTTTATGATCTGTAAAGATTTTACACTATGCACCATACAGTAAGTGTCTCCACAACTTCAATGCAAATATCACCGCTGCGAACTCCAAATCATGCGTTGGGTAGTTCTTTTCATGACTTTTCAACTGCCGAGACCCATACGCCATTACCTTCTTGTCTTGCATTAAAACACATCCAAGTCCAACGTGCGACGCATCCACAAAAACGTCATAATATATCCCTTCTGTCGGCAAGATTAACACAGGAGCGGTACATAACCTGTTCTTGAGTTCTAGGAATGAGGCCTCACACTTGTCATTCCACTCAAACGCCACATTATTCTGGGTTAAGCGAGTCAATGGTGCGGCCAACGTCGCAAACCCTTCGACAAATCTGTGATAATAGCCGGCCAATCCCAAGAAGCTTCGAATCTCCTTGGGTGTCTCCGGTCTTCTCCACTCCATGACTGCAGCAATCTTTTCGGGATCCACTGAAATTCCATGGTGATTAATGACATGACCCAGAAAAGCAACTTGAGGCAACCAAAACTCGCATTTGCTTAGTTTGGCGAATAATCGTTGGTCTCGCAAAGTGGCCAATACCAAACGCAGATGCTGTTCATGCTCCTCAGCACTGCGGGAGTAGACAAGAACGTCATCAATAAAAACCACCACAAACTTATCCAAGTAGTCCTTGAACACCCTGTTCATCATATCCATGAAGGCTGATGGTGCGTTGGTCAAACCAAACGACATCACCAGAAATTCAAAATGGTCATGCCTTGATGGAAATGCAGTCTGCGGAATATCAGATTCCCGGACCTTGAGCTGATGATAGCCCGAGCGGAGATCAATCTTCAAAAATATGGAACTGCCACGCAGTTGATCAAATAAATCATCAATTCTTGGCAGTGGGTACTTGTTTTTAATCGTCACCTTGTTCAACTCCCGGTAATCGATGCAAAGCCGCATCGACCCATCTTTTTTCTTCACAAATAACACTGGTGCACCCCAAGGTGATGAACTCGGCCTGATAAACCCTTTTGCCAACAAGTCATCCAGCTGTGTACGCAACTCTGCTAGCTCACGCGGGGCCATCCTGTACGGCGCTTTCGCAATAGGTCGCGTACCCGGTTCCAAATCAATAACAAACTCGACATCACGATCAGGGGGAAGACCAGGAAGATCAGTAGGAAAAACATCTGAAAATTCACGTACAACAGGAATCTCCTCCAAACGCGGCAAAACAGCACTAGTCCCCACAGCGGAGACAAGACAAGCAAAACAGTCGGAAACAACCAACGTCCGAACACATACCGCCGAAATCCCTGGAGAATCCTGGCAAGAATCACCATACACACTTCCTGGCTGACCATCATCCTTGATAAAATCCAAGCGCTTCCCTCTGCACTGGATGACGGCGTCATAGCGGGATAACCAGTCCATACCCAGAATGACGTCAAAATCCTCCAAATCGATCACCTTGAAATTAGCCTTTGCTTCGAAATCGCCCAACAAAATGGGACAATCAAGAAGACCCCAGTCTGCCACCACCGAAGCACCGGAAGGAAATTTCACCAAAAACGCATTACCCACTCGATCTGGTGTCAGATGATACCGATCTAGAAAGGTTCGCACCACAAAAGAATGGGTCACGCCAGAATCAAATAGAACACGCGCCCAACGGTTCTTTACCTTAAAGTTTCCTATAAGGGTATATATGCTAAGAACTACACGGAAAAGGCAGAGAAACAAAACAGGAACCAGAGGAATGAATCGAACCTGAGATAACTTGAGGTGACGTATGAGCTTCATCTGAAGAGACCACATTCAACTTCCCTTTGCCTTTGTCTACACGCGGAGGCGGAGGCAAAGCCTGGAGTGGTGCGGGTTGCAAAACAGGTTGGATCTGCGGGCACCTTGCACGAAGATGTCCTGGTCTGCCACACTGGAAGCACACCTTGTTTTTGGCCCAGCAGCGGCCCACATCATGATCTCTTCTCCCACAAAATGTACACGCCAAGTCTCTGGTTGGCGCACCCTGAATCATGTGCACCCGCTCCTTCATCTGCATCCCCAACCGCTTGAAACATGTCTCAAATAGGTGACCGGCTCGGCCACAGAAGCTACATATTTCCTTCTTCTTCTTGACGTCTGACTCGTGGGACATTTTCTCTCCCACCATCTGTCTCTTGCCCTGCCTCATTTGCTGCCCTCTTTGTTTGGCATTTTCTATAGCTTCCACCTTCAACGCAGCCTCAACCGCAGTGGTATAACTTGTCGCTCCATAAGCACTTGCGAATTGCTGCACGTCGCTGCGGAGTCCGCCAAGAAATCTCTTTACTCGGTCAGCTTCCGTAGTCACCAAGCTCGGAGCGAACCAACTTAACTTGCTAAACTCAATTTCATACTCACTCACTGTGCGTTGCCTCTGCTTCAAGTACAAGAAGTCATTCATCAGGCGGTCCCTTTCCACTGCCGGTAGAAACTTGCGTCGTAACATTTCTTTGAATGCTTCCCACGAACAGCCCGCCCCTAGGCCTTCCTTTTCTCGCAACCACCAACCTTTCGCCAACCCTTTGAGTTGATAGGCGGCAAGCATCACCTTCTGGTCCTCGGTAATGCCAGAATACACAAACATCTCTTCCAATGTGATTACCCAATCATCCAAGATCACAAAGTCAGCTTTTCCATCATAAGTCGGTGGTCCAAGTCGCTGAAACTGCGAGATGAAAGTCATCGCAGGTGGAACCACAACTGGGGGTATCACTGTCACTGAAGGAGTAGAAATCGTGGGGCCTCTGACAGTCTCTTGCCCTCTTGGTGCCAGCCTCGACATCGCTGATGACATAGCTTGGAGCTGGGACTGTACTTCCTGCACCTGCCTCGTCAAAGCCTCATTACTTTGGCGAAGACTATCCATCAGGGCATTATTCTACACGCCCGAAGACTCGCCCTCGGATTGGGGAATTTGCCTTGTCACTGGACGCTTCGACATCCTATAAACACGTTCACTCTTGTCAAGCTCAAACCCAACAAAACACACAACGGCTAAGTACAGACCATACATAAACAATATGAACATCAACTGCTAACTTGCTCTGGGAGTTTGAGAATGATGGTATGCCTAACCTCAAGATGACTCACCGTCATCCCACTACCTTGTGCCTAACCAATGAATGCATGACTTTATTTGACCCAAAACCATGAGTGTACAGGTGTCATCATGTACATCTTTAGCTTGGGACGTTGTGCTCATGCAATGTTATGTTATGCGTGCTGTGCGATGCAATCTAGAAAAAGGCCTTAATGCATGCCATGAGCGGTCGTACGCATCACAATGCTATGCATCCCATACTACATAGCATTGCATGCAACGAAGAAAAGAAAACGTGCTAGTCGCATCCATGTGGTAAGGTTATGCATCCCATACTACATAACCCGCACATGTTGCCCCTATGGTGGATCCATATACAACCACATATTATGCATCCCATACTACATAATATGCCCCGTATACTTCTTATCATGCCATGAGTGTAGTGTGCGTGCGTCGGCCAAGACATACTGATGGCACCTCGGTGTGTGTATGATATGATGCTTACAACCAAACCAGAAAGTTTGCCCGACCAATTGTCAAGCAAACCTCCCTCTGATACCAACTGTCACAACCCGCATTTCCTCAATGAGTACATCGTATCAGAGCAAGAGGAACTACGGGTTATGATGCCACGTCGTGCAGGGGATAACTGCACACGCTCAGGCAACTCTTGACGCTTACTTTATGAGTTGAAATTCAACAGTGAAACGTAAGACAACCTTTGGATTGAATGGTCGTATCCCTCGGCCTTAGGTATCAAAAACTGTTTTTATACGCGGCGGAAATATTATGTTTAATTATGATGAGCTCCTATATGCAGTCTATAGTGATACTACTATAAGAAATCCTCTTTGTTTACGTCATTTAGAAAATACGTCTTAGTTGATCAAAACATGTATGCATGATATACAATAATAGGTTTTTTGTAGCTTAGAAAATACCTAATGCAACCTACCATAAATCCTTCCCAAGGGCAAGAAGACATCATCCAAATGAGTCACATAGCAGTCTATTATTCATACATCACAAGTAAAGAAAACCACCAATGTGTGCCAACAAGCTGATACGAACCCATTGGGGCACATGTATGTCTGTACAACAAAGAGAAGAACTGCCTCACTAAGTATGCTCAGCTAGCTCCCAAGAAACGCCACCAACCAACCTAGCCGCTCAACCGGCTACAACCTGCACCTGAGGCATTCAAGAAAGAATACCTCAGCAATCAACCAAGCTATACAAAAGAGAGCATAAATTTCATAATCGATAAAGAAGGGGATTACCGACCCCGTAGCAATGTTTCATATAAGTAAAAAGAGTGCATAAACAAGTGCGTACAAGTAGGAAACAATGTTATTCCAAAGTGTCTTCTAAAGTGTCAACCGCACCAAGTGCGTAAAAGTTCAACAAGTCCTGCTCCACCTGCAGGAGAAAAAGGGCAATACACATGCCCAAACTCAGCAGCTTACAAACAAGAAACAACCAAACGAGGGAAACATAAGCATCGGTTAAGTTCAATTCCGCAAGAGTCTTTCGGTGGCGGCCCTAAAGTGGAACGCACCAAACAAAACCAGCCCAAATCGGGGCCAAAGTGGTCTCTCTAACCAGAAAAACCAAAACCCGGTGGCCACATGCTGAAACCACACCACCCCTTGCAGAATTCTCACACAAACGCTCCTGCCATGGTTCACAATTTGCCTCGCAAAACTCCCCATAACCCAAGCTAAACACGTTCCTTTCATCGTTCTCACGCATGACGACAAGTTGCTAGAAAAGTAATTAAGCTATAATCTACATGAATTACATGATGATGAACAAGAACAAATCACATGATTAGGCAAGAAAAAAAGCTACATTAACATGGATAAATAAAGCTACATGAGTCACATGAACAAGATAAATGACATGAAGCAACCTATCATAGACTTGATAACCAAAGAAAACTAAGCATGGAAATCATATTCATGGAGTATAGGACATTCAAAAGCATAATCATAAAGCTAGTGAGGAAGAACTCAACACAAGAAGAATAAGCTAGAGAATTTGAAAGAGAAGCACTAGCTATGTTGGCACAATCAAAATCAAGAAAGAAGATTGGCAAGGGTGAAGAACACCGCTTGCCTGAACCGAGACGATGTCGCGACGGCTGCTCCTCTCTTTCCTTGCCTTGCTTGCTCCCTTGCTCTCTTGCTTTCTCTTTGAGGATGAAGAAGAAGATGAAGAGAAGGTGAAATGAGAAAGACAATTCTCTGTTTCGGCCTTATTTCCTCCAGAACAGAGCTGGTCCGTTAGATGCAGAATCAAGGAAATGAACGGCACAAAAAATCTGGAAAAACTCGATTTTCGGGCCGGTCACGCCCTGTGTCACGCCCGTGACACAGGGCGTGTACCATAAGCGGCGCAGAAAGTCGGCAAAATCCAAGTTTATCCACACGGTACACGACCGGGTACAAGCCCGTGACGGGTCGGTCACGCCCGTGACCTAGGGCGTGTAGCCCGTGTCTCGACACCTCGTCGACACAAAGTGTCGACACTCGACACAGCTTGACACGCCCTGTGACACGCCCGTGTCACAGGCTGTGTCCCCTCTCTCGACACCCGACACTCGATACTCGACACTCGACACTCGACAAGCTGAACACGCCCTGTAACACGCCCGTGTCACAGGCCGTGCACCCTCTCTCGACACCCGACACTCGACACTCGACACTCGACAAAGCGGGAAACGGCCCGTGACACGCCCGTGTCACGGGGCGTGTACCCCATTCGTCGAGCTCAACTCGACGCAAGAAAAATTCATCGAGTCAAGGAGGTCACGCCCAGGTCACGGCCTGGGTCACGCCCGTGTCAGGGGGCGTGTCTCGCACAAAAACGACCATTTTTCCCTATTTTGAAAAATGTTCCTGTGTCGTCCTAGACCATTTTTGGCTGAAGAACTTTTTACCCTTTTTTTGTTTTCTGTACCAGCAACTCACTTTCAGCAACATTTCCCGGGCGCGAAAAAGTGCAAACATTCCCTAAGAGGCCTCACCGAGTCCCCAATTTGGACTCTGGTTTGCTGGGGAATCGTGCAACTCGGCAACCAAAACAGCCACTCGCAAGCCCACGGGAAAAACCATGCTCAAACAACGTTCAAAGCCAACGTAACGCCCATCATGCGTACGCAATCAAAAATCTGGGGCATTACATCCCCCCTGACCCGGACCTGGATCCCCTCGGCATTGAACTTTAAGCACTGATGGAGAGATGAGGGGACACAACGGAAGGCACTAATGGGGGGCCTCCAAAAGATTGCGCTGTAGGTGCTGTGGGCATCCATGATGACGAACCTGTAGTTCCTAGACTGCTTCCCCAGGGTGACATGGAGCCCTAATCCTCCTTCTAGCTCCTTCATCTCCCCCAAAAATCCGAACAAGTGCCTATCTAAGGCCAACACCCTCTTTGCCTCCAACTTCATCGCTTCAAATGCCTTATTAAAGATGACATTGATGGAGCTTCCTTTGTCGACGAGGATACGAGAGACTGTAAATTTTTTGATGGCTTTCTGGATGACCAGTGTATCGCAAAATGGATCCTTATGATCCGACATATCTCTCCTCGAGAATGTGATCCTCTCTTCTGGGGTGGGGTTTGGGATATGGATCCAACGCTCTGGTAATACATGGTATGTAGGCTCGCCCTCCGGAAGGCCTCTACCCCTACCCCCTCGTCGATCACTCTGATCCCTCTTCGGCCCTCGACGTCCACCGGTATTCACAACGGTCCTCCTCCGCCCGAGGCAGGACCACATCGATCCTCACTTCCTTGCGCCCCTACTGCTGCTGCTCCATGTTTCCCCTCATTTCGAGGAACTCTGGACACGTGGTTGTGGCGTGCCCTTCCTCTTGATGGAAGTCGTAGTAGGGCAGTTCCACCCTAACTTCTCTCATCCTCCTCCTTGCTACTCTCCACCTCCCCCCTATGGCTATGGCCATAGCCTGTTCTTGATCGGGGAATCGAGGCCTCTGGGCCTGCCTCTAGACCAAGTTGTGGAATTGATCCTCCCCCCCTTGATGGTGATCCCATCCTTGGTACCCTCTTTGTGGCCCCTGCCCTTGCTACTCGGGCCTGCAGCCCAGCCGACGGTCGGGCTCCTGACTTCCCCACCTGGGTTGCTGCTGCCCCTGGAGCTACCTCTACTCCTTATGCTGGGGCTCGACTCTCCTTTCCAATTGTCCTCTTCCTCCTCTTGGCTCCTTCTCTTCCTACGTGGCCCAACTGGCGAGCTTCCGTGCGAACTCCGGATTTGACGCCTCCCCATCAACTTCTCTCGCCGCCCTCTCCATCAGCTCCTCGTAGGAGAGAGGGGCACTCTATTCAGCTCCATCCTGAAGAAGCCCTGTCGTAGCCCCAGGGTGAAGGCCATCATCATGCTATGGTCTAACATCTCCTAGACCTGGGTGACCTCCTCCTGGAACCGGTCAATGTAGCTCCCCAGCATCTCATTCACTCCATGCTTGATGTGGAACAGGTACTCCGACTCCACCTACCTCCTCTTTGAGGTAGTGAACCTCAGCATGAATCCCCGACGCAGGTCCTCAAAGCAGTATATGGAGCTGGCCGACAACTGGTGAAACAACTCCCTCACCTTCTCTTTGAGGGTGATGGCGAAGAGTCGGCATTTGAACCCATCCTACATCTACCGGATCGATACCACATCCTCAAACCACTTGACGTGTTGGACCGGGTCCCCCTTCCCAATATAGTAGGACATCTCGGGTTCCCTGAACCCCTCCGGAACTGGAGCAGAAAAGACCAACTCGCTGAAGGGGATGCCTCCCCCTACTGGGCGAGCTGGCGCATCTTGCGGGATCAGCTTACCGATCTAGCCTCAACCTGCCGAGCCGGGAAAGTGCACGCGCCCGGGGAGCTCGCACCCCCAGCCCTCCTCGGCAATATCCTTCCCAGCTCGCCGGCCAGGGGCGTCCTCGCCCAGAGAGGGGGCGGTTGCGATCTGGGCAATTGAGGTCGAGCACTCAGACCGCGCGCCGCGTGCGAACTTGACGATGCCCAGCACCTCATTCCTGAAATCCTCAAACATCCCCACCGTGGCCAGAGGTGGGGGGGGGGCAGTCTGACCTGTTAGATCGTTGCCCTCCTATCATCGAGCTCGCTGAAGGATTTCTGTACTAACCATGCTCCACGCTCACCGCACCAAAATGTTGAAACCGAAATCTCGGTCTCTTGTGGAATTCACCCTTGGGGAAGGGGTGGTCGCGCACCCACTTCCTCCTGCAAGCAAAATAACAAGGGAAATAATGAAAAACTGACCTAAGGGCTCGGCGGGGAGGACCCACCACACACACAGAAGATCTTAGAGTGCTTCCCCTCCATAGCCAAAGGCCGAGCTAAGGTATCCTCAGAAAGCACTTGAGAGACGGAGCAAGAGAACATCGGAAGCCTTCTTTCTGAGGTAACCCTTGGGTCCTATTTATAGATTTCTGAAAATGGCCTGCAAATAGCCAACCTTCACAGTCCTGAATGGCTATGTGTAGTCCAGGTTGGCCTGCCAACAGCGTAACTCCGCTGTTCTAAGAGGCTATGCGCAGGACAACAGGGGCAGAATAGTAAAAAATACCTCAGAGACCTGGGCGAGCTCGGCTACCCCTGAAGATCCTGCTCGCTTGCTGTTTGCCGAGCTCCATAGGTCGAGTGCGAGTTGGCTACTGTGCTATCCCTTCCATCTGCCTTCATTAGTCGAGCTCAGCTCGACGAAGCCTGGGCTTAGCTCAGCGAATGCCGAGCTTGCGGTCGATGAATGCCGAGCTCGGCCTTCAGATTTCTCTGCCGAGCTCGCCTTTTGCCTGGGAGATCTGAACCGGATGGTCTGGTTCCTGGCGACCTCACTCGCCGGATAAGGGTTTGTATAGACGAACTCACCAGAATTCGTTGAACCAAGTTCAAGATAACAGAAATCTTAATCCTTTCATAACCATTAATTAACCAAGGAAATATATCAATCCATTCACCAAGTGGATAATACCAACAAGAATATATCACCCCGTAGGCTATAAAAACAACCTGAATATTCTTATATTTCAAGTTTTAACTAGGAAAAGAATCAAGGACACAAGGTAACCTGGGTCAAGAATATCTAATCTGTTTAAATGCAGGTGAAAGACTATCCCACCGCAAAGGAACAATGGTACCTAGATGTGGTTGTTCAAAGCACATGACTGGTAACAAGGAAAACCTAATAAACTATAAGTCCAAGTTAGGTCGAAAAGTAATATTTGGTCACTCCAACTATGGCCAAACTGAAGGCTATGGGAAGGTTAAAATTGGAGCTGTCACTTTCAGGAAGGTAGCATATGTAAGTGGACTGAAGCACAATCTAATATCCATAAGTCATTTATGTGATGAAAGGTTTCATGTATCATTTAATAAATTCTCATGTATTATTACTTCAGTAGATAACCAAGTTGTGTTAACTGGAACTGGAGTACGAAACATTTATGTAGTGAACTTTAAGTCTTCTAAGTCAGAAATATGTCTGTTTAATCAAACTAGCAACAATAATGAACTTTGGCATAAGAGATTGGGACATGGTAATCTGAAAAATATTGCTAAACTCTCTAGGGACAACCTTGTTAGAGTATTGTCTTCTTTCCCCTACAAGAAGGAAAGCCTTTGCAGGGCTTGTCAATTATGCAAGCAAACCAAAAACACTTTTAAGTCACTTAATAAGAGTGATTCACCTAAAATTATGTATTTGCTCCATATGAGTCTTTTTGGAGCCATTGTTGTACAGAGCCTGGGAGGGAAGTCTTATACCTTAGTTATTTTTGATGACTTCTCAAGGTTCACTTGGGTGTTCTTATTGAGGAACACGTCTGATAACTTTAAGGTTCTTATAGATTTTCTTAAGAGCATAAGGATTGAGTATTCTACTTCAGTTGTATTGATCAGAAGTGATCATGGTACTGAGTTTGAGTATCTTACTATGCAGGAATTTTGTGAGAAGGAAGGTATCATGCATTGCTTCTCTGCTCCTATAACTACTCAACAAAATGAGGTAGAAGAAAGGAAAAACAGGACCCTGATTGAAGCTGAAGGCACATTACTTGTAGATGCTTACTTGCCACTATCCTTTTGGGCAGAGGCTGTAAGCAGAGCAAATTATGTACTGAATAGGAGCCTGATACATAAGCTTAATGGTAAGTCTCCCTATGAATTATTTAAATGGAAGTAACCTAAAGTAGATTACTTTAGAATTTTAGGTTGTTTATGCTACATTCATAACAATGATAAGAAATATCTTAGAAAGTTTGAAGCCAAGGCTACAATGAGAATTTTTCTAGGATATTCCCAAGTCAGTAAGACATATAGGATATATAATAAATCTACTATGAAAGTGGAAGAGACTGTACATATATCATTTGATGAAACTAACATGTCTTACAAAGAGAAGAATCCTTCTACCAGTGAAACTTTGCAGGTACCACACTTGTGTGAGAAGTTGGATGAGTTGACCCTCACAAATGAGACTGTTTCACATCCCTCTCCACATATAAATGAAGATAGTGATGATGAATCCACTGAAGTGGATGTTGAACCAACAACAACTACCATAATTCCACAAGAGGAATTATTTCCCAAAGCTGTTGATGAACCAACTCCACCAACTGAATTTGTCACACTTAGAGATCATCCTTTATCTGAGGTGATTGGAGACATGTCATTAGGTGTTTAGACCAGGTATTAATTCAACCAAGACTTGATGCATGCATGCTTCATATCTCAAACTGAGCCCCAATCTGTAACACCCCCTATCCGTCACATAGCATATAGCAGTAGGTCCGGCCGGGGCCCGACGCCGTATGCCACAGACAGACCGGGTGGTTACTTATGGAAACCATCCAACCAATCTCAACGTCCTACACAGAGAATTCTAGCGAAAGCAGTTTATAAAAGTTGTAAACAAGAACCCAGCATCAAAGCACGAATGTCCACTAATACAAAATAGGAATGTTATACAAAATACCCAAAACAAGCCTTAAGGCCTTACAAAATATTTCACTTGAATATTACATATTTTACAAACCACGGCACGCAGGCCGGTCATACATGAATAAAACAGTAAACACTTCCATTTGGGCCTTCGAGGGCCGGCTTCGCAAAAAGGGCTTTAGCCCGCTATTGACCGCTTGGTCCAGCTGCACCTGCAAGCAACAAACCACCGCACGGTGGCGAAAACAAGGCAACGGTTAGCAATGCTGACCAAATTATAACGATCCCGCCCCCAACTCGGGACGGCGATGCTCCTTTCCTGCATTTCATTAGCATAAGCGAGCAATTTATATATATATAGCCATTTCATCACAGACGTTGGCTCGCACGGCCAGACGTCCCGTGCTCTCAGGGCACATTCACGGTGAACCGGTCGATGTCACGTCAATCAAAGCCATAGACATTCCGGACTCACCACCGTCACTTAGACGGCCAAACTTATGAGAAATTTCTCTTCCTGGCCTGGGTCATGACAATTTAAGCCATTGACCGCCGAAGACCCTACTCTATACCAACGGTAAGTGCCACGTGCCTTTAGGTCTCTTTAACCGAACGACATAGAATGGGTACGGTTCCATCTAACCCGTGCTCACATCGCAACGACAATTTAAGCCATTTGCGCGGGTCAAACTTCCGCCGAGTCCCATTTCCATCACAAGTCACATAACCCGGTTATGTTCAAGTTGGCTCTCAAGCCGCCAAGTTGGCAAGATCTCGTATCCGCCCAGTTTTCCGGGTGCACCTTTGGGTTAGTCCCCAAGGCTCCCTGCTGCAATCTACCGCGTAGAAAACCCGAAAAACAACCAATAGCACGGAGTCTTCTCCGGCATTATGCAATGCAACATCACCGATCCAGACCAACATGGCCGTGTGCCGCATTCGCCGTCAAAATCGAATCTCCTGGAACCTCACAGGGGTATCGAGCATGCCCGTGTTCGAGCTGACACGCCAGTGTTCCACCTCACACGACCGTGTGGCCGGCCGTGTACCCCATGATTTTTCCCCAAAATCAACCCGAGCACTGCACGGGTTCTAGGACACGCCCATGTCCTTACCCGTGTCACCTTGACACGCCTGGACCCCAGGCCGTGTACACGGACTCGACATTTCGTCGAGCGAAAATTGTCGATCTGATGATACGGCCTTGGACACGCCCGTGTCCTAAGCCGTGTGCCTTGTCTCGACGAATCGTCGAGTAAAGCTCGTCGACTTCCCGGGACGATCGTCGAGACAGGTCGACACGCCCTGCGACATGCCCATGTCGCAGGCCGTGTGCCTTGTCTCGATGCATCGTCGAGCGAATCTTGTCGACTCCGCGACTAAGTGTCGACACGGGTCGACACGACCTGCGACACTCCCGTGTCGCAGGTCGTGTGCCTAGTCTCAACGAATCGTCGAGAGAATCTCGACGACTTCGCGGCTAAGCGTCGACACGGGTCGACACGCCCTGGGACACGCCCGTGTCCCAGGCCGTGTGCCTGCTGTCAGAACCCAAACTGGCCCAAAACGTCCCCCCTTCGCTCCTTTGAGTTTCGGGGCGTTACAACTCTCCCCCTCTTAAAATAATTTCGCCCACGAAATTACATAAAGGAAAGACATGTACAAAACCAAAATTTTGTACCTGAGCGGAACAACTCCGGATACTCGTCAAGCATAGTCTGCTCTCGCTCCCAAGAGAGCTCCTCACGACCGTAATTATCCCACCGGACCTTGACCATCCTGATCTCTTTATTGCATAGCCGCTTGACCTCCGAGTCCTCAATCCGCACGGGCTTGACCTTTGTCATTAGCCCACTATCCACCGGCACTTGATCGACCACGATCACTTGCGTAGGCTCTTGTACCGCCTTCCGGAGTACCGAAATATGGAATACATCATGTAAACCACTAAGCTCCACTGAAAGCTTCAACCTATAGGCCGCTTCACCAACTCGCTCCAGAACCTCAAACGGTCCAAGGTAACTTGGGCTTAGCTTTTTCAATCGCCGCACCCGCGAGACACCCTTGAACTGCTTGATATTTAAGTATATATAATCGCCCACAGTGAACTCCACGTTCCTGTGCTTGGCATTATAGTACTTTGCTTGCCGGTCCTGGGCAATAAGCAACCTCTCCCGAATGATTCTCACCAAAGAAGTAGCACCCTCCACTTCCGATCGCTTATACAACTTTGACTCACCCGTTTCTAACCAAGACAACGACGTGCGACATTTTCTACCATATAGGGCCTCGAAAGGCGCCATCTGAATACTCGCTTGGTAGCTGTTGTTGTAGGCGAACTCCACCAAATAAAGGTGGTCTTCCCATTGCTTTCCAAAATCCAAGACACACATGCGAAGCATATCTTCCATGGTTCTATTGACCCTCTCGTGTTGGGTTTCTCTATGAGGATGGCACAACGCTTGTGCACGCAGCGGAAAAATAAACATCAAGAAAAACCCAAAGAGATGTGGATCGGGCTATGAACGTTGAATCAAGAAGTTAGCGAAAACTAGGCAAAAATTACCTCGGTGGCGCTGAGTCACAACTCAACGGAGATGCTCCAAATTTCTTCTTCCTGCTAGCGGCGAGTTCTACGTGGAATAATTTCCACGTTTCTGCAGAAGTCCACACGAGCGGGAGAACATCGATCTATCCGTCGCACGGATTATCGGGAAGGAGAAGACCGCACCTCTGCTAATCCACGGACTGCTAGGTCCGCGCCAGGAAGAGCAGCACCAGCGACAGTCGCCGGAGAAGAGGAGGTCGGCGGAGCGAACACGGCGGCGAAACTCTTCCAGCGGCGGGAATCGGGATCGGCGGAGCGAACGAGCGAAACTCTTCCGTCGGGTTCGATTCGCTACAGGAGAAAATCCAGCAAGCACCTGAAAACCCTAAGTGTTGTATTTATACCAAAGATATAAATAAACCTAGGCTTATCGCTATCCGCAGACCACCCAAGAATAAGGTTCAGAATCGGCGAGTATCAATCGGCGAGAGTCGGCGAGAATCGACGAGAATCGATCGGCGAGCATCATCATGGATCGGCGGGAATCAGAGTACAATACTCGACGATTCTTGCCAATCGTCGAGCTTCACTTGACGATACACGTCGAATCTTGTCGACCGTCGAGCCGCGGTCGACGATACATGTCGAAGTCGTCGATCGTCGAGAATCAACATATTGATTCTCGATGATTCCCGTCGATCGGCGAGAATCAAAGAGATGATTCTCGTCGATCGGCGGGAATCAGAAAGACGATTCGCGACGAATGCTATCGACCCTCGGACGACAATCTTACCAGCCCTCCAAGGCAACATTTGTCAAACCCGACGATCCTTCAAGGCAACACTTTGCCCACAACCCCATTCAGGTCGGTGATTGGCAACCTTTACCAACACAGTCAATTATCCAACTTCTCCACATCTCTTATGTGCGACCCTGCAGGCTCATATCGCGTTGGCAGTGAGATTACATGTTTGATCACTTCCAGATCATCATGGTACACCTAGGGATTTAGAAGTGTTCTAAATGTCTAGATTTAGTCTTGGTTCCCTCCAAGAACGTCTGGAATTTCGTGGGAATTTCTAAGTGTTAGAAATTGTTGTCTCCTTAGCAGTAACCATCCCTCGATTTTGCTTTGGATTTTGAATCCAACAAAGAGAGATGAGCTTGTCTACTGCTTTAAGTTGAGTTATCTTCGCCTTTGTCCAATGCATGTAAATCTGAGGATTTGGAAATTTCCGGATCTTCAGATTTAGCCCTTCCTTCTGTCAAATGTTGATGGTGTTAGGATATGCACATAAGGGATGCATGTGGTTTTAGTAGAATTGTTTTTCTTTGGATGTGCACATTGATCAAATGTTGATCATGGTTAATTGTTAACCTATAATTGAAAAAAATCCCTTCATCTAATATTAAGTGTTCGGATGCCTTCCGATAGATGACACTCTTCCTGCCTCGATCGATGAAGTGTGGGCTTGCCAAAGCAAGGTGCATTAATCTATCTTGGTAAGGGTGCGAGCGGATAATTGTGATATCCCACTGTCGACATCGGGTCATACTTAACTAGGTGACCTCAAAGGTTGAGTGCCTAGAGGCATAGGGTTGGCATGCACCATATGGTGGATGCGAATAAGGAGTTATTCACTAACCATACAAGAATTGCATGAGGATGCAATTGGCAAGCGTTGCCTACCTAAATAACCGCATCGTGAGAGGAACGCCAAAGCGGACTCATAGTGTTGGTGAAATACGGATCTTGTCCACTAAGAGAGTAGCTCGCATGAACTCTCCGAATTATTAGTGAGGGCTATCATTTCGAATAAAATAGTGGGAGTATTTTAATTGAAGTCCAAATTAAAATAAATTGTATTTGGAATTTTGGTACTGATTTTATTCTGCATAAATTCTTGTAGAATTCCATGGCAAGTGTGTTACACTCCACGTTGTCTCTGAGAGCCATCCTTGAGAAGGATAAGCTCAGTGGGACTAATTACATGGACTGGTACAGGAACCTGAGAATTGTTCTCAGGCAAGAGCGAAAGCTCTATGTCTTGGAAGAAGAAGCCCCCGAGGTGCCGACCGGGAACTCTTCCCGTGCTGAGAAAGATACTTATAAGAAGTATACTGATGATGCTTTAGATGTCGAATGCCTAATGCTTGCCACTATGAACTCTGAGCTTCAGAAGCAACATGAGAACATGGGGTGCAAGGAGATTGACGAGCATCTCAAGAAAATGTTTCAAGCACAGGCTCGTCAAGAGAGGTTCGACATCACAAAATCGTTGTTTCAGTGCAAGATGGGAGTTCGAGACTCAGTAGGGACTCACGTACTCAAGATGATTGGTTATATAGAGAACCTTGAAAGGCTGGGTTTTCCTCTTGGTCAAGAGTTGGCCACAGATCTGATCCTGCAATCGTTGCCAGACAGTTATGAGCAGTTTGTCTTGAACTATAACATGAATGAGATAGACAAGACACTGCCCGAACTCCTAGGCATGTTGAGAACTACCGAGATCAACATGAAGAAGGCCAAGCCTGCCAGCCCCATACTGATGGTGCATAAGGGCAACGGCAAGGCCAAGGGTTCTAAGAAGACGAAGGTAGGACCTAAGTCATTTCTTGAGCCCAAGTCTTCAGCACTGATGAAAAAGAAAAGCACGGTGAAGGAAGGGAAATGCCACCACTATGGCAAGGCTGGTCATTGGAGGAGGAACTGTCCTTCGTACATTGAGGGTCTGCAGAAATTGAGGGGAGGTATGACTTTCGCTTCAAATGTTTACGTTATAGAGATAAACCTTTCTGCTCCTTCATCTTGGGTATTGGATACAGGATGTGGTTCTCACATTTGTACAAATGTGTAGGAACTGGGAAGGAGAAGATTGCCGAGTAAAGGGGAGGTGGACCTCCGCGTCGGCAATGGAGCAAGAGTTGCTGCTGTAGCCATAGGGGTTTATCGTCTTTCTTTGCCCAGTGGGCTTGTAATAGAACTTGATAATTGTTATTTTGTTCCGGCAATAACTAGAAACATTATATCTATTTCATGTTTGGACATGATTGGATTTTCTTTATAATTAAGAACAATTGTTGTTCTATATTTAAGAATGATGTTTGTTATGCTGTAGCCCAATTGTTTAATAGTCTTTATGTTTTGAACTTGGACCATCTGATCTGTAATGTAGATAATAATAAAAGACTAAGAACAAATGACTTGAACCCTACGTATCTCTGGCATTGTCATTTGGGTCATATCAACGAGAAGCGCATATCCAAACTCCATAGAGATGGACTTTTGGACTCATTTGATTATGAATCATTTGAGCGATGCGAATCTTGTTTGTTAGGCAAGATGACTAAAGCTCCTTTCACTGGTTATACTGAGAGGGCTGAGGATCTCTTGGCTGTTGTACATAGTGATGTATGCGGACCCATGAGTTCCATGGCTAGAGGTGGGTATTTCTACTTTGTTACATTTACTGATGATTTCAGTAGATACGAATATGTGTATCTTATGAAGTGCAAATCCGAGACCTTTGAAAAGTTCAAAGAGTTCAAGAATGAAGTAGAAAACCAGCTGGGTAAAAGGGTTAAAGAACTCTGATCTGATCGAGGTGGCGAATACCTGAGTCATGAGTTCTGTGATCATCTAAAAGAGTGTGGTATTGTATCACAGCTCACTCCACCTAGAACACCATAACATAATGGTGTGTCTGAGAGGAGAAATCGTACTCTGTTAGACATGGTACGTTCGATGATGAGTCATGCAGACTTGCCTGTTTCCTTTTGGGGTTTTGCTTTAGAGACTGCTGCAATGACATTGAATCGCGCTCCAACTAAAACGGTTCTGAAGACACCATATGAGATATGGACTGGGAAGCGTCCTAGTATGTCGTTCATTAAAATTTGGGGCTGTGAGGCATACGTGAGATGTCAAATGCCTGACAAGCTGGAACCCAAATTGGATAAATGTTATCTGGTGGGATATCCTAAGGAAACGAAAGGGTATTACTTTTACCTACCGTCTGAGGGCAAAGTGTTTGTCGCAAGGACTGGTGTCTTCTTGGAGAAAAAGTTCTTATCAAGAAAGACTGAAAAGGTAGAGTTTGAAGAAGTTCAAGAACCACATGTAGTGAATGAAACGGAATTGGACTCTGAGACAGGACTACAAGATGTTGTAGCTAGAGAACCTGCTCAGGGAATACAAGTCCTACGTAGATTTGGTAGACCGAGGTTTGAGCCTGAGAGATATGAATTTCTCGTGTCTCAAATAGGTAATGTGTTGCTTATGGATCATGATGATGAGCCAGCAACCTACCAAGAGGCTATGAATGGACTGGACTCCGACAAATGGCTTGAGGCTATGAAATCCGAAATGGACTCCATGTATGCAAACCAAGTTTGGAACTTGGTGGAACCACCTGAAGGGGTACGACCCATAGGGTGCAAGTGGGTCTTCAAGAAGAAGACCGACATCGATGGGAATGTACAGACATTCAAAGGGCGACTGGTGGCTAAGGGTTTCAAGCAAATTCATGGTATTGACTATGATGAGACTTTTTCCCCTGTTGTCATGGTAAAGTCCATTAGGATATTGCTTGCTATTGCTGCGTATTATGACTACGAGATCTGGTAGATGGATGTCAAAACGGCTTTCCTTAATGGAAACCTCCTTGAGGAAGTGTATATGACACAACCCGAGGGTTTTGTATCCCCAGATGAAGCCACTAAAATATGCAAGCTGAATAAGTCCATTTATGGACTGAAACAGGCCTCTCGAAGTTGGAATCTTCGTTTTGATGAGAAAATCAAAGAGTTTGGTTTCATCAAGAATGAAGATGAGCCTTGTGTTTACAAGCGAATCAGTGGGAGCATTGTTGTCTTCCTGATATTGTATGTAGATGACATACTGTTGATTGGGAATGACATTCCTACCCTGAAAGTTGTTAAGAACAACCTAGGGAACTGCTTTTCAATGAAGGATTTGGGTGAAGCGACTTATATACTCTGAGTAATTAATTCTCATATTATCCAAGACTAAATCTCGACGACTTCGCGGCTAAGTGTCGACACGGGTCGACACGCCCTGGGACACGCCCGTGTCCCAGGCCGTGTGTCTCCTGCCAGAACCCAAACTGGCCCAAAACATCCCCCCTTCGCTCCTTTGAGTTTCGGGGCGTTACACAATCCATTAAAGATGCTGAGCAAGATCCACACGGGATTATTGCAATGCAAGAGGGTCATAACTAGTTTGAGAGATGTCGAGTTTGGGATTTAGTTTAAAGACCAAAAGACTACCCAGTCATTGGAACTAAATGGTTTTTAGAAATAAACTAGATGTCCCAGGCATTATCATCAGGAACAAGGCAAGGCTAGTGGGTCAAGGCTATAGAGAAGAGGAAGACATTGACTATGACCAGACATTTGCACATGTTGCATGGCTGAAAGCAATTAGAATCTTCCTTGCTTATGTTGTCTATAAGAAGTTCAAAGTATATCAAATGAATGTCAAGAGTGCATTCTTAAATGGTGAACTTAAAGAAGAGGTTTATGTACAACAACCAACAGGTTTTATTTTTCCAAACCATCCTTCTTATGTCTTTAAATTATACAAGGTTCTCTATTGTCTAAAGCAAGCTCCAAGAGCTTGGTATGAAACCTTAGCTAGCTTTCTTGTAGAGCATAAATTCTCTAGGGGCATAGTAGATAGGACATTGTTCACTAGACATCATAAGGATCAAATCTAATTAGTACAAATTTATGTAGATAACATTATTTTTGTGTGTACTGATTCCAAACTATGCAAGAGGTTCTCTGACCTAATACATTCCAAGTTTGAAATGAGTAGAATGTGTGAGCTCTCTTACTTTCTTGCCCTCCAAGTAAAGCAACTGCCTGATGGTATCTTCATATCCCAGTCCATGTATGTTAATGAACTAATCAAAAAGTTTGGGATGTCAGATGCCTCAGCAAAGAAATCACCCATGGCTTCTAGTTGTGTGATTGACTCTGATGAACATGGCAAGCCTGTTGATCAGAAACTATATAAGGGCATTGTTGGGTATCTGTTATATCTCATAGCAAGTAGGCTAGACATAATTTTGCTACATGCCTTTGTGCTAGGTTCCAGGTGAACCCTAAAGAATCTCACCTTACTTTTTCTAAAAAGGATTTTAAGATATATAAAGGGTTGTCCTAGTTTAGGACTCTGCTTTCCAACTAAGTCAGAGTTTTATTTCACTGGATACTCAGATGTTGACTTTGCTGGACATAGAGTGGATAGAAAAAGCACCTCAAGGACATACCAGTTCTTTGGTGCTAGTCCAGTGTCCTGGTTTTACAAAAGGAAGACATTTGTATCTACTTCAACTGTAGAAGCTGAATACGTAGAAGCTGGCAGTTGTTATTCCCAGATACTGTGGATTTAGAACCAACTTCTAGATTATGGGTTCAACTTAAATAATTCAACCTTACTATGCGATAATACAAGTGCAATTTCCATTGCAAAGAATCCAGTACATCATAGTAGAACTAAGCATATAGAAATAAGACATCATTTCATTAGAGATTTTGTGGACAAAAAACAAATTAAGCATGTCTACATCTACACTGATTTGCAAAGCGCAGACATCTTCACCAAACCCTTCGATGAGAGGAACCATATGTTCTTTATGAATCAGCTAGTTATGATAAATGGAGAGGCTTTAATTTAATTTTTGTCTATGGTCGAAGAATTTATCAAAGTTCGTTGAACGGAGATCGACGAGCTGAGAAATCTTCTCGAGATTTTTCGTCGACTTGAGATCGATGATATCTTAGTGTGAAGTCATTTTCGTCAACCGGAGATCGACGAACTTGCTTCCGAAAATATTTCGTCAACCAAAGAACGACGAACTATTTTCCCTCCTCTTCAAGTTGAGATCGATGAACTTTCAGCACTCGTAGACATGAGTTCGAAGATTTGTTTTATTTTCGTAGGATGGAGTCTGGCTCTTCACATTCTGAAAATCTTATAACTAGGTTTTCTTCGAGATCCATTCCGTGCTTTATGTTCTCTTGCACTTCATCTCTTTTTCGTTTTGCAGGACAACAATGGTGATTCCAGCACTTTCTCTCACAAGCATGAAGTTTGGCACTAGCTTTGACATCGAATTTGACTCCTTTCGACATTCCGATCAAATCTTTATAGACATTCTGCAGTTATGTGAAGATCAACATCTGAAGAAATTCATCACTTCTAGGATCAAACTGCAGGCGGTAGAGATAAAGGAATGGATTTTCACTTCAACCTCACCAGATGCAGAGGCCATTATTGGTACAATTTCGGGAACTCCGGTTACTCTTAACCCTGCCGTGTTTTCTGAAACTTTTGGTTTAATAAATGGAGAAAATGATATTGAGTTAGATGGTTCTGAATATGATAATATGCTGAGTATAAAGGGTCACTCTGAAAGAAACCCTAATAAGTTGTTAAAGAAGAACTTATCTGTAGAGTATAAGTTCTTGGCTGATGTAGTGGGAAAGGTCTTGTTGGGAAAACATACTGCTCATTACTACATAACCCGACATCAATTTCTGGTTATGTGTGCATTGGTAAACAAGTAACAGGTGAACTGGGGAATGATTTTATTTGAGTTGATTAAAAAGAAAATTACAAATAAAGAAGTTTGTTTTGTGAGGATTCTGGGAATCTTCTTTCAGGAGAAGGCGCATGAACTACTTGTCTCTTCAACAGTGTTCATCAATGCCTCAAACAGGATTACATCTACACTCTTCGGTAGATGAGAGAGGACAATCTCTAAGCCATCCAGGGCTTCATACTCCTCCACAGCTTTTTAGAGGACAAGGGCTATACCAACCACTTCCCAACCTGTAGAAGAAGTTTTTATTCCACCTCCTCCATCCTCAACAATATTTCCAACAACAACTCTTTCACCTCAACAACCACCTGCCTCACCAATATAGCAACCAACACCCAATGCATCTCCAGAACACATCACACCACTTTCATCTCCATTACCACCTCACCTTGATGACATACCACTTCGCAACCTTATGTCACTTCCATCATTTGACTTATTAGAATCATCTCCTCACCATATTCCATCAACTCCAGATGAAATAATGACTGATACTCCACCTTTCATTTCATCCTCCATCATCCATCCATCTGAATCTACTCAAAAACCTCCTGAGTTCATGTAATTGGATTCTCCATCCATTTCCAATATCCCAGAGCTCATCACTCCAATCATCAGGAATCTCATAATAGAGTCAATTGCACCTCTAGCTGATTATATCTCCTCCCTCTCTGCTCTTTTTGCTGCAGCTCCCTCTGTCCCTTCTTCTTCTAGGGGCCTAGTTTCAGTACCCTCAGAATCCAGGCAGGGGGAGATGTTCAATGAAAAAGCAACAGTAGTTTCAGATACAACACCAGTCTCAGTATTAGTAGTTCCTGCAACAGTTGAGATTGAAATGGTTTGTATAGATGAAACAGAAGATCTACCAGAGATCATGAATGTTGGTGATTGTCTTATCAATCCCACAGTAGATTTAATTTTTTTTTTTACATTCTTTTGATTCTGCATAATCTTAATTATTTACTAGAAGTTATTCAAGAGCAGTCAAAGGATATTGTTTGCTATACTTCTCCAATAAGTCCTGAGGTTGTAAAGCAACTAAAGGCAAGCTTTGCAGTACAAGTTGTCAAAAAAGTTACTATAGAGCCAGTTGTATCCACTATTGAGCAAGTATTTATTTTTGAGCCCAAGGCTTTCTCTCCACCAACTTATAAGATGGAAGAAAGTCCTATACTAAATATGGATGATATCATGCTTTCAGATATAGAAGAAGAAAATCAAACTGTTACTGAAAGTGTTGTATAGCCAGAAATTCCAGATCAACCTCAGCCTGAAAAGAAGATCTCTAAGGAAATTTTGAAAGAGATTGATGATTTGTATGATAATCCTCCTGGATCTTCTTATGACAATGATGATGATGATGATTCCGATGAATCAAATTCTAAAAAGGCAAGATCTAAGAAGAGGAAAGCTCCTGCTAAGGCTGTTCCTAAGCCTAATACAACATCAGACACTCCCTATTATATTTTGAATAAAAGAACTCCATATAAGAGGATGCCTAACTGGATGTGGTTGTCAAAGAATGAGCAAAATGTAAGGAAGAAGAGCAGAAGGTACTCTCCTCCTCCTCCTTCTAGAAGGAACAGGAGAGGTCCTCCTCCTCCAACAACAGGTGCTTGAGGAAATGTATCACATAGATCTACCTCATACACCCAAACATACCAAAGGCAAGACAAATCTTCAATATCTTATTTTCAAGGAAGCAGTCAACATCAACATCATAAATCTTCAAGAAGCAGTTCTCATCTTCCTCCAAAACCAGCAAGTCCTCCAAAATCTCCAGTTGAACCTGAAAAAGAGAATAGTTCTGAAAGGCCTGAATCTCCACCAATTCCCTTTGTTGATCCTGAACAGGAGAACATTACTAAAATGGCCAGATTTCATGAACTAATTGGACTATCTTTGATCAATAAAGCTAAAGCAGAAATCAAGGATCCCTCTCAATACTCTACCATGTCTTCCTACAATAAAGAAGAGTTAAAAAGGTATGATAAAGCAAATCAATTTTTCAATATTGATTCTTACATGAGTCTTCACCAAGAAGTTGTTTTCCCAAGAGCAACCTCTTGCAACATCATTGGAGCATCTGATATGACAATGTCCAACAGAGAAGCTGCTAATCCTAACAGGGAAATCATATTCAGACAACCTTCTAAGAAAGACAAATCCAAGAAGCCTAAATAACTTTTTGATTTGTATATTTTCTGAACTATTTATGTTAATTCATCATAAAGCACTTGTTGTATATATCTGCTAGATTTTTATTCTCTGCCAGATATCTGTTATTTTGCTTTGTGATTGTATTGTATTTTATATTTTTTTAGTGACCTCACCCAAATAGGGGGAGATTGTGGGATCTCTAGTTTGGATTTGGGCTAAGGTTCACCATTAGGATGTTTGACCCACCTTATATAGCCAGGGTCAAGTTTGTCAGTAATAAAGTTTAGGCTAGTGATTAGAATCAATCTTCAGGGACTACCCTGTAGTCGACTTCAGGAGACTTAAGACTTAGAAGAATTCAGAGTTCAGATTACTAGTTCAAAGTTCTCCGAACTCAGCTCGACGATGGTCGATCACAGATCGACGAACTCAGAGTTCTTTCTCTGAGTTGTGCTCGACAATATTTGAGCTCAGGTCGACGATTTCTTCCTCAAGACAGATTCTCTGATCGAAGAACTTGTAGCTCAGAATTAACAAGATACTTCCAGATTGAGGTTCGCTGAGCTCAGGTTGAAGAATAGGATATCTCAGCTTGACGAACTTGGAACTCTGGTTGATGAAATCTGCACAGAGGTCGACGATATCTGCCCAGAGGTCGACGAACTCTATTACGAGTTAGAATGATAAGTTTTCCATATTTATGTTCCTAATTCATTCTATTCTTTGGTAGTAATTCTCTGAGTAATTAATTCTCATATTAACCAGAATATAGCCGTTCATGTCAGCATTAATTATGGATTTCATCAGAGTTAATTACTTGCTTATTTTACTGGGACAGTTGGGGAAACTCATTAAAGACTATATTCCAGCCATTTCAATTTCCAGAATCTAATCAGCAATTAGTGCTTATAATTCAAAATTCAAAAACAGAAGTGCAGGATTTAAAAGGGAGATTTTTTTTGACGGCTCAGTAGAATAAGCAGAAGAGATACACATACACATAACAATATACAGAAGAACTCTGCTCCTTCTCTGTGTAGGAAAACAAGTTGTTTTCCCCTTGATCTTATAGAAGATTGAAGAAGAACATCAAACATATATCTAGTGTCCTCTTCAACTTCTACTCCAGGAATCCTCATAGAAAACACTTCTTGATCAGTCAACAAGTTCTTGGATTTCAACAAGTTAAGGCTGAAGACCTGCACCCTGAGCAAAGCTCTACTATTCCTGAACATTTCAACATCTCAGTGGGAGCTTTGACACCAGCAATCCACGTAAGTCTTCTATTTTGTTTAAAGAAAAAGAAGACAACATCACCTTCTTATGCTCCTGCATGAATGGTTTATTAACTCCCTTCAAAAGTTTTTGTTGGTTTTTGGGCACCTGATCAAAAGCCTAATGGGTTGTCAGATCTCCTTGCAAATAGATCTTGTGGTGAAAGGACACATGAGCAAAAACCTGTGGTGGCAGTCACCTGATCAAAAAACTGTTAGTGGATTCCTAACAGGGTGGAAGAAGAGTGGATGTATCCAGATTTGCGAAAGCACTATAAATTCTTGTGTTGTCTGTGTGTTCATTCTTCTTTGTTTTGTTATGCTGTGATTGTGTAGTTTAGCCTGGTTTCTATTTCATTTAATAATACTACTACTATCACAAATTTCTTTGATAAATTATAAAAACTGTCAAAAGATTTTAAATTACTCTATTAACCCCCCCCCCCCCCCCCCACTCTAGAGTATATCAGATCTATCCCCTATCTTTTATTCTCTTCGAAGCTCCTGTAATATCCTACAAGTCCAAGGAAACTCCGGACTTCAGCCACAGAAAAAAAATTGGACACTCCCGTATCGCAACAATCATCTCTAAATCCACCGCAACGCCTTCTCCACTGACCACATGGCCAAGAAAGGCCACTGACAATAGCCAGAACTCACACTTTGAGAATATGGCATAGAGCCTTTTTCTTCTCAAGGTGTGCAACACCATCCACAAATTGTTCGCATGATCTTTTTTAGACTGAGAGTACACTAAGATGTCATCAATAAAGATGATTACAAATAAATCCAAGCACTCTCGAAATGTTCGGTGCATTAGGTCCATGAACACTGATGGCATATTAGATAGCCCAAATGCCATTACCGTGAACTCGTAATGACCGTAGTATGCTCCAAACGCTATCTTGGTAATGCCACATTCCCAAATTCTCAACTGGTAATTGCCAGACTTCATGTCTACATATGAGTATACTGTTGATCCAACCAGCAGATCGAACAAGTGTTCAATACGTGGTATCAGATACTTGTTCTTCTCCGTAAGCTTGTTCAATTCTCTATAATCGATGCAAAAAATGCAAGCTACCATCCTTCTTTTTCACAAAGAGCAGAGGTGGGCTCCAAGGTGACATACTTGGGCATATATATCCTTGCTCTAACAACTCTTACAGTTGGACTTGCAGTTCCACCATTTCCTTTGGGGCTACATGGTACGGTGAGTGGGCCACAGCTTTCGCACCGGGCACCAACTCGATAAAGAAGTCAATTTCTCTTTGAGGAGGTAGCCCCGGAAGATCCTTCGGGAACACATCTGCGCACTCTGATACAATCAGAATGTCACTCATACTAGCTTTTGGCTCAACAGCCTCGATAAGAGTGAAGAATAAGTTTGTGCCCTTCCAAATAGGTTTGTTGACTTGTGGAGCAGACATCAACATCTTGCCAGATCCTCGAATACCAGCGAATTTAGTCTCTAGCTTGGTATTCTATCCCAATGTGATCTCCTTTGAGTTGCAGTAGATAAAGGTACGCTGCTCTGAGAGCCAGTCCATACCAAAGATTACATCGAACTCCGATATCGGCAACACATATGCTTTCAATCCAAAATCCCAACTTACTATTTGTACCTCAACACAACAAGACTTATTTGCCCGCTTCACACATCGTTTAGGCAATAATATCAATATGATATCTGTCGATGAACAAGTAGGCACTCCAATCTGAGAGACGAAGTCCTCAGCTAGAAATGATTGCGAAGCACTAGTTCGAACAGTGCTGTCGCCGAACAGTCTCGAATAAGGACAAAGCCCAATATAAACTAATCACACACAAGCAATGCACAAGGTATGAAGTATAAAAAACAGTAAAACTATATCTAACTCGTACCTGTGACGATGTCACTTTGCTTTATGGCCTCCTGTTGGCCAAGATTGTAAACCCATGGCTGAGCTGGAGCATATTGGGATGCAGTGGAATCCACTGCATGTCCCTTTTCAGCATATGTTGCTCCTGCTTTCTTATCAACATTTGGAGGACCACTCTGACAATCACGGGCTATGTGGCCCACCTTTCCACAAGTATAACTTGTCCAAGGGCCTTGCCCAGATGTTTATCCAAACACCACTGTGGAAGGCGCCTATCCTGAAGATTTGGACTTTCTACCCCATTTTTGCGGTAGCTCTATTTTCCCAGGTATGGTACTTTGAACTCAGGCTTTATCACGACCAAGTCTCACTTGCTCTGCACCCTCTTCATATCTTTCTCGAATGTACGGGTCGTATACACCAATGCTGGGAATCCTTAATTCCTCGAACTCGAGAACAGGAATCTTATCTCATCTTGTAGCCCTTCGCAGAACCTATTAGTTTTTCGCACTTCTTCTGCGAAGGTAGACCCCGCATCGCATCATAACCTTGTAAACTCATGTATGTAGGTATTGCCACTACTTTCTCTGTGTGTTTGACTGTTGAAACTGATTTCTCAGTCTCCTGTGGAGTTCACCCTTGGGGAAGGGGTGACTGCGCACCTACTACCCTCAAGCGAATGATCTAGGCACAAGACTAGGAACACAAGGGATAGACCCAAGGTCTCAGCATGGAGGTCCCGCCGCTTACCCAGAAGACTAGCAATCTCTTCCCCTCCCAAGCCGAAGGCTGAGCTAAGGCACCTTCGGAGGGCTCTCTTGGCCGACCAGACACTCTAAGGAGAATCTCAGGACCAACTCTCTCTTGACTAGAGGTGCCTCCTCGGGTCTATACAAAATGCTCCTCATCCGCCCTACTATTGGCGCAATCTCGCCGAGCAATTCTACGACACGATGCCCATGTTGGGCCACTAACAGCATAACTCCGCTATTGTACAAGGATGAGAACAGGCCATCAGGGGCTTCCCGGCAACTATACCTCGGGCCCCCACGGGGTGAACGGTTCATGAGCACACCACTCGCCCAAGACAGAAGAAGTAAACTACACATACACAGAGCGTCACAGATATTATAAATAATTACATGAATATGAATTCCATAATTCGGCACGCAGGCCGGCAATGTAAGCAAAAATAGGCCTTCGAGGGCCGGCACAAGCTTGGGCTTAAGCCCGCTACTCCCTGCTTGGTACTGTAGCACCTGTACGCCAACATCTCGACAAGCGACTGCCAGCTGAACAACCGTCGGCTAACATAAGCTGACCAAATATATTACACACGCCCCTTTTTCGGGGCTATAGTGCGCATTTCCTGCAAATAGATAATATACAACTTCCACAGAGTCTTCTCCGGGAACCCCAGAACATCACCAATCCGGCTCACACATTCGGATGGGCTTCACACATCATTCCTAAACTCGTACTGACGCTTCCAGGTGCTAATGCAGTCAATTGCACGGACATGCACGTCAATCGGTCGGGGATCATCCTTACCCCACTCATCGGTGGAGAGGTGCTTCCATGCAAATATGAAAAATAAGGGCTTCACCTGCCCAATAAGAAATTTCATTACCCTTGACGCGTGTTTGGCGGAGCCACAACCAAGCACATTGCCCGAGGTTCGACGTCAAGCGTCCGTAGTGGTGGTTCATGCATGGATCCGACCTCCACGGGAGAGTTGAAAGCTCCGAATGATTTTTCCCTCCATGGCTGAGCCTCTCCATGGCTGACCGTGCTCTAAATGGCGTCGGAAAAGGTTGTCCCAGCTTCCACAACTTCAAGCGGCTGTGGGAGAGAAGCCCCTGGCTTCGCCTTGCTCCAGAGGTGGAGTGGAAGGTGTTCCCAGCCTCACCTTCTCCAGAGGCAGTGGCCTGGATAGAAAAGGAGGGGAGGGAGGCAACTCGGGCTGCTGCTTCAGGCGGTCGGAGAGAGAGAGGGGATGCAGCGTCGAGCTTCCTTGCTTAGGCAGCAGTGGGAGAGAGAGGGGGTGGGGCTCGAGCTGCAGCTTCAGGTTGCCGGAGAGAGAGAGAGGGGATGCGGTGTCGGGCTGCCTTGCTTAGGCGGCGGCGGGAGAGAGAGGGAGCGGGGCTCAGGCTGCTGCTTTAAGCGGCCGGAGAGAGAGAGAGAGAGAGAGAGGAGGCGGCGTCAGGCTGCCTTCCTGGCCGAACCCTAGCGGGGGAGTCAAAAAGAAAACCCCCGATGCCTCTTTTCTTCTTCTTTTTTTTAATTTTTCTCCATTTCCTGCTGTACCACCGAACCCCCTCCTGCCTCTTTTTTTTTCTTTTTTTATTTCCTTCCTTCTCCCATGTACCCGATGCCTTTCTTTTCTCTTTTATATGTATGTGTATATATAACATATATTATAATATTAATAAATATAATATTAATATATTATAATATCAATATATCAAATATATATCTAAAAAACCTTTACGAATAAAACATCCACACGTATGCATGATTGCTCGCCGCTCAGAGCATGCCCAAGCCCGGTACCTGGGGAGGATCCCACTCGGCCGGATACGTGGTTGTACAAAATCCCCGCTCTTTTCTAGGTTGGCACAAGCTCGGAAAGAAACATTCAACCCCAAGTATCTGGCGAGTGGGAGCCGACCCAAAAAAAATGTTTGAGAGAAACTGAAAATTGCATTTAAATCACTAATCTCTCCATGCCCCTTTTGATCTTTTTGAACCACTAGATACCTGTAATGCTCCATGCTATTCAATTGCCTTTATACAATTTCTTAAAATCAGTATACAATTTTTCATGATATTGTGAAACAATAAAGCCATGTATTTTGCATCTTCCTGTACACGCAGAGCTAATCCTTTCCCCCCATGTGTGCCTACAGCCCTGCCAGCTAATGAGAGCATGACAGCGAGTCTACCCGGGGCCAAGCAGCACTCGGGGTCCCTTACCCCCCAGGCGAGACTATGGACCTGCCAGCTAGTAGGAGCCAGGCAGCGGGTCTACCCGGGGCCGAGCATCACTCGGGGTCCTACAAAAACCTCCAAGAAGCAATCCTTTCCCCCAGGTTTGCCTACAGCCCTGCCAGCTAATGAGGGCCTGACAGCGAGTCTACCCGGGGCCGAGCAGTACTCGGGGTCCCTTACCCCCCAGGCGAGCCTACAGACCTGCCAGCTAGTAGGTGCCAGGCAGCCGGTCTAGCCGGGGCCGAACATCACTCGGGGTCCTACAAAAACCTCCAAGAACCAATCCTTTCCCCCTAGGTGTGCCTACAGTCATGGCAGCTAATGAGAGCCTGACAGTGAGTCTACCCGGGGTCGAGCAGCACTCGTGGTCCCTTACCCCCCATGCGATCCTACGAACATGCCAGCAAGTAGGAGACAGGAAGCAGGTCTACCCGGGGCCGAGCTTCACTCGGGGTCCTGCAAAAACCTCCAAGAACCAATCCTTTCCCCCCAGGTGTGCCTACAACCATGCTAGCTAATGAGTACCTGACAGCGAGTCTGCCCGGGGACGAGCAGCACTCGCGGTCCCCTACCCTCCAGGCGAGCCTACGGACCTGCCCGCTAATAGGAGCCAGGCAGTGAGTCTACCCGGGGCCGAGCATCACTCGGGGTCCTACAAAGTATCCAAACTCTCTCCAAACTCCAAACTCTCTCCCTTACCCCCTAGGTGTGCCTACAGCCCTGCCAGCTAATGAGAGCCTAACAGCGGGATCTGCTCGAGGTCTAAGGATGACACCGAGTGACTTCCTGCCCTTCCAGCTAGGTGAGAGCCTGACAACGTGATCTGCTCGGGGTACAGAGGCACACCATCAAGTGACTTCCTGCTCTGTCAGCTAGGTGAGAGCCTGACAGCGGGATCTGCTCGAGGTCTAAGGATGACACCAACTGACTTCCTGCCCTGCCAGCTAGGTGAGAGCCTAGCAGCGGGATCTGCTCGGGGTCCAGAGGCACACAATCGAGTGACTTCCTGCCCTGTCAGCTAGGTGAGAGCCTAACAGCGGGATCTGCTTGAGGTCTAAGGATGACATCGAGTGACTTCCTGCCCTGCCAGCTAGGTGAGAGCCTGGCAGCGGGATCTACTCGGTGTCCAGAGGCACACCATCGAGTGTCTTCCTGCCCTGTCAGTTAGGTGAGAGCCTGATAGCGGGATCTTCTCGAGGTCTAAGGATGACACCAGGTGACTTCTTGCTCTGCCAGCTAGGTAAGAGCCTGACAGCGGGATCTGCTCGGGGTCCAGAGGCACACCATCGAGTGACTTCCTGCCTTGTCAGCTAGGTGAGAGCCTGAAAGCATGATCTGCTCGAGGTCTGAGGATGACACAGAGTGACTTCCTGCCCTGCCATCTAGGTGAAAGCCTGGCAGCGGGATCTGCTCGAGGTCCAGTGGCACACCATCGAGTGACTTCCTGCCCTGTCAGCTAGGTGAGAGCCTGACAGCGGGATCTGCTCGAGGTCTAAGGATTACACCGAGTGACTTGCTGCCCTACCATCTAGGTGAGAGCCTGGCAGCGGGATTTGCTCGGGGTCCAAAGGCACACCATCGAGTGACTTCCTGCCCTATGAGATAGGTGAGACCATGACAGCGGGATCTGCTCGAGGTCCTGAGTGCACTTCACCCTTTCATAAGAACTACTGCGATAAAACCCGAGTGCTATGGGATTCCAACAACATATATAAGATGGGATGACTACGGGTATGAAGACCTTACACACAAATTGTCAGCGCACGACTCTGGTCATCACCTGGTTCCACTTCTATAGCCATGACGTTCGCCTGAGTTCTACTGTGCTGGTCACTCTCCACGCTCACCGCACCATAATGTTGAAACCGATTTCTCGATCTCCTGTGGAGTTCACCCGTGGGGAAGGGGTGACCGCGCACCTACTACCCTCAAGCGAACGATCTAGGAACAAGACTAGGAACACAAGGGACAAACCCAAGGTCTCAGCATGGACATCCCGCCGCTTATCCGAAAGACTAGCAAACTCTTCCCCTCCCAAGCCAAAGGATGAGCTAAGGCACCTTCGTAGGGATCTCTTTCCCGACCGGAACCTCTAAGGAGAATCTCAAGACCAACTATCTCCTGACTAGAGGTGCCTCCTTGGTTCTATACAAAATGCTCCTCATCTTCCCCACTAATGGCGCAATCTCGCTGTGCAATTCTACGACACGATGCCCAAGTTGGGCCACTAACAGCGTAACTCCGTTATTCTATAAGGATGAGAACATGCCATCATGGGCTTCCCTGCAACTATACCTCGGGGCACCCACGGGGCGAGCGGTTCACGAGAACACCACTTGCACAAGACAGAAGAAGTAAACTACGCATACATAGAGCGTCACAAATATTATAAATAATTACATGAATATGAATTCCATACTTCAGCACGCAGGCCGACAATATAAGCAAAAATAGGCCTTCGAGGGCCGACACAAGCTTGGGCTTAAACCCACTACTCCCCGCTTGGTACTGTAGTACCTGTACGCCAATGTCTCGACAAGCGACTGCCAGCTAAACAACCGTCAGCTAACATAAGCTGACAAATATATTGCACACGTCCATTTTTCGGGGCTATGGTGTGTATTCTCTGCAAATAGATAATATACAACTTTCACGGAGTCTTATCCGGGAACCCCAGAACATCACCAATCCGGCTCACACGTCCGGATGGGCTTCACATAGCATGCTTAAACTCATACTCATGCTTCCGGGTGCTAATACAGTCAATTGCATGGACGTGCACGTCAACCCATCGGGGAGCATCCTTCCCCCACTCGCCGGTGGAGAGGTGCTTCCATGCAAATATGGAAATTAAGGGCTTCACCTGCCCAAGAAGAAATTTCGTTACCCTTGACGCGTGTTTGGCGGAGCCACAACCGCGCACATTGCCCGAGGCTCGATGTCTAGCATCCGCAGTGGTTGTCCATGCACGGATCCGACCTCCGCGAGAGAGTTGAAAGCTCCGAAAGATTTTTCCCTCCATGGATGAGCCTCTCCATGGCCGACCGTGCTCCAAATGGCATCGGAGAAGGTTATCCCGGCTTCCACAACTTCAAGCGGCTGTGGGAGAGAAGCCCCTGGCCTCGCCTTGCTCCAGAGGTGGCGGGGAAGGTATTCCCAGCCTCACCTGCTCTAGAGGCAGCGGCCTGGATAGAAAAAGGAGGGGAGGGAGGCGGCTTGGGCTGCTGGTTCAGGCAGCCGGAGAGAGAGAGGGGAGGCGGCGTCAGGCTTCCTTGCTTAGGCAGCAGTGGGAGAGAGAGGGGCGGGGCTCAGGTTGCTGCTTTAGGCGGCCAGAGAGAGAGGGGAGGCGGCGTCGGGCTGCCTTGCTTAGGCGGCAGCAGGAGAGAGAGGGAGCGGGGTTCGGGCTGCTGCTTCAGGCGGCCGGAGAGAGAGAGAGGAGGCGGCGTTGGGATGCTTTCCTGGCCGAACCCTAGCGGGGGAGTCAAAAAGAAAACCCCTGATGCCTCTTTTCTTCTTCTTCTTCTTCTTTTATTTTTCTCCATTCCCTGTTATACCACCAAACCCCCTCCTGCCTCTTCTTTTTTCTTTTTTATTTCCTTCCTTCTCCCGTTTACCCGATGCCTTTCTTTTCTCTTTTAAATGTATGTGTATATATAACATATATTATAATATTAATAAATATAATATTAATATATTATAATGTCAATATATCAAATATATATCTAAAAAACCTTTACGAATAAAACATCCACGCGTATGCACGAGTGCTCTCCGCTCAGAGCACGCCCCGAGCCCGCTACCTGGGGAGGATCCCACTCGGCCGGATACGGGGTTGTACATAGATGCTGGAACTCATTTTCCATGGCAATTCTTTGCAATGACGACAGATGCTTTGCCAAAAACAGTCTTGAAAACTCCTATATCGAGACCTCTGTTAGTTGTCTGCCTGCTAAGTGGTGCAGCTCCATTTTGTCCCACCAAACTCGAGCCTCTCTTTCCAGCAGGAAAGTGGCCAAGGTGACTTTCTATCCCACCTTAGTTCTTATTGTCGTCAAAATTCTTTTAACTCGCGCAAGCCAGTCCTCTTCTTGCGTTGGGGACCCTGCCCCTGCGAACGTAAGAGGTCTAAAACTCATGTACTGCTTCAGTTGTCGTTCCGCTGCTCGTATATCTACCACAGCCTCCACATATTCTGGTCTCACACCAACTTGTACTGGCACTATTACAGGATGTGCCTGCCTAGTAGTCTATGCGTGTATCATTACAAACAACGCCTCAACAAATAAGCACACTGTCTCTGTAGAAGGAGGAGGTTTGGGCAACACAGCAGGTACCGCACTCTCAACATAATGTTGTGGATCAGACTGCCCCACACCACTTCTTGTCACCTATACGTGTAAAAGACGTACTTTAGCGACTTTGCAAAAGCAACAATGACTAGTAGGAACGCGCAGATTCCTTAAATAGGTGTATTTTCATTCCTTAGTAGACATTCTTAAGTGCATTTATGTTATAACGGTTCAGACTAACACGTGTCGCCACCCCTGAAAAGTATTCGACCACGAATTTGTAGGAGGAAGACCAAGACAAGGTGATACCAAATTACAACACCTCCATCCGTCACATGAAATATAATAGAGGGTCTGGACGTGGCCCCACACCATATACCACGGACAGACAGTGGAATTACATATTAATATAAAAAAAACTACTCATATCCTTACTCAGAGTATTCTAGCGGAAGTTTTAGGGTTGCAAGAACTCATAACAATTGAATGCCCACTATATATAAATCACATCATTTATATATATATATATATATATATATATATATATATATATATATATATATATATATATATATATATATATAATATATCAGGAATGTCACTTACAAATACATAAAAGTTATGGCTTTCAGGTCTTGCAGTTATACTTCACAAGTGTGGTTTACAAACATTGGCACGTATGCCGACCACACCTGAAAATAGTAAAACTTCTTCGTTCGGCATTCGAGGGCCCGCATAATAGCAAGGGATTCAGCCCGCTATTTCCCGCTCGGCTCTTCAGCACCTAAACAAGGACAATCCACCACAAGGGTTGCAAACAAGGCAACGGTAAACATTCAGCTGACCAATTTATAACGACCCTACCCCTTTCCTGGGACATAGGTATTCCTTCCCTGCAGACATAGAATTTTTACAAGTAGGTATATCACAAGAATGTGCACTCACACACAGTTCAATATATCACAAGTGCCAGCCTCAACTGTCAATGCTCTATGCACTCAGGGCATAGTTTTAGTATGATAATTTCCCGGACTACACCATCGTTCAGAGGTTCAAGACATGATAGTCATCTTTGAGCATTACTAGTCTTTACGACACGCGGGCCTAATACTTTTGTTATGCTCTCCAATGAGACCAATAATCTAGGTCTTCGAGTTGGTGGGACATAACACAAGTACTATTCAGCCTTTGCCTGTTGCGCAAATCGTAAGTTTAGAGGCAAAGACTAATGCGGGTCGGCTTCCCCTAGCACGTTTGGTACGATGGACTTAAGATCTTGTAACTCACACAAGCCACACGGTCTCCAAGAGACTGGCTTTACAACCAAAAGGGTATTTGGGAGATATCGCCAACAATATTCTCTGTCGCCAGGTGTTACCAACCGAACTCACTTTCTGTACCCAGACCAGCCAAAACCCTACAGTAACATGTAGTGCTAGAAACACAGGACATTCACATCACACAACACAAATAGCTCACCAAGAGCTATCGCCATTGGTGATACTCACAGTTGCTTGGCGATATCCAACAGGTCTTAAAACCATGGAATTTCGTGGGTATTTTCTTGGAGTGCAACTTCAGTACTTCCTGCTACTTTTAGTTCATAGGTATTTGGGACCATGTTTTGGGAGCTTCGTGCAACAGAGTTAATGCATACGGCGATTCTTCAAGTGATTCCAACAATTCATCGCGAATATTTGACGAATGGACTTAGCTTTTTCTGATTACTTACGACCTGGGTGAAAATTACGGGTTGAACTGGTATTTCTGGACTTGACAGGAGGACGATTTAACATCTTCTCAGAAGACATATTTTATGTTATAAAAAGTGCGGTCCTATGGGAAAGTGACACATGCCAAGTAGACTTTTAACACTAAATCACAAGCCACTTCTTTATAAGGATAACTCGAACCCTAAAAGGCTTCCTCATCGACCGACTTTTCTCCTCTTCCTGAAGAACGACGAACCAAGCACGATACAGTGAGGAAATTCGAACCCGATATGCCGCCAAGGAGGACATGATCCATGACCTAAAACCAGGTGAGCTTCCTACCCCCTCCCTTGGTGCTAGATCTTTAGATCCAAAGTGTAGGAGAGACATCGGCTCAAGTGATCTTGATTTGGAAGTTTAATGGATATTTCCTAGGAAGAAATCACGCTAGAGATTTTGTCCTAGGGCGCCGATCGCTGCATGAATATCTTCAATCATCTCCTCTCTTTATTACAAAAATGAAGGACTTGATATCATGAAGAACCATGGTCTTGTGAGGGAGAAAGGGAAGAAAGATGTTGGTTGTGCATTGTGTGACGGCTGGAGGAAGGAGATGAACCGATGTCATTCATCCATCCTTACGATGCGAGCAAAAGTGCTGTACAAAAATTTGTTTTCTATGCACAGCAGAATTCAAGGCCAATTTCAGGTATAATTTGTTCTGATTCAGCTCATGGGCTCAACATAAATGTTATAGCCCTTAGAAATTCCTTTCCAACGGATGCTCATACATTTTCAGGGGAGTTTTGTAGCCCCAGAATTGTTTAGTCGAATTTTCTGCTTTGTAATAATATATGTGCAGGTTGCATTCTGTCTAAGCGTACACGACCATGCTTAAACCCGATTTTAGGTGTGATGGATTTGGACCCCAGGCACAACACAGAAGTTGTAGCCCGTGAAAATACCTTTCCGATTTGTGGTTGCTCATAATTTGTGGTGTACTTTAGCTTCCCGAATGCTAGTTGTAGTAAACTATTGTGCGTAGCCATGATGTATTAATATTCTGATGATTTCCTTATTCTATAAATTGATTACTCGGGAGATCGGATGGTAAATAGTTGATGATAATGTGATCACCCCTTGCATGATTAATGAGTTTTGGAAAGATTACTTTTTGCGAGTACTTGGAGGTTTGTGAAATGAAGTTCGGTGGAGAGGATTAAAATGATATAATGTGTATGTATGTGATAAATGATAGAAAGGGTTGGATGAGGTATACCCCCATGGCCATATGATGATCTTAAAAGTATTGAAGGAAAGACTGGCATAATCCCCTACATAGAGTAAGATAACTCCCTACAGGTAGTAGTGAGTGATTGGTGTAATAATCAGGATGGATTGTCATCCCACGTTAAAGGTGGACCTTTGCGTACCTTGGAGCATGGTGTTGGTTATGATATGTAGTGAATCAGTTGGAGCCCTTGAATGCATGATGTCATGGTAAATGTGAATTGCTTGGGTTAGGTGTGTGTTGACACATGATATATGATCTTGTGTTGAGGACTTGGTGGCAGGTTATGGGCTTTCCAGATATCACACCGATGGGAGCTGGTAGATAAACCTCGGGCGGTTGAGCTTGGTCCTTTCGTTCACACTCGCAAAGGCTTCTTCCATGCCAGTAGGTGGTTGGGCTTGTTACTTCAGTGATTCCCTCCTGAAGACTCCTTCCGTACCAGTTATAGGCTAGTTAGGCTGGGCTCTTAGTGAACATCTACCTGAGGCCCCTTCTGAACCGTAGTATGTAGGTGCTACGCTGTTGTGTTCTTGTCGCTGAGGAATATGGAGGCCCAGGCTTGGTTGTGTGTATGCTCGCCTAGTAGTGTAGACGCCCGCTTTACTGTCACCATTTGGCCACGACGGTTGATGCCTGAGAGGTAAGCTACCTACTCGAAAAGTGGGAACTAAAGGTCTATGTCGATATAATAAGTGTGTGCTTGGGTGAGTCATCATACTGCATTCATTTCATATCATTGCATTATGCTCCTTGAAAGATATGGTACCTAAACACCTAGAGGGGGGGGGGGTGAATAGGTGACCTAAACCTTTTTAACTTTTGTTTGACAGCACAACAGTTTATCACAGATTATTACAGTTAACAGCAATTTCAGAAATCACACAGAAAAGCCACAACACAGCACAGCACAGCAGACACACTAATTTTATAGTGGTTCCCCAATCTTTGGGTACATCCACTTTCCCTCTTCGCCTATCTAGCAGTGTACTAGATTCGGCCAAACTTCTCCACTAGCTCAGAACCCAACAAGGTTCCTACCTGAGGCCCAAAGCCTTACACTCAGCCAAAAGGCCTACACTCAGCCACCCAGGCCTACACTCAGCCAATCAAAGGCCTACACTCAGAGTTCTTCAACTCCTACACTCAGGCACCAAGCCCTACCCTCAGCCTTTATAAAATAGGCTTACAATCACTCAGATCCAATGGATCTTACAAGTTATAATAGAAATTACAAATTCTAACTCTACAACTCAGAAGGAATGAGAGGAGTTGAGAGCTTCTTGGAGAGTTCTTGGAAGATCTCAGCTTGATTCAAACTGACTTAGCTTTCTTCAAAGCTTCTTGAGTAGAACTGAATTAGTCTGAATCTTCTGCAGTTGATCCTTGATCTCTGCTTCTTGAAATCCAGATGACTCTGAATTCTTCTTCTCAGCCTTAGTTCCAAAGACTGAATCCTTGGTTGGAGCTCTCTCTCTCCAACTTACTTAGATCTGCAGTTGGACTGCCTGATCTTCTTGTGTTGATCTTCTGTGTATCACTTCTTGATTTAGTCTGATCAACTACTTCAATCACACCATGTAATGATTGTGAACTACTTTACCATAACCAACCCTCTTTTCTGTAGACTGTTGGTGCCTATTTAAAGGCTTCCTTCATGGTAACCGGCTGATCCGGTTTATAACAGTCTTTTGACTTCACTGACAGTTGCTGTAGACCGGCTGGATTGGCAGCTGTCATGTCAACCAGTCACTTCTTGAAATTCTCTAACTGTCAGTTAGTGTCGAGACTTTCTGTTCTTAAGTGTCGACACTTATAGACCAAGTGTCGACACATGTTGTGTAAGTGTCGACACAAGTCTACAAGGTGTCGACACATTCCCTTGTATGTCTCGACACAGTTTCTTCTGCATGTGTCGACACTGAAATTGAGTGTCGACACAAGCACTTGTACTTCATTCTTTCTGTATTCTTCTAAGTGTCGACACATCTCCTTTGTGTCGACACATCTTCATGTGTAGAAACTGTCAAGTGTCGACACTGCTTCTTGGTGTCGACACAAGTCTTCATTCTTGATTCTTCAGCTGAGTGTCGACACATCCCATTAGTGTCGACACTTATACTTAGAATATTTTACAAGTTTTCTGTTCTTTGCTAAGTGTCGACACAGCTCCTTGTGTCGACACTATCTTCAAGTGTTGAGTCTTCTGGTTATGTGTCGACACATTGTGCTGAGTGTCGACACATTCTTTAAGTGTTGACTTCTTTGAGTGTGTGTCGACACATTATGCTGAGTGTCGACACATTCTTCATATGTTGACTCTTTGAGTGTGTGTCGACACATTGTGCTGAGTGTCGACACATCTTCATATGTTGACTCTTTAGATTGAGTGTCGACACATTGTGTTGAGTGTCGACACTTGTACTTAGTCTCTGCAGAATTATGCTGAGTGTCGACACAACTCCAAGTGTCGACACTGTCTGGTGTTGACTCAGCTCTTCAAGATGTCGACACTTCTGCTAAGTGTCGACACAGCTTTTCTGCATCCTTCTACACTGAGTGTCGACACAGCTCCAAGTGTCGACACTTTCTGACTGGTGTCGACTCTTCTTCCCTGGTGTCGACACAATGACTCCAAGTGTCGACACTGCATGTCTGGGTGTCGACACAAGCTTTCTCAAGTGTCGACACTTTGCCTCTGGGTGTCGACACATGGACTTAGAAATTTTCAGCTTCAGTCCAGTGTATGTCTAACCTGCACAATTAACTCAAACAAACATCAAATACATTCTGATGTATATCATTGAGTTAGGTGAGGCTTCTTCAAATCAGGTACATTTGACCAATGTACCCAACAATCTCCCCCTATTTGGAGAAGTCATAACCCTTAGTCAATGATATACACCACTCATAATTAAAAATTACAAAATGATGTAAAACATATAAATGACAACAGGGTAAACTTGAACATGTAATAAACCACACATGTATACTTATTAAACATTGCAGAACAATTAAGAAACATACATATTTCAGAACATTCAAACTATATTTATCATATACTGTTCCAATAATGTTTCTTATACATTTTCAATGAAGTATTACAATGTTTTTCTCTTAACAGATTACAATAAGCATCAAGTTAATCCTAATCTAGTGCTGATCAGGTTCTTTGATGACAATCCCTTTTCCAGCTTTAACTTGAGCTTTCACAGCAGCAGCAGCAGCAGCAGCAGCTCAGCTTCAGCAGTCTTCTTCCCTTTTAGATCTTGCTTATCTGCCTTGATCTTTGCCTTTCAAAATAATGATAGGGCTTGGGAAAGTACTTGCTAGGCTCCACAGCTGTTGGAGGTAGCTTTCCTAACTTGGCCTTCCTTCTGTGTTGGACAATGGCTTCTTGTCTAATCTCATGCTTTCTCCATTCAGCCTCTGAGAACCACTTGTTCCTCTCATGGGCATTATCCTTGGCTGCTTTCCAGGCTGTAAGAATTATGTTTCTAGAAGTAGGGCTCCATTGTTCAAAATCTGGCTTTTGCTCAGCAATTTCCCTAAACTTCTTCTTTGACAGCCTAGTTCTTCTTCCTTGTCCAAAGCCTCTTGCATAGCAGCTGTGATAGGTTGAACAACCTTTTCCAGAATAACATTTGGCTTGCCAGCAGTTGGACTATACATAGTGCTTACATCAGCATGAATCATTTCAAAGTCTGGAGGTGGATAGATTACATCAGCCACTGCTTGTTGCTCACCTCCAAGAAATGTTCCTTGAATACCAGATTCACCTACTTCATTGTCATCACACAGGGGAGGATATCCAAGTGTAGCCCTTATAGAATTTGAAATCCATTTTGCATGCTCAGAACTGGCCTTGACTAACACTCTCTCCCCCTTTATGACTTCTTGAGCCATATGATCCCTTACATCATCTTTCTGAAATCGGATTTGGCTATCCAAATATCTTATGCCCTCTTTAAAGAAAGGTCTAAGCTTTGTAAGCTGTTCTGATATGACCTTCTGGGAATCTTTTATGGCATTTTTAACAGCAGCAATCTCTGCTTGAAATATCTTATCAAAATCAGCTTTGGCAGCAGCAGATGAAGTTGAAGGTTCATCTGACTTATTCTTGATTTCAGTGACTATGCATTGTGAGATGCAGTCAGATTATCATTCATTCTCAACTGATTCTCCAGCACATAGCCTTGCTTGACTGCTATATCATCCACTTTCTCTTTAATTGCTTCTTGATGTTTAGCTAGATAGACCACAGCATTAGCACCCTTGGTAAAACAATCAGTCATTGCTGTTTTATTAAGGTTCATTTCAAACCTTATAGACTTGATTTCCTGGCCTAGATCAGTTTGCAGTGCCTTGTGCCCTTCATCAACATAAGTTTCTAAGGCTTTCCTTTGTTCATCCATCTTGATTTGCATTGCAAGCAGTAGAGCACTATAATCAGTGGATGGAGCTTGTTGAACTAATGAATGTTGAGCAACAGTTTGGAGAGCCTTCTTATAGCTCTGGCTCCTCCTCTTGAAAACAAAGAACTTCTTTTTCTGAGCTTGCTCAGCTTCATCATCTTCAGATTCAGATGTACTTGCTATATCCACCCTATCCTTAGGGCTGGATGGTCTTTCAGTATGCACATCTTGTGCCTTCTCAGAATCTAGCCTTATAGGCTCTTCTTGACTATCCAAAGTCTCCCCCTCAGCAACAGCATCCTTCACTGCATCAGCAGCAGTCTTTTCCATATCAAAATCATCTTGATCTAAGTTCAAAAACAGATCTTCCATGGTATACTCTGCTGGAGACTGTGCAGGAGATGTACTTGGTTCTTCAACCACTGTATCAGGTATCACAACAGATGTGTCTGGAAGAACAACATCTGGTTCTGGGTTTGCTGGCTGATTTTGCTGATGATCATCAGACAAATCAGAATTTGTTATACAAAAATTCAAAGTGTTAAGATCAACAAGTACCTCTTGAATGATGAGAGTAGCCTGCTCACTATCCAGTGTAGATGGATGTTCTACAGCTGGAGGCTCCCCCTGGATATCAGCTGGCTCCTGAGGAGCAGGTGACTTTGCTGCAGTCACATCTACTGGACTTTCAGGAGTGAAGACCACCTGTTCTTCACTGCCTGAGCTGCTTGAGGACTCTTGAGGCACAGCAGCTGTCTTCCTTTTCTTCCTGGGAGGAGAGTCTGTCTTAGAAGTTTGTTTCTCAGGGGTGGCCAAGTCCTTTGACACCAGCACCCTTTCCCATCTTGAGAATATTCTGGAGTCCATTCTCCTCATATGATTTATCTTTGTTCCTGCAGCAGTGCTCATTACCTCTGGAATGGATCCAGCCAGGTAGAGACTTATAATCCTGCCCAGATTGGGCTTCTTCAGGCTTTCCTTCACTTTCTCAAAAACCACCATTGACCAATCTGTCTTCAGAGTGAAGATGATTCTGGTCATTACTTCAAACATGGAGGCAGACACCCTGTCATGCCCTCCTGGTTTGCACAGAATTACCTTGCCCACTACTTCTGACAAGAACTTGCCTTGATTGTTCATCCCCTTCCTATTGAAGACTGATCCCACCTTCATCTGTGAATCCAGTCCACACCAAGTAAGAGCTTCCCTGGTCTTAGAAGCAGTTACCTCCTCTTCTTCTTGAATCTTAGGTAGCTGAAGTACCTTTCTCAAAGACTTGGGGGATAGTTTGACTTTGGTGCCATGCACCCTGGACTTGATTCTGAATCCAGAGTCGTCCACAGTTGCTTGAGTAAGAAATTCAATTACTTCTTTCTTCCAGATTTTCGTTGGTTCTGAAACCAAGAATTCTAGTCCTGAATCGCTGACTAGGGTAATCACCGATTTGAATTCCTGATCGCTGTCGTCAAATGCGCCTCGCACGAGCTCATAGCCCTCGTTGACGTTCTCTTCCAGCTTGGGAGCCATTAGGGTTTGAAGATTTAGTCTTGAGAAGAGAGAAATGTCGACACAAGAGTTTAGGTCTCGAAACTTTGAAAGCGTGTCGACAATCAAAGACAGAACCCTATTTATACCTTTCCTGTTTGAAGACGAACAGGCGGGATGAATTTCTAATGATGTGTCGACACTGTCAATAAGTGTCGACACTGACTTATAATGTCTCGACACTCATGTGTCGACACAAATTTAGTCAACAGATTCTACGTGTCGACACTTGGTTAAGTGTCGACACCACTATACTCGACATGTGTCGAGACTTAGAAAAATTCTGAGTAAAACTTAAGTGTCGACACCTTAGTGGATGTGTCGACACCTACTCGACATGTGTCGACACTAACATTCTGAAGTGTCGACACTAACTTCCTAGATGTGTCGACACCATTTTTCTGAAGTGTCGACACTTACTATTCTGTGTCGACATAGACTTGTCTATGTGTCGACACCTTTTTACTTAGCCAATTTTTGTTCTGTATACTTAGTCTAAGTTTATCATACCTAGTTCAATTTTGAACTTATTAAACTTAGCTTCATCTAAGGGCTTAGTGAACATATCAGCTATCTGATTATCTGTTTTAACATATTCAAGTGCAATATCATTTCTTTCTACATGCTCCCTAAGAAAGTGATATTTTATCTCAATATGTTTAGTTCTACTATGAGATACAGGGTTATTAGCTATGGAAATAGCACTTGTAGAATCACAATAAAGTGGAGTTCTACTTACCTGACATCCATAGTCTTCTAGCTGATGTTGAATCCATAGAAGTTGAGCACAGCAACTTCCTGCAGCTATATACTCTGACTCAGCTGTGGAGATGGCCACACTGGTTTGCTTCTTACTACTCCATGAGATGAGTCTTCCACCTAGGAATTGACAGGATCCAGTTGTGCTCTTTCTATCTTCTTTGCATCCTGCAAAGTCTGCATCTGAATAGCCTGTTAGATCAAAATCTCCATTCCTAGGGTACCAGAGGCCTAGATAAGGTGTGCCCTTTAGATATCTCAAGATTCTCTTGACTGCAGTCAAGTGAGATTCTTTGGGGCAGGCTTGATACCTGGCACAAACACATGTAGCATACATAATGTCAGGCCTACTTGCAGTCAAGTAAAGTAGGGAGCCAACTATCCCTCTATACAAGGTTTCATCTACAGGTTTCCCTGCATCATCCTTGCTTAGAGACATACTTGACCCCATAGGAGTCTTCATGGTACTGGATGAATCCATACCATATTTCCTTATGAGTTCTAGGGTGAACTTAGACTGACATATGGAAAGACCACTTTCAGTCTGTTTAACTTGGAGACCCAAGAAAAACTTCAGTTCTCCCATACTACTCATTTCAAATTGACTCTGCATAAGCTTTGCAAACTTTTTGCAAAGGCTACTTTCAGTAGACCCAAATATAATGTCATCTACATATATTTGGACAAGTATTACTTTGCCTCTAGATTCCCTAAGGAATAGAGTCTTATCTATTTTCCCCCTTGTGAACTTGTTCTCAATGAGGAAACTAGATAGGGTTTCATACCAAGCTCTAGGAGCTTGCTTTAACCCATACAATGCTTTCCTAAGTCTATAGACATAATGTGGAAAAGTAGGATCAACAAAACCTGAAGGCTGCTCCACATATACTTCTTCTTTTAGATTACCATTAAGGAATGCTGACTTCACATCCATTTGGTATACTTTGAATCCTTGGTAGGTTGCATAGGCCAAGAACATCCTGATGGCTTCCAGTCTGGCTACTGGAGCAAAGGTTTGATCAAAATCAATACCTTCTTCTTGCCTATATCCTTTTGCAACCAGTCTTGCCTTATTCTTAATGATGACTCCTTGTTCATCTAACTTGTTTCTGTAGATCCACTTTGTTCCTATCACATTGTGATCTTTAGGCTTAGGAACTAAGTCCCAAACCTTGCACCTCTTGAACTGGTTTAGCTCTTCCTGCATAGCTTCAGTCCACTGTGGATCTTGTATAGCTTCTTCAAATTTCTTTGGTTCTATTTGAGACAGAAAACTTGAATATATTGCAGCATTCTGATTTCTGCTCCTTGTCTGAACACCTTGTCTTGGATCTCCAATGATCAGCTCCACTGGATGATCTCTTAGATGCCTGTTGGCTGGAGGCATCCTTACTTCTGGTTGTACTTCTTCATCATCTTCATCATGCTGAGTTCCTTGAACTTCTTCAGCTCCTGGTACATGTAGTTCTCCCCCTGGACATAAGCCATCTTCCTCTACTTGCTGTCTTGCAGCAGGTACATCTTCTATGGTTAGCTTGTCCATCTTCTTAGAAAGACCTGTGGGGCTGCACACACTACTAGACAACTCATTGTTAATAAGAAGTGTCTCATCAAAAACTACATGCACAGACTCCTCTACAACTTGTGTAGTCAAGTTGTAGATTCTATAAGACTTACTATTACTGCTGTACCCAACAAACACTCCCTCTTGGGATTTGGCAGCAAACTTAGTTAAGTAAGTCTTCCCATTGTTAAGTATGAAGCATTTACAACCAAAAATCCTGAAATAGGATAGGTTTGGTTTCCTGCCTTTCACTACTTCATAGGGGTCTTGTTTAACCTTTTAGTTATGGTAGCTCTATTTATCACATGGCATGCAGTGTTAACTGCTTCAGCCCAGAAATATTCTGGTAGTGAAGAATCACTTAATAGAGTCCTACCAGCTTCTATCAAGGTTCTATTTTTCCTTTCAGCAATGCCATTTTGCTGAGGTGTTCTAGGTGAAGAGAATTCTTGAAATATCCCATAGTCTTCACATAGTTTTGTCATGCTTTCAGATTGAAACTCTGTACCATGGTCACTTCTAATTTTGACCACTGTACAGTTCAATTCATTCTGAATTTGCTTAACAAAACTGTGGAAGACACTAGGTGTTTCAGATTTCTGCTTTAAGAAGAACACCCAGGAAAACCTTGAGTAGTCATCAACAACTACAAAGGTGTAGACCTTCCTACCTAAGCTGTGAACTGGCATTGGACCAAATAGATCCATATGCAAGAGGTATAAACACCTCACAGCATCCTTGTTGTCAATGCTTCTAAAGGTGGATTTAGTCTGCTTGCCCTTTTGACAAGCTGAGCAAATGCCATCTTTGACACACTTAACTTGAGGACCATTCCTCACTAACTCTTCACTAAAGAGTTTGCCAATAGTCTTGTAATTAAGATGAGCAAGCCTCTTGTGCCATTGACACATTGAGAGACTGTCTCATCTGCTACAAGACAAACTGGAGAACTATTGTTCTCAACCATAATGTCTAAACAATAGACATTTCTCTTCCTATAACCTGTCAAAATGATCTTTTGATCACTAGACCTCTTGATATGACAACCATTTTTAACAAATGAGATGTCATACCCTACATCACTTAATTGACTTATACTAATGAGGTTATGTTTCAAACCTTTAACATAAGCCACTTGAGTAATGGTAACTAAGTTAGAAGATATGTTACCAAACCCTTTGATGATTCCTTTTTCTGAACCACCAAAGGTCACCTTTGGACCATTCTTGATTGGAATGAAATCCTTCAGTAGTCCCCTAGTTCCAGTCATGTGTCTGGAACATCCACTATCCAAGTACCATGTTGGGGTATGGCCACTTGGATTCTCCTGCAAAACAAATTACTGAACCTTAGAACCCAATGGTTTCTTGGGTCCTTGGTAACTGTTAGCTTGCAACTTAACAAGGCTACCTACTGGCTTTCCACCAGGTATCTTGTTACTACCTTTGGCACTAACATTGTGCCAACAGTCCAAAGCAAAGTGGCCAACTTTGCCACAGCACCAACATTCAAATTTGTTGTACCTTTGCTTAGGTACAGACTTGGCTGTCTTAACTACAGCAGTCTTAGTGAATGTTGGGGCTTTGCCCTTGGACTTGGACTGATTCTGAACAGTCCTTGCTGGATTAACAAATCCCAGTCCAGTCTTTCCTTTATGATGAACAAAATCATCAATCAAGGGTAGCACTGATTTAGGTTTTGAAAACCTAGCTACTAGCTCTTTCTCCTTCTGAAGATTAATCTCCAGTTTCTTAATTTGATCATTCTTAAATGTAATGGTACCCATCTGAATCACAGTAATGTGTTTCAGCCTGGCCACTTCATTTAGTTTTTGATCATAATTCTTCTCATAATCTATTGCAGCTGTCTTGAGATCAGCAATTTCCTTGGCCAAATTTTTGGCTAGGGTCTTGCTTTTCTTATAGGCTAGCAATAGTACTTGATATTCATCTAGGAGTTGATGAATATCTCCCTCAGACTCAGACATATTCTCATCACTTGATGAAGAATACTCTGACTCTGAACTTGAACTGGAATCAGAACTTTGAGTTAAGCCTTGTACCTGACTGGGTCCTGGCTGCTCCAGGTTTTTGGTACTTTCAGTCAAAGCCATCAGTCCTTGGCTTTGACAGTCTTCTTGCTCATAGATAGATTCCATGATCTGCATGAACTCTTCTTCTTCTTCAGCAAATAGCCCAATATAGGCTTCAGCATCTGTCTCTGTGTCTGAAGAAGACATATCTGAAAGAGTCTTCTCATTCTTTGCAACAAAGGACTTCTCCTTCTTTCCTTTGAAGTGTGTTTTCTTCTTGTCACTGGATTCCTTCCTTCTTTCAGGACAGTCTGCAATAACATGGCCCTGTCTATTGCAGCAGTAACAAATTATCTTGGATCCAGTTGCCTTACTTGTCTTGGTCCTTTTCTTGTCCTTCTTTGAAGGCTTCTTTTCCAGATACTGAACCTCTTTCCCTTTGGAAGATGAAGGTCTAGACCTCCACTGTTTCTTCTTAAGGAACTTCTGAAAATGTCTGGTGAATGCAGCAAAGTCTTCATCACTTTCACTGCTTGTAGATTTTGTACTTTCAGATTCTTCAGATTCTGATTCAACTACCTCAGGAGGAGGAGTTGATGACTTGGTCCTGCTCTTTCTAGGTACATCTGACTTAAAGGCAACAGTCTTTTCTCTGTATTCAGTCCTTGTTGACTTTTCTTCTTCTTTTCTTACTGACAATTGCATCTCATAGGATAACAACTTGCCAAAAGTGTGGAGGAGGAATTTCTCCCAACTTTGCCATTTCTCTGATGGCACAAATCTTGGTGTCCCAGTCTTTGGTTAGGGACCTTAAGAATTTGTCATTCAACTCATAGTTTGTGAACTCTCTTCCATATGACATGAGTTCATTTACAATTCTATAAAATTTCTTATAGCATTCAGTGATGCTATCTCCTCTTCCTTGCCTAAAACTCTCATATTCTTGATTAAGCAAGGACTTCCTATCTTGCCTTACTTCTTCAGAACCTTCCATGTAGACAATGAGGGTATCCCACATTTCTTTTGCAGTTTTACAGTGAATAAGGTTCTGGAAGGTGGCATCATCAATTGCACTGACTATGATGTTCTGTGCCCTTTTGTCCATAGTTGCTAGGACAATCTCATCCTTGGTCATTTCAGAGAAATCCTTTGGAGTCCTCTGATTTGCATCCAAAACTGAAATCTTCATAGGCACATATGGCCCTTCTTTGACTGTGATGTATATTCTAGGGTCAGAGGCTTCCATAAACAGCCTAACCCTCTCTTTCCAGATCCCAAAGATCTCTTTTCTGCATATAGGTAGTTTCATTGAACCCAACTCCTTATGATTCTCTGAAGAACCCATGTTCTTGATTTTCTTGAAACTGTTTCCTGTTTCCTGACTTAACTGAATCTGCCAAACTGGATCTCCTCAGACAGTTAGTCCTGATTTTGAGGAACCTCGCTTTGATACCACTTGAAAGATATGGTACCTAAACACCTAGAGGGGGGGGTGAATAGGTGACCTAAACCTTTTTAACTTTTGTTTGACAGCACAACAGTTTATCACAGATTATTACAGTTAACAGCAATTTCAGAAATCACACAGAAAAGCCACAACACAGCACAGCACAGCAGACACACTAATTTTATAGTGGTTCCCCAATCTTTGGGTACATCCACTTTCCCTCTTCGCCTATCTAGCAGTGTACTAGATTCGGCCAAACTTCTCCACTAGCTCAGAACCCAACAAGGTTCCTACCTGAGGCCCAAAGCCTTACACTCAGCCAAAAGGCCTACACTCAGCCACCCAGGCCTACACTCAGCCAATCAAAGGCCTACACTCAGAGTTCTTCAACTCCTACACTCAGGCACCAAGCCCTACCCTCAGCCTTTATAAAATAGGCTTACAATCACTCAGATCCAATGGATCTTACAAGTTATAATAGAAATTACAAATTCTAACTCTACAACTCAGAAGGAATGAGAGGAGTTGAGAGCTTCTTGGAGAGTTCTTGGAAGATCTCAGCTTGATTCCAAACTGACTTAGCTTTCTTCAAAGCTTCTTGAGTAGAACTGAATTAGTCTGAATCTTCTGCAGTTGATCCTTGATCTCTGCTTCTTGAAATCCAGATGACTCTGAATTCTTCTTCTCAGCCTTAGTTCCAAAGACTGAATCCTTGGTTGGAGCTCTCTCTCTCCAATACTTAGATCTGCAGTTGGACTGCCTGATCTTCTTGTGTTGATCTTCTGTGTATCACTTCTTGATTTAGTCTGATCAACTACTTCAATCACACCATGTAATGATTGTGAAACTACTTTACCATAACCATCCCCTCTTTTTCTGTAGACTGTTGGTGCCTATTTAAAGGCTTCCTTCATGGTAACCGGCTGATCCGGTTTATAACAGTCTTTTGACTTCACTGACAGTTGCTGTAGACCGGCTGGATTGGCAGCTGTCATGTCAACCAGTCACTTCTTGAAATTCTCTAACTGTCAGTTAGTGTCGAGACTTTCTGTTCTTAAGTGTCGACACTTATAGACCAAGTGTCGACACATGTTGTGTAAGTGTCGACACAAGTCTACAAGGTGTCGACTCATTCCCTTGTATGTCTCGACACAGTTTCTTCTGCATGTGTCGACACTGAAATTGAGTGTCGACACAAGCACTTGTACTTCATTCTTTCTGTATTCTTCTAAGTGTCGACACATCTCCTTTGTGTCGACACATCTTCATGTGTAGAAACTGTCAAGTGTCGACACTGCTTCTTGGTGTCGACACAAGTCTTCATTCTTGATTCTTCAGCTGAGTGTCGACACATCCCATTAGTGTCGACACTTATACTTAGAATATTTTACAAGTTTTCTGTTCTTTGCTAAGTGTCGACACAGCTCCTTGTGTCGACACTATCTTCAAGTGTTGAGTCTTCTGGTTATGTGTCGACACATTGTGCTGAGTGTCGACACATTCTTTAAGTGTTGACTTCTTGAGTGTGTGTCGACACATTATGCTGAGTGTCGACACATTCTTCATATGTTGACTCTTTTGAGTGTGTGTCGACACATTGTGCTGAGTGTCGACACATTCTTCATATGTTGACTCTTTAGATTGAGTGTCGACACATTGTGTTGAGTGTCGACACTTGTACTTAGTCTCTGCAGAATTATGCTGAGTGTCGACACAACTCCAAGTGTCGACACTGTCTGGTGTTGACTCAGCTCTTCAAGATGTCGACACTTCTGCTAAGTGTCGACACAGCTTTTCTGCATCCTTCTACACTGAGTGTCGACACAGCTCCAAGTGTCGACACTTTCTGACTGGTGTCGACTCTTCTTCCCTGGTGTCGACACAATGACTCCAAGTGTCGACACTGCATGTCTGGGTGTCGACACAAGCTTTCTCAAGTGTCGACACTTTGCCTCTGGGTGTCGACACATGGACTTAGAAATTTTCAGCTTCAGTCCAGTGTATGTCTAACCTGCACAATTAACTCAAACAAACATCAAATACATTCTGATGTATATCATTGAGTTAGGTGAGGCTTCTTCAAATCAGGTACATTTGACCAATGTACCCAACACTGCTTGAGATCCTTATCACAACACACTTTTCCCCCACATTTAAATTATATCAGAGTAGGGGAAATTACGTGTCATGATGCCATATCAGCAGGGTATAATTTGTAACGCCCCCACTTGTCACATGGCCTATAACGGTGGGTCTAGCCGGGGCCCCACTCCATAGGTCACAGACAAGTGATGGAATTACTTGTGGTGACCAAATTTAATACGTGTCCTTATCAAAATTCATTCTAGCGCAGCATTAACTAAGTTGCATCAACTCAACTCAAGGAATGTACACGAATATATAAATTTCATATTTATATAACCAAAACCAGGAATGTATACAACCCACACACACATGTTCTTAAGGCCTTACAAGTTTCTCTTTACACAAATACAAGTTCGTACATCGTCACGCAGGCCGACCACACATGAAATCCAACCACGACGCACTTGGCCTTCAAGGGCCTTAGCAACAAGCTTTCAATCCACGCATTTCATTTCAAGCCGCGGCACCTGCAAGTAGACATCCACCAAAGAGCAGCAAACAAAGTAACGGTCAGCTACAGCTGACCAATTATAACGACCCTACCCCATGTCCGGGGCAGCGGTTCCTTCCCAGTATGCATTTGCCAGTACAATAGCTAACAATCACAAGCATACATATCAAATCACAAATGCCGACCGCAGCCCGACGCTTTGTGCTCTCAGGGAACCTTACGGTGTACCGGAAACCCGTGGTAACACCACCAATCGCACGATAATTAACTTGTTGGCTGGCCAACCCTAGTCGCCCCAACACGCATGCTGGTTGCATCCCGCCCAAACCAAGCAGAGGTACGTACCGCATGGAAAACGTGAGCATTCATCCAACAGATCGACCCGCTTTTATTTCGGTGTAGCAAGTCGGGCTATCGCACGCTCCCGAACACTGCCACCAATCGATCTCTCCATCATGCCCAGGTATAGGTTAGCCTTGCCCGTGCTCACATCATCACTAGCGCACCGTGACGTGGGTCGGCCTTCCCTCCCTGGGTAGCCGCAGCTTCCCGCTCTCGCAGAGCAAACCACAAGGAGCTTCGCAGAGCATCCAAGATCATATCCATGGCTAGCCCACACAGGAGCATACCATCCACACATAGCATTCAATCATCCAATACACAAAGCACATAGCATCTTTGTAAATCCACGGAGTCTTCTCTGGTTTACCCATGATCATCACCAATCCAGAACAACGGTCTAGATGAGCTTCACACAGCATGCCTATGCCGTACTCCACAATTCCGGCTGTAGATGCAGACTCAACAATGGAATCACTTCGCGAATCCACCTTTTGGTGGAGGATTCCACGCATATGCATAAATGAAAGGACTTCGATGTCCAAGAAGGAGATCGTTACCCTTGAAGATCGCTTCGACGCCATGAAGTAGCCGGATGAAAGTCACCGCCTCGGCTTTGCCTTCACGAATCCGCTCTCGGATCTTCGTTCCGCACTCCACATCTCCTCCAGCAGCTGGTAGTCTCCTCCCTTCCCTTTACCTAGGCCTTTCTCCCTTTCTCTTTCTTAGAATAAGATGAAGAGGAAGAAGATGAGAAGAAAGGGTTTTAAACCCCCTTTTTTCCGGCCTTCTCAACACCTGGACAGAGCCCAGCCAGTGGATCCAGGAAAAGGGAAACAAACGGCTCAGATTTGGCCAGAAAAACATAAACACGGCCTGACATGCCCTGTGACACGCCGGTGTCACATGTCGTGTCACTTAAGCGGTAGGCAACCACCTCAAATCCAAATAGTACACGGCCATGTGACACGCCCGTGTCACATGCCGTGTCACTGGACACGCCCAACGACACGGCCGTGTTGACTGGCCGTGTTGCCTGCACAACTAGCACTCGGCCAACCCGAGCAGGACACAGCCTTGGGACACGCCCGTGTCCCAAGCCGTGTTCCTCCCCGCTCGACGATCATCGACTCGACGATCGTGTCGACACAACGGGAAATGTGTCGACACTTCCCGACACGGCTTTGGACACGCCCATGTCTGAAGCCGTGTTGGTTGACATGCCCTGTGACACGCCCGTGTCACAGGCCGTATACTCGGCACTCGACGATTGTCGACCAAAATTTCGTCGACCATACGACCATCTCTCAACCCAGGCATGACACGCCCTGGGACACGCCCGTGTCCCAGGCCGTGTCACCCATGCATGAACCCAAATTGACCCAAATCAATTTGTCGGGTGTTACAATCCTCCCCTCCTTCAAATATTTTCGTCCTCAAAATTTGGCTCACGCCAATCAGTCACAATAAAAGTATTCACCAACACATCATTTGTACAATAGCACAAGTCAACCAAATAACAACATAGTCATATAGCCATCATTTCACCCGCCCTTTCACGTATTTCATGTCTCAAATTGCACATATGTCACAAATATAATTACATAACATTCACATACACATAGAGACGATGGGCCACACTTATTTCCGCTCATCCATATTATTTTGCAATTAGCGTTTATACTCCTCGGTAAATGCCAAATTGAAACCCCGAGGTTGAATTTCACCAAGTGCACTTTGCGGCTCTTGTACTTCCATATTATGCAATCGAGGCTGCGTCCGAGATGCAGATGATTCGGCCACTGCGTTATCCTTATCTTCATAAGACGCACCCGTAGTTTTCTCACTTCGAGGAGGGCCGCTTCGACAATTAGAGGCTACATGCCCCTGTTTTCCGCATTTAAAACAGGTACGTGTCTCCACACGCCTTTTTCCATACGTTGCTTCTGATGCAACATTCGACGATGTTTGTTCCACAGTCTTAAATCTCTTCTTATCTCGTTTCGGAAAATCCAATTGTTCCGACTACGGAACTTTGAATTCTGGCTTCTCCATCGCCAGTCTCCTCACTTCTTGCACTCGTTTCATATCCTTCTCCAATGCACGTGCTGTATCTACCAACGCTTGGAATCCTTGGCTCACCGAACTCGGCGGTGCCAACCTTAACTCATCTCGAAGGCCCTCATAAAATCGATTCGTCTTTCGGGCTTCTGCGGCGAAAGTAGATCCCGCATACTGCCCCAGTCTTGTAAATTCATGCAGGTATGTATCAATATCCCGCTCACCCTGCACTAGACGTAAAAATTCATTTTCCATTGCAATTTGCTGGGATACTGGCACGTACTTGGCTAAAAACAAGCGGGAGAATTCATCCATGGAAACCTCCGCTAACTCGCGATCGGCCAAGTAATGCACCTCCATCTCATCCCACCATAATCTTGCATCTCCTTCCAACAGAAAAGTGTCTAACGTCACTTTCTGCTCCTCCGCTGTCCTGATTGCAGTCATGATCCTTTTCACTCGAGCCAACCAATCTTCCGCCTGCGTTGGGGAAATCGCCCCGCCAAACGTAGGTGGATGAAATTCCATAAAACTTTTTAACTGCTCATCCACAGGCTCTTGCCGAACACCAAGCTGCACAGGTACCACTGCAGGCCTTGAAGGTTGTGTCTGCAATACTGCGAGCACTATTTCCGTCCCCACCCAAATGGTCTCCGCCAAAGGAGGCGTAGGCTCTTCAACCGGTGCGACACACTCATCAGACCGCTGGGGCTCAGACGGCCCAGCTCCACTCCTCGCCACCTAGCAATGTACAGAACACCATTAATAATTCAAATCTTAACGATACTGATACATTGACTACAAACTCACGCACGTCATTTACATGAAATACATTCCTAGTGGATATTCGTGAGTTCAATTCTGTTCTCTCCTCCCAAACAATCTCAACCTGGCTCTGATACCACGTTGTAACGACCCCCACTCGTCACATGGCCTATAACGGTGGGTCCGGCCGGGGCCCCACGCCATAGGTTACAGACAAGTGACAGAATTACTTGTGGTGACCAAATTTAATACGTGTCCTTAACCCAATTCATTCTAGCACAACATTAATTAAGTTGCATGAACTCAACTCCAGGAATGTCCACGAATATATAAATTTAACATTTATATAACCAAAACCAGGAATGTATACAACACACACACATATGGCCTTAAGGCCTTACAGATTTCTCTTTACACAAATACAAGTTCATACATCGGCACTCAGGCCGGCCACACATGAAATCCTACCACGACGCACTTGGCCTTCAAGGGCCTTAGCAACAAGCTTTCAATCCATGCATTTCATTTCAAGCCGCAGCACCTGCAAGTAGACATCCACCAAAGAGTAACAAACAAAGTAACGGTCAGCTACAGCTGACCAATTATAACGACCCTACCCCATGTCCGGGGCAGCGGTTCCTTCCCTGTATGCATTTGTCAGTACAATAGCTAACAATGACAAGCATACATATCAAATCACAAACGCCGACCGCAGCCCGACGCTTCGTGCTCTCAGGGAACCTTACGGTGTACTGGAAACCCGTGGTAACACCACCAATCGCACGGTAATTAACTTGTTGGCTGGCCAGCCCTATTCACCCCAACACGCATGCTGGTTGCATCCCGCCCAAACCAAGCAGAGGTACGTACTGCATGGAAAATGTGAGCATTCATACAATAGATCGACACGCTTTTATTTCGTTGTAGCAAGTCAGGCTATTGCATGCTCCCGAACAATGCCACCAATCGATCTATCCATCATGCCCAGGTACAAGTTAGCCTTGCCCGTGCTCACATCGTCACTGGCGCACCGTGACGCGGGTCGGCCTTCCATTCCTAGGTATCCGCAGCTTCCCCCTCTCGCAGAGCAAACCACAAGGAGCTTCGCAAAGCATCCAAGATCATATCCATGGCTAGCCTACGCAGGAGCATACCATCCACACATAACATTCAATCATCTAATACACAAAGCACATAGCATCTTTGCAAATCCACAGAGTCTTCTCCGGTTTACCCATGATCATCACCAATCCAGACCAACGGTCCAGATGGGCTTCACACAACATGCTTATGTTGTACTCCACAATTCCGGCTCTAGATGCAGACTCAATAATGGAATCACTTCGGGAATCCATCTTTTGGTGGAGGATTCCACGTATATGCATAAACGAAAGGACTTCAATGTCCAAGAAGGAGATCGTTACCCTTGAAGATCGCTTCGGCGCCATGAAGTAGCTGGATGAAAGTCAACGCCTCGGCTTCGCCTTCACGAATCCGCTCTCGGATCTTCGTTCTGCACTCCACAGCTCCTCCAGCAGCTGGTAGTCTCCTCCCTTCCCTTTCCATAGGCCTTTCTCCCTTTCTCTTTCTTAGAATAAGATGAAGAGGAAGAAGATGAGAAGAAATGGTTTTAAACCCCCTTTTTACGGCCTTCTCAACACCTGGCCGGAGCCAAGCCAGTGGATCCAGGAAAAGGGAAACAAACAGCTCAGATTTGGCTAGAAAAACCTAAACACGACCTGACACGCCCTGTGACATGCCCGTGTCACAGGCCGTATCACTTAAGTGGTAGGCAACCACCTCAAATCCAAACAGTACATGGCCATGTGACAAGCCCGTGTCACATGCCGTGTCACTGGACACGCCCTACGACACGGCCGTGTTGCTGGCCATGTCACCTGCACAGCCAATACTCAGCCAACCCGAGCAGTACACGGCCTTGGGACACGCCCGTGTCCCAAGCCGTGTTCCTCCCCGCTCGACGATCGTCGACTCGACGATCGTGTCGACACTGCGGGAAATGTGTCGAGACTGCCCGACACGGCTTTGGACACGCCTGTGTCCGAGGCCATGTTGGCTGACACGCCCTGTGACACGCCCTTGTCACAGGCCGTGTACTCGACACTCGACTATTGTCGACCAAAACTTCATCGACCACACGACCATCTCTCAACCCAGGCATGACATGCCCGGGGACATGCCCGTGTCCCAGGCCGTGTCACCCATGCCTGAACCCAAATTGACCCAAATCAATTTGTCGGGTGTTACAATCCTACTCAATTGGTGATGAGAAGTGAAAGAACTCCATAGTTAAGCGTGCTTGGGCGAGAGTAGTACTGGGATGGGTGACCTCCTGGGAAGTCCCCGTACGGCCCAGCTTAACTGTCGAGTTCGCTCATCAAAGGGAGGCTGTGGCCACCAACAACCCGCCTGTGGAGGGAGAGGGGTTGTGGTGCTTGGGCTGCAGCCCGGTAACGATCTAACGGAGGCCTAGTGGGCTGCAGACCATGAATGGCCCAGGGGACGTTACATAATTGCAGATACTCAGAAAAGACTCCAAACTCTACTATTTAAATTAAATTCATAAGTTATTATGAAAGAAATCTAGTTTTAAGTTAAGATGGTCGTATCCCTTGGCATGGTGGATCAACTAGTCCATGAGTAAAAATATAGTTATGCGCTGCAAAAATACTTTGATTATGTTGGTTTAACTTCCTACAACAGCATAAACATCCCCGAAGGATAACCCGCGGCATGCAAGAATCTAGATTTATTATAAGTATAGTAATAGTTTTTACGTTAGCTTAGAAAATAGTATGTTTGTTTTAGAAAGATGACATGTATGAAATACTAGTGGTAATGCTTTTTATAATTTAAAATAACTAACATACAACGTAGCATAAAATATTCCCCAAAGAGCAAGTATAAACTGAAAGTAAGGGTTAGATCTGAAATACTCTAGAGGGGGGTGAATAGAGTATCTTGAAAACTTAAAAACTTTTGCTATAAATAAAAATAGACCTGAGATAAACTAATATAGCAGTATCACATGCACAGAAAAACCAAATATCACAAACACAGCAACCTACCTAGCACAGCCACAATAAGAACAAAAGAAAAGGTGCAACCAGACAACATAAAATTTTATAGTGGTTCCCCAACCTGGGTACATTCAATCTTCTACCACCCTGGTAGGAATCCACTCAGGTTTTTGATCAGGTGACAGCCACCAATGAGCTTTTGATTAGGTACTCAAAAACCAACCCAAGTCTTTTGATCAGGACACTTGCAACCAAGAATAACTTTTGAAGGGAGTTAAAGAACCCTTTTTACAGTGGGGGTGAGAGAGTGACTATGTCTTCTCTTTCTCAAAATACAACTAAGAAGAATTTAGTGGATATATGATGTTAGCAACAGCTCCCCCTGAGATATTGAACTCATGAAGATTTGAGCCTTGCTGCATGGCGAGTAGGCCTTCAATATTTCGGCCTTGACCAGATGGTATCCAGGAACGTTTTTGATAGATATTATATTTGTTGTCCTCCGAAGAATCCTGAGATGAAGAAGGAAGAGGACTCTTGATTTTTGATTAATGTTCTTCTTCTTCTTCAGTTTGCTCATCTTTCTCTGTTCTAGGGCTAGGGCTTCTTGTATCTTTACTGTGTTATTGCCCTGTGTATATTATTCTTTGTGTTCATACGAGAAGGAAGAAGAAAGGTCCTATGCACTATGTTGTGTACTATGTATTGTTCTTCTTGCTACTGAAGGAAGAAGAAGAAAATCCTTTTTATATTTCTGTGTAATATTCCTTCTGAATTTTGAATTTCTTCCTTCATTCAATACTGACGGCCTGGAGAATATTTGCATTGATTAATTTCCCCAACTGTCCTATTGAAAAATGGCAAGCAATAATCCTGATGAAGTCCATAATCAATGATGTGTCCAACGGTAATATTCAGCGAATGTTAAACATTGATTACTCAGGAATTATTGCAATAAATTAAGGGACAGAGGGAGGGAAAGTCCATGTTTGGGTCTGCACAGAAATCGTCAAACAGAGAACAACATTCGTCGAGCTGGGTCTAGAGTTCGTCGAGCTTAGAATATATATTCATCGATCAGATAATAGTTGTTCGACGATCTGAGATCAAAGATCTTCGACCTGAGAATAGATAACTGCTTTCTCTGGATCCTTGCCAATTCTATGCATCAAGATCGTCGAGCTAAGAATCTAAGTTTGTCGACTAGTGCTCAGAGAAATGTTTCTTAGACTTTTAGAATGCTGAAGTAGAGTGTACAGATATTGTCGACCTGAGAACTAGTTTCGTCGATCTAAGAACTGCTAACTGCTACTTGATAAAATTTGTCAGGATTGTGGTCAAAGTTCGTCGAACTGAGAACATGAATTCGTCGACTGAAGTATGATTCTGCACTTAGAATATTTAAGTATTTCTGGTCTTAAAAATGTTGAAGTAGATGATCCAGAAATCATCGACCTAAGATCCAAGTTCGTCGAGCTGATATTTTAACTTCATCGACTGGAGTTTAGTGAGAAGAATTTTGTACTTGGAATGTTGAAGTATTGTGTCCATAGATCATCGACCTGAGAACCAAGTTCGTCGAGTTCAACTCAGAGAATTTTCTCTGAGTTCGTCTAGCTGAGCACGACTATCGTCGACCTGAGTTCGACGAACGTCGAACTCATTTTCTGAGTCTTTGAAATTTCTCTAAGACTTGAGTCTTTTGCAGTCTGTTGATTTCTGGTCCATGCAGTATTGACTCTAAGGACATTGACTATACTCTAGGACTCATTCATGACCCTAGCTATACATGTTGGGTCAAACATCCTAGTTTAGTGAACCTAGCACAAATCCAACTAGGAATCCAACAATCTCGCCCTATTTGGGTAAGGTCACTAATTACATACTTACATTAATAACAAAGCAAGAAAAATATATCTGGCAGGAATTTTAACATATACAGCATATATATATATATATATATATATATATATATATATATATATATATATATATATATATATATATATATATATATATATATATATATATATATATATATATATATATATATATATATATATATATATATATACAGAGAGCTTTGTATCAAGACATAAATAAGAAGTTTTTTTAAAATAATCAAAGAGACTTAAACAGTTTAAAGTTTATTTCTTATTCTTGAGCTCCTGTGTTTCTCCTCTTTAGCCTTTTCACCTGGCTGACTAAACTTGATCTCCCTGTTTGGATGGGCTGCTTGTGTCTTTGTCATTGTCATGTCAGCAGCACCAATGATATTATGGGAGGTAGCCCTTAGCATTACAGCTTTAGGATGCAGTTTCATATAGTCATCAACATTAAAAAAACTGTTAGTCTTAGCAAACCTGTTAAGTTCTTCCTTCCAGTATTTGGACATGGTTGAATATTGAGAAGGATCCTTTCCTTCAGCTTTTGTCTTGTTGATCATGGATAGGCCAACCAACTCTTGGAACCTGGCCATCCTAGCAGTTGTAGCTATCTCTGGATCTTCAAAGGGTACAGGAGGGGAGACAGGTCTCTTTAGGCTTTCAGCTTCTTTATGTTCTGAGATTTGTTGTTGTTGATGTTGTTGATGTTGTTGTTGATGTTGTTGTTTGCCTGATGAGTAATTCCTCTGCTGGCTGCTTCCTGAAGAGGAGGACCTACCCTGATGCCTTTGATAGGTTTAATACTGGGTAGTCCTATAAGTTGAAGAACTTGAAGAACCAGTAGTAGGTGGAGGAGGAGGAGGAGGATCCTTTTTATATCTCGGAGGAGGTGGGGAGTACTTCCTGCTTTTCTTTCTTTCCTTTTGTTGGTTCTTGGACAGCCACATCCATGCTAGCATACCCTTATAAGGTGTGATTTTCTGCAGTATATAATATGGAGTGTCATTTTCTAGATTTGGTTTTGGGGCAGGAGATGGAGGTGCCTTTCCTTTCTTGGAGACTTTCTTTTTCTTAGGCTTATCATAAGAGTCCTCTTCATCATCATCCTCTTCATTAGAGTCTTGAGGAGCATCATACAAAGCATCAATAGCTTTTAGTACTGATTTATCAATGGGCTTTTCAGCCTGAGTAGGAGCTGGAGAAAGAACTGGAGGAGGAGCTAGAGCTGGAGCAGGAGAGTTGTGCATATCAGTGCTTTCAGCAACTGTTTTATTTTATTCTTCTATGTCAGCCATGATCAGTTCATCTAGATCAGGTATTGGAGAATCATCCATAACAAAAGTTGGAGTATAGATGTCTTTGGGAGGGGATGCAATAATGATGGGATCCGCTCTGGGTGGAGATGGCAGGACAGGAGCCTCTGGAATGGTAAAACTAGCCTTGAGTTGCTATGCAACTTTGGGGCTTATTGGTGAGGTGTAGGGGACTATAACCATGGATGGCTTAATGCTGTACTCTGGAAGATTATTAAAATAAACTGTATCAAAATTGCTCAACACCTTTAAGAGATCAACTGTGGGATTTATAATAAAATCACCAGCAGTGTTTATTTCCTTCGGAACCTGCTCACCCAGATCCATATCAGACTCAATAAAATTAATTAAATCAAATAAATCTTTATCAGCATCTACATCTGATGTTGGTTCTAATTCTGCTGCTTCGTTTTCTGTTGTTACAGCTGCTGCTATTACTGTTGCTGTTGTTATTGTTACTTTTGCTGCTACTTCTTCATAGAGCATCTCCCCCTACCTCGTTTTAGTGGGAACTAGAGCCAGGCCCCTGACTGAAGATGGAGGAGCAGATATAGCAGAGATGGCATCAGCAAGTTAGGATATGGAAGAAGCAAGAGGTGTAATAGCCTCTGCTATAATGCTTTTGAGGAGGGGAGTGAGAATTGCAATGAGAGAAGGAATAATGGAGGGGTCCAATGGCAGAGATGCAGATGGTGTGGCAGAATGTGTTTCAATGGAAATAGAGGGAGGGATTGAAGATGATGGTGGAGGTAAAGCATCGATCATTTGAGCATCTGGATAGGAAGAAGTTTGAATAGGGGAAGTGGGCAGAGTGAAGGATGGGATGTTGGCCAGATGGTGGGGTAAGGGAGAGGAAGGTGGGGAGTTAGTTGGTGTACCATGGGGAGAGGGAGTGGGAGTGTTGGAGGGATTGTGGGTACCATGATGGGATGGAGGGGAGGTATGAAAGTGAATATGAGTTGGAGATGTATGTATTTGGGAGGAGGGAGGCGTGGGAGTATGGACTGTGATAGGAACTTTGGAGGGGAGTTGGTGTGCCATCTAGGGATGAGTTTGGATGGCTGGAGGTGATGGAGGTGGAGGAGGGATATCTTTAGTAGGGTAGGAAGTGGCTGGAGTAGCCCTAGTGCTCTCAGAAGGCCTGGTGGTAGAGGAAGAAACCTTGGAGTGCTTCGTGATGGTACTCTCCCACTTGCCAAAGAGGGCACAGGTGAGCCTCTTGGAATCATTGATGAATAGTTTTCGGGGAGACTAGGGATTCAGCAGCCTTTTCTTTAAGGAAGATTCCCAAAATTCTTCCAAAACAAACCTCTTTCTTTGTGTTCTTTTTCTTTATCGATTCCAACATAATTTGAGCCCAGTTCACAAGTTTCTTGTTCACCACTACACACATCACCAGGAATTGATGCCTGGTTATGTAATCATGGGCAGTATGCTTGCCCAACAATACTTTCCCCATAATATCTGATAGAAATTTGTATTCAGTAGAGAGGTGTTTCTTCAGTAGTTTATTAGGGGTTTCTCCAGAATAATCCATCTTACTCAGCATCTCATCAAATTCATCACTAGCAATTTCTAGCTCCTATTCACAAGTAGTTAATCCAAAGATTTCAGTCAGAACGGCGGGGGTAAGTGAAACAGAATTGCCAGATATGGTGCCTGTCATGGTGTTATCATCTGTGGTTGAGGAAGTATAGACCCACTCTCTGATTTCTGTGCCAGCTGTCTTGATCCTGGTAGTCATCAAAATTTTTAACTATTGATCTTCAAGAAGTTGCAAGATGTCCAGGAATATTGGATCTGAGTGTTGGAAGGAATCAAAGTCCACATCAAATCCTGTATCGAATTTCATCGTTGCAGGACTTCCCGCTGGAATCGCCATTAGTTCACCTACAAGAGAAAAATGAAGATCAAGTGCAATGGAACTGAAAGCGTGGGACGGAGGTCAAAGAAAACCTAGATATAAGATTTTCCAGAATATGAATCGACAAACTCCGTTCCATGAAAAATAAATAATTCTTCGATCTGAGATCGACGAAATAAAGTGTAGTTAAATAATTCATTGAGCTTAGCCTGAAGATTTGAAGACATTTCGTCGAACTTCGTTCGACGAAAGTTTTCTAAAGTAGATTCGTTGATCTCCGTTCGACGAAAACAACTTCACTCACGGAGAGTTCGTCGGCCTCCGTTCGACGAATATCTCAAGAACTTTCCCCAATTCGCCGAGCTCCGTTCGACGAACTTTGAAAAATTTGTCGAGTGCAGACAGAAGTTAAATCAAGGCATCTCAATTTATCATACCCAACTGGTTTATAAAGAATAGATGGTTTCTTTCATCCAAAGGTTTGGTGAAGATATCTGCTCTTTTTAAATCAGTGTATATATATACAAGTTTGATTTTGTTTTTGTCTACACACTTTCTAATGAGATGATGACTAATGTCTATATGCTTAGTCCTACTGTGATGGACTGGATTCTGTGCTATGGATATAGCACTTGTGTTATCACATAATAGAGTTAAATTATTTAAGTTGAAACTATAGTCCAGGAGTTGATTCTGAATCCACAATATTTGTGAACAGCAACTACCAGCTGTAATGTATTCTGCTTCATCTCTTGATGTAGACACAGATGATTGTTTCTTGTAGAACCAAGACACTAATCTCATACCTAGGAACTTGCAAGTTCCCGAGGTACTTTTCCAGTCTAGCCTGCATCCAGTAAAGTCAACATCTGAATATCCAGTTAAATCAAATTCTGACTCAGTAGGATACCAAAGGCTTAAACTAGGACAACTGTTTATATATCTCAAAATTCTTTTTAGAAAAACTCGGTGACATTCTTTAGGGTTCACTTGGAAAATAGCACAAAGACAATATGACCAACATTATATCAGGTTTGTTAGCTGCAAGATATAATAACGACCCAACAATGCCCCTATATAACATCTGGTCAACAGGTTTCCTATGTAGATCAGAATCTATCACAAAATTAGTAGCCATGGGTGTTTTCTTTGCTGAGGCATCAGCCATCCCAAACTTTTTAAGAAGCGCTTTAGCATATTTAGCATGGGAGATGAAGATGCCATCAGGTAGCTGCTTCACTTGAAGACCAAGGAAGTAGGAGAGCTCACCGATGCTACTCATCTCAATCTTAGAATGCATGAGGTCAGAAACCTCTTGCATAGCTTGGAATCAGTAGACCCAAATATAATGTCATCTACATATATTTGTACTAACAAAGTTTGATCCTTATGGTTCCTAGTGAACAATGTTTTATCTACTATGCCTCTAGTGAATTTATGCTCTATCAAAAAGCTAGCTAAGGTATCATACCAAGCTCTTGGAGCTTGCTTTAAACCATAAAGAGTTTTATGCAATCTAAAAACATAAGAAGGATGGGTTGGAGAGAAAAAACCTGGAGGTTGTTCAACATAAACCTCTTCTTCTAGTACTTCATTTTGAAAGGCACTTTTCACATCCATCTGGTAGACCTTAAACTTCTTGTAGGCAGCATAGGCAAGAAATATTCTAATTGCTTCTAACCTTGCAAGTGGTGCAAAGCTTTGATCATAGTTTATGCCTTCTTCTTGCCTATAACCTTGAGCAACAAGCCTAGCCTTGTTTCTCACAATTGCATCATGGGCATCAAGCTTGTTTCTATATACCCATTTGGCTCCAATGACCAGGTAGTCTTTGGGGCTTGGAACCAAATCTCAAACTCTACATCGCTCAAACTGGTTGAGTTCCTCTTGCATTGCAATGATCCATTGGGTATCTTTCTCAGCATCTTTTATGGATTGAGGCTCAACTTGAACGAGAAAACATGCATGCATCACATCTTGGTTGAGTTGATGCCTTATCTGTACACCTACTGTTATGTCTCCAATCACTTCTGATCTAGGGTGATCCCTTATTATGACAAGATCAGTGGGTGGAGTTGGTTCAGCAACTGCATTTTGATTTAATTCCTCTTGTGGAATTATGTTTGCTGTTGAATGAGGTTTAGCCTCTTCCAAAGATTCATCTTCACTGTCTTCAACAACTTATGGAGGAGAGGGTGCTATAGCTTCTTGTGGATGGTTTAATTTACCCATTTTCTCACACAAGTGAGGTACCTGCAAAGTGTTACTATTAGAAATCTCTTTCTCCTTATAAGACATGTTAGTTTAATCAAAGATAACATGAATTGATTCTTCAATTTTTAAAGTAGATTTGTTAAACACCCTATAAGATTTGCTTACTTGGGAATATCCTAGAAAAGTTCCCTCTTCAGCCTTAGATTCAAACTTTCTAATATATTTCTTGTCGTTATTATGTATATAACATATGCAACCAAATACTTTAAAATAGGTAATTTTAGGTTTCTTCCCTTTAAGTAATTCATAAAGATTCCTATTCTTAAGTTTATTTATCAAACTCTTGTTCAGTACATAATTTGCTGTGCTTACAACCTCTGCCCAAAAGGATAGTGGCATGTAAGCATCTGCAAGTAATGTGCCTGCAGCTTCAATCAAGGTTCTATTTTTCCTTTAAGCTACCCCATTTTGTTGGGGAGTTCTAGGAGCTGAGAAGCAGTGCCTGATACATTTCTTCTCACAAAACTCATACATAAGAAGAGAATCAAACTATATACCATTATCACTTCTAATCAATGCAACATCAGTAGAGTACTCAATCTGTATGGTCCTGAGAAAATCTGTTAGAACCTTAAAGGTATCTGACTTAGATCTCAGAAAGAACACCCAAGTGAATCTTGAGAAGTCATCTACAATGACTAGAGTATAGGATTTCCCTCCTAGGCTTTGTACATCAATAGATCCAAATAGGTCCATGTGTAGCAAGTACAAAATCCTAAGGGAATCACTTTTATTAAATGATTTAAAACTAGATTAAGTTTGTTTGCCTAGTTGACAAGCCCTGAAGAGGTCTTCCTTCTTGTAGGGACCAGAAGGTAAACCTCTTACAAGACTGGCAGCTAGACGGTGCAACAAGCCGATAAGAAGACTGGCGGAAAAGCGAGTGGGTAGAACGACAGGTTCCACAGTGGTGGAGGCGGGATAAGCCTTAGCCGGTGAAGTAGTGGCTTGCACGACATGTAGCCGAGCTTTAGAAGCTAGAGCGGTCTGACCAACGAGACCGCTGATTTCATCGACTAATCGAGATCTGAAGGTCGCGTGTTAATTGTTGATGCACGAAAATGGACAGGGAGTCGGGCACCACCAGCTAACAGTTCGAGCACCGGGGGAAGGAAGGGAATGGAGGAGACTGTCGACTAGTCGGTTACTAGCTGTCGTAGCTAAAGGACAGAAAAAGAGGCCGCTGGCAGCGACAACAGCAGAGTTCGCCCGCCGCGGCATAAATGCCACTCCTGTGACGGGCTTTTCTTTATTTAAGGTGAGAAACAGTTACATGAAGGAGAAAAAGAGGAAGTCGGTCGGACTTCAAGCCACAAAACAGTAGTCTTGAGACCGCTGCTCTTAACAGGCGAGCTCCTGGATACAAGTCAGCGTGTCTTAGGGAGTGCACCCACCACCTATTTATAGGCTCGGGGGCCTGCCCAAGCGAGCAGGGCTAAAGTTACCGGCTGCCCGAGGTACAAGAGAACCGGGCAGAGGTGAGGGGAAGTAAATGAGCAGAAAACGAGAAAGGAGGGAAGCCGCACGGCCTAGCGGATTCCTCTTGGCGAGCTGATGGTCTGGGTCCTGGGCCTTGTTGCTGAGCAGGGACAGCGCTGGCGACGGCTTGACATGGAGACCGCCCGGCTTCGGTGATGACCAGACGAGTTGATCATCGTTGCGGCTAGCCGACCAGACCGCCCTCTAGTGACCATCCGAATCGGGAGACTTGGTGGCTAGAATACCCAGGCTGCCCGGTCTGGAAAGCTGCGCGAACAGGTCGCGGATTCCAGGCTTAACATAATCCGCGAACATTTTTGAGTTTCCAAAAAACTTCGAAAATGTAGAACTAAGCCGGAGACCGCGACTGCCTTATCAGCGTCTATAAAATCCCTCGCCCTTGACATTTTTGAAGATCTCATCCAAGCCATGAGTCGCTACTCGTCACTTGCGGTCATAATCTTTCAAGTTGATGCGAACATTCACAAGATGGATGTCATGTCATTGATGTTAGCCCGCGACAAGAAATCGACTGAAAAGAAGAAAAGCCGGAGCCAGAAACCAGATGACTCTGACCGCCAGCCTGCGAAAAAGATTTAGAAGCCGGTTACTCCAGTGGCTTCTGGATCTGAAAAGAGGCCGACGCAGACCGTCGGTGAATCATCACAGGCCGCAATAGTTCCTGAAGCGGTTTCGAAGATTGCTCCACCACAAACCGGAACTGCCAAATCCTTCGATATGACTTTCTCTCCATCAGGCGAACCGTACTTAAAAATAGGTGAGACAGAGGAGAAAAGTGTTGAATCTGGCAAGCCGCACGAACTGCAGGACAAGGTCGACCTAGTCGTTGTGGATGACAACGAGCCGAAGAAGGCGCTGGAGACCAAACAGATTTTGGCTGAACCGGGCAAATGGACAGAAATGGTGTTCAGTTCCTTGAAACGGCAAAAGCAATGGAGCGAGACCCTTGAGGAAAGGATGAAGAGGAAGATGAGGAAGATGCAGGCCGGAAACCGGAATATTTCCGTAAAGACCGGCGCAGACAGTCTTCAACATAGGCCACACGAGAAGGAGGTACCCGAGAGTCCGTCCACACCGGATTTCAAGCCGAACGAGCCGGAGGATGTATCCGCAGCTAGGGAGACGCTTAGCGACCTCCTCAAGGGCATGGAGACCCTCCAGCAGCAAGATGTGCTACTGTCGACTCCAGCGGCCTCTGAGGAGGTTGACCGCCCCGAAGTCGAGGTCATTCGGGAGAATCTTGGCGACCTGGCTACCACGGTTTCTAAAGGAGCCGAGAAACCGAAGCTTCGAGAGAAGATGGAGGAGATGAAGAAGCTGATCGCCGAGAAGCCGGTGGCGACCACACTTCCATTATTGCAAGGTAAACACCGGGAAGTTAGGCGAATTGTTAACTTCTACAAGTCGCGGTCAAGGAAGAAGGGGGAGAATATAATATTAAATCCTCCGTCCAGCTTTTTCCTGACCATGACTCAACTGAAAGGCCGAGCTAAAGAAGCCGAGCGGCTATGGAAAGAAAAGCTAAAGAGGATAGATCCCGAACGATTTAAGCGGCCAGTGTTTAGAACCAATACCGCGGCCTCTAAAGGAGATAAAAATCAAAGCGAAGATTTTATCCTACCGATTCCCTTGGAAGAAGGTCGTAATTATCCGGCTGAACCTGACTGCGGTTTATCTTCTGCAGGTGAACCGGAGACCGCGATGAAACCGAGCGACCTGACATCACTTTTGTCTATGCCGCCGCCGCCTCCGCCAGGTGTTCGCGAGAAAGAGAAGGCCGAGTTCCAGAAGGAGGTCGACATATTACAAGCGGCTTTGAACACGCACACCGAAGCCCTGCAGGTTAAGGATGAAGAAAAGCTGGTTGCCGAGGAGGCCACCGAAAAAAGGATCCAAGAGTTGCAAACCATCCTGGAGCAAGAGACCACAAGGCTACAGTCCACGCTGGAGCAGGAGTCCATAAAGTTGAAGTCCGCGCTGGAGCAAGAGACTGCCAGGCTGCAGACCGCGATGGAGGCCGCTGAGAGGAAGATTGCAGAGATGCAAGTCGCCTTGGAGCAGGAGAGGGCGGAGAAGTATTTGCTGATGGCCAGACGGCTAGAAGGAGATAGAGAAGATATTCCACATCTTGAGGACGACGACGACCAAGATCTGCCAGCGGAGACCGACAGAGGACAGCAGCCTGCACTACTGACTTCTGGAAAGTTGCCGGTTACTGACTGCCCGACCTCTGGTGAGACTTCAAATCCATCGGAGGTCGCGACACCCGGGCATGCCGCATTTTCAAGCGGTCTAGAGGTTCGGGCGATTCCAATGATCCCATTTGCGAGAGTAGAACGCGACTCTGCGCGGGTTCATTGGTCTCTGCACTCGCTTCATAATCTGGTTAGCCAGGTGTACGTTGCGATTGTGCAAACCAGTGAACAGGTCGTGCGCATAGGACGAGACAGACTGAACGACAATAAGCAAGGCTGAGCGACTTGAGCGATCTAAGCCGCACGAACAATTGAATATTATGTTGTAATATATTTTCTATGCTGAATGTTGGACAATTTGGTTGTTGTAAACTGTTGTATTTTTACTCTGCTGCGAACTGTTTGCGGTGTATGCGGTTTGTATTTATGATCACCATGCCTGTGTTTTGTTCTGGAAATCTAAGTATAGGAAAGTAGCCGTGCGGTCTGGCGAACAGATCGTCGGCTTAACAGATTGATATCCACACGATTTGCCATGAAATTATTCTAAGTGCTGGGATGTAGCCGTGCGGACTGATGAACCAAACTGCGGCTTAGTCATTGCACTGATCTGTATTTCCTGTAGGTTTACGCCGCGTGGCGTGACGGCTAGCCGCGATTTGAAGTTGAGTACTGTGACTCCACTGGTTTTTTATAAATACAGCTGACCCCGGAGATTTCATCACAAGACAGAAAGGATGCGGGCTAAGTCCAAGTCGTTACGTTCTGACAAGGCCTCTGCGGTCAGGACTGATGCGGCCTCCGCATTCCACTCCGCAGAACACAAAGAATGCCGGCTTACAAAAGGCGGGCTAGATGATTTTGTAGAGAAACACATGCAGGGAAGCCCGATGGTCGCGCGGCTTCCGCTACAGGACGAGAGGATTAATACATCCAATGCAAATCAGATTGCCATCCCCATCGGCCACTTTGTCTGCGGTTTCCGCTTTCCGGTCATGAAGGAGGTCGTGGCAGTCTTCGAGCATTATGGAGTTGTGCCAGGATAACTGCTGTAACGCCCCAAAACTCAAAAGAGCGACGGGTGACGAATCTATACAAAATGTGGAATTTGGCAGGGGTACACGACCTGGGACACGGGCGTGTCCCAGGGCGTGTCGCGGTAGTTCGAAGAACTGGCTAAACGTTAAGGCAGAAATCTACGTTCGATGATCGGACCAACTTTCTGCATTCGACGATCGGATCAGCATTCTGGGTTCTACGATCGTCGAGCAATGCTCGATGATCTGGTAAAAATGCTGCGATCGACGATCGGGCCGCGTGTTCATCGAACAGGCAATTTTCTGGGTTCGACGATTTTGGTGCGTTCGACGATTTGGCCAGAGAAGCTCCGTTCGACGATTCTGGCAGCGGTCGACGATCTTGGTTCGACGATCATCGAGCGCGGGGCTTTGTTTCGTGATTAGCTCTGTCGACACGGAATGTCGACGATTAGCTCTGTCGACACGAAATGTCGACACACGGGATTTGCGGGAGTTGACTAATTGTTCCGACATTGACGCGGACGTGTCCTTCTCCTATAGGTGTACCATGCGATGTTTAGCCCCATTCATCCAGGTCAGACTTGGATCGTGCCCGTGCATCCCTTTTTTATGGATCCGACAGCTGTGGTTATTCCCGAAAGGGTTATACTCGATAGAAGGGATTCATAACCATTATTTTCCTTCTATGAGTTCTCTGTCTAAATCCTAGGGAGAGGGGACAGCAAATGAGGAGGAAGAAGCTTAGATCCAATCTTTGGAGGAGTTTTAAAGCTCCAAATCGCGAGCCGACTTCGGATCTACGAAGGCAAGGAGATTGCGGTGCTTTTCATCCGCGAACATTTTTATGGCGCCAAGGAAGAACGCTAGGGTAATGATTCTCTTCTTGAGCATGTGAAGCTCTCAATATTTTGCAAAGGAAGCCCGCTCTCGCGAGTTTGTGGTGAGTTGGAGGAATTCCTTCGGGTAGATATGTGAAGTCCCCGTTGTGTAGAGTCCGTAAACGAGAACGGACATAGACATGGTGTGTGAAGCCTATCCGGACATGTTGGTCTGGATCGGTGATGTTGTATTGCATAAATGCCGGAGAAGACTCTGTGCGAATGTTTGTTTTTCGGGTTTTATACATGGTAGATTGCAACAGGGAGCCTTGGGGATTAACCCTAAGGAGCACCCGGAAAACTGGGCGGATGCGTGATCTTGCCAACTTGGTGGCCTGGGAGCCAACTTGAACATAACCGGGTTATGTGATTTTGTGATGGAAATGAGACTCAGGAGAAGTTTAACCTCCGCATATGTTTTAAATTAACGTTGCGATGTGAGCACGGGTTAGATGGAACCGTACCCTTTCTATGTCGTTCGGTTAGAGCAGTTGGCATAGATGAGAGTCTTCAGCGGTCTATGACTTAAATTGACGTGACCAATTCCGGGAAGACAAATTGCTCATAGTTTGGCTGTCAAAGTGGTGGTGGTGTGATCGGAATGTCGATGGCTTACATTGACGTGACATTGGCCGGTTCACCGAGAATATGCCCTGAGTGCACGGGGTGTGTGGCCGTGTGAGCCTACGCCTGTGATGAAATGTATATTTATACACTGCTTGGTTATGCTAATAAGTGCAGGGAAGGAGCATTGCCGCCCCGAATTGGGGGCGGGATCGTTATAATTTGGTCAGCATTGCTGACTGTTGCTTTTGTTTGCCACCGCACGGTGGATTGTGCTTGTAGGTGTTGCTGGACCAAGTGGTCAATAGCGGGCTAATGCCCAAATTGCGAAGCCGTCCCTCGAAGGCCTAATTGACGTGTTTACTTGCTTTTGGTCATGTATGACCGACCTGCGTGTCGTGGTATGGAAAACATGTAATAAGAGTAAACCATTTGTAAGGCCTTAAGGCCAGTACTTGTGTATGTACTTCATTCCTATTTGGCTTGTTAGTGGACATTCATGCTTACTGCTGGGTTTTTTTAATCGCAACTTTTAAAACTGCTTCCGCTATAATGCTCTGTGTAGGATGTTATGATTGGTTGGATGGTTTCCATTGAGTAACCACCCGGTCTGTCTGTGGTATATGGCGTCGGGCCCCGGCCGGACCTACTGTTATATGCTATGCGACGGATAGGGGGTGTTACAATTTGGTATCAAACTACTGGTTTCGGTAAGGCTTAATATGAATTCGTGGGCGAATTCTTTTTAAGGGGTGGTGAGCACATGTGTGTGCGTCATCGTTATAACAGTAAAAGAACCCATGAACGTCCACTTAGGAATGAAATTACACGTGTTTGGGGAACCTGCGTGTTCCTATAATTGCTATTTTCAATTTTATTTGGTCGCTTAACGGTGTTTTGTACCACTATAGGTGACCAGAAGCAGTGCTGGGCCGTCGGAACGTTGAGTTTCTGAGGCTAGCAGTGCACCAATTGTTGCTCCTACAACACATCAATCGGCTGAGACCATACAATTGGTTGCCGAAGTAGTGTTTGCCATGATAAATATGCAGCCTACAAGGCAAATGCAGCAGCCCGCTCCTGCGATGGACCAGGTACCACTGCAGGCGGCTGAGCAGAGAAGGGTGGAACAGGTAGTAGTGGAGCCGTTGGTGCCAAGGAGGGCAACCGAGAGACAGCTCAAACATGTCATGAGCTTTAATCCTCCGGTATTCTCGAGGTTGGGAACCCCATCTCAAGCTGAAGACTGGCTCTCCAGGGTAAAGAGAGTCTTGACAGCAACGAAGACGGAAGAATGATAAATGACCATCATTGCTACATTCCTTACGGACGGTGAAGCGAGATTGTGGTGGGAAGGATTGGAGCTGCATCTATTGAGAGGTAGGTAACTTACAGATGTCTCGATGTAGGAGTTCTCGAGACTGTTCCTGGCTAGGTACCTCCCTTTGACGCAGAGGATAGCGTTGGAGAATGAGTTCCTGAGGTTGGTTCAACGAGACAGTAGTGTGGATGAATATCTCCATGGGTTTACTAGATTGAGTCGATATGCTAGCTCCACCATCGCGGATGAGGAGCGCAAGACGAATCGATTCTATGAAGGGTTGAGAAATGATTTGAGGCTACTACTCTCGGGGCCGATGACTCATGGTTTCTTGACCTTGGTCAACACGACCCGGTCCTTGGAGAAGGACATGAAGAATGTTCAAGCGAAGAGGAGCATTGGTGATAAGAAGTCTGGGTTCAAAGTGCCAACTACTTCAAAGTCCGGCTATCAAAGGTTCTTTAAGAAGTCTAGGACTTCAGGTCCAGGTCCTTCTTCTAGTGCTTCTGGGGCAACTACGGGTCGTACCCCGGGTGCGTGCTTTACTTGTAGAAAGACGGGGCACTTTGCCCATGACTGTTGGAGCGGACGTCCCAAGTCCGAGAGAAAGCCGGGAGAAACTTATAAAGAGAAGGGCAAGGCGGTGGAGTCAACCGCATCCCATTATGCTCCTGCCCAACCAAGGGTGTATAATCTTGGCCAACAGGAGGCCATCAAACAGGCGGACGTGGTGACAGGTAAAATTTAAATTTATAGCAAGTTAACCTTTTAAATACTTGTTATGCACATGTTACCTTACCACTACTTGTTTAGGATTTGTTTTGATTTGGGAAAATCCGGCAAGTGCACTCTTCGATACAGGAGCTTCACACTCCTTCTTGTCCGAAGGATTTATATCATGCATCGGAGTACCTTCTTCGATGGCGAAGGACAAGTTGAATTTGTTGTTGCCCAATGGGTGTTCGATGCGCGTGGATAGAATCTGTGGCGTGAAGATTCTAATTGGAAGCCAGGAGTTCCATTTGCAAGCGTCATTATTGCCGCTAGTGGAATTCGACGTTATATTTGGCATGGACTGGCTCTCGGAGCAGCGAGCCTATATTGATTGCGGTAGCAAGGAAGTCAAGCTGGGAGCAGGTCATGAGATGACTTCCACGGGCTTGAAGGGGTCAAGCAAGACATTGATGTCTGCTCTTCAGGTGGTGAAGGTGGTTTGTGCCGGTGCGGAAATGTTCTTTACACTAGTGGAGGTTGTAAAGCCTAAGCCCGCGTTGGATAGTATATCAGTGGTAGCTGAGTACCCTGATGTGTTCACCGCAGATCTTCCTAGAGCCCCGCCTCAACGGGAGATAGTTTTCACGATTGAGCTAGTGCAAGGTGCAAAGCCTGTGTCACACTCTCCATATCGGCCAGTGCCTAAGGAAATGGCGGAGCTGAAGGTTCAGCTGCAAGAATTGTTGGAGCAAGGGTATGTGCGTCCAAGTTCTTTGCCTTGGAGCGCACCGGTCCTTTTTGTTAAGAATAAGGACGGAAGCTTGAGGCTATGTATTGATTATCGGGAGCTCAACAAGTTGATTGAAAAGAACAAGTACCCGATCCCCCGGATCGATGATCTTTTTGATGAGTTGGTCGGGTCGACGGTGTACTCAATGTTGGACCTCAAGTCCGGTTACTATCAGCTGCGAATAAGGGAGAGTGATATCCCGAAGACAGCGTTTAGTACGAGATATGGGCATTACGAGTTTACAGTCATGCCGTTTAGCCTGACTAATATGTCGTCTGTGTTCATGGATTTAATGAACAAGACCTTCATGGAGTACTTAGACCATTTTATGATCGTCTTCATAGACGATATTTTGGTGTACTCGTAGAGTGAGGAAGAAAACTGCAAGCATCTTCATTTGGTTTTGGAGATGCTAAGGAGGAATCAATTGTACACCAAGTTCTCGAAGTGCGAGTTTTGGTTGTCCTCAGTGGCGTTCTTCGGTCATATAGTGAGTGAGGAAGGTATTGCAGTGGATCCGGCGAATATTGTTGCGATACGAGAGTGGAATGAGCTTTCTACGGTAGCAGAAGTCCGGAGCTTTCTGGGGTGAAAGGGCAACTAGATCTGATATACTCTAGAGGGGGGTGAATAGAGTATATGGTGTTTTAAAAACTTTTGAAAAACTTTTACAACAATTGTTGTAATATGTGTGAGCAGGGAAGCAAATATAAACCTAATCACAGAACTAAACTATGCAAAAACTAAGCACAGACAAATCAAGGCCAGAAACAAAAAGTAAACAAGCAGAGCCAGAGGACACAAGGAAATATAGTGGTTCCCCAAACTTGGGTACATCCACTCTTCTACCACCCTAGGTAGGAATCCACTGCAGGATGAGTTGATCAGGTGTCCTGGGCACCAATGAGCTTTTGATAAGGTGCTCAAAAACCAAAGCAGATTTTTTGATCAGGTGTCTTGCCACCAATGAGCTTTTGACAAGGTGCTCAAAAACCAGATTCAAACTTTTGAAGGGAGTTTGAAAAACCCTTTACAGAGTGGGGGTGAGAGAGTGATGACAGTCTTCTCTTTCTCAAACAACTGAGAAGACTATGTGGATTGATGTCAAAGCTCCCCCTGAATCCTTGAAATCTTCAGGAAGAAAAGCTTTGCTGAGGGTGATAGGCCTTCAAAGATAGAACTCCAGCAAAAGATGATTTCAGCAATGGCTGAAATGTTGAGTGTCTGGAGTCTTGAAATGATGTTGGCCTTGAACACTTGGAGAGCTGAAGAGATCTGAAGATTTTTGAAAGCTTGATCTCTTTGAAGAGTGTTCTTTAGAATTCTTTTTGATAGAAGATTTTGAGAGTATCTCTATGTTCTGAGTTGTGTGTCCTCTTTTTGTTCATCTGTGTCTTGATTCAAAAACATTCTGTCTTTTTATTCTCTGTTTCAGAATAGAATATCATTCTCTGTCAAAGATAGCCGTTGATCTGCATTGATTGCATCTTTAATTGCATAATCTCTTCTGGAGGAAAGTCCACAGAAATATTCCTTGAAAAATCCCTTGAAACTTGGTCCAGAAGTAAATGAAAACGGCTAGCAAATCTCTGAATTAATTGCATAATAACTCCTGTCTGATTTGAATTTGAATTCTGGAAGTTAACTGAAATCGTCGAACTGAGCTCTGCTATCGTCGAGCTGAGCTCAGCGAACTGGAAAACTCAAGCAGCAAAATAATCGTCGATCTGAGCTCAAAGATCGTCGAACTGAGCTCAGAGATAAAGATCCAATACAGAGTCAAAATCGTCGAACTGAGCTCATCGATCGTCGAATGAAGTTCGACGATATTATGAAGTTGAGCTCAGCGATCATCGAGTGGAGCTCGATGATCTTCCGAAGTTGAGCTCGACGATCGTTGATCTGAGTTCGACGAATCGTCGTGCTGAGCTCGACGATCAGACTTAGTCTCTAGATAGAAAAACTTGGTCTTCAGGGCAGCTTCCAATCCTAGACTTCTAACCCTTAGACTCAATTCTAATTGACCTATTAAGCTATACAGAAGGTCAAACAAAGGTTCTTAGAGACATAGTGATCCTGACCCAAATTAGTAATAGGGTGTTCCAACAATCTCCCCCTATTTGGGTTAGGATTACTACTTACAGACTTTGGAAAATTCAAGCAACAACATATAATCAGAAAAGTATAAAAACAACAGCAGCTAGACATGCAGAAACATCACAGAGATATATATATATATATGTGCATATGGCATCCAGATAGCAGTCAGAAAATCCAAAGATTGTCACCTTACAAAATCACTTCTTCTCTTTGCCTTTAACCATCTTGATTTCTCTGTTTGGATTTTGGGCTTCCTTGTTGGATCTGGTGTCATCTGCTGCACCCAAGTAGGTTTGCTTTGAAGTCCTGGGAACCACAGCAGCAGGATGCAACTCCATATATCTGTCTGCATCAAAGAATTTGCTGGAAGCATATCTCTCTAATTCCTTCTGTCTTTGCTCTGACATAGTAGAAATATTGGAAGTGTCTAGCCCTTGTTCTTTGGCTTTCTTTATCTGGTCTAATGCAGCCAACTCCTTCATCCTAGCAGTCCAAGCAACTGGATTCTTTTCAGGGTCCTCAAATGGTACAGGTGGCTCATACCTGTTGGAAGAATTATCTTGAGGAGGCCTAGCAGACACTGTCTCTCTTAGCTTGTAGGGGAATGGACCAGAAGTAGTATCAGATGAAACATGTCCTCCCCTGGAGTATGGGTGCTGCCTGGAGTGCCCTTTAGAATATTCCTGAATATCTCTTTGACTTCCCCTGTATCCTCCTCTCCTGGAATAAGAACCCCTAGACTGGCTTTCCCTTTGGTATGATCTGGCATGGGGTTGATAAGGAGCCTGACTTCTAGATGGGGCTTGACTTGCAGAGCTGCCACCTGCACCTGCATCAGGAGGAGGTGGTGGAGGAGGATGAGGGTGCTGGAACTGGGAGGAGCCCTTCTCATACTTTCTCTTCTTTTTCATTGCTTTTAGCTGATTTTTGGAATACTGCATCCAATGTTCAGTAATTTGGCAGTTATGCAGAATATAATAAGGAATATCATTATCATCTTTTACTTTTGCAGGAGGAACCCTTTTCATAGCCTTGCTTCTAGCCTTCCTCTTCCTGGCAATAGTGGCAGCAGAGTCATCAGAGTCTGTCTTGAACTCATCAGAGTCAGAACTCTGGGCATCATATACAGCATCTATTTTCTTCATCAATTCTTTCTTCAACTGAGCAGCAGCAGATGAGGCAGAAGCAGAAGGAGCAGCAGCAGGGACAGCAGCAGAGACAGCAGCAAAAACAACAGCAGATTCAGCAGTAGATACAACAACAGATTCAGCAGCAGATATAGAAGGAGAAGCAGAAACAACAACAGTAACTTCAGGAGTGATGGCAGCAGCAACTTCAGTAACATCAACAAAATCTTCAGCAGGCTCAAAATCAGTGGCCTCTGTCATCAGAGAATCCTTGGATATCTGCTCATCAGAGGCAGTTGGAATTTCAGCAGCAGCAAAAATAGTCCTATCTTCAACAGCAGCAGCAGCAGCAGTTACTGAGAGTACAAAGGAGGATATAATGTTGGGGTCACAGCCAGAGAAAGGCACCAGTGCCTTGGACAAATCTTCTGGGGGCTGGACAGCATTAGGCTCTGGGAGATAACTGAAGTATGCAGTATCAAAGGCAGAAAGCAAAGACCTTAGGTCTATTGCCAAGACTGCAGTAGGATCCACAGCAACATGAACAGCAGATACAAAAACAACAGCAACAGCAGCGGTATCATCAACAGCAGGAGCAGAAGCAGCAGCAACAGCAGCATGAAGGCTTGCTTCTTATGGAATCTCCCCCTGCCTGGATGCAGATACATCTGTATCAAGGCACACTGCTGGAGGTGCTGCCTAAGGAAGGAGGGAGGAAAGCCTGGCAGATAGAGCTGCCACTGACTGTTGTAGAGGAGCTAAGGAGGCCTCCATGAGAAGAGAGAGCCTGGGGGCAAGTAGCTCATACAACTTGTCAGCTAAGGCTGGAAGATCTACATGCTCAATAGCAGGAGCAGAGGTAGATGGGATAGGGATGGCTGATGATGCTGGAAATGTGGGGCTGGAGAGTGGGGGGATGGATGTCTGAGGTGTGGGGATGGTGGAGATGGAGGACAAGGGGATGGATATGGATGGAGTGAATGTTGGTTGGTCAATGATGTGGTGGAGGAGATCTTGGAATGAGGGTGAGGAGGAGGGTAACTCTGGAGGAGAAGAGGGGGAATCATCCATGTAGGAGTCATCCAGAAGGGTGAAGGATGGTATGGATGGGGAAGAAGTGACATCTGGTGGTGGATATGAGAACAATGGGTGGAATTGGTCTACTGGAGGTGATGAAATGGTTGCTGGAGATGGAATTGATGTTGGAGATGGACTGGAGATGGTAATGGTGGATGGAGCTGGAATGGTGGATGGAAGAGGTAGGGTTGGACTTGGAGGAGGAGGAGAGGCAGCAACAGCAGCAGCCAGGTCTTCTGCAGGAGCAGAGACCTGTGGGAGAGTGACTCTGTGAGTCCTGGTTCCTGAAGGAGCACTAGATGAGGGCCTGCTTGGCTTGCTTATCTGCCTATCCCACTTGCCAAAGAGGGCACAGGTAAGTCTCTTGGAGGCATTTATGTGCACTCCAGAGGAGACCAGCAAGGTAGGGCACTTGTTCTACAGGAAGACTCCAATAATCCTTCCAAAATTTACAAAGCTTTTGTTTATTTTCTTCTTTATTAGGTCAAAGAAGACCTCTCCCCAGTTCAAACTTTTCTTATCTACCAGAGCACCCATGAGGTAGAGTTGATGTCTGGAGATAGTGTCATGTGCAGAGTGCTTTGCCAACAGCACTTTTCCTACAACATCTGCTAGGAACATGTACTCAACAGATAAGTTCCTTTTGAATAACTTGCTAGGGTTTCCCTCAGGATGACCCATCCTGGCAAGTATGTCAGAAAACTCTTCTCCAGATAATTCAGCAGTTTCTTCTCCATTTCTCAAACCAAAAACCTCTGTTAACACTGTGGGGGTCAGAGGTACCTGAGTTCCAGCAATAGAGCCAACTATAGTAGAGTTGTCTTGGTTGTGAGCAGTGTAGACCCATTCTTTTATTTCATCTGAGGCCAGCTTTATCCTGGTGGTCATGAGGTCAGACAAGTTTTGATCCTTGAATAAGCTCAGAATGTCTTGGAATATTTGATCAGTGGTGTTGAACGATTCCAGATCAATGTCGAAGCCTGCATCAAACTTCATGGCGGCTAGAACAGCAACTGATACGGCCATTGTACCTGCAAAAACTTAACAAACAAAACGACCAAGTGTAGAGCTGTTTGGAGGGAAGAAGATTCTTGCAGAGAAATTGAAAGCGCAAGAGAGAACGACGGCGAAAAATGAGTTTTATATTAGGGTTCGACGCAGAATTGGAAAGATCGTTGAACTCAGTTCGACAATCGAGGCTGCTAAAGGAATCTGAAGAGACTCCAACATCGTCGATCTCCGTTCGACGATCTTGAAGAGCGTCGAGCTCCGTTCGACGATCGTTTAGGGAACAAAATCGTCGAGCGCCGTTCGACAATCATTGACCGGAAGAGATAGTTCATACTATCTGAGAGGCGCTGAACTCAGTTCGACGATTCTGGAAATCGTCGACCTCCGTTCGACGATCTTAGGGGAAATCGTCGAGCGCAGTTCAGAGATCAGAAAATTCTAGTCACTAAGAGAAATCAGAATTTTTGCCTAGTCTTGGTCAATTTTTAGCTTTCAAAATCTTGGATATTATTTAAGACTTCTTCCATCTAACATTCCTAACTGATTTAGGAAGGTGTGTTTCTTTTCATCCAAAGGCTTGGTGAAAATATCTCCCCTTTGTAAATTAGTTGGGATATATTGTAATTCAATTTTATTCTTTTCAACATTGTCCCTTAAGAAGTGATGCCTAATCTCTATGTGTTTTGTCCTACTATGGAGGACTGGATTTTGAGCTATGGAAATAGCACTTGTATTGTCACAAAAGATTTTAGACTTCTCTAAGTTGTAGCCATAGTCTAGGAGTTGGTTTTGAATCCACAGTATTTGTGAACAACAACTGCCTGCAGCCATATATTCAGCTTCAGCAGTTGAAGTTGACACAGATGTTTGTTTCTTGCAAAACCAAGAGACAAGTCTGTCACCAAGGAACTGACAAGTTCCACTGGTGCTTTTCCTGTCAATTCTGCATCCAGCATAATCAGCATCAGAGAATCCAGTTAAATCAAATGCTGAATCTTTTGGATACCAGAGACCTAGATTTGGACAACTTTTAACATACCTGAGAATCCTCTTTACTAATGTTAGGTGTGACTCTCTAGGGCTTACTTGGAACCTAGCACATATACATGTAGCAAACATTATATCTGGTCTACTAGCTGTAAGATACAGTAAAGAGCCAATCATTGCTCTATATGTTGTCTGATCAACAGGTTTCCCATGTTCATCAGCATCCAATACAGCATTGGTAGGCATGGGTGTTTTCATACAAGATGCCTCAGACATACCAAATTTCTTAACCAGTTCATTAGCATATTTGGTTTGAGAAATAAAGATGCCTTCAGCATGTTGTTTGACTTGCAATCCTAGGAAGAAGGATAGCTCACCCATGCTACTCATCTCAAATTTATAATGCATCAGGTTAGAAAACCTTCTGCACAATTTTGAGTCAGTAGAACCAAAAATGATATCGTCTACATAAATTTGTACTAGTAGGGTATGGGACTTATGTGTTCTAATAAAAAGAGTTTGGTCTAATCTACCCCTTATAAAATCATTTCCCAAGAGAAAGCATGCTAGGGTCTCATACCATGCTTTAGGAGCTTGCTTGAGACCATATAATGCCTTATTTAATCTAAAAACATAATTAGGATAATTTGGAGAGATAAAACCTGGAGGTTGTCTGACATAGACTTCCTCTTTGATGTCTCTATTTAAGAAAGCACTCTTGACATCCATCTGATAGACCTTGAAGCCTTTGTGAGCTGCATAAGCTAAAAATATCCTGATGGCTTCCAATTTTGCAACAGGTGCAAAAGTCTAGTAATAGTCAATTCCTTCTTCTTGAGAATAACCCTGAGCAACTAGCCTTGCCTTGTTCCTTATAATTATTCCTTGATCATCCAGTTTGTTTCTGAATACCCATTTTGTTCCAACAATGGAATGATCCTTAGGCTTTGGCACTAGTTCCCATACTTTGTTTCTCTCAAATTGATGCAACTCCTCTTGCATTGCAATGATCCAGTGTGGATCTTGCTCTGCATCTTGAATGGACTGAGGTTCAATTTGAGATAGGAAGCAGGTGTGCAACAGGTTTTGGTTGACCTGATTTCTGGTTTGCACACCAGCTGAGAGTTCTCCAATTATTTGGGTAATTGGATGGTTCTCTTGATGTTACTAAATCAACAGGGGGTGTTGATTGTTCACCAACCTGTGTTGTTGTTTCCTCTTGTGGTACAACAACTGGCTCTTCAAGTTGAGCTTCAATGTGTTGAGCATTCCCTTCATCTTCACTGCTTTCATCCTCTTGAGCAACCTGTAGCTTGTTCATATCTTCAACTAGAGAGTGTTCCTGCAAAGGTTCTATGGTAGAAGAAATCTTCTCCTTGAAAGACTTGTTAGTTTCATCAAAAGAAATGTGAACAGATTCCTCAATTTTCAAAGATGATTTATTATAGACCCTATAGGCCTTGCTGATCATGGAGTATCCCAGAAACACTCCTTCATCAGCTTTGGCTTGAAATTTTGCTAAGTATTTCTTGTCATTATTGTGAATATAACAAATGCAGCCAAAAATTCTGAAATAGTCAACTTTAGGTTTCTTCCCTTCGAGTAATTCATAGGGAGTCTTTCCCTTTAGTTTATGTATCAGACTTCTGTTCAGCACATAGTTGGAGGTGTTCACTGCCTCTGCCCAAAAGGATAGAGGTAGATGAGCATCTAACAACAATGTAGTGGCAGATTCAATAAGGGTTCTATTTTTCCTTTCAGCTACCCCATTTTTTTGAGGAGTTCTAGGAGCTGAGAAAATATGCCTGATCCCTTCACTCTGACAGAACTCTTGCATAAGAAGAGAATCAAACTCTGTCCCATGATCACTTCTGATCAGGGCAATATGAGTATTGAACTCAATCTGTATACATTTGAGAAACTCTGTCAGACACTTAAAGTTATCAGACTTCTTCCTTAGAAAGAACACCCAAGTGAATCTAGAGAAGTCATCTACAACTACTAAAGTGTAGGATTTCCCTCCTAGGCTTTGTACTGTGATGGGTCCAAATAGATCCATGTGTAATAGATACAATATCCTAGGTGAATCACTCTTATTAAGTGACTTAAAACTGTTTTTAGTTTGCTTGCCTAATTGACAAGCCTTGCAGAGTCCTTCATTCTTGTAGGGACCAGAAGGTAGTCCTCTAACAAGGTTATCCTTGGATAGCCTAGCAATAGTTCTAAGGTTTAGGTGTCCTAATCTCTTATGCCATAACACATTTGATCTACAGACTGAGTTAAACAGGAAAATATCTATATCAGTTGAAAGAAAATCTACTAAGTAGATGTTACCTTTCCTTATACCTGTCAACACTGTTGTGTTGTCCTCTGACTTGATTTTGCATAAAGTTTTGCTGAAGGTCACCTGGTAGCCTTCATCACATAGCTGACTGATGCTGATCAGGTTGTGCTTCAGTCCTTCCACATATGCTACCTTCTTGAAGGTTACTGATCCAATCTGTACTGCACCATATCCCTTAGTTTGTCCAAAGTTGAAATCACCAAAGATAACATTGGGTCCAAGCTTGGCTCTGAAGGGTATGAGGTTGTCCTTATTCCCTATCATGTGCTTAGAGCACCCACTATCCAAATACCATTGTTGGTTAGATGTTGGATAGGTCTTCACCTGCACATGAAACAATTTACTTGTTTTTGACCCAGTTTACCTTGGGCCTAGGTTGATAACCTCTAAATTCAGAAATAAAAGACATCCCTGGCTGACTCTTATATCCTTCAGGATGATATCTCCTTGGAGGTAAAATCCATTCAGTATAAGGGTTGAAGGTTTGGGATGAAGACCCTTAGGATTCAATTTTGATTTGCCTTTGAAAAAGTTTCCAGAGTTCTGACCTCTGTTCGACGATCTTGGAGCTGAGTTCGACGATCTTGGGTCAGATCATCGAGCTCCGTTCGACGGTCGACTATGGCTGAGGTCAGGTATATGAGATCATCGACCTCCGTTCGACGACTTTTGCTGAGATCATCGATCTGCGTTCGACGATTTGTCCTGAGATCGTCGAGCTGCGTTCGGCGATCGTCGATCTTCATTCGGCGATCGTCGATCTCCGTTCGACGATTTTTGCTGGGACTTAGTTTTCTGAGGCAGATCAGAATTTTTCCTAGCAACCTCTACAACTCCCTTTCCCTTGCTAGAAATAAACTTGATGGGAGTTGTTAGAACTATAGGTTGGCTGGATGAAGCACCCAAGCCCAGTGTACTGTTGAATCTAGAGTTCACTGTGCTTGTGATGTCCATCAGCTTGATGCTTCTCCCATTAAGGGATTCTTCAAGCTTCTTGGCCTCAGAGAGCTCACTTTTCAGTGTAGCTATCTGTTCCCTACAGTTCTCCAACTCTTGAGAGAGTTTGAGATTTTCTGACTTTAAGCCATTGTGTTCAGATAATTGATTTCTGAGAGAGATAATCTCTTTCTCAGACTTTAGCAGGTCTAAACACAGTGTTTTAAATTCAGATTTAAAATCTTCTGAAGTAAAATCAAAAGAACTAATTAGGTGATCTTCTTCAGGTTGAGTTTCTGAGTCTGACTCTGACTCTTCATCCTCTGAATTGTGCTGTGAGGCATTAATTGCCATCATGCAGAATTCCTTTTCTTCTGCATCATCCTCATCATCACTGGAGCTGGATGAGGCTTCTGATTCCTCTTCTGTCTCACTCCAGGATTCTGCAATAAACCCTTTCCTTGTATGCTTATTTTTGCTGGAAGAAGGTTTGCTATTGCCATTCCTTTTGGGGTCCTTCTCCTTTCTTCTTTCTTTTCTGTCCCTTCTGTCCTTGTTCTTGTTCTCTGGACAGTCAGGAACTATATGCCCTGGTTTCCTGCAACCAAAGCAAATAATGTCTTTGTTATTGCCAATGGACTTGTCATACCTTGGCCTATCCTGCTCCTTGTATGATCTTCTTCTGAAGTCCTTTCTGGCCATCTTATAGAATCTTTTGGCCAACAAGCTGAGAAGTTCATCATTGCATGTAGCTTTTTCTTCAGGCAGATCTTCAGTTTCCTTGAATGCTATGGTCTTCTCCTTTCTTGTGGCTGGTGAAGCAGCCTTCTGTTCTTCCTCTCTGTTCTTGATGAGTAGCTCATAAGATTTGAGCTTACCCAACAAGGCTTCAGTGGTGATCTCATTCAGACTTCTGGCATCCTTAATTGGCCAGATTCTTGAATCCCAAGTGCTGGGGAAGCACATTAGGATCTTGTCATTAAGTTCTGTCAGAGAGATCTCTTTGTCTAATGTCCTCAGTTCACTGACAATTAGACTCAGTCTGTTATACATGTCTCCCACTGACTCATTCTCTCCCTTCTTGAAGTTCTCATATTGGGAGATGAGATGGGATCTTCTGTCCTTTCTCTCGTCAGCTGAGCCTGAGACTATTTCTGAGAGTTTATCCCAGATTTCCTTGGCTGAATTACATTCAGCTACCTTTTGGAATATGTCATCTGACATTGTCTGGGCTAGGATGTTCATAGCCTTGGCATCAGCTACTTTCCACTTTTTGATGTCAACATCTGTTCCTGATGGAGGTGGAACAGCATTTGTACTTGTGCTCTCTGGGGGTCTTGGACACACTGTCAAAACAGAATTAAATATATCTTCGTCAATAGAATTCATGTAGAGTCTAATCCTTGCTTTCCAAAGTGCAAACTTTGACAGATTGCACACTGGAGGTCTGGTACTGGCATTGTCTTTGTTTTGGGCCATGATTTGTGCAAACAAAATCTAATAATAAAATACAAAAGAAAAACAGATCTAGTTTAGGATCTTGGGGTTCAGGTGTTAGCCTGTACAACCAATCAGGTATGATATGTTTAACCAACCTCGCTCTGATACCAATTGAAAGGGCAACTAGATCTGATATACTCTAGAGGGGGGTGAATAGAGTATATGGTGTTTTAAAAACTTTTGAAAAACTTTTACAACAATTGTTGTAATATGTGTGAGCAGGGAAGCAAATATAAACCTAATCACAGAACTAAACTATGCAAAAACTAAGCACAGACAAATAAGGGCCAGAAATAAAAAGTAAACAAGCAGAGCCAGAGGACACAAGGAAATATAGTGGTTCCCCAAACTTGGGTACATCCACTCTTCTACCACCCTAGGTAGGAATCCACTGCAGGATGAGTTGATCAGGTGTCCTGGGCACCAATGAGCTTTTGATAAGGTGCTCAAAAACCAAAGCAGATTTTTTGATCAAGTGTCTTGCCACCAATGAGCTTTTGACAAGGTGCTCAAAACCAGATTCAAACTTTTGAAGGGAGTTTGAAAAACCCTTTACAAAGTGGGGGTGAGAGAGTGATGACAGTCTTCTCTTTCTCAAACAACTGAGAAGACTATGTGGATTGATGTCAAAGCTCCCCCTGAATCCTTGAAATCTTCAGGAAGAAAAGCTTTGCTGAGGGTGATAGGCCTTCAAAGGTAGAACTCCAGCAAAAGATGATTTCAGCAATGGCTGAAATGTTGAGTGTCTGGAGTCTTGAAATGATGTTGGCCTTGAACACTTTGAGAGCTGAAGAGATCTAAAGATTTTTGAAAGCTTGATCTCTTTGAAGAGTATACTTCAGAATTCTTTTTGATAGAAGATTTTGAGAGTGTCTCTATGTTCTGAGTTGTTTGTCCTCTTTTTGTTCATCTGTGTCTTGATTCAAAAACATTCTGTCTTTTTATTCTCTGTTCCAGAATAGAATATCATTCTCTGTCAAAGATAGTCGTTGATCTGCATTGATTGCATCTTTAATTGCATAATCTCTTTGGAGGAAAGTCCACAGAAATATTCCTTGAAAAATCCCTTGAAACTTGGTCCAGAAGTAAATGAAAACGGCTAGCAAATCTCTGAATTAATTGCATAATAACTCCTGTCTGATTTGAATTTGAATTCTGGAAGTTAACTGAAATCGTCGAACTGAGCTCTGCTATTGTCGAGCTGAGCTCAGCGAACTGGAAAACTCAAGCAGCAAAATAATCGTCGATCTGAGCTCAAAGATCGTCGAACTGAGCTCAGAGATAAAGATCCAATGCAGAGTCAAAATCGTCGAACTGAGCTCATCGATCGTCGAATGGAGTTCGATGATATTATGAAGTTGAGCTCAGCGATCGTCGAGTGGAGCTCGACGATCTTCCGAAGTTGAGCTCGACGATCGTCGATCTGAGTTCGACGAATCGTCGTGCTGAGCTCGACGATCAGACTTAGTCTCCAGACAAAAAAACTTGGTCTTCAGGGCAGCTTCCAATCCTAGACTTCTAACCCTTAGACTCAATTCTAATTGACCTATTAAGCTATACAGAAGGTCAAACAAAGGTTCCTAGAGACATAGTGATCCTGACCCAAATTAGTAATAGGGTGTTCCAACATGGGGCTTGCCGGCTATTATAGGTGATTCGTAGAGAACTTCTCGCGAATAGCATTACCTCTCACTACTTTGACGAGGAAGGAGCAGAAGTTCGTTTGGATGCCTGAGTGCGCGCGAGCTTTTGATGAGTTGAAATGTCGGTTGACCACGGCGCCCGTGCTGAGTTCGCTGAGTGGGACCGAAGGTTATGAGATTTATAGCAATGGTTCGGGCAGCAGTTTGGGTTGCGTGGTACTGCAACACGCAAGTGTGATAGCTTATGGCTCGAGACAGCTGAAAGTGCACGAGAGGAATTATCCAGTCCATGACTTGGAGTTAGAGGCCGTGATTTTTGCCTTGAAGCTGTGGAGACATTATTTGTACAGTGTGAATATTGATATCTACACCGATCACAAGAGCCTGAAGTATTTGACTGATCAGAAAGATCTGAATATGCGACAGCGTAGATGGATGGAGTTCCTAGGGGACTATACATTCAAGATCCACTACGTGCCTGGTAAAGGTAATGCGGTTGCAGATACGTTGAGTCGCCGAGCCCGCCAAGCCCCAGCTCAAGCAAATTGGCTGTCGATCCATTACAAGCGGTTGGTTCGGGAGTTGGTGGCGTTGGAGATTGTTTGTGTAGATAAGCAGTCAAGTGCCGAAGCACTCTTGAATTGGACTGAAGTTCAATATGACCTGGCTGATCGAATTCAGCAGGCTTTGGATTTGGATGTCCATATGAAGCAGTTCATGGTAGAGGCTCTGGATGGGTCAAATCCCCAATTCGATGTGGAGGACAGATTGCTTTGGAAATACGGTCGTCTGTGCGGCCCAAGTGTGGGCAATTTGTGTGTGAAATTGTTGTACGAGGTGCACAATACCAAGTACTCGATTCATCTGGGGAGCACAAAGATGTACCGAGACGTTAAGAAACTGTTTTGGTGGCCGTGTTTGAAGAAGGATGTGGCACTCTATGTGGCGAAGTGCCAAACTTGCGCCTTGGTGAAGGAGTAATGCCAAAATCCAGGAGGATTTCTGAAGTCATTGCCTATTCCGGAGTGGAAATTCGACGACATCACTATGGAATTTGTGCACGGTTTGCCAAGGTCGCAAAAGGGGAACGACGCCATCTGGGTGGTCTTAGATCGGCTAACGAAGGTGTCGCATTTCATTCCGCATAAGAAGGATGATCCGGTGGAGAAGTTGGCAAAACTATATGTGGATAATATAGTACGGCTTCACGGTGTGCCCCGCAGCATTGTGAGTGACCGAGATGGGCGGTTCACATCCAATGATTGGAGGCTAGTGCAGCAAATGTTGGGAATAAAGTTAAAATTTAGCGTAGCCTTCCATCCGCAAACTGATGGGCAGACCGAGAGGGTCAATAGAACTATGGAAGACATGCTCCACATGTGTGTCTTGGACTTTGGAAAGCAATGGGAAGACCATCTATATTTGGTGGAATTTGCGTACAACAATAGCTACCAGACGATCATTCAAATGGCGCCCTTCGAGGCCCTTTATGGTAGAAAATGTCGCACGTCGTTGTCTTGGTTAGAAACGGGTGAGTCAAAGTTGTACAAGCTCCAAGAGGTGGAAGATACAACGTCTTTGGTTCGTACCATTCAAGAGAGGTTGCTTATCGCTCAGGAATGGCAAGATAAGTACTATAATGCCAAGCACAGGAATGTGGAGTTCATTGTGGGCGACTCGGTGTACTTAAAGATCAAGCCGTTCAAGGGTGTCTCGCGGGTGCGGTGATTGAAGAAGCTAAGCCCGAGGTACCTTGGGCCGTTTGAGGATCTAGAGCGGGTTGGTGAAGCAGCCTATCAGTTGAAGCTTTCTGTGGAGCTTAGTGGTTTACATGATGTATTTCATATATCGGTGCTACAGAAGGCGGTGCAAGAGCCTTCGCAAGTGATCGCGGTTGGTCAAGTGCCGGTGGATAGTGGGTTGACGACAAAAGTCAAGCCTGTGTGGATTGAAGACTCGGAAGTCAAGCAGCTACGCAATAAAGAGATCAGGATGGTCAAAGTACGATGGGACAATTGCGGTCGAGAGGAGCTCTCTTGGGAGCGAGAGCAGACTATGCTTGGCGAATATCCGGAGTTGTTCCGCTCAGGTACAAATTTTGGTTTTGTACTTATCTTTCCTTTTTGTAATTTCGTGGACAAAATTCTTTTAAGAGGGGGAGAGCTGTAAAGCCCCGAAACTCAAAAGAGCGACGGGTGACGAATCTGTACCAAATGTTAAATTTGGCAGGGGTACACGGCCTGGGACACGGGCGTGTCCCATGGCATGTCGGGGTAGTTCAAAGAACTAGGTAAACGTTAAGGCAGAAATCTGCGTTCGACAATCGGGTCAACTTTTTGCGTTCGACGATCGGGTCAGCATTCTGCGGTCGACGATCGTCGAGCAGCGCTCGACGATCTGGTCAAAATGATGCGATCGACGATCGGGCCGCGTGTTCGTCGAACAGGCAATTTTCTTTGTTCGACGATTTTAGCGTGTTCGACGATTTGGCCAAAGAAGCTCCGTTCGATGATTCTGGCAGCGGTCGACGATCTTGGTTCGACGATCGTCGAGCGCGTGGCTTTGTTTCGTGATTAGCTCTGTCGACACTGAATGTCGACGATTAGCTCTATCGACATGGAATGTCGACACACGGGATTTGCAGGAGTTGACTAATTGTTCCGACATTGACGAGGACGTGTCCTGCTCCTGTAGGTGTACCATGTGGTGTTTAGCCCCATTCGTCCAGGTCAGACCTGGATCGTGCCCGTGCATCCCTTTTTTGTGGATCCGACGGCTATGGTTATTCCCGAAAGGATTATACCCGATAGAAGGGATTCAGAACCATTATTTTCCTGCTGTGAGTTCTCTGTCTAAATCCTAGAGAGAGGGGTGAGCAAAGGAGGAGGAAGAAGCTTAGATCCAGTCTTTTGAGGAGTTTTAAAGATCCAAATCGCGAGCCGACTTCGGATCTACGAAGGCAAGGAGATTGCGGTGCTTTTCATCCGCGTACATTTCCATGGCGCCAAGGAAGAACGCTAGGGTAACGATTCTCTTCTTGAGCATGTGAAGCTCTCCTTCTTTTCCATAGGAAGCCCGCTCTCATGAGTTTGTGGTGAGTTGGAGGCGTTCCTTCGGGTAGATATGTGAAGTCCCCGTTGTGTAGAGTCCGTAATCGAGAACGGACATAGGCATGGTGTATGAAGCCTATCCGGACATGTTGGTCTGGATCGTTGACGTTGCATTGCATAAATGCCGGAGAAGACTCCGTGCGAATGTTTGTTTTTTGGGTTTTCTACGTCGTAGATTACAACAGGGAGCCTTGGGGATTAACCCTAAGGTGCACCCGGAAAACTGGGCGGATGCGTGATCTTGCCAACTTGGTGGCCTGGGAGCCAACTTGAACATAACCGGGTTACGTGATTTTGTGATGGAAACGGGACTCGGGAGAAGTTTAACCTGCGCATATGTTTTAAATTAATGTTGCGATGTGAGCGCAGGTTAGATGGAACCGTACCCATTCTATGTCATTCGGTTAGAGCCGGTGGCATAGATGAAAGTCTTCGGCAGTCTATGGCTTAAATTGACGTGACCAATGCCGGGAAGACAAATTGCTCATAGTTTGGCCGTCAAAGTGGCGGTGGTGTGATCAGAATGTCGATGGCTTAAATTGACGTTACATTACCCGGTTCACTGAGAATGTGCCCTGAGTGCACGGGGTGTGTGGCCGTGTGAGCATACGCCTATGATGAAATGTATATTTATACACTGCTTGGTTATGCTAATAAGTGTAGGGAAGGAGCATCGCCACCCCGAATTGGGGGAGGGATCATTATAATTTGGTCAGCATTGCTGACCGTTGCTTTTGTTTGCCACCGCGCGGTGGATTGTGCTTCCAGGTGTTGCTGGACCAAGTGGTCAATAGCGGGCTAAATCCCAAATTGCAAAGCCGGCCCTCGAAGGCCTAATTGACGTGTTTACTTGCTTTTGTTCATGTATGACCGACCTGCATGTCGTTTTATGGAAAACATATAATAAGAGTAAACCATTTGTAAGGCCTTAAGACCAGTACTTGTGTATGTACTTCATTCCTATTTGGCTTGTTAGTGGACATTCATGCTTATTGCTAGGTTCTTTTAATCGCAACTTTTAAAACTGCTTCCGCTAGAATGTTCTGTGTAGGACGTTATGATTGGTTAGATGGTTTCCATTGAGTAACCACCCGGTCTATCTGTGATATATGACATCGGGCCCCGGCCGGACCTACTTCTATATCCTATGCGACGGATAGCGGGTGTTACAACTTCCACCAAACTCGATAGCCACCATATAAAGCTTCATCTCATACTTAAGGTCGGAAAGAGTCTGATTCTCTATGAGGCTGTTCCAGGAATGCTTGTCGGTGAGGTCTATGCCGGACTCCGGGACAAGGATCTTCCAGGGCCATTTGTACTTCGGCTGCAGGGGGCTGAAGATCGTCAACCTGGCGAACAAGATCGCCAACTGGTCGGAGCGGTTTCTCATCTTCGATGGAAACCTGGGGTTGCTGCCAGTCAACCCGCAAATCTGCAAAGAGGCCGCCTTTGGCAGCGGCGGCTTGGACGGCGTGGAGAAGGAAATTTACTGCTTCTTCAAGGGGGAGCGGCTTGATGTAAACCATTACATCACGCTGCTGTCGTCCTTTGAATTAGTTGAAGCAGAAGATAGTAAGCTCCAAACCGGACGAACTGAATTCTTAGCCGTGCGACCTATGAACTGACTTTGTCTTTATCTTTGCAGCTGTTGTGGCGGTCCCGCAGAACAAGCCGCAGACGCCTGGTGGCCTGACTCTCACCCAAAGAGAGAAGCGAACCAGGCGGTTCAAGCCTCCGCAGGTTGTGGAGGAGGAGGAGTCGGCCTCCTCCGACGAGTTTATGCTGCAGGGTACGGGCAACGGCCTGAAGAACGTCCATGGCAACCCGGCTATGCTATGGAGTCCGGATGGCGAGTCCATGACGGTCTCCACTACCCTCCCTTACTGGGGGAGGGAAGAAGTAACCCGCCACACGAACGTGGTTGGCGCTGCGCTGTATGGTAAGCGTAACCTGAAGGCACTGCGCCGAGTTCCCGTAGACGACCTGCCGCGGCTAGCCGCGCAGGTCGGGGCAAGGAGCTTCGTGACAGTCCACTTCATGGGCCTTGCCTATAAGCAGTTAATGAAAGAGAAGAGCTGCCTGGAGAGGCGGTTAGAGGAACAAGAAGGAGAAAACAAGCGACTGAAAGAAAGGGAGACGGTAAGTCATCACCCGATGCTCGTGCGGTTAGAATTATGAAACCGGGTGGTCTTACCTTTACTTCTTTTATAGGCAATGTATGACCCGGAAAACCACACCTTCCAGGACCACGTCTTCCCGCAGGTCGTCCAAGGGATTGATGGAGCACTTAACCGCCTCCGAGACCTTGACGGCTTGGCGGCCGGCTTCACCGACTTCACCTGTGCTGACATTTACCCCACCATGAAAAAGAAGGTGGCCGCCGTCTACAGGGCGATCAAGGGAAAAGGTAAGGTCGGCGAGGAAGACGGCGAAGAGGAGGAAGACGACGAAGAAGAGGGTGGCTAGGAAAGCCGGAGCGGAGGCGCATCGTCTGAGTCCGGTGGTCAAGCATCTGAGACTGCGCGGACAGATTCGGCGACTTCTAGTGATTCAGGCGGCTCGGCGGCTAGCAGCAGCGGGTACTCTGAATCCTCCGTCGACATCGATGATGACAGTGATTCACGTTCTCCTGCGCCTAAAAAACTCAAACCGGCTGATTAGGACCTCTTAAATTCTTTACTTGTATTTTGATCTTTTTGTGAAATCGGCGGAATTATTATTTTGTAAACCCCACGTTTACCGTTTTGTAACATTCAATGAAACAGGAAAAGGAATGATGGAAAATTTCACCTTTGACGTGTCTCTTACTTTACATCTCATTTTTCTTACTTGTTCAAGGCCGCGCGGTCTCAGTATAACTTCCGATTTAATAGACAGTTAACATATAAACCGGTCTGACGCCATACTGCGACTTTAATGAAGTTACCCACAAGAGAGATAGATATCCTTGCGGTTTTTTCGAAATACACATCCACAATAAGCCGCGCGGCTAATAGTTTAAACCGCCATTTGCCTTAATGAAGTAATCAAGGTTATCCGCTGGGAACAGGGAAATGATCGCGGCTTACTTGTACATAAATTACGACCAATAAGCCGCGCAGCCACTCTTCTTAATCGCCAAAAAGCCATGACTTTGAAGTATAAGATTGCGGCTAGGGCAAACTCTGATACAAATTGCCCTTTTAATGAAAGAGACAAGAATAGAGAAATATTCTGCGGCTTCTGATAATATAGGCCAACAATAGGAACATGGAAGCCGAATAATTTTGTGATGACAGGTCGCAGATCGGCTAGTATAATTAATACCACATAAGTCGGCGGACTAAGGTCAAGAATTAACTTCTAGAAACAGGTCGTCTGACTTCCTATCCATATGAATAACAAACCGTCAATTGGCACATGGAAGCCAAATAATTTAAGCCGGAATCAGTAATCGGGCGGCCTGTGTATTGAATTATATAAATTGGCACAGACCGCTTAATAAAGCCGCGAGATAGCGTATAGGCTCGTGTTATCCTACAAGAATAGATGGAGCTATGCGCTTATATGTCGATGTTGGCAGGTGCGTGTGGCAGTACGTTCCTCACAAGGAACACATAAGTGGGACTAAAATTCTTAATATCCGCGACCGATGTCAAGCGGGACAAGTACGCAAGGCCTGTGACGAAGGTCAAGCGGGACAAGTACGTAATGTCTGCGACTGATGTCAAGCGGAATTTCCACTACACATCTGCGACTATTGTCAAGCGGGATGTGGAGGGCTTAAGAATTCAAAGGGCCTTTTGCGCCTATATGTATGCATGTTAGCATTATAAGTAAAGCTAAGAAATATGCTTTAAATGAAAGGTAATGCTTGTTTGATGTTAAGGATGTGGCAACAGGATATATGTTCGAAGCTTGACTATGCCCCATTAATTCTAATTGATAAGGGGACTTTATACATTATTCTGATCATAAGCATTTTTATCATATAGAGAAAAAGAAATCTCTGCTTGAACTATCGAGTAAGCCATGGAAGAATGCCTTAGAAAATTACTGAATGACATAGTCTTGCAACTTTCTAGCTCTTGCGAGTTGATTAGCTAACTCCCGGAGAGCTATGCAACCTTCTGCTAGATGGCCAATATCTTTATGATAATTGCAAAAAATCTCCTCATGCCGATATTTGATTTTAGATTTCAAACACCGAGGCTTTTTGAACTCAGGCATTCCTTGAAGGATTATCAGAAGATATTCCATAGGAATTTTGAATTTAACATATTTATCTGAACCTTTTTTACGCTTTGGAGTTTTCGGACGCGAAGATGTGACTGGGTGTACTTTCACAAACTCGGATAATCCGTTCAGAAGAAGAGACAATGTAGTTCTATCCTGAGGAAGAGGAGGAGATTTGCAATATTTAACTTGTGAAACATTTTGAGAAGAAATGAATTGCTAATCACCAGAAGTCCTTTGAGATTGTTTAGCCATCTGATTCAGAAACAAGATATAACCTTTATTTGCTTCTTCGCCTATTACGAACTTATTCACGATATCAATTAGATCTCCATAAGTTTTGGGGTACTTTGTGGTGAGCTTAAATTTCAAAGGGACTTCTCGAAGTCTGTTTATGAAAGCATGTAAGTAATAATCTTGATGGACGCTACAGACATCCAGAACTTCCTTTTGGAACCGGTCAACTAAATCTGGATTAGACTCGTCAATTCCTTGCTTGATTCGGAAGAGAGCTCCAAAGTCTCTTCTCCGCTTCCTGTAAATAGTGAACCTTGAAATAAATTGGCTTCGAAGATCTTTAAAACTGGTTACCGATCGAGGTGGCAGACTATAGAACCATTCCCTTGGAATATCGCCAAAAGATATAACAAGGAGTTTGCATTTTATTCCATTTGACACGTTTCTTAGTGAAATAGCTGATTCAAAGGCTTGAAAATGAGAAAACGAATCATCACATCCAGAATACTCCGGGAGAAGCGGTACTCTGAAATCATCAGAGACAGTATTCCACCGAATACGATCAATGAATGGAGAAGCAGCCTCTTCTTCTTCCTTATACGGAGGTTCATTTGCAACAGATTTTGGTGCATGCTCAACACAATTCGCAGAAAATTTATTATCATGGTCAAGGCACTCATTATTAAAATATGAACAATCCTGCACTTCTGAGAGATTCGTAGTAATTGTCATGAAACCAGATTCCTTCTGTCCCTTTGCAGAATTCATCTTGAAAGGAAGAAGATAACCAAACTTTTCTCAGAGACCGCCGACTAGTTGCGGCTTGGACTGGCGGCTAGACGGCGCAACAAGCCGATAAGAAGACCGGCGGAAAAGCGAGCGGGTAGAACGGCAGGTTCCACAGTGCTGGAGGCGGGCTGAAAGCCTTAGCCGACGAAGTCGCGGCTTGCACGACAGGCCGTCGAGCTCTAGAAGCTAGAGCGGTCTGACCAACGAGACCGCAGAATTCATCGACTAATCATGATCTGAAGGTCACGTGTTAACCGTTGATGCACGAAAACAGACAGGGAGTCGGGCACCACGAGCTAACGGTTCAAGCACCGGGGGAAGTAAGGGAATGGAGGAGACTGTCGACTAGTCGGTTAATAGCGGTCGTAGCTAAAGGATAGAAAAAGAGGCCGCTGGCAGCGGTAACAGCAGAGTTCGCCCGCCGCGACTTAAATCCCACTACTGCGACGGGCTTTTCTTTATTTAAGGTGAGAAACAGTTACATGAAGGAGCAAAAGAGGAAGCCGGCCGGACTGCAAGCCGCAAAACACTAGACTTGAGACCGCAACTCTTAACGGGCAAGCTCCTGGAAACAAGTCAGCGTGTCTTGGGGAGTGCACCCTCCCCCTATTTATAGGCTCGGGGGCCTGCCCAAGCGTGCAGGGCTAAAGTTACCGGCTGCCCGGGGTATAGGAGAACCGGGAAGAGGTGAGGGGAAGCAAATGAGCAGAAAACGAGAAAGGAGGGAAGCCGCGTGGCCTGGCGGATTCCTCCTGACGAGCTGATGGTCTGGGTCCTGGGCCTTGTCGCTGAGCAGGGACGGCGCTGGCAGCGGCCTGACATGGAGACCGCCCCCCTTTGGTGATGACCAGACGAGTTGATCTTCGATGCAGAGGGAACTTACTTGTGCTCATACTCCACAACAAAATGGAGTAGCGGAGAGGAATATCCATCACTTGACGGAAACTTGCAAGTGCTAGCTTCATGCAAAGGGCATTCTCAGGACTTTTTGGGCTGAAGGAATGGCCTGCGCAACCTACCTCATCAATCAGATGCCTCTGAGTCCGATCAACATAAAGTCTCCTATGGAAATGATGTTCAAGGAGAAGCTGAGTGTGGAACACCTTCAGATGTTTGGATCAACCTGCTGTGTTCACATATCAGATGCTCAGAGGACCAAGCTTGATGCAAAGGTAAGGAAGTTTGTCTTTGTGGGCTATGATGAGCGGAAGAAGGGTTGGAAGTGCATGGATCCTGCGACAAGTAAGTTCTTTGTATTAAGAGATGTTGTCTTTGAAGAGTTGACGTCGTATGGAGGTGGCACTGTTAAGCTGCAGGAGAGCAGGGTTAATGAAGTGCAGAGGTAAGCACTGAAGATCTTTAGGGGGAGCTGCATCTGTCACCAAGAGCTCCAGATGTTTCAAGCTCTGAAGCTTCTGGTTTGGGAAGCATGGGGAGTGGCACTCAAAGTGTACCCGGGAATGGAGCTGGTTCTGAAGAAGCAGTAGAGGTGGTGAGAAAGGAGCAGCCTCTTCGGAGATCGAAGAGGATCATCAGTCCACCAGCTCAGTATTGCGAAGGGAACACAGTGAGCTTTGTCTCTTGTTTCTTCGCAGGACCCCTGGATGAGCAGGAGCCTTCAAAGTTTGAAGAAGCCACTGGAGTTAAGGAGTGGGATGATGTCATGAATGAGGAGATGGCTGCCCTCAAGAAGAATAAAACATGGGACTTGGTGCCCAAGGTTGATGGTGTTACTCCTGTAACTTCTAAGTGGGTCTATAAGCTAAAGAAGAAGGCTGATGGAAGCATCGAGCGGAACACGGCTCGCCGTGTAGCACGAGGGTTTTCGCAACAGTATGACGAGGACTATAAGGAGACGTTCAATCCTGTGGCAAATATGACTTCAGTACGAGTGGTGATAGCTTTGGCGGCTTGCCAGGGATGGAAGATATGGCAGTTGGACGTAAAGAACGCCTTTTTTTACGGGGAGATCGACAAGGACATCTTCATGGTTCAGCCGCTCAGCTATGTATTTGAAGAACATCTGGACTATGTCTGCAAGATCTGGAAAGTCCTTTATGGTTTGAAGCATGTGTAACAGCCCAAAGTTCGGAAACAGGAATTTTTGGGTGACACGGCCTGGGACACGGGCGTGTCCCAGGGCGTGTCAGTTGACACGGCCTGCGACACGGGCGTGTCGCAAGGAGTGTCGAGGTTGTGTCGACGTTCGGCTTTTGTCTCGACGATTTTTCTCTCGACGATGCGTCGAGAGGAGGCACACGGCCCAGGACACGGGCGTGTCCAAGGCCGTGTGAAGTCTCGGGATGATTTAGGATTTTTTCACCCAGGTACACGGCCAGAGACACGGCCGTATCTGAAGGCGTATTGGTGACACGGCCCATGACACGGGCGTGTCCCATGGGCGTGTCACTGGTTTGGATAAGTCGGTTGACCACCGCTTGAGGCACACGGCCTGGTACACGGCCGTGTCCGAGGCCGTGTCGGGTCAAAATCTGTGTTTTTGACAGAATCGTGGCCATCCATTCCTTCAGTCTGGATCCAAGGGCTGAAGCCTCTTCCTCTTTTTCCTTAAAGGCCAAACTCAGAGAAGGATTCTCATTTTCTTTGGCCTTGAGTTTTCTTCAAGTGAAGAGAGAAAGAGAGAGAGAAAGGAGGAGGAAGAAGGAAAGGGGGCTGCAGCTGGTGGTGCTGCGGTTTACCGACGAGAGATCCGAAGCCGGCGTTGCGGAGGAAACACTCTTGCGAGTCTTGAAGCTAGCTTGGAGGTCATGGCACTGAAGCGGTCGTCAAGGGTAATGACTTTTCTTCCTAGCCATGTGAAGGCTTTCTTTTTGGCATAGCTTTGTGATTTCCCCCACCAAGAGGTGGCTGATATTGGAAATCTCTGGGTAGATGCTTGAAATCCCCTTTTGTTAGCATATAGATCCGGAAATGGAGTACGGAATAGGCATGCTGTGTGAAGCCCATATGGACAAGTTGGTCTGGATTGGTGATGTTGCATACGAACCGGAGAAGACTCCGTGATAACGTGTAGTGTAAGGAGTCTACGGGTTATGTCTGCGAAAAGGAGTAGCAGGAAGTACTGGGGTGGTAGCCCAGGAAAATAGTCATGTGATGTTTTGGGTCCAACCTGTGAATGAGGCACCGGAAGGACTGGTGGGACCAGGAAAGGTCCTTTTTGTGATGCTTGATGTCGTAGGGTGTCCACCTGTGAAGCGAGTAACAGGAAGTACTGGCATGATAGCTAGGAAAGACCCCTGACATTTGTGCTTGTGCGGTGTCCACCTGTGGAGAGAGTCACAGGAAGTACTGGTGTGCCCAGGAAAGACCCGCTGTTGCTGTGAGAGAAATGGGTATAGAGACGTACCCAGGCTTGAATGCCAGAACAGGATCGGTGAGACCTACCCGCGCCTTTGATATAGCCATGAGTACGCTGTACTCGGAGAAGGCAAGGCGATTTGAGCAACGGGGGGTGGAGGATCCGACCTGCGCTATGTCCGTCCGACGTGAGACCAAAAAGTGCGGTCTGTTGGAGCGCATAGCAAGAGTCTTCGGCCTGCGCTCCATGACACAACGGGGGGCTACGGGCCATCCCGGTGTCCGATGACTAACTCCGGCTGCACGCCATGGAGTAAATGCTCAAGAGAGTTACCGTTGGGTTGTAACCCTGATACGGTGGTGGGCAAGAGGTTGCCAGAACACCAAGAATGTGCCCTGAGTGCACGGACCGTTGGGCTGGGTGGCGAACGGTTGTGATGGCTTGTGTGCGTGAAAGCACCTTTTGATGATATAGCTTGTCATACTTGTGATATGATATGCCTGCAGGGAAAAATACCGCTGCCCCGAGAGAAGGGGTAGGGTCGTTATAATTTGGTCAGCTGAATGCTGACCGTTGCTTTTATGTGCCACCGTTGGGTGGATTGTCCCTTTCCAGGTACGGGAGAGCCGAGTGGGACACATAGAGGTTGATGTTCCTGCTTGTGTTGCTGCTGCTGTTAGCCCTCGAAGGCTAAGTGTGTTCTTTTGTGTGTTTTCTTTATTGTGGCCGGCCTGCGCGCCAATCTGTTTAGGCCACTGTTTGAAAGCCATGTAAGGCCATAAGCCAACTCTTTTGACTTGTTGTAAGACATTCCTATAAGTTATAAAATATGGAGTTTTATGTTTGGACATTCATGAGGAGTTCTAGTTGTAGTCTAGACTTCCGCTAGAATGATTGTGATAGGTGCGATGCCCTACTCTGGTATCATCCTGTACCTTCACCGACTGTTTTGTGATATATCCTGTGGGGCCCCGGCCGGACCTTCTAGAATATATCATATGAACGGATGGGGTTGTTATAGCATGCTCCTCAACCCATGTATGGGAAGATTGCAGAATACCTCCAGTTCTGCGGCTATTTGGCTTCAAACTCAGACTCGATCTTATTCATCAAGAAGAAGGGGGAGTCTCTAGTCCTGGTGCTATTGTACGTGGATGACATGATCATCATGGGGAACTTTAAGGAGGAAGTAGCTAGGCTCAGGGTAGAGCTAGCTATCAAATTCGAGATGAAGGGTCTGGGTGAACGCCATAATTTCCTTGGACTTGAGGTGGAGAGGAAGGAGTACGACATACTCGTGTCCCAGAAGGGCTTTGCCGAACGGATCGTTCAGCGATTCGGCATACAGGAGGGGAAGAGCAGCTCTACTCCATTTGATTCAGGCGTCAAACTTCGACGGGATGAGGGAAGGATTCTTCCGGATCCATTAGTGTTTCTGGCTCTAGTTGGGAGTCTTATCTACTTGACGATTATGAGGCCAAACATTGCTTACGCGGTTGGCCGAGTATGTCGCTATATGGCGGAACCAAGGAAGCCTCATCTGATGGCGACTAGGAACATCCTGAAGTTTGTGAAGTCCACTTCTGACATGGGTCTCCTTTATAGGAGAGGCACAGAGTTTATTTTTCAAGGATACTCGGATGCTGATTATGAAGGAGATGCAGACGACCGGAAGTCAAAATCCGATTATGTCTTCACTTGTGGATCAGGTAGTATCTCTTGGTGCAGCAAAAAATAAGACTCAGTGTCTGTCTCTACTACGAAAGCAGAAAATAAGGCTTCGACCTTGGCAGCTCGGGAAGCCATCTGGCTTAAGAGACATGTAGAGGACGTCTATGAAGAAGTACGCGGTCCTACTCTGCTGAGCGGTGACAATGAGAGTGCCCTGAAATTGTTGAATGATCCAGTTTGTCACACTCGGACAAACCACATAGATATTTAGCAACACTTAATTCGAGAGAAGGTGTTGGAGGGATCTCTTATGGTGGAGCATGTGTAGAGTGAGGACAATGTCACAGACATCTTCATGAAGTCGTTGTTGAAGGTGCTGTTTACACGGTTACGAGGATTGTTGAGCTTGATCACCACATCTCACTTCAAGGGGGAGTATTGAAACTTGTGAAGTAAAAGTGGTAGATTGAGCAGACCACAGGATCTGTGTAAGACCCCTCCCCCTTACCAAGGAGGCTCCCGGTCTTATGCCCAGAACCGCCATCTTATGGTGACACTAACGCACGGGTTAGTCGACACCGCAACACGCCGATTCTGCCGGCTAATATGATCATATAGCCTGTAGGCCAAAATGAGAAACAGAAGTATAACGGTAAAAGTAAACCACAACTAGTCCACAGTCACAACACATATATATATATAAATATATGAGAAGGAAAAAACATCTGACCATATGAGTACAGAAGTAAAAAGGGCTTATGCCCAGTATATCATATCAAAATCTCTCTCTCTCAACTCTAACAGCGGAAGATAACTATCATCACCAAGTCATCCCACCTGAGGCAACTCTGCAGTAGTAGTAGTAGGTGGTGGTATAAGCTCCTCACGTCCTGTCATCTCGTCCTGTCGGTCGTGCTGGTGCTCCATCTCCTCGAGCTCCTAAAAATAGTTTGGTCACCGACCATTAGTCAAAAAGACTAAGTCGTTTCCTCCACACATCGCCCCACAACTCTTATGCACCATGCGGGAGGATGAAGCGGATGAAAACAAGGGGTAACTAGTGTAAACAGGTGGCAGTGGAACTATACTAACAAGTATATGAGGAGTAATAGTAGTTCTACTCTAGCAGTTCTATGTAACAAGTACAAGTGCAGTAAGTAAAGTATAAAATTAAAGTAAGTAGAACAAGTGAAGTAAAATGTAGTACGGTAAAGTAAGTAAAGAACTGAAAGTAAGAGCAGGAAAGTAAAACTATGCTACCACTACTCTACCATCACAATTCGTACCTTAACTTATAAAAATGCACATACAAATTTATAAGTTAAGGTTTCTGGAAATTTAACTTATCATATAAAATAGTACATACTAATTTATAAGATAAGGATCTATGAAGCGTATGACCAAATATGAATGAATGTTTATGATGCAAATTTATGCAACAGGCAAGTGCAACTCAAACACAACGACTCTGTGATCACAGATCTTTAGTTCCCACTTTTTGAGAGCTAGCTTCACTCTCAGGTACCACCGCTGTGGCTACGGTAGTAGCAGAGCGGGCATCTCCACTTCTAGGCCGGTATGCACACTACCAAGCCTTAGACCCCTCTCATACACCTCTATACACATCCTAGGTGCACTCTAGAGTCCATGCGTACGTACTTTGCTGACAACCCGTCAGTCTTGTTCGGTCGGGTGTGCGTTATCGGGGATCGTTCTTAAGACTGCAGTGTAAAACAACCAACTGACCCCTCAAACCCTCACACCCGCCTGGTTCACCGTACTGCTGACGGTGTGACGATCGGCCAATATCGCATGACCCGCCACTAAATTTATGCACATGCAAGTATTTCATCCCGAGCCTTCAGCTCGCAGGGCCAACCCGTCCTGAATCCCTCAAACCCTACACAGGTGATCCTGTAACATATATCCCTCCAACCCATCTCGGGCGAGAACACACAATAGTGCCTTTATTCAAAATCCCTCAAATCCATCACGGGTGAGAATGAACCTCAATGTCTTAACCTATTAGACTCTCTTGTCTACGAGTTATTATACTTAGTGATTTAAGGTTAATCCCAGGACTGCCCAGGTTATATCTGGTAAAGGGCTCTCAGGGGCACTAGGAACTACGATGGGATTACTCCCAAAGCTCCCTTTCTCAAGGATATTTACTTTAGTTGATGACTACCAAAAATTCACCCCCATATCTCGTTATTACACTTGAGTGGTCCTAATGACTTAAGATGTTCTCAGAAGGGTGACAGTCTTCCGCCGTCCTCCACTCCAGTTGCTTCGCAAGGGCTTGCACTTTACTCTCATCAATAAGACAACTCTACCCACCAGGGTTAAATTTCAATTGAATCTCTAGCTCTTTTATTGATCTATCCCCCGATGGTCTTTATAACATGACCTACTTACACTATGCGCAACTCATGACCTAATACCACCCCGAAATGGAACTTCCAATTTCTTGGGCCACCTGCCCCTAATTATTTATCCTAGGATGGTATGGACTAATGAAGTGAGTCTATTGATTTTCATAATTTTCTTAAGTCATTAAGGCCTCTAATTAAATCATTTAATTAAACCCCTACGTCATTTAATACATGAAGTAATACAAATCATAATGCACTGACCTAAGGAATTTTTCCTGAGTTTAATCTTGGTAATATATGGCAGTCTACCAAAATTTATAACTTTCCTTTGATTATTTCTATTTATTCCTTAATTAATACAAAATTCACACAATTGTCATTTTCTAAATGAAGTACAAGGATTACATTACTAAAAATTCTAGGAAAATTACAGAGCATATATATCTTTAATTTAAGACTAATGACATAGTTTCAGCAACCTCTATAATGTAATGGTCTACCAATTTCAATTCTTATTAATTTACCAAAATGCAATTATACGGTTTTAAACATTACTGATTCATCCAAAAATGCAGAGAAATTATACAAGGTTATTCATACTCAGATATACCACCAAGCAATTTTCCAAAATTTTCTACTGAGTATTTTCACCAATTTGCTAATTAAGTAAAATGAGGGTAAAAAGGTAATTTCCACATAACTCCTAACAAAATTCTTCAAACAGAGACATAAAAATTTTCAGGAGTTAAATCTAACATTATATTGACCTTGACAAAAATTTGGGATTTTATCTCAATGATGACCTATTTTTATATTTAGTTTTTCAAAAGTTCTATTATTCCCAAAAATTCTAAATAATGGGATTTTTGCTTCCAAAAATCTCATTATTACAATGTGGGGTATAATTCACCCTAATGAGCCTCTGAAATCAATACCATGATTTTTGGATGTTCCAAATAGGCTTAATACACAATATTTAAAAATTGGCTATTTGCACCCCAAGTCTATATATAATCAACACATGCAAGTGAGTTTACCCAACATGCAGTGGTCCAAATATGATGAAATTTTTACCATGCACATGAACCGTCCCCAAGAACATGTCACCAGAAGTTGGGGCCATTTGGAGTCATAACACTCCAAATATTGCATTTATTTAATTTTATGTATTATGAATAAAACTATAGAAACGGTATTCCCAAAAATTCTCAATTTTTGAAAGAGGCTACATATGCCCTAAACATGCATGCACCCAAAATTTGGGGTCATTTTGATTAGTGATTTGGCTTTGGCATCAATTTGAAATTCTACACTTGCATAGGACCAGTCCTAGGAAAACTGACCTACAGCCCAATATACTCTACCAAATTTGATGTTTAAGGTGCCAAATTAAAGTTAAGACACTAAGCTACCAATTTCATTTAAGGTGCATGTCCTGAAAATGCATCTAAGAGGTCTAAAATAGCTTGAAATATGACTATATAAGTGTGATAGATTATATATAATACTATAGTTTTAAATTTGATTTAATTTAATTGATGAGCACGAATCTTAAAGCAAGATAGACTGGATTTGGTCATCGTCCCAAATCAGCCAACGGATGGGATCAATTCTGGCTGGGCCACCTTTGCTAGCTGTTTCCAGCCAACTGAGCCACCACCACCGCCGACGGATGTCGCCACCACCTTCACTGAGGTGGTGGCTAGCAATACCCAGCGATGAGGCCGCCGGAATTAGCTCCTCCGGCGAACCCGTGCAAGAAGCAATACTCGGAAAAATCCCAATTTCCTCACATGGTATCGGGCTCAATTGGGCCCGATGTCTCTCCTAAAGGATCTAGAAAGCTAGTGCGAGTAGAGGGGAGGCGAAACGGACCCGAATGGCGGCACAACGACGAGGCTGGCAGCGGTTTGCCATGGTTGAGCTACTTCGGCGAGCTCCGACTCAAAATCCCATTTCTTCACCAAAATCTTTGCTCCAGGACGCGTCCTCCACTCGATTCCACTCAATGAAGCTGATGGTGTGGTCGGTTTGAGCTAGAAGTGGCTGTATAGGGAGATACAACCAAGGTGAGCTCGGTTTGGGGCTTTGGAGGTTTCACCCTTGGTGCCAAGTGGCCACCATGCTGCCAAATTCTTTGGAATTCCTTGGGTGGCCGGCTTGCAAGCTTTTGGGCTGATGGAGCCACGGCCAAGTGGCATCCACTTCTTAAACTCACCTTCTCTCTCCTCTTTTGGGTAAATTCTCCAAAATGCCCCTTGCATGTGTCCTCTCTCCAAAAACAGAGGGGTAGGGCTGGTCTTTGACCACTTGGGCTGATAATGGGTCAATTTTGGTGGGCTTGGCCCAAGGGGAGTGGGCTTAGCCCTCATTTTCTCCTTTAGGTCAATTAGGTTGACTAGGTTGACTTGAGTTGACTTGGTCAACCATGATGATTGGGCTGACCCCATTTGGTAATCATGGGTCTAATGGCACCACCCAACTTGGGTTGGGTCAATGTGGTGCCCTACTTGGGCTAATTGGGCCTATGGGTATAGGTTTGACCAAATTAGTGCCATGGTTGACTTTGGTCAACTAGGGTCAAAGAGTTGACCTAATGACAAGCCCTAGGGTCCACTTAGATTATTTTAGGGTTAGGGCAATGTGGTGGGGTTATGGTATGGCTAGGGTTCCTATTTAGGCTAGTTTGACCTAGTTTGACTTTGGCCCCTTATTGGGCCCCACATGGCTACAACCCACTACCTAGGGTCAAACCTAGCTAATTTCCCTATCACCCAACCCATGCCCAACCCAATCTAAGTTAAGGTGGTCTAGAATTAACATGGGATGTTACAGCCTGGGCGGACTAATGGTGCAGTCTGGGTTTAGTGATGGTGCTGCCTTGGTGAACTAATGATGTGGCTTGGGTGGCCTGTCTACTGCGACCTGATGATGGTGTTCTGTCAGCTCAGCTTGTGGTTTAGCTATTGGCTTGTTCTCCTTGATGTAACCGGGCAGATTGGTTGTGTATCTGCGGAAGTGTGGCAGACTCAGTTCGAGTCCGCGAAGTCCCTTGTGGCGGACTGAGTTTGGAGATTACAAGATCAACATTAGTCCATGCCCTTGATCTCTGTTGATGTGGAGGGTGATAATTATGATCTTGGTGGCGGAGAGTCCTTGGAGCATGCGGTCTGCCTTTGTGTCCACCGAGCTCGCGCCATGTGATTGGTGGTTGCTGGACTTGGTCACACAATATGAGAAGTCCAGGGTATTCTCTGTGACCGCGGTGTCCGCTAGTTGACCGGGCGATCTATGCCTATTGGTCGTGGACTCATGTGGTGGGCTGGTGAGGTGTTCGCAAGTTGATAGTACTTTTTGCAGTTAAATTTATTAGTGTATTTTCGGGTTTTTAAAGCACAAATCATGTCTTGCAAGTGCTTATATTGACCTCCTTTTGTAAATATTATTGTCACTAATGTGTTTTCTGCTTTTTGCAGGTTTGCACGGCTTTCAGCATAATTTTGATGTGACACGCTCCAAGGTCACGCCCTACCAGGACGTGTACCTAGGGCGTGTAGCCCAGAGGAATGAAGCAACAGGTCCGAAAATGCATTTCTTAGAAACTCAGTGAACACGCCCTCTATCATGCCCGTGTCATGTCCGACACGGGGGTGTTCTAGAGGCGTGTCCCCAGGTCCTGAGAAATCGCCGCAGCGCACTAGTTTTTCCTGATCCACCGTCACGCCGAATATGTCACGCCCCACAGACACGCCCTGGTAGGGCGTTGCCAATGTGCGTGTAACTCAACTACAACGCCCGTCACCTCCAGCATTCAATTTCAGCCCAAAAAGTCGCACCGAATGTGACACGCCCCAGGTACACGACATACCCGGGCGTGTCAATAGAGCGTGACCCAGCCCGAAAAATTCTATAAATTGAGCCCTTCTCCTAGGGTTTAGCAGGCATTTTTTGAGTGAGAGGGGAGGTTCTTCCCCTTAGTTTTCTTGTATTTCTTGTAATTTTCCATGTTTCCACTCTCCTTCCTCATTTTGAGCTTTGTAATCTAGCTTAGTTACTCTTATTTTGTATTAGTTGTTGTAACTGCTTAGTAGCTAAGGACAATGTTCGCATTGATTTTCATTTCCCGCACCTGTAATCTTTCATTTTCAAGTTGTAGTTCTCTTTCAGTTCTAAAAAAAAGTTTGCTGTTTTCCTCGCTTTCTCAACGCATATCTATTCATCTCTCTTTCCCCATTTCACCATGAGTAACTAATCCTCCTTGTACCTGATCTTGATTATCTGAGGTTCGAGTTGATTAAGTTATTATGCTCTAGTTTTCTTTTTCTTTGTAAGGCTTATACCTTGATTTACTCTTGATTTACCTTTGCTTGGAGATATATTATCGATATATATTTTCAATAATTAGCTTTCATTCTTGGCTAGTCGATAGGACTATGGTTTGAAGTGAGCACCCAAGAGTGAAGAGAGTTGTACGCACCCCTCGAGGGAGGTGGACGTTAAATCTCCTGGATTGGATTGGAATCCAATAACGGGGTTCATAGCATAAAGCGGGTTTTAGGCCTTCGATTCGGACGAGAGTTCGGTCAGACCTTCCTAAACTCATATGGGCATGACTTCGAGAGAAGCATGTTCTTGCTTTAAGAACCTCCGCGGTCAAGGTCTCTTACCTTATTAATTTAAAAAGTTTATTATTGCATGTTTTGATCAACTTAAGTCAAGGTGATTCTCGATCGAGTGCTATCGCTTAATTATCATTTAGCTTTTCTCTAATTTGCAAGTAAAACATTCTCACTTCTTCAATTTAGTAAGCAACCCCAAAACAACTTTTATTTGATAAGATAATAGTAACTCTTTGAAGTAGAAGTACTCAAATCGCCCCGGGTAATACGACCTTGATATGAAACTTAATATCCTAATTTCTTTCAACTAGAACATTACTAAATGCGATAAGGTACACTTGCCTTCATCGAATATAGAATCGGAGAACGTATCACAATCACACATTCACCTTTTCCCTCCTTAACTTTGTCTTCTCCACGTATAACCCCTTCTCCGAAGATTTATATCAAGTTTTTGGCGCCGTTGCCGCGGATGTTTTTGTTTTGATATTTTGAAATGATGATAGCTATTAATTTTATCGTCTCTCTCTCTCTCTCTTTAGTTTTTCTCTTTACCTCTCCCCACCCTTCTTTCTTTTAAGTGTATGACCCGAGAAATCTCTTCGATTATTCCTTTTGACCCTGAGATAGTGCACACTATTTTGCGTCGCCTCCATTCTCGTGATCAGGAATCACACTTGGGCATCGAAGAGTCGATCGGGGACACTGCCACAAAAATAATGGATCCTAATCCGCCCAACCCAAATGAGGCCCAACAAAGGACTATGTCCTATTATGCTCTCTTCCTAGAGGGTCCATCACCACGTGGGTCGAGATGGCAGGAAAATTTCTTACCAAGTATTTCCCGCCTGCGAAGACCGCCAAATTGCGCACGGATATTGCATCCTTCATGCAAATAGACTCGGAGACTCTATACGATACATGGGAGCACTTCAAGGAGCTACTGCAAAGGTGCCCACACCACGCGCTTCTAGATTGGCAACAAGTGCAAATATTTTATAACGGCTTAAATTCCTTAACAAGGTAAATGATCGACGTCGCCGCTGGGGGAACAGTAAATAACAAAACCCCAGATGCCACTCAAGAACTTTTTGAGGAAATGGATATGAATTCGTACCAATGGAAAGCGCCCCGCGTGCGGGCTAGCAAACCAGCGGGAGTCTTTGAAATTGACGCTACTTCGAATCTTGCCCTCCAAGTTGAGCGGTTAACAAAGCAAGTGGCGGAAATGACTACTTCCTCCCCCACTCCTCATTGGTTTAATATTTATAATAATTCTGCTTTTATAGAAAACATGTTGACTTCATGGGAAATGCTCCTCGGCCCTCCTATAACCCGAACAATGCACCGTACAATAACACTTGCAATGCGGGTTATAGGAGCAATCCGAATTTCTCATGGAGCAGCCAAGGAAATGCTCAACACCCCCATAACCCCCTCATAATCATAACCAAACATTTAATTTAGCTCGCACCTTAAATTTAAATCCACCGGATTTCCAACCGTAACAGGCAAAACCCTCCTCACTTGTAGAGGTCTTTGCCAAATACGTTTCAACAAATGAAATGAATATCAGGAATATCGTCGGTTCCATCAAAAACTTGGAAAACCAAGTGGGGTAGCTAGCCAAGATAATCTCTGAGCGGCAACAAGGAGCTTTGTCAGGCAATACCGAGCAAAATCCAAGAGAACGTGCAAACTCCATTACCCTCCGTAGTGGAAAAGAAGTTGCTATACCAAGCGAACCCATGGTATCTCTCCCTTCTCCTCTCTCTCCACCTGTTATTTTAGCTTCAAATTTTCCTACTACGCCTGCGCCACATGCGTCTGATTTAAAATTATCGTATCCGTCTAAACTTAAAAATGAACGCGCCGAATAAAGTTACAAAATTTTTTAGAAATTCTAAAACAAATTCATATAAATGTGTCATTCTCTGAGGCTATCTCTCAAATGCCGAAATACGCGAAATATCTCAAGGAGCTCCTATCAAATAAGAAAAAGCTCGAGGATATTTCACATATTTCCTTAAATGCAGAATGATCCGTAGTTGTGCTCAACAAATTACCCCGCAAAGTGAATGACCCAGGAAGGTTTTCCATCCCGTGCCTATTCGGTAATTCATGGGTCAAACATACGTTGGCAGACTTGGGAGCAAGCATAAATCTCATGCCCTTTTCGCTTTTTAAGAAATTATGTCTAGGATCTCCGAACACCACTCGTATGAGCATTCAGCTAGACGATCGTTCTGTGAAATATTCGATAGGGATTGTGGAGGATGTCTTGGTCAAGGTGGACAAATTCATCTTTACGGTTGATTTTGTCATCCTAGACATTGAAAAGGATGTCGATGTACCCCTAATACTCGGCCTCCCCTTCCTTGCCACCTCCTACGCTATTATTTATGTTAGGGATGGAAAGCTCCTCCTTCGGGTTGGAGATGATGAAATCACTTTCAACATTAATCCCTCCATGCATAACACCCTAGAGCAAGATGATTCCTACTTTTATCTAGAGGAATTCTTCGAAAATGAATTTTTTGTGCCTTTTGAATTAGTTTCTTCATCATTTGATGAATCTCTTATCACTGAGCTCTTCTGCTTTGAAGAATTCTCTTGCAATAACCTACCCGAATTGCTTCCCATAGAAACCATAAAATTCAAAACCTCTTACGAGGAACCACCCATATTGGAGCTTAAGAAACTCCCCCCTCATCTACAATATCTTTTCCTCGAAAATGACTCTAAGCTACCGGTTATTATCTCCTCGGATCTGAGCAACTAAGAAATTTCTGAGTTGACTCTAGTTTTGCAAAATCACCGCCATGCAATTGCGTGGCAGTTATCTGATATTAAGGGGATTAACCCATCATTATGCACACACAAGATTTTCCTAGATAATAATTTTCGTAGTACTATTCAGCCCCAACGACGTTTAATTCCAAACATGAAGGACGTCGTGAAGGCTGAGGTTATTAAACTTCTAGATGCAAGAATTATTTATCACATCTCCGATAGTACTTGGGTAAGCCCAGTATAGGTCATGCCAAAGAAAGGTGGAGTCGTGATAGTGGCCAATGAAAATAATGAATTAATTCCAACCCGTACTATTACGGGTTAGAGGATGTGCATTGATTACCGAAAAATCAATGATGTTACCCGAAAAGACCACTTCCCGCTCCCCTTTATCGACCAAATTTTAGAACGACTTTCCGGTCACTCCTTCTACTGCTTTCTCGACGGTCTATCGGGTTACTTTCAAATCCCTATTTCACCTGAAGACCAAGAGAAGACTACCTTTACATGTCCCTTTGGCACCTTTGCTTATAGACGAATGCCATTTGGTTTATGTAACGTGTCGGCTACATTTCAGCGATGTATACTGGCGATATTCGACGAATTGGTAGAAGAAGTGATGGAGGTTTTCATGGACGACTTCTCGATGTTTGGTAGTTCTTTTGCGAATTGTTTAAAAAATCTCAAGCGTGTGGATTCGTTGTGAGGAAACTAACTTAGCCCTCAATTGGGAGAAATGCCATTTTATGGTCCGAGAGAGATTGGTCCTCGGCCATAAGATTTCAGGCATGGGGATCGAGGTCGACCGAGCCAAGATCGAAACTATTGAAAAGCTCCCCCCTCCAACGAATATTAAAGCCATTCGTAGTTTTCTTTGGCATGCGGGATTTTATCTGCGTTTTATCCAAAATGTTTCCAAAATAACGAAGTCGATAACCCATCTTCTCGAGAAAGAGTCACCTTTCATTTTTAACAACGATTGTCTTCTTGCTTTCAATTTAATAAAAGAAAAATTAGTAAACTCTCCAATTCTAGTTGCTCCGGGTTGGTCGCTGCCTTTCGAAATCATGTGCGATGCTAGTGATACTGCGGTGGGTGCTGTCTTAGGCCAGCGGGTGGATAAATTCTTCCACCCGATTTATTATGCAAGCAAGAAACTCACGTTTGCACATGCCAACAACACCACCACCGAGAAAGAGCTCCTAGCAATTGTTTTTGCCTTCGATAAGTTTAGGTCTTATATAACCCTCTCCAAAGTAATCATCTTTACGGATCACTCAGCCCATCGTTATTTAATTAGCAAAGCAGACGCAATGCCCCGCCTTTAGCAATGGATCCTCCTCTTGCAGGAGTTTGATTTAGAGATCCGGGACAAAAGAGGGGCCGAAAATTTGGCGGCCGACCATTTATCTCATTTAGAAAACCCTGCCATCGAAATATTAGTGGAAGCTGACATTAACGATAAATTCCCCGAAGAGCGCCTCTTCGCTCTAGAAAATTCAAAAGATTATCTCGTGCCCTGGTTCGCCGACTTTGCCAATTATTTAGTTTCTCGGGTCTTGCCAAACGAATTCTCAAATCAGAAAAAGAAGAAATTCTTTTCTGATTTAAAGAATTACTTTTGGGAAGACCCTTTCTTATTCAGAGTCTGTGCGGATTAGATAGTGCGGTGTTGCGTCTCGAGTGAAGAAGCAGTGAAAATATTGGGGCATTGCCACGAAGGACCAACAGATGGTCATTATCAAGCGAACCGCACCACAATAAATGAGCTGGAGGCGGGTTTCTATTGGCCCACGCTATTCAAGGATGCTCACACACTAGTGAGTACTTGTGATAGTTGCCAGCAGGCAGGCAATATCTCATGACGGGACGAGATGCCTCAAAATATTTTACTCGAATGTGAAATCTTCGATCTTTGGAGCATCGACTTCATTGGCCCCCTCCCTCCCTCTTATCAAAATAAATACATTCTCGTCGTTGTCGACTATGTATCAAGGTGGACGGAAGCGCAAGCTCTCCCCACCAACGATGAACGAGTCGTAGTAAAATTTCTAAAAACATTATTCTCTCGATTTGGCGTATCGCACGCTATAATTTGTGATAGGGGAACCCATTTCTACAATAGCCAGTTTGCCAAACTTTTGGCAAAATATGGAGTAACGCAAAAACTTTCCACCGCCTATCCCCCCCAGACAAGCGGTCAAGTCGAGGTTGTTAATCGAGAATTGAAACATATTTTAGAAAAAACTGTATCTTTAAACAGGAAGGATTGGGCACTAAAACTAGATGATGCCCTATGGGCCTATCGAACGGCATATAAGACAGCCATCAGCTGCACGCCGTATCGATAGGTTTATGGTAAGACTTGCCACCTTCTATTTGAGTTAGAGCACCGTGGGTTTTGGGCCCTCAAAACATTAAATCTAGATCCCACCCTAACCGTCGAACACCGTAAATTTCAGCTCAATGAACTCGACAAATGGCAGGCGAACGCTTACAAGAGTAATAGGCTTTATAAAGTGCGAACAAAGTTCTACCATGACAAAAATATTAAATTTCCTAAATCCTTTTCGCCGAGCGATCTCATTCTTCTTTATAACTTTCGGCTTCGCCTCTTTCCAGGTAAATTAAAATTGCGATGGTCCGACCCCTTTATTATTAAAGATGCTTGGCCGTATGGGACGGTTCTCATTTCACACCCTGATAAGGGTGAATTCAAGGTAATGGTCAGCGATTAAAACTCTATTTGCCTAAAGATTTACTTCCTACTGCAACGAAACAATTAATGTTATCGAACTCATGAACTATTTCTTTTCTCCTTCATTTGGACTGTAATAATAATTTAAGACTTCTTATTGTTGGACAATATTCTTTTGTTCGAGCTCAAATGACCTTTATAAACAAAGGACGCTCTTGGGAGGCAACCCAAATCATTTTTCTGTTTTCTTTATTTTACACATTTTCCCCGGACGGCTCCACAAGTTGAAACTTCTACAATCACCACCGCCAATGCTGCTAAATCCATTACAAAGTCCGAAGAAGACATGAGCGCGAGCATGGTGGAATGGCATCAATCAACATTCACGGCGCATAAATCTGGGGAAGTACCTGTTTTTAAAATTCTGTACTTTATTTCTGTTTTAATTTCTCTCTCCCTCTCTCATACCACCTTCTTTCTTCATTGAGGACAATGTCTATTTTAAGCTTGGGGGAGGATTTCTTCCTTCTCTTGTCTTTATTTTCGTTTCATGTTGTCTCCTTTAAAAATCAAAAGAAAACAAAAGCATATTTCAAAATAAGTTTTTTGATATTTCACTAGTACCCCCTGCTTTTGTTTTGTTTTTCTCAAAATTCCATTTAAACTTAACCAATTATAATCTCTCTAATCATTTTTTTAATTATGTTTCACAAGTAAAATGTTAGCCTTGTTGTGTTTCTAATTCACGGTAGTATATTAAAGGGAAATGTTTTTCTAAAACTCGCATTTTTATTATGGTTTTCATTTTTATTTTCTTTATTTTCTCGAAAATCTTTCATCCACTATTTTCCTTTTCATTTTTGGATATTTTTTGTAATATCAACTTCTGATTGGCGTAGTAGATGTGAACGATCCAAGGCGCATATTATTTCTATTTCCAAGATAATTTCAGTAGTCCTCTTTTGTTATCTAGGACTTGCTTATTGAAATTTCTCAAAACTAATGCTTTAAAATAAATTTAGAAGCATGAAAATGATTTAGGTCATCTTTGTTTTCGTTTGATCCTTCTTGCCAAGCTAAATTTTTTTTTACCCCCAGTAAGCCACTTTTGAGCCTTTTTCCTTACTCAATTGATTAGCTCCACTTATCATTTCATTTTCACCAAAGCTTAAATATTCCAACCTATCTAATCACACTAACCTTTTTGAGTTTCATCAAAACTAAATTTTCATGACAACGTTATCTTTGTGATTTGTTTTTGGAGAACTTTTTGAGAAATATGCTCAAAAGAAGTATGGGCCAATTTCAAATTAAAAAGAAAATTATTTTTGGCCGTTATTTTGTAAAAAAGAAGAAGAAAAAGAAAAAAAAGAAAAAAAACAAAGATGAAAATATAGCTTATTTATGATGAACTTTTTTTTGGTTTAATGTGATTTTAAGCCTTCATGTTTATCTTTGATTTATATTCCTAATTATATGCCTAAACCGAACGTTCGGTCCTAATAAGTCCTTTTGATTCATGCTTTTTGATTTTTATTTATTAGCTAAGTAAAGAAGAATAGTAAAATAGTATATTCTTCGATTTAAATTTAGCTTTTTGTTATTTGATTGATATAGTTATAATGTGCCCCTTGAATCTAGTACCAACTCAATGCTCTTTTTCATTTTTTTGCATTACTTAAATTTATTAAAAAGATCATCTTAAAATTTTAGATGATTTATTTTCGTTAGTAAAGCTTATAATTTGTTAAACCATGGTCAAGTAACTGTTTTAGGTTTACGTTTCACAATCTCCCTACTTGGAATTTCGCATATTACTTGTGTAAGCATGATTAAAAACTTTTTGAATTAGTCACTATTTATGATTAGCTAGTTTTTATATTTTTGCTTGGGGACAAGCAAAGCTCAAGCTTGTGGGAATTTGATAGTACTTTTTGCAGTTAAATTTATTAGTGTATTTTCGGGTTTTTAAAGCACAAATCATTTCTTGCAAGTGCTTATATAGACCCCCTTTTGTAAATATTATTGTCACTAATGCGTTTTCTGCTTTTTGCAGGTTTGCACGGCTTTCAGCATAATTTTGCTGTGACACGCCCCAAGGTCACGCCCTACCAGGGCGTGTACCTAGGGTGTGTAGCCCAGAGGAATGAAGCAACAGGTCCAAAAATGCATTTCTTGGAAACTCAGTGAACACGCCCTCTGTCATGCCCGTGTCACGTTCGACATGGGTGTGTTCCATAGGCGTGTCCCGAGGTCCTGAGAAATCACCGCAGCGCACTAGTTTTTCTTGACCACCATCACACCGAATATGTCACGCGCAACGGACACGCCCTGGTAGGTCATGGCATATGTGTATGTAACTCAACTACGACGCCCGTCACCTCCAGCATTCAATTTCAGCCCAAAAAGTCTCACCGAATGTGTCACGCCCTAGGTACACGACCGACCCGGGCATGTCAGTAGGGCATGACCTAGCCCGAAAAATTCTATAAATTGTGCCCTTCTCCTAGGGTTCAGCAGACAGTTTTGGAGTGAGAGGGGAGGTTCTTCCCCTTAGTTTTCTTGTATTTCTTGTAATTTTCCATGTATCCACTCTCATTCCTAATTTCGAGCTTTTTAATCTAGCTTAGTTACTCTTATTTTGTATTACTTGCTAAGGGCAATGTTCGCATAGATTTTCATTTCCCGCACCTGTAATCTTTCATTTTCAAGTTGTAGTTCTCTTTCAGTGCTAATAAAAAGTTTGTCGTTTTCCTCGCTTTCTCAACGCATTTATATTCATCTCTCTTTCCCCATTTCACCATGAGTAACTAATCCTTCTTGTACTCGATCTTGATGATCTGAGGTTCGAGTAGATTAATTTATGATGCTCTAGTTTTCTTTTTCTTTGTAAAGCATATACCTTGATTTACTCTTGATTTATCTTTGCTTGGAGATATATTATCGATATATATTTTCAATCATTAGCTTTCATTCATGGCTAGCCGAGAGGATGATGGTTTGAAGTGAGCACCCAAGAGTGAAGAGAGTTGCACGCACCCCTCGAGAGAGGTGGACGTTAAATCTCCTGGATTGGAGTGGAATCCAATAAAGGGGTTCACAACATAGAGCGGGTTTTAGGCCTCTGATTCGGACGAGAGTTCGGTCAGACCATCCTAAACTCAGATCGTCATGACTTCGAGTGAAGCATCTTCTTGCTTTAACAACCTCCGCGGTCAAGGTCTCTTGCCTTATTAATTTAAAAAGTTTTTTATTGCATGTTTTGATCAACTTAAGCCGACGTGATTCTCGATCGAGTACTATCGCTTAATTATCATTTATATTTTCTCTAATTTGCAAGTAAAACATTCTCACCTCTCTAATTTAGTAAGCAACACCAAAACCACTTTTATTTGATAAGATAATTGTAACTCCTTGAAGTAGAAGTACTCAAATCGCCCCGGGTAATACGACCTTGATATGAAACTTAATATCCTATACTATATGCGATAAGGTACACTTGACTTCATCGAATATAGAAGCGGGGAACGTCATAAAATCACACATTCACCTTCTCCCTCCGTAACTTTGTCTTCTCCACGTATAACCCCTTCTCTGAAGATTTATATCACAAGTTATGTGGACTGGTGTTGTGTCCACGTGTAGCATGCAGACTAGTATAGTATGTGGTTGTTGTTGTCGGCATGCTAAGGAGCATGCGAGCTGGTGCGGTATCTGCCATATTGCATACTGCCTTCCTGACTTGGTGTCAGGTGATTCGGCTAGTCAGGCCTTGTCCTCACGGACTCGGTGTACTGGGTTGTGCTAGCTGCGAGCAGGGGTGGTGACTCTATTCACTAGGGCGGTGACCACACTCCTCATACCGACTATAAATAGGACCCCCCCCTCCCCCCCGTTAGTTCAACAAAAACTGAATGAACATTTAGTTGAGTGCGGATTAATTGTTGCATCCTCGATTTTGTAGTCCGCGTGGTTTGAGAATAGCTGGTTGTTGTTTGCATGTTGTGCAGCTAGCACTGTGAATCCAGGAGTCTAGTTCTGATTGCGGTCAGGAAGTAGTGGACCTTGCGGTTACAATCATCAGTTTGCAGTAGGTCTCACATTGTGGCTAGCCAGTCTTCTCCCTAGCAATTGTTAAAGTTCAATAACCAGTTCATTGGCTCGGCAGACTTGGTGGTCTGTTCGTTCAGTTTGGTAGCAGCTTGTAGTGTAGTCGTTTCAGTAGAATAATGGGTAATATGCGGACTGCGCACACTTCGTAGAACAGTGGTGCAACAACAGCGGCTTTGCAGTCTCAGCATACTTAGCGGACTAGGAGATCTCTGAGGCAGTCTGCCCGGCTTGAACTTTCTTCTTATTTGTTTGTTTCTCAATTACACTTGGTGAAATCATGTCTCGCCATGTATACATTGCTTTATAAAGTTGATAGCTGATTAATTCAAGATCTGTGGTTGCTCTCTCTTGCCTCTGATTACTTAGCTCAGTCTATGGTTGGAGTGTTACTGTGCCTAGTTCTCGCTTTCCACTTAATTAAGTGATCAGCTTGATATCTCTAGAAGTTCTTGCTTGATACCAGAACTACTGGTTGATTAGCTTGATAAACTTCAACAGCTCCTGTCAGGAGTATGTGCGGATGCTATGACCAAGCCTGCGCGGCCTCCTCCTTTTTAATCCAGTTCGAACAGCGCTGCGTAGTTTCTTGCAGCCTCTTTTTTTAATCTCTGTCGCCCAACTCTTCATGTACCTCGGCCGGCTGCATATTAAATGTAATGAATTATAAGTAATTAATTGCAGGTCATTTCCTGAACCGTCCATGTAGCCTACCCTCTAGTATAAAAGGGGGACCAGAGATGCTTGGAGGGGACATGCGGACTTAGCCCAGAACCGGCCTCGTTGTAGGTGCAGACACTAGGTTCTTTTTTTTCTTTCTCGGTTATTGTACGATGACATACCCCCGGGTGGCCAAACCACACATTATAATCTTTCTCAAAGATAATAAAGAGAGGCTCATCACAAGAAAGGCATTCATCGTGACGGGTCTAATCGGGTGTTCTCCGCTACCAGTGACCTCCTCCTCTTCTCCCTTCTCTCCTTCACACTACCATCCACATGGTCAGTAACCAGTCGCTCGCGAACCAGATGCTTTCCTTTATCGAACACCCTTATCCGGGATAGTGTATGGAGAGTTGGTGACATAATTTGGTGCCAACAATATATATTTTAAATTTTTTTATTTTAAATCTAATCACGTTAATTCAGCTTCAGCCTAACAGACATGTTATTTTGCCCCATGTCCATGGCATCACGACCCACTCGAAGTGCACTCTGACTTTTGCTTTTAGACGAATCGTAACAGGCTCGGCATGAGGAAGGAGAACATCCCATACCAAGTCGGTCCTACACGGGATGATTTTCCCTTGTATCGCTCTGAGGGTTGTTTGGTGGTTTTCAAACAGGCTCAGAATCGCATGAAATGGGGTCGGTTAGAATACTCTCGGCTAGTCAAACACAATCATGATCTTGTTGGTCCAATACGACAATTTTGAAATTTTAAGAGAATCCATCAGTACTGGTAATATTTTTCTCGTAGAATCAATGTGAAGTTATCCCAACAAAAATCTGGTGAGATCCAACCTTCACCAGTGACAAAGCATAAGGAATCACAGCTGCCTGGCAGATAGATTGGTGGTCAGCCTTGCAGTTAGCTCATGGCAGTCAGTATTAGTGGTTAGTTCTTGGCAGTCCGGCGGACAGGCCTAGCAGACAGTTCTGTTGGACAGACAGTGTGTAGTGGTGGCCTGTCCTTTACAGCTTGGCAAGTTTTGAAGTCGGTGTTGTTAGGCAGTCTGGCGGCTAGCTCCAACGGATAGGTTTGGCGGTACGTTGACTAGAGCCCTTATGGTTAAAGTCTCTGAATTGCGCTCTAGCTTGTGAAGGTTCGGTCTGGATAGGCAGATTGCTATGTCGGTCTGTCAATGTTTCTAAGGTAGCTGAGCAGACTGTTTAGGTCAGATATAGTTGGTGGTCAGGCCTAGTGTTCAGAGTTCTCAAGTAGCCACTAGTGCGGGCTCGCGGTTAGACATTGTCTAACCGCAACATTATCTGACAATTAGGTTGTGCTAACTGCAACAGTAGCATTGAAGGTGGTCAAATGACAAAGCTTGTACTGGAGTGTTGTAGTCGTACAATTAGTTTTTTCTAACCTCATAGTTGATGCTTAAGATCACGACAGTGAACCGGTCGCACAAGTAATATAAAATGGGGGTTTTCCCAAGTATCGATCTCACAAGGAACACAGTAAGGTGAAGTTAGTTTCGAGGAGGACTTGAGATTGAAGTCCTCAGGGTCGGTGGTAACGATGTTGGCTTTGATATTGCGGATAAAGAAAATAAAACACTATCAACTACTCCTATGCAACGCCGCTATGCGATGCTTCGCCAGGCGGGATGGAAGACTAGTCGGGCCGCTATGCACCGAATCACTCGGCGGATGGACGAGTAGGCTTGCAGATGAGGTGGTGAGAATGGCGGAATGAGGGTCGTGAGCACCTCTTCGCAATGCACTCCACTAGCATTTGCTAGTGCGGTAAGGGTGGATGGTGGTGGATGGAATATGGCGCAACTCAAGTAAATAACGAAAACATAAAATCACATAGACATAATTGTATAAAAATGTTTTACAAACTAAGCATACTACATCAATATAAATAAATTTAAACACTAATATTCAATAATAAAGCAAGAACAAGTGAAGAGATCGACCGAATCCGAGGTCTTGCGGAGGATTCACGGTTGGAATCGTCGGGTTGTCATTCCGCATCCAAGCTCGGTCCTCAACTGCGTCCGGGGTAGAGAAGGGCTGTCACCACCTTCCAATGGCCCGTCTTCTTCGTCTCACGATAGCGGATGAAGTTTGCTAGCTTTCCTTTGCTTGATGGCTATGGCGTCAAACCCTACTTGAAGCTCACGGATGAAGGAGAAGGCCGAGAGGAAGATCCGACTCGGATTTGGCGGTGAAAGCTTGTCAGGAGCACCTCCCTAGGGTGGAAGATGAAGGGGAACTATGGAGAAGGCGGAAAACGGTGGAGAAATGTCGAGCTCCGGATCCTCTCTCAAATTAGGGCGAGACCTGCACTATTTATACAAAGCAGAAATGAACAATGCGCACGATCACAGGAGCACGACCAGTGGTCGTGCGCACTATGTCCGGTGATCGTGCGCACTGGCGTGGAAGATCTGTTGGGTATTGTATCCATGATTACCTAGATTTGAGGAAGCCACCTGTCAAGCTAAGATGAATTCACAATGTATTTGATGAAACATCTCAAGTTGTGCTTGCAGTTCCTCCACGCTAAGTGCACACCTATGTCAGGGTGCAGTAGGTCAATATACACGGGTCTGCACGACGTAATCCCTCGTTGAGCAGATCAGTGTGTTGGCCTATATGCACTCTCTCTATTGGAGTGCACTTACTTTCAAGTACAGGGCCGTTCATATGCAAGAGAAGACAAGGAGCATGGGGGATCAAGGAGCAGCTCCTGGGTGGAAGACGAAAATTTGTCCAAGGCAAATTCGACGAGAATCACCAAGTGATTCTCGCCGATTCGGCGAGAATCACTAGTGATTCTCGCCGAATCGACGAGAATCATTAGTGATTCTCGCCGACTCCTTCTGGCCACCTCTAAATGGTGCCAAGTAAGATTCGGCGAGAATCACTAGTGATTCTCGCCGAACCAGTGGCCAAGCAGCTCATGCATACAAAGTAAAATTCGTTGAGAATCAATAAGTGATTCGGCGAGAATCACTAACAATTCTCGACGAATCGTCGAGAATCACTTAGTGATTCTCGCCGATTCGTCGAGAATCGCCTGCGATTCTCGCCGATTTTCACTTAGCGTTTTCTCAGGATGCTGGTGGACCGGATTCTGCCTTTGGACTAGTTTGAACCGGACTTAGGGATTTCTTTTGTGGGTCCCGCAAACGGTCATATTTGAGAATTCAACAGTATATATAGTCCAGTATTCTTGAACAATAAAATAAGGGAAAACGGAGAAAGAAACCGAGCCGCCTCGTAACCCTAATTCCCCGACTCCTCTCTGCCGCCGCCGTCGCGCTCGGGACTGTTGGTCGCCGTCAACATTTGAGATTCCTTCGTAATCTCCGGCGACAGAAGCTTAGCAAAGCTTGAGTCTCACGCGTCTATCCAGAGATCTCTTGTCTCTCGATTTGTTGACCGGGAAAAATTCCTCTGTCCGAATCGATCGAGACGACCGATCCTAGAGTGACCGTTGGTAGACCTAGTTTGCTTCGCTACGAAGTTTGGATCTCCAAGTTCAGCAGCCGCTCATCATCGTAGCCGCCGATCCCGAAGCTAGCCGCCGCTCGTGTGCCGCCGCCGGTTCCGGGGAGATCCACTCCAAGAGAGACCAAGGTGGTAGACTCTTCATCGACTTCAAGAACACGTCGTCGAATAAGAGGAACACCGTAGTCTCCATAAGAAGTTTGTATCACGTGTACACTCTATATTTAATTTCGTTGTAAAGGAACTTTTGTTCCGTGTTGTAAGGGTTGGGTGCAACCCGGTTTGTGGGAGTGTTGACTCTCACGTGTGGAAGGGCTCCTTCCGTTAGTGCAGGGATTGGATTTCAATCCCGTTGGAGAAGTGACCGAGTCGTCCCTTGTTGGGGAGATAGGTCGAAGGGGGAAAGTGGATGTACCCAAGTCGGGGAACCACTATAAATTTGCTGTGTATTCTGTGTGTTGTGCTTTTTGTTTTTATTGTGCAGGTACATCCGTAAATTCCGCAAAAGAATCACACGTCACCTATTCTCCCCCCTCATAGGTGCACATAGCTGACATTAGGTGGACTTTCAAGTGGTATCAGAGCCAGGTTACTCTTCAAAAAGGTTAACACCTTGAGTAGAATCCTGCCACCAGTGTCAGAAGCATGGATCTGGATTATGAGATTCTGCCACTCAAACTCCCCGCATGCACAAATGATTATTATCCCATCTGGAGAATGAGAGTATCATTTCACCTTGATGTTATCGATCCTCGAGAATCCTTCATTCTGGAAGAGGGTCCGTTTATCCCCATGAAGACCTCTGACTCTGGGATCCAAGTGCCCATGGGCATTGCTGAGATGTCAGAGACGGAACTATCACTATTTCACTTGGACGAGAGGATTCGACAAATCATCATGGATGTCTGGTCTGGAGCCTCTCGCTCTAGATTGGAAAAATGTAGAACGGCTAAATATCTGTGGATGATGATCTCAGAGCTAATGGGGGGGTCAGAGAAAGCTGGATTATGCTGTCAATCAGAGGATGAAGCGTATGTAGGAGTCCTCACTTCTGAAGATGAAGGCAAGGATCCTTCGGACTGCATCAGAGCTCCAGTGTCCGTGTCAGAGACTGAAGAGGATAGTGAGGAAAGCAGCTCTGATGTGGATGAACCAATAGTCACTGGATCTAACGACAATAACACAGAAGTGCAGGTAACTTCCTCATCCTGCCCCGTATCTCTTGAAATTTCTGAAGACAGGAACTGCCCTCCTCCAGAAAATGCTGATTCCCTGAAGAGAGCCCTTCAGTCCAGCAATCTACTTGCTGAGGAGCAAGCACAAGAGATTGCTCGACTGAAGGTCTTGTTGGTCCTCCAATTGGCGTCCAACAAGGCCAAGGACTCTAAGATCTCAGCTCTAGAGAGTAGTCTGGAGAATGAGAAACGTATAGTATCAAACTTTTCCCAAGTTGATGCTATAAAGAGAAAGCAAGAAACCGGGTGGATCTCCCGGATTATCAAGGCATGGAGAAATGGGGAAACGGTATTCCGACCCCCCACGCCAAGCAGCAAGGTAACTCATCATGCCTTCAGGTATGACCACAGGAATAGTCGTGGTCACTGCAAGGGTGATTTATACCCATGTGGAAATGTCCATAGTGCAAGGGGCGTCATGGCCACCCATGAGGAAATATCTAAGCCTCATTCTGAGCCCTTTGTATTCACTGCCACTGCCTCAACACAGTGTGGATCAGTATGTCCCAGCTCACAGAAGACTTCTCACCACTCGAGGACACGGGATAGAGAGGATAGAAGTCATGATGTCAGGTTCCATGGGGCCTCTGTAAGGGAGATGCCTGGAAGAATGACACCACCTTCCCGGCCTCATAACGCTCACAACATGCATTCTTTCCACCCTTCCACGTGTCGCGATGGTAGAGAAATTTTTGTGACAAGATCATCCCCTATCCCGTTTAGACCTAGGACCGTGACTACGTCAGTCACTAGATCAGGTCGAAAACGGCGATACAACATTCACCCTTGTTGGTGCTGCGGCAAAGTGGGGCACTTTGCCATTGACTGTTGGCACAACCCCTCTGTGCCCACAGCAAGGGCTTATCCACATTCTAGGGACAGAGGTAGTCTTCCAGACAGGTTTTCTGAAGGAAGGCAGTTGCGTGCTTATGCTAATAGAAACCTAGGACCCAATATGATTTGGGTTCCTAAGGTAAAGTAAGTATGTCTTGCAGGGTAGTCTAGGTCCCCGTGAATACGATGGGAACTAGACAGTAGGTGGCTCAAGGCTAACTTGGAACAAGCGTCTGCAATAACAGATGGGCTACCTGGTTGAGCTTACTCACTTTGAGCCACCAATGTGTTCTACCTGTGAGACTAAGACGATGACTCTCCAAATCCCAGGTAATTTTGATCAGTTCAAGGACTTATGTCATGATGCATCCTCATTCAAAATAAATATATATATTTCTATCCTTATGTATACGTATACTTATGCTTATCATGTATGTGTGCACCTTTATGGAGAGATTAACTCGAGGCATGCAAACCATTACACATCAATAAAAGGTTAACAAAGATATGTCATTGTAAATTTCGACAAATCACAATTGACATCAAGAAGTGTCTGGAGAAGTCTCGCTCAAATCCAAATAGATTGTCGTTACAATAAACATGTATTTATTAATCTTATATTAACTTGACATCCGAAGAATTTGAAAATGTTGCAATGCTTCCCAACGTGGAAATTCCCAGTAGAAAAACTCTTCAATTCGGAACCTCGGAACCTTTCAATTCCTAGTAAAGAAAACCCTTAAATTACAAGTGGTAAAGAAAAATATCAATTTCACTTCATATACTCGGAATCCCGCCGAAGGAGCTCGCCGACCCTTGGCATTCACCCCGAATCCCGACGACTTAGATAAATCCCGCCGAAAGAGTCACTCCGCCTATTCGCCTTCTTCACGACTCCCGCAAGAGCACTCCCGACGACCCTCGCCTTCTTCACGAATCCTGCAAGCGCTCTCTCAAGTTCTTCCACCGATTCGCCGCAACCCGCGGGAGCTCACCCTCCGACTCGCCGAAACCCGCAGCTCGTGAAGTCTCCCCCTAAGCTCCCGCAAGGGTCTCGCAAAGTTCTCGTTGAAAGGCTCCCGACGACTCCCGCCGAAGCCCGCACCGTCGATCTCCCCAAGTCTCGATTTTCCTCCGCTCAAACCACCTCACCGACTTCACCTCTAGGTATCCCCTCACCCGAAGCATCCACTAATGAAGTTTCCTTTTTGAAAGTTCATTAACATTTTGAGTAGGGCTTCTCTCTAGATCTACAATGGCTCCACGGACGACTGCAGGGTTGGTCTCTGGTTGCGAGCTGGTTCGCACTGGATTTTCTCATGCCTCGGACGAATTCCGGAATATCATTCTAATGCTGGAAGAGGCTGGGCTCACTTCGTCTTGGAGCACCCTTGCAAAGTCCTGGACAAAGAAGTGCTGGAGTTCTTCTCTACCGCAAGACTCCGAGATAGAGACTCCATAATCAAGAGCAAGGTGGCTGGGACAAAAGTAAAGATGTCTGCCAGTAAGCTAACTCGCTACCTGCAGCTTTCTAGCTCGGAGCAGGAGGACTACTTGGAGGACGAGGACAAAACCAGAACTCTCTTGTTTTGCGGTCTTCCACGAGGAACTCGATCAATAAAGAGAAAGGAGATGAATGAAGAAGGGAAGCTCCTATCTGACGTTATCGGAAAAGTGCTCATCTGCAAGCTGGGCTCGCATGACCATATCTCAGGAGATATGTTCAAGATCCTCATAGCTATTGTCTGCCGCAAGAGGTTCAACTGGGGGGAGTTGCTGTTCCAAAAGATCAAGGACACCTTGGGCACTCCAAGTTTTGGGCGCATCATAAGCTTATATCTAAACCAGCTGAACAGAGACAAGTTTGACATGAGCAAAGGGGTCCCTCTCCATTACTTGAAGAAGATGGATGCAAGTGTGTTTGATCGATGGGAGCGGCGTATCGGGCAGCCTGCTGTGGAAGAGCAACAAGAGGTATCTCCAGCAGTCACCCCCGGTGAAATTCCTGATACCGTGACTGCAGGAATCGAGGGGGAGACTCTACCCCCTCATATGGATGTAATATCTGAAATCGCCCAGGTGGCCAGGGATACGGTGTCCAAAATTCATGAAGTAAGTGAACCTGAGCTGGAGGATGAGGAGGTCCTGAACAGAAACACTCAAGGAACCGAAGCTGACGCACTGGAAACTGCTGATTGAGAATTGGAAGAAGCTGCTGATATACTTGACTTCTTGGATGAGGACGGAGAGGAAGATGAGAATGAGGGCCATGAAGTACTTGAGACTCCCGATCCTGTTGAACCTCCACCTGACAAATCTGCACCAGTGGAGGGGGAGTTTAATAACTCTACAGAGGCCGCCAACATTCCTCCTGTAGAGACTGTGATGGTATCCAGCTCCACCGATGCGTCTGCAGAAATGCAAGGCCCTCAAGTGCCTCCGACCATACCGTTACGAGATGAGCTGGCCACTCACACTATCAATGTCATTCAAGGAATAGTGAACGAGCTTAAAGCCTCTTTTGATACAGCTCAGAAAACACTGCTGAAAAAGATTAAGACTTCTGAAGATCTCATGCTTAAAAATATGGTAGAGATCAACCATAAACTGGATGTGATGGAGAAGAAATTCGAAGAAAAGTATACCGCGGCCGGCGAAGCTGTCACACTTTTAATGGCCGGCTTGAAAAAGAATACTGATACTCTGGCTGTCGTAAATCAGAACGCACACGTTGTAGCCAACAACATTCAGAAGTTTGATGGTAATATGGTCACCTTAAATGCCAATCAGCAGACCCTGATCACTGAATTCACCAAGACCACGAAGCATATTGATGACTCCCTGCACTCATATGCCAACTACATAGCTGTCGAAGCCAAAAAGGGGGAGAAAGAGTATATAGCTAAGTTGGCCGAGCTTCAAGAAAGCATGGACACAAACTTCGCACAATCAAGCAGATATGTCTATGAGAGCTGCTGGTGGATGCTCCAACAGGCGCTAGGTACGTTAGGCGTCGTTCTGCCTGACAACCCTGCCGGTATTCATGTACCTGATACATCTAAGGCTGCTGAGGAAGTAAAGGCTGCTGAGGAAGTAAGTGTTGCTGAGGATGTAAGTGCAAGTGCTGCTGTAGATACTCCCACACATGACGCTGATGCTAGGGCTCTCTCCAAAGCTAAACTGAGGAGTATGTTTGACCAGGAGGCTTTAGCAAAAGCCAGGGGAAAGAGAAAAGTTCAAGAAGGGACATCCAAGGAGACACAGGCTGCAAAGAGAACTCGAATGAATGAGGAGGATGTACGAAATGAAAGGTGGAGTCCAGTTTCAAGGAACATAATCTTAGATACCTTCTGGCTGCAAGAAAGAGGAGAGATCAATCGAAACGAAGTATATAGCCAGTATGAGTGGGAAACGCACAAAACGTTTGAAGCGAAACGCAACATCTTTTTCAGAAACAACAAGGATCCAGATAAAGTTGCTCCTCCTAGGTACTACCCGAAGCCCAAAGAATACATGGAGAGGCAAAGCAAGAAGTACTTGGCTCAAAATCTTAAGGGTGACGTAGCTAAGGACAAATAGTCAACACTTTATAGCTTGTCACTGTGTCTTAAGAACATTTAATGATTATTATTGTCATATAAACAATTCTGGATTATATGTGAATATATTTATCTTGGTATATATATTTGAATTTGTGAATGACTCAAGTCCTGATCTGATTGCATATATTCTCTTGTGCTGCATGTTTAATTTCTGAATGCTATGTTTATTATTTGATAAGTGTTATTCATCTTAGCTAGTAGGGTTTTGGCTTCGTCAAATAGGGGGAGATTGTTGGGTATTGTATCCACGATTACCTAGATTTGAGGAAGCCACCTGTCAAGCTAAGATGAATTCACAATGTATTTGATGAAACATCTCAAGTTGTGCTTGCAGTTCCTCCACGCTAAGTGCACACCTATGTCAGGGTGCAGTAGGTCAATATACACGGGTCTGCACGACATAATCCCTCGTTGAGCAGATCAGTGTGTTGGCCTATATGCACTCTCTCTATTGGAGTGCACTTACTTTCAAGTACAGGGCCGTTCATATGCAAGAGAAGACAAGGAGCATGGAGGATCAAGGAGCAGCTCCTGGGTGGAAGACGAAAATTCGTCCAAGGCAAATTCGACGAGCATCACCAAGTGATTCTAGCCGATTCGGCGAGAATCACTAGTGATTCTCGCCGAATCGACGAGAATCATTAGTGATTCTCGCCGACTCCTTCTGGCCACCTCTAAATGGTGCCAAGTAAGATTCGGCGAGAATCACTAGTGATTCTCGCCAAACCAGTGGCCAAGCAGCTCATGCATACAAAGTAAAATTCGTTGAGAATCAATAAGTGATTCGGCGAGAATCACTAACGATTCTCGACGAATCGTCGAGAATCACTTAGTGATTCTCGCCGATTCGTCGAGAATCGCCTGCGATTCTCGCCGATTTTCACTTGGCGTTTTCTCAGGATGCTGCTGGACCGGATTCTGCCTTTGGACTAGTTTGAACCGGACTTAGGGATTTCTTTTGTGGGTCCCGCAAACGGTCATATTTGAGAATTCAACAGTATATATAGTCCAGTATTCTTGAACAATAAAATAAGGGAAAACGGAGAAAGAAACCGAGCCGCCTCGTAACCATAATTCCGCGACTCCTCTCCGCCGCCACCGTCGCGCTCGGGACTGTTGGTCGCCGTCAACATTTGAGATTCCTTCGTAATCTCCGGCGACAGAAGCTTAGCAAAGCTTGAGTCTCACGCGTCTATCCAGAGATCTCTTGTCTCTCGATTTGTTGACCGGGAAAAATTCCTCCGTCCGAATCGATCGAGACGACCGATCCTAGAGTGACCGTTGGTAGACCTAGTTTGCTTCGCTACGAAGTTTGGATCTCCAAGTTCAGCAGCCGCTCATCATCGTAGCCGCCGATCCCGAAGCTAGCCGACGCTCATGTGCCGCCGCCGGTTCCGGGGAGATCCACTCCAAGAGAGACCAAGGTGGTAGACTCTTCATCGACTTCAAGAACACGTCGTCGAACAAGAGGAACACCGTAGTCTCCATAAGAAGTTTGTATCACATGTACACTCTATATTTAATTTCATTGTAAAGGAACTTTTGTTCCGTGTTGTAAGGGTTGGGTGCAACCCGGTTTGTGGGAGTTTTGACTCTCACGTGTGGAAGGGCTCCTTCCGTTAGTGCAGGGATTGGATTTCAATCCCGTTGGAGAAGTGACCGAGTCGTCCCTTGTTGGGGAGATAGGTCGAAGGGGGAAAGTGGATGTACCCAAGTCGGGGAACCACTATAAATTTGCTGTGTATTCTGTGTGCTGTGCTTTTTGTTTTTATTGTGCAGGTACATCCGTAAATTCCGCAAAAGAATCACACGTCACCTATTCACCCCCCCATAGGTGCACATAGCTGACATTAGGTGGACTTTCAAGATCAGTAAGAAGAACTGGGATAACGCGCACGAGCAGTGGCGCACGACCAGTGGTCGTGCGCACTAAGTCCAATGGCCATGCGATTACCCCAGACAGGACTCCAGAAAAGAGGAATCAATGCACACGATCAGTGGTGCACGACCGGTGGTCGTGAGCAATATGTCCAGTGGTCGTGCGCTTACCCCAAGCTGATTCTGGAAAATGTAGAGTAGTGCACACGATCAGGGGCGCACGACCAGTGGTCGTGCGCATTAGATCCCATGATCATGCGCAATATTCCTGTTTCACAACCATCCCGGAACATGCACACGACCCCTGTACCGAAAGGAAAAACCGATCATTGATATGTGCAGACATTCCAGGCAATCACACAAAGGAGTGCAAACAATAGAAGTAACAAAATACACAACCACAGACATAAATGTGCACTTCCTATGGAAATAATGATTAGATGAAATAGGAACGATAAAGAACTAAAAGTGAAGTGCAAACGCGTTAAAACTAACCCAGATGAGTCCGAAAATAGGTATATAAAATGGACTCTTCACACCCCCAGACTTAACTGTTTGCGCGTCCCGAGCAAACAAAATCTAAGCAGATAGGGAAAAATACTAGTTAACAAAGAAATTGCGATACGAAGTACCATGCGAAGTCGCATGCTCGCACGTGTAAAAAATATAATAGAAGAAATTTCTAAGTATACAAAATAGTTTATATTTTTCACAATGCGTATCAACATTTTATTATTACTTAAAAATGGAATCACGGTGAATCATCCGGTCATGCGTAGGGAGAAAGTAGACTAATCGCTAGACGAGCATTTCCAAATATCAGAGCTCGTGATAACCTCCAAAGGAATCCACCAATGTCGGTGACCATATGCTTGCCCTTTCGCATTCTCTCCACGGCACTGGTTTGGTTCACACACGAATCAGTATGACTGTAGGTGAAGAGATGGGGCTTGGCTTTTGGTGAGGTAATCAAGGATAAACAAGAAGGCTATGCACCTAACCCAAATGAGCTAGTATAAAAGGAATCCATCAGCTAACCAAAATACATGCGGGTACACCACACCACCAAACATAACTTTTAACATATGGGTGTGTGCACCGCCTACTCCAAAAATAAGCACATCTCAAATAGGATTTTCAATTTTACTTTTCCTTTTCACTTTTTCACTTTAACAACAATTTTTTTTTAACTTTTCTTTTTCTTTTTCAAATTGCTTTTCTTTTCACAAATTCAGCAAATATAAGCTTTGGAGAACATCCACATTTTCACATGTAATAACACCACATCACATCCCAACATTAAAATGTAAAACTCTGAAGCTCAACTTGGGTGTGCGACTAGGATTGGATATGAGGCTTTGGTGAAATAATAGTGGAGCTGAATCAAAAGGAGGGGTAAGCACAACGGGGCTAGCGAGGATATGATGTTAGGAATGGTACAAAGCTCAACCGGGCCAAAATGATGGCCTACATCACGCTCATGCATGACTAACCTATACCCATGCTTCAAGAATAGCTTGGGGCAAGTTCTTAGCCAACGAGAAATACTATCCATCCTCCCGACTCGAGCAATACAAAACTAACGGCCGTCTACACACATCCCTAAGCTACCGTTTGATTCATACCGGATTCACCAACTTTTGAGTAGAATAAAAAGTCTTTACGCAAATAGAAAGATATAATACTATAAGCATACAGAAAAATTAAATCTACTCGAATTTCTACACGAGACGAGAGCAGTTGACTAGGTGCACAACAAGGTCAACATTTTACTCCGTCTCACAATCCTATATTAGCACCATAATTTTCCCAAATCATACAAAAGAAACGAGTTTAACTCGCAGCACGCAAAAAGCTAAGCACGCGCTCATGTGGGTGTAGTGGTGTGCAGTTCAATGAACTAATCAAAATAAAACTATAAAAGCTTTTAGTATGCACATGAGATGTGCACGTGCAAAAGGTAACAAAACTGGCTCTCCCCCAGACTTAAACTAAACTACACATCATATGATAGAGAAATTAAAATCATAAAGAGCTAAGGGAAGATGTTACCCAATGCTCAGGCAGTGAGCATATCAGAAGATGCGTGTAATCCTGAAGCAGGTCCGCCATACGAAGAATCACAACCCCGCCAATGCAATTTACTATGAATACCTGCAGGGGTGAGCTCCGCAAAAACTAAAGAAAAATATACAAAAAGAAATGCTAAAACTAAAATAGACATGAAAAATAAAATGCAGAAAATGAAAGATAAGTATTGGGGTTATTGTCATCCCAGCACGACTTATTACATTCTAAACAGTTCTAGATAATGGGCCTATGAAATAAAAAGTGCACAGGTAACTGTTCCAATATCCGTTTCGGTAACGGGTACCGATACGGTGATAGAACAGTTACCCCACTGCCTAAATAATCATACCTGCTCCTCGCAGGCAGAGGAAATAGGAAGTAGGATGAGGAGGAGGCCTGGTCCTCACTCATCTCACCACAAAATAAATCCTTGCCTAACAAGGTATCGTCTATCACAGGCCCGCAGGAGGCGATGGCAACGGCATGAGAACAAAGCTCATCGTCATCCCAACGTACCTGTGGAGAATCATCCTGCATAGGCTCAGATAAGGAAGGGGGATCAAGTAATAAAAGAGAAGAAGAACTAAAAGAATCAGAAAATGGGAGAGTGATCCCGGTCTCACTCTCAGTAAGATCCAAGCAGAGACCATCATCGGTATCATACGAGTCGTACCGAGGGGAATCCGAGAACTCGAGGTCCGCGGTGTTAATAGGAACGGCCTCATCTAATAAGTAGGTGCAAACCTCTGCATCAGAAAGAGGGTATTCCTCATCCTACCGGGGTGCGTAATAGTGTTCCGAAGATCCAGCTTCTCTGTCAGAGATAGAGGAATCATCATCCCATTTCGACGCAACCTCGGGCACCGAATCATCCACAATCACGGCATCATCAACCGACTCACAAGAAAGCGGAATAGCACAATCCAGCAAAAATTGCGGAGAGGCAAGGCTGCTCTCAAAATCAAGCACTGAATGAGCAGGCCCCATCACAAAATCATTCGCTGACGCCACCCCGTCGATGACCGGAACAATCTCATCATCCCATACTGGAGCGTCCATGAGTTCCTGCTCCTCTTTTTGTTGGCTAACACCAGAGTGATCATCATCACTCGAGGAAAGCTCGTAAAAAGGGATCGAGGGACCCATGAAAGAGCTGTATGTGGCTAGAGATTCTTCAGTAATCTCAACGGGTAAAGAATGAGCAAAGTGCGTTATGTCAGTGTATGGGCCAGACAACACCCTGGTAGGCCTGTCCACAATAGTCTTCCGCGACGGGAGGTTGTTGTGCACACGCCCTCAGAGGGAGAAGGCTTGCACAAACATGGGAAATCCTTCAACATGTGGCCCACACCTTGACATAACAAACACCGAATGCAATGCTCGGCATTCATAACAGCAATGACATCGATGGATCTGCGCAAAGTGTCAAGGATACGGCACTCAGCATCAGGATCCATCACGAACAAAAATAAGTGCTGAAAAAGTGCTACTCAGCTAAAATAAAAATAGCACGGATCTGCTATCTAAATCAAAATTCAGAAAAGGGCAAAAAGAAATAAGAAAAATAAAACTTCTAATAGCCAAAGCAAATAATAAAAAAAATGATATGCACAAACGGAAAAGGGCTTCAATCTATTATCTCACTCTCCACAAACTCACACGACTGTGTTCCCCGACAACGGCGCAAAAAATTTGATGCTTAAGATCATGGCAGTGAACCGGTCGCACAAGTAAAATAAAATGGGTGTTTTCGCAAGTATCAATCTCACAAGGAACACAGTAAGGTGGAGTTAGTTTCGAGGAGGACTTGAGATTGAAGTCCTCATGGTCGGCGGTAACGATGGGGGCTTTGATATTGCGGATAAAGAAAATAAAACACTATCAACTACTCCTATGCAACGCCGCTATGCGATGCTTCGCCAGGAGGGATGGAATAGTAGTCGGGCCGCTATGCACCGAATCACTAGGCGGATGGACGAGTAGGTTTGCGGATGAGGTGGTGAGAATGGCGGAATGAGGGTCGTGAGCACCTCTTCGCAACGCACGCCACTATCAATTGCTAGTGCGGCAAGGGTGGATGGTGGTGGATGGAATATGGTGCAACTCAAGTAAATAACGAAAACATACAATCACATAGACATAATTGTATAAAAACATTTTACAAACTAAGAATACTTCATCAATATAAATAAAGTTAAACACCAATATTCAACAATAACGCAAGAACAAGTCAAGAGATCGACCGAATCTGAAGTCTTGGTGAGGATTCACGGTTGGAATCGTCTGGTTGTAATTTCGCATCCAAGCTGGGTCCACAACTGCGTCCTGGGTAGAGAAGGGCTGTCACCACCTTCCAATGGCCCGTCTTCTTCATCTCACGATAGCGGACGAAGTTTGCTAGCTTTCCTTTGCTTGATGGCGATGGCGTCAAACCCTACTTGAAGCTCACGGATGAAGGAGAAGGCCGAGAGGAAGCTTCGGCTCAGATTTGGCGGTGAAAGCTTGCCCGAAGCACCTCCCTAGGGTGGAAGATGAAGGGGAACGGCGGAGAAGGCGGAAAACGACGGAGAAATATCGAGCTCCGGATCCTCTCTCAAATTAGGGCGAGACCTGCACTATTTATACAAAGCAGAAATGAACAATGCACACGATCACAGGCGCACGACCAGTGGTCGTGCGCACTATGTCCGGTGATCGTGCGCACTGGCATGGAAGATCAGGAAGAAGAACTGGGATAACGCGCAGGAGCAGTGGCGCACGACCAGTCATCATGCGCATTAAGTCCAATGGTCGTGCAATTACCCCAGACAGGACTCCAAAAAAGAGGAATCAATGCACACGATCAGTGGTGCATGACCGGTGGTCGTGCGTAATATGTCCAGTGGTCGTGCGCTTACCCCAGGCTGATTCTGGAAAACGTAGAGTAGTGCGCACGATCAGGGGCGCACGACCAATGGTCGTGCGCATTAGATCCCATGATCGTGCGTAGTATTCCTGTTTCACAATCATCCCGGAACACGCACACGACCCCTGTACCGAAAGGAAAAACAGATCACTGATATGTACAGACATTCCAGGCAATCACACAAAGGAGTGCAGATAATAGAATTAATAAAATACACAACCATAGGCATAAATATGCACTTTCTATGGAAATAATGATTAGATGAAATAAGAACGATAAAGAACTAAAAGTAAAGTGCAAACGCGTTAAAACTAAGCCAGATGAGTCCGAAAATAGGTATATAAAATGGACTCATCAATAGTCTGAGCGATTAATTTTTTGTGTAACCGCCTAGTCGCTTGAAACAGGCATTGTTTATTTTCCCTCTCTTATTTTCTTTCTCTTCCCCATTTTCTATAAATAGGGGGAATACTGTTGGGTACATTGGTTAAATGTACCTGATTTGAAGAAGCCTCACCCAACTCAATGATATACATCATAATGTATTTGATGTATGTTGAGTTTACTTGTGCAGGTTAAGTAATCACTGGACTGAAGCAAAAAGTTTCTAAGTCCATGTGTCGACACCCAAAGGGAAAGTGTCGACACTTAAGAAGGTTTGTGTCGACACCCAGACAAGCAGTGTCGACACTTGGAGTCATTGTGTCGACACCTGGGATGCAGAGTTGACACCAGACAGAAAGTGTGGACACAAGGAGCTGTGTCGACACTCAGTGAAGAAAAGTGCAGACAAAGTGTCGACACAAGGAGCTGTGTCGACACCCAGTAAAGCTGTGTCTACACCAGAAAGTGTCGACACCTGGAGCTGTGTCGACACTCCGCAAAAGTCAGCAGAGACTAAGTTAAAGTGTCGACACCCAGAACAATGTGTCGACACAACAAGAAGAGTCAGCACTTGAAGAAAGTGTCGACACCAAGAACAAAGTGTCGACACTCATCAGAAGAGTTAACATTTGAAGTAAGTGTCGACACCTAGAACAATGTGTCGACACTCAGCTAAAGACTCTACACTTGAAGAAAGTGTCGACACAAGGAGCTGTGTCGACACTTAGTAGAGAACAGAATTATCAACAAAATATTCTAAGTAGAAGTGTCGACACTAAGGGAATGTGTCGACACTCAGCTGAAGTCTCAACAGAAGAATCAAGTGTCGACACAAGGAGCTGTGCCGACACTCAGCAAGAATCAACATAGAAGACTATGTGTCGACAGCAAGAAGCAGTGTCGACACTTAACAGATTCAACACAAGAAGTTGTGTCGACACAAAGGAGATGTGTCGATACTTAGAAGAATTCAGTTAAAGATAGAAGATCAAGTACTTGTGTCGACACTCGATTTTAGTGTCGACACCTGAAGAAGAATCTGTGTCGAGACATACAAGGAGTTGTGTCGACACCTTGTATACTTGTGTGGACACTTACACAGCATGTGTCGACACTTAGACTATAAGTGTCGACACTTAAAGACAAAAAGTCTCGACACTTTCAGACAGTTAGAGATTTTCAAGAAATGACTGGATGACTTGACAGCTGCCGTTCCAGCCAGTCTACAGCACCTGTCAGAGATGTTAGAAGACAGTTATGAACTGGACCAGCCGGTTACCATGAAGAAGGCCTATAAATAGGCACATACAGTTTACAGAAACGGTTGTTCAGATTGTTGAAAAACATGTTATTAAAGTGGTACACAGAGTATCAATACAAGAAGATCTTGCAGTCCAAGTGCAGATCTAAGAAGTTGGAGAGAGAGGCTCCATCCAAGAAATCAGCCTCCGGAACTAGGCTGAGAAGAAGGGTTCAGATTCATTCTGAATTCTAAGTGGTAGAGGTCAAGGATCAACTGCAGAAGGAGACAATCTTATTCAGTTCTATTTTCAAGAAGCTTTGAAGAAAGCTAAGTCAGATTGTATCCAGCCGAGTTCTTCCAAGAACTCATCAAGAAACTCTCAACTCCCCTCTCTTATTTCAGAGTTGTTGAGTTATTATTTCTATAATCATTTTTATCTTGTAGGATCCTTTGGATCTGAGTGAATTGTAAGCCAATAATTATAAAGGCTGAGGGTAGGGCCTTTGGCCTGAGTGTAGGAGATTGTTATCTCTGAGTGTAGGCCTTGATTGGCTGAGTGTAGGCCTGGGTGGCTGAGTGTAGGCCTTTGTGGCTGAGTGTAGGCTTTGGGATAAAACTGAGTTGTAAGGCTTTGGGCCTGAGGTGTAGGAACCAATTTGGGTTCTGAGACAGTGGAGGAGTTTGGCCGAATCTAGTACACTACTAGATAGGCGAAGGGGGAAAGTGGATGTACCCATATCTTGGGGAACCACTATAAACCACTGTGTCTGCTGTGCTGTGCTGTGATTATTGCTGTGTATGCTGTGTGTTTGCTGTGATAGAATAGTTAGAAATCTGTGATATTAACTGTCTGCTGCCATTAAAGTTTAAAAAAGATTAGGTCACCTATTCACCCCCCTCTAGGTTTTTAGGTACCATATCTTTCAAGTGGTATCAAAGTGAGGTTCCTCAAAAAGGGCTAACAGTCTGAGGAGATCCTGTTTGGCAGATTCAGTGTAAGGCAAAATACAGATTCAAGAAATTCAAGAAAATCAAGAAACATGGGTTCCTCTGAAAATCACAAGGAATTGGGTTCCATGAAATTGCCCATATGCAGAAAGGAAATCTTTGGGATCTGGAAGGAAAGGGTAAGGTTGTTTATGGAGGCCTCAGACCCTAGAATCTACATCACAGTAAAGGAAGGGCCTTATGTGCCCATGAAGATATCTGTTTTAGATGCAAATCAGAGAACTTCAAAGGATTTCTCTGAAATGACTAAGGATGAGATTGTCCTAGCCACCATGGACAAGAGGGCACAAAACATAATAGTGAGTGCCATTGATGATGCAACTTTTCAGAATCTTATACACTGCAAGGCAGCCAAAGAGATGTGGGACACTCTTATTGTGTATATGGAGGGATCTGAAGAAGTTAGACAAGATAGAAAATCCTTGATAAATCAGGAGTATGAGAGTTTTAGACAAGGAAAAGGTGATAGCATAACTGAGTGCTATAAGAAGTTCTACAGAATAGTGAATGAACTCATGTCTTATGGAAGAGAGTTCAGTGACTATGAACTAAATGACAAGTTCCTAAGGTCCGTAACCAAAGATTGGGACACCAAGATCTGTGCCATAAGAGAAATGGCTAAGTTGGGGGAAATTCCTCCTCCTACACTGTTTGGCAAGTTATTGTCATATGAGATGCAGTTGACAGTGAGAAAAGAGGAGGAGAAATCAACAAGAATTGAACACAAGGAAAGAACAGTAGCCTTCAAGACAGAAGCCTCCAGGAAGTGCAGGAATAAGTCATCAACTCCACCTCCAGAGGTAGCTGAATCAGAGTCAGATGAGTCAGTCAGCACCAAGTCTGAAAGCAGTGAAAGTGATGAAGACTTTGCTGCCTTCACCAGACACTTTCAGAAATTCTTGAAGAAGAAATAGTTAAAGAATTTACTTGAAGATTATTTTGTAATCTTTTGAATGTAAAACATTTTTGTAAACTACTAAGAATGTATAAGTCAAATGTTAGAACAATATATGATTAATATATTTCATGTTTGTTCTGTGAATGTGTCTATTTCTTATTTGTTCTGAAATGATGAATTTGTATACATGTGAAATTAATACATGTTTATGTTTACCCTGCTGAATATAACCTGCTTTACATCATTTTGTAATTTTTAATTATGAATGGTGTATATCATTGACTAAGGGTTATGACTTCTCCAAATAGGGGGAGATTGTTGGGTACATTGGTTAAATGTACCTGATTTGAAGAAGCCTCCCCCAACTCAATGATTTACATCATAATGTATTTGATGTTTGTTGAGTTTACTTGTGCAGGTTAAGTAATCACTGGACTGAAGCAAAAAGTTTCTAAGTACATGTGTCGACACCCAGAGGGAAAGTGTCGACACTTAAGAAGGTTTGTGTCGACACCCAGACAAGCAGTGTCGAAACTTGGAGTCATTGTGTCGACACCTGGGATGCAGAGTCGACACTAGACTGAAAGTGTCGACACAAGGAGCTGTGTCGACACTCAGTGAAGAAAAGTGCAGACAGAAAGTGTCGACACAAGGAGCTGTGCCGACACCCAGTAAAGCTGTGTCTACACCAGAAAGTGTCGACACTTGGAGCTGTGTCGACACTAAGCAAAAGTCAGCAGAGACTAAGTTAAAGTGTCGACACCCAGAACAATGTGTCGACACAACAACAAGAGTCAGCACTTGAAGAAAGTGTCGACACCAAGAACAAAGTGTCGACACTCATCAGAAGAGTCAACATTTGAAGTAAGTGTCGACACCTAGAACAATGTGTCGACACTCAGCTGAAGACTCTACACTTGAAGAAAGTGTCGACACAAGGAGTTGTGTCGACACTTAGTAGAGAACAGAATTATCAACAAAATATTCTTAGTACAAGTGTCGACACTAAGGGAATGTGTCGACACTCAGCTGAAGTCTCAACAGAAGAATCAAGTGTCGACACAAGGAGCTGTGTCGACACTCAGCAAGAATCAACATAAAAGACTATGTGTCGACACCAAGAAGCAGTGTCGACACTTAACAGATTCAACACAAGAAGTTGTGTCGACACAAAGGAGATGTGTCGACACTTAGAAGAATTCAGTTAAAGATAGAAGATCAAGTACTTGTGTCGACACTCGATTTCAGTGTCGACACCTGAAGAAGAATCTTTGTCGAGACATACAAGGAGTATTGTCGACACCTTATAGACTTCTGTCGACACTTACACAGCATGTGTCGACACTTGGACTATAAGTGTCGACACTTAAAGACAGAAAATCTCGACACTTTCAGACAGTTAGAGATTTTCAAGAAATGACTGGATGACTTGACAGCTGCCGTTCCAGGCGGTCTACAGCACCTGTCAGAGATGTCAGAAGACAGTTATGAACCGAACCAGCCAGTTACCATGAAGAAGGCCTATAAATAGGCACATACAGTTTACAGAAACTGTTGTTCAGATTGTTGAAAAACAAGTTATTAAAGTGGTACACAGAGTATCAACACAAGAAGATCTTGCAGTCCAAGTGCAGATCTAAGAAGTTGGAGAGAGAGGGCTCCATCCAAGAAATCAGCCTCTGGAATTAGGCTGAGAAGAAGGGTTCAGATTCATTCTAAATTCTAAGTGGCAGAGGTCAAGGATCAACTGCAGAAGGAGACAATCTTATTCAGTTCTATTTTCAAGAAGCTTTGAAGAAAGCTAAGTCAGATTGTATCCAGCTGAGTTCTTCCAAGAACTCATGAAGAAACTCTCAACTCCCCTGTCCTGTTTCAGAGTTGTTGAGTTATTATTTCTATAATCATTTTTATCTTGTAGGATCCTTTGGATCTGAGTGAATTGTAAGCCTATAATTATAAAGGCTGAGGGTAGGGCCTTTGGCCTGTGTGTAGGAGATTGTTATCTCTGAATGTAGGCCTTGATTGGCTGAGTGTAGGCCTGGGTGGCTGAGTGTAGGCCTTTGTGGCTGAGTGTAGGCTTTGGGATAAAGCTGAGTTGTAAGGCTTTGGGCCTGAGGTGTAGGAACCAATTTGGGTTCTGAGACAGTGGAGGAGTTTGGCCGAATCTAGTACACTACTAGATAGGCGAAGGGGAAAGTGGATGTACCCATATCTTGGGGAACCACTATAAACCACTGTGTCTGCTGTGCTGTGCTGTGATTGTTGCTGTGTATTCTGTGTGTTTGCTATGATAGAATAGTTAGAAATCTGTGATATTAACTGTCTGCTGCCATTAAAGTTTAAAATGGATTAGGTCACCTATTCACCCCCCCCCCTCTAGGTGTTTAGGTATCATATCTTTCAAATACCCATGTATTATGTAACCTTTTGGAGCAGTAAAGTTTTGTTATTAACTTATTTTCTCACATGGTATAAGATTTTTCGGTCGATTTGCTTGGGATTCCATTTTCTGGGCAAGTGGCAGTGTAAGCGGTTACTTTTTCTTTAATCGTCCCCTCTTCTTCTACTCTCTTGCAGTGGTGAAACTATCTAGTGTCAACCTAAATCACCTAGAGGGGGCTGAATAAATGAGTTCTGCATCTTTTTGCGAAATTAAAATAACTGAAAAATAAACGCAGAGAAGTACAAGGATTTATAGTGGTTTCCCGATTTGTGTACGTCCACTGTCCCGCCTCGCCTGTCGACAATGAAGGGATAGATTGTCTACTTCACCTTTATCTCAGATTGCAAACAATCTTACACCTCGAAGCCTCAACTCCTACTACTCAGAGACAACGCTCCTACCACTCGGAGAACAACCTCTCCTAAAACTCGGAAAACTAGCTCTCCTACAACTCAATCCTAAAATAAGGATCTACAACTCGATATTAAAATTCGGATATACAACTCAGAGGGAAAACCTCCTATAATATTGTAAAAAGATTTACAATACTCGATTAAAAATATTCTTTTATAGATCTGAAACCTTCAATCCCTCGTTCCTCTGAAAGTTTGATCTTGAACGTCTTCAAGAACAAGAGAAACGGATGGCTTCGAAACTTGATCTGAACACGTGGATCAACTAGATCTGAGTAGAATCGAAATCTTTAGAGATCAATGATCTAGTCGACTTGCTTAAGGAAGAACAAATCTTGCAGCAAGAAGTCATCGGTCGTGCGAGTTGAGAAGAACGTATCGTGCGCCGATGGGGAGTCTTTGTTCTTGAACTTTTTCGTTTTGTTAACAATAACTATTACGAGGGTTGATTGAAATCCACCCTATATATATAGGAAACCTTCTTCTGTAACGACTAAAAAGATCCTACCTTATCAAGAAATCCATAAATTACTGCACGTGGCAATGTGGACAAAACAAGCCGGAAATTTAAAAATAGAAGAAATAACCGTAAATATAATTCGAGTATATACGGTATACTCGTCGAAAAACTTGGAAACTCTGCAAAATTTACTTGTACAATTCCAGCCAGATCGATCATGTAACTCAATTCTTAGTAGAAGAGATACTCGATGAATTCGACGAGTATCAGCTAGTATACTCGACAAATTCGACGAATATCGGCTACCAGACTTGACGCTTATTTAAGTGATATTCGACGAATATCACTTAGAGAAATCCAGAGAAGTAAAGTCTAGATGACTCGATGAATTCATCGTGTATCGGCATGTATATTCGACGAATTCGACGAGTATCAATAGATACACTCGACGAATTCGACGTGTATACACAATGATACTCCACGACTTTTACTTAACTGATTTCCAGGAATTCGGAGATTATTTACTAAGTAAATATGACGAATTCGACGAGTGCCAGTAAACATACATGATGAATTCGATCAGTATTCATGAGAATACTCGATGAATTCGACGAGTATCTGTTACTATACTCGACGAATTTTACTTAGAGAAAATCTACTCTTCTGAAAGCCGCAACTTGATCTTCTTGGATTCTTTTAATGTACTTGAAGTATAAGTACACCCCAATAGAGAGATTACTCGTGATTCAACACCTTGTCCTATACAATGAAGGATTATATTATATAGTGCTCTGCTTCAAGACCCACTGTAACCTGACATTGGGTTGTACTTAGCAATATCATCCTGCAAGCACATAACTAGAAAACAACATAAAATACAAACTCAATTCATCTTAGTTTAAGGGACACTTCTTGAAATCAGAGTTATTGTGTATACAATACCCAACAATCCTCTCTATTTGAAGAAGTGAGGACCCTACAAACTAAGGTGAATTATACAAAGAATAATCTTAAAGCATGAAAAGGAAAGAACATATAAAATTAATAAATTATAGCATTCTCAGTCAAAACATTAAATTATATATATATAAGTTCTATATGGGCAAACAATATCCACAATCATCAACTGAAAAACAAATCAAGCATGTTTGCCCTGGCTTTTCTGATATTGTCTGTAAAATTAAGCTTTTGGCTATGGATAGTACTTTTACGGAGTTGGAGGAGCATCTGGATCATCAAATCTATACTTCCTGAAATGTAGCCTTCCTTTAGCATTTGCAACCTCATGCTTCTGCCACTCCTCCCTACTATAGTAATCTCATTTGTTCTCATTGGCCAAGTCGAGTAGTTTGAAGGTGTCTAGTATGATGCTTTTGGAGATAGGACTCCAAAGTTCAACCATTTCTCTGTTGGGCTCAGACCATACAGCAGAGGGTTGTTCGCCATATATTCTTCTCTTATGAACTGGTGGCAGTAAGACTTCAGCTTTCTGAATATCTGGTTCAACAGCTGCAACAGCATATTGATCTTCAGATTTTATCCAAAACTGAGTGTACTCTTGAGTAGGCTTAACAAAGTCATGAATTGGATTTGGTATCACCTGTTATGGAATTCTGACTTTCAGCAGACCCAGGAAATAGCTCTCTATATAGCCAATAGAAGTTATCATAACAGCAGATGTTTGTAGCCTTGAATTGATATTTCATTGAAACTTCCAATGCATTATCCTTAGTTTTCAATTCATCCTCCCCTTGCTGACTTCTTCGAGTACTTTAGCTGCAATAGCATTGATATAATAGACCATTCGATAGTCAAAGTAGTTCATCCCTTCATTTTGGGCATTAATGACTGTTTTGGCATTTGCATCAACATTCTAGAGGACAGTGAGGTTGCTCTTCAGCCCAGTCATCATGTGAATAATGGCTTGACCACCTTGCAAAACATACCTTGATCTCTGCAAGGCCATTGTTCATATCTTTTTCAGTTTCTTTTGCTTTCTTCAGTACCTTCTTCAGATAGAGATTGTTATTTTGCCATCAAGGCTTCTATAGGCTTCAGGAGAGAAATATCTAAACTTATGCTTGCAGTGTCTTCAACAGGAACACTAGGGGAGAAAGGAGATATATGCTTGCCTCTGAGTCACTGGGAGACTCTTCCATAGTAGGAATATGAGCTTTATACAGTAGTTCAGTATCTGGAGCCTCTAGGACAGGAGGATGCACCACTATATCTCCTTCCTCATCAAAAAGATCAACAATCTATACCTCCTCCATTGGATGTCCACCATGAATCTTAACAATACTTCTTTGAAGATTGTGCATGAATCTGTCCTACTATATTTGAATCGATATTGAAGGATGACTCTGCTCCCCCTCAGTCTTTACAGGTAGAACAGCTGGGAGACTTATGATCATATTTTCTATAGAAGTAAGCTAAGTAGAATCATTTATATTATCAGCAGCAATAGTGTGTTCTACATCATTTACATTATCAGCAGCTAGCGTATCTTCATCAGCAACATCATAATCAGCAACATTAGTATCCAAATCATCTAACTCAATATCAACAACTTCCTCAGCCATAACCTTAACAGATTCAACTTCAGCAGCAGCACTACCAATTTCAGCAATTTCTGTCTGAAGATCATCTGGCTCTAGAACATCTGAAGATGTAGGAATATGAACCTCAGCAGGCTGAACCACTACCTCTAGAGCATTTCAAGCTGTAGAAAAATCAACCACCAAGGGCACTTGCACATTCCTGCACTCGAGCTTTCAGGAATTTCAGGGGTGTAGTATGAGGAAGTCTTTCCTCAGGAACATCCTCCTCCTCTTCCACAACATCAGGCTGCATTCTGATTCCACCTGGTCTTTGGATCCTCCTATCCCATATGGAGAAGATAGTGGTGTCAATTTTCTTCAGGTGGTGAATAGGAACTCCTTTGGACATGTCAATTGTTTCTCTATCCAACTGATTCAAGTAAGGGTTGATGATCTGTCCAAAGTTAGGTGCTCAGAAGCTATCCTTTATCCTTACAAAAATCACCTCACCCCAGTTTATTCTCTTCCGGCATATGATGGCTATGGGAATCTTGAACATGTTAGTGGAGATGGAATCATGAGATCAAGTTTTGCACAACAGAACTTTGCCAATGATATCTGATAGAAGTTTTCCTTCGTCATTCATCCCTTTTCTCTTGACAGCCTTAGAACCTCTTGATATTCCACCGAATAGTAAAGACCTTGAGAAATCAACGTCTTCTAATTAATCTTCTTCGTCACACATTAGTAGTCGCAAGTATCTTGTGAGTAGGGAGGCTTTTACTTTGACTATGATTTTCTTGACTTCGCCCTTGATCACTGTATCTTCTGAGTCTTTGAAATTTCTTTAAAGCCTGAGTCTTCTGCAGTCTGTTGATGGCCGGTCCATGTGGTGTCGACTCTAAGGACATGGCCTAGACTCTAGTACACAAACATGACCATGGCTATACATGTTGGGTCAAACATCTTAGTTTAGTGAATCTAGCCCAAATCCAACTAGGGATCCAACAATCTCCCCCTATTTGGGTAAGATCACTAATTACAGACTCACATTAATAACAAAGCAAGAAAAATATATCTGGCAGGAATTTTAACATATGCAGCATATATATATATATATACAGAGAGCTTTGTATCAGAATATAAACAGACATTTTTAAAATAATCGAAGATACTTAAATAGTTTAAAGTTTATTTCTTCTTCTTGGGCTCCTTGTGTTTTTCCTATTTAGCTTTTTCACCTAGCTGAGTAAACTTAATCTCCCTGTTTGGATTGGCTGCTTGTGTCCTTGTCATTGTCATGTCAGCAGCTCCAATGATATTAAGGGAGGAAGCCCTTGTCACTACAGCTTCAGGATGTAGTTTCATATAGTCATCAACATTAAAAAAATTTATTAGCTTTAGCAAAGCTGTTAAGTTCTTCCTTCCTGTTTTTGGACATGGTTGAATATTGAGAAGAATCCTTTCCTTCAGCTTTTGCCTTGTTCATCATGGATAGGTCAACCAACTCTTGGAATTTGGCCATCCTAGCAGTTGTAGTTGTTTCTAGATCTTCAAAAGGTACATGAGGGGAGGCAGGTCTCTTTGGGATTTCAGCTTTCTGATGTTTAGTGATGTGTTGCTGCTGTTGTTGATGTTGTTGTTATTGTCTACCTAATGATCAATGCTTCTAATGGCTGCTTCCTGAAGAAGGGGAGGATCCACCCTGATGTCTCTGATAGGTTTGAAACAAGGTAGTCCTCTAAGTTGAAGAAGTTGAAGCACCTACAGCAGGTGGAGGAGAAGGAGGAGGAGGATCCTTTCTATATATCTGAGGAGGAGGGGAGCACTTCTTGCTTTTCTTTCTATCTTTTTGTTGGTTCTTGGACAGCCACATCAATGCTAGCTTGCCCTTATAAGGTGTGATTTTCTGCAGTATATAATATGGAATGTCATTTGCAGGATTGGGTTTTGGGGCAGGAGGTGGAGGAGCCTTACTTTTCTTAGAGACTTTCTTTTTCTTAGGCTCATCATCAGTGTCCTCTTCATCATCATCCTCATCATCAGAGACTTGAGGACCATCATACAAGGCATCAATAGCTTTTAGTACATATTTATCAATGGGATTTTCAGCCAGAGTAGGAGCTGGATAAAGAGCTAGAGGAGGAGCTAGAGCTGGAGCAGGAGAGCTGTGCATATCAGTACTGTCAGCAACTGGTTTATTTTCTTCTTCTATGTCAGCCATGATCAGTTCATTTACATCAGGCATTGGGGAATCATCCATGACAAAAGTTGGAGTAGGAGTGGATGCAACAGTGAGTGGATCAGCTCTGGGTGGAGATGAAGTAATGAGGGGAGCATCTTTTGATGGAGATGGAATGGATGGAACCTTTGTTATAACAAAACTGGCCTTTAGTTGCTTGGCAACCTTGGGGCTTATGGGAGATGTATAAGGGACTATAGCTAAAGATGGCTTTGTATTATACTCTGGAAGTTCACTCAAAGAAACTGTATCAAAAACTTTCAACAAATTCATCAGATCAACTATGGGACTGTTAATATAATCACCAGTAGTATCTATCACAGCCAACACAGGCTCATCCATTTCAGTATCTGAGTCTATAAAATCTATTATTGCAGAAGGATCTGCTGCATCCTCTGAAGAATCAGTCATAAAAGAATCAAGTTCTACTACTGCTGCTTTTTCTGCTGTTGCTGCTATTTCTGCAGCTGTATTCACTGGAGCTTCTTCATCATGAAGCATCTCCCCCTGACTAGTTATAGAAGGTCCTGAAGCCAGTCCCCCAGAAGAAGAAGGTACAGGGGATAAAGGAGCAACTGTGGCAGAGAGAGTGGTGAGGGAAGCAGTGAGAGGAGCTAGAGCAGTAGTGAGAAGATTTTGAAGTGTAGGAGAGATGAAAGCAAGCAAATCCTTTGCAATATCAGAGAAATTTAAATAAAGATATTCTGGAGCAGTGGAGGAGTATGGATTGTGGTGACCACAATTTGAGCAAACAGAGAAGGCACTAGACATATCTTGGTGTGTGTGGTCAGGTGTAGAAGATGGAAGTTTAGTTGTGGGGATTGATTCTTGATGTGGGGATGATGGAGGAATCACCAGATTAAATGTGTGGGAGGAGAGAAAGGTGTCAGGATTTGTGGTGGATAAATGAGGTGGAAGAGGGGATTGAGGTGGGGAGGGTTGTGGTGATTGGGAAGGAGAGTGTTATATGGATTCCTGATTGGGAGAAGATGGGATTTCAATTGATTGGATTGAGGTGAGATTTTTTTGAGGAGATGTTGGAGGTGGAGAACGTGTAGGAGATGGGGGAGGTGTAGAAATGTGGAGTGGTTGTTTTTGTTGGTGTTGAGGAGAAGAAGGAATTGTGGAGGTGGAGGGGGCCTCTTTTGGGTTTAGAGGAGTCGCTGTGACAGCCCTAGTGCTTTCAGTAGGCCTGGATGAGGAGGCAGCTTTGGTGGGCTTGGTGATCCTCCTTTCCCATCTGCCAAAGAGAGAAGAGGTGAGCCTTTTGGAGGCATTAATGAACACTATTGTTGAGACCGAGTGTTCAGAGGACTTTTCTTGTAGAAAAATGCCCAGTGTTCGGCCGAAACAAACTTCTTTCTTGTTGTTTTTCTTCTTAATAAAATCAAACAGTAACTGGCCCCAAGTAATTCTTTTCTACTAACGCAGCCATTACTAAGAACTGTTGGATTGTTATATAATCATTATTGTGTGTTTGCCGAACAGCACTTTTCCGACCACATCAGCTAGGAACTTGTATTCTGCCGAAAAGTTCTTCTTGAGTAGTTTGTTGGGGTTATCGCCACAGTGACCAATTTTATTCAACATATCATTATATTCTTCAGTATCCAGTTAGATGTCTTCCTCAACATTTAACAGACCAAAAATGTCGGTTAGTATATTTGGGGAGAGAGAAATGGAGGTAACTGAAATCGTTGCTGTCATTGAATCGTCTATTGTGGTAGAAGTGAAAACCCATTCTTTAACCTCTGTCATGGCAATCTTAATTCTTGCCATCATGAACTGTTTCAGTTGTTGCACTTCAAATAACTTCAATATTTCCACGAAACTTTGATCGGAAAACTAGAAGGAATCAAAATCAATGTCAAATCCCATGTCGAATTTCATTGTAGAGGAAGCAATAGCCGGAATTGCCATGATTCACCTGCAAGAGAGAAAACGATGATCAAGTGCTATGGAACTGAAAGCGTGGGACGGAGGTTGAAGAAAAACCTAGATATAAGATTTTTCGGAATATGGATCGACAAACTCCGTTCCACGAAAAATAAATAATTCTTCGATCTAAGGTCGACGAAATAATTTGTAGTTAAATAATTTGTCGAGCTCAGTCTGAAGATTTGAAAACATTTCGTCGAGTGTCGTTCAACGAATGTTTTCTGAAGCAGATTCGTCGATCTCCATTCGACGAAAACGACTCCACTCACAGAGAGTTCATCAATCTCAGTTCGACGAATATCTCAAGAACTTTTCTCAGTTTGTCGAACTCCGTTCGACGAACTTTGAAAAATTCATCGAGTGCAGACAGAAGTTAAATCAAAGCTTCTTCATTGATCATGCCCAGCTGGTTTATAAAGAATAAGTGATTTCTTTCATCCAAGGGTTTGGTGAAAATATTAGCACTTTGTAAATCAGTGTAGATATAGACAAGTTTAATTTTGTTTTTCTCTACACACTCTCTAATTAAATGATGCCTAATGTGCATATGTTTAGTTCTACTGTGATGGACTGGATTTTATGCTATGGATATAGCACTTGTGTTATCACATAGTATAGTTGAATTATTTAAGTTGAAACTATATTCTAGGAGTTGGTTTTGAATCCACAACATCTGAGAACAGCAACTGCCTGCTACAATGTATTCTGCTTCAGCAGTTGATGTGGATACAAATGATTATTTCTTGCAGAACCAAGACACTAATCTCATACCTAGGAACTAACAAGTTCCTGAGGTACTTTTCCTGTCTACCCTGCATCTAGCAAAGTCAGCATCTGAATATCTGTTAAATCAAATTCTGACTCAGTAGGATACCAAAGGCATAGACTAGGACAACTATTTATATATCTCAAAATTCTTTTTAGAAAAACTAGATGAGATTCTTTAGGGTTCACTTGGAACCTAGCACAAGGACATGTGACAAACATTATGTCAGGTCTACTTGCTGTAAGATATAGTAGGGACCCAACAATGCCCCTATATAGTTTCTGATCAACTGGTTTCCCATGTTTATCATTGTTTATTATAGCATTAGTAGCCATAGGTGTTTTCTTTTCTGAGGCATCAGCCATCCCAAACTTTTTAAGAAGCCCTTTAGCATATTTAGCCTGGGAGATGAAGATTCCATCAGGTAGCTGCTTCACATGGAGACCAAGGAAGTATGCGAGCTCACCCATGCTACTCATCTCAAACTTAGAATGCATGAGGTCAGAGAACCTATTGCATAGTTTAGAATCAGTAGACCCAAATATAATGTCATCTACATATATTTGTACTAACAAAGTTTGATCCTTATGGTACCTAGTGAACATTGTTTTATCTACTATGCCTCTAGTGAATTTATGCTCTATCAAGAAGATAGCTAAGGTCTCATACCAAGCTCTTGGAGCTTTCTTTAAACCATAAAGAGCTTTATGCAATCTAAAAACATATGAGGGATGGGTTGGGGAGATAAAACCTGAAGGTTGTTCAACATAAACCTCTTCTTTCATTACTCCATTCAGGAAAGCACTTTTCACATCCATATGGTAGACTCTAAACTTCTTGTAGGCAGCATAGGCAATGAAAATTCTGATTTCCTCTAACCTTGCAACTGGTGCAAATGTTTGGTCTTTGTCTATACCTTCTTCTTGCCTATAATCTTGAGCAACAAGCCTACCCTTGTTCCTCACAATTACAACATGGGCATCTATTTTGTTTCTGTATACCCATTTAGTTCTAATGATTAGGTAGTCTTTGGGTCTTGGAACTAAATCACGAACTCTACATCTCTCAAATTGGTTGAGTTCCTCTTGCATTGCAATGATCTAGTGGGGATCTTGCTCAGCACTTTTATTGATTGAGGTTCAACTTGAGAGAGAAAACAAGCATGCATCACATCTTGGTTGAGTTGATGCCTTATCTGTACAACTGCTGATATGTCTCCAATCACTTGGGATCTAGGGTGAACCCTTAGAGTGACAAGATCAGTGCGCGGAGTTGGTTCAGCAACAAAATTTGGAATTAATTCCTCTTGTGGAATTATGTTTGATATTGAATGAGGTTCAGCCTCTTCCAAAGATTCATCTTCACTGTCTTCAACAACTTGTGGAGGAGATGGTGCTATAGCTTCTTATGGATTGTTTAATTCACCCATTTTATCACACAAGTGAGGTACCTGCAAGGTGCTATTGGTAGAAATTTCTTTCTCCTTATATGATATGTTAGCCTCCTCAAATGTGACATGAATTGATTCTTCAATTTTTAAAGATGATTTATTAAACACCCTATAAGCTTTGCTTACTTGGGGATATCCTAGAAAAATTCCCTCTTCAGCCTTAGCTTCAAACTTTCTAATATATTTCTTGTTATTATTATGTATATAGCACACATCCAAATACTTTAAAGTAAGTGATTTTAGGTTTCTTCTCTTTAAGTAATTTATAGGGAGTCTTATTCTTAAGTTTATGTATCAAACTTCTGTTTGGTACATAATTTGTTGTGCTTACAACCTCTGTCCAAAAAGATAGGGGCATCTAAGCATCTGCAAGTAATGTGCCTGCAGCTTCAATCAAGGTTCTATTCTTCCTCTCAGCTACCCCATTTTATTGGGGACTTCAAGGAGCTGAGAAGTAGTGACTGAAACCTTCCTTCTCACAGAACTCATGCATAAGAAGAGACTCAAACTCTGTACCATGATCACTTCTGATCAATGCAACATGAGTAGAGTACTCAATCTATATGGTCCTGAGAAAATCTATAAGAACTTTAAAGGTATCTGACTTAGATCATAGAAAGAACACCCAAGTGAATCTTGAGAAGTCATCTACAATGACTAGAGTATAGGACTTCCCTCCTAGGCTTTGTACAGCAATGTTTCCAAAGAGATCCATGTGTAGCAAGTACAAGATCATAGGTGAATCACTTTTATTAACTAACTTAAAGCTAGATTTAGTTTGCTTGCCTAGTTGACAGGCCCTGCAGAGACCTTCCTTCTTATAGGGACCAGACAACAAACCTCTCACAAGGTTGTCTTTAGATAGCCTAGCAATATTTTTCATGTTAACATGTTCTATCCTTTTATGTCATAATTCATTTTGATTGCAAACAATATTAAGCAGACAAATATCTGAATTGACAGAATGAAAATCAACTAAGTATATGTTTCCTTGTCTATTTTCATTTAAAACATTTTGTTTTTCTTTATTAGAAATAATACAAGATTTTGAGTTGAAGTGTACCTGATAACCTTCATCACATAGTTGCCTTATGGAGATGAGGTTATGCTTGAGTCCTCTTACATAAGTCACCTTCTTTAATGTGACTGCCCTAATCCTTACTTCTCTATAGCCTTCAGACTGGCCACACTTTGAATCACCAAAGATTACCTTTGGTCCAAGCTTGAACTTGTAATTGTGTAAGTTGTCCTTGCTGCCAGTCATGTGCTTGGACCATCCACTATCTAGATACCATAGTTCGTTAACAACTGGACAGCTCTTCACCTGCAGAGAAAATAATTAATTGTTCTTGACCTAGGTTACCTTGGTTTCTTTATTTTACTGATAGGAAAAACTTGAAATCAAAGAAAATTCAGGTTGTGATTTTTATCCTAATGGTGATATCTTCTAGGTGGAATTATCTAATCAGCAAGTAGGTTAAATGGTTTCCTCGTTTGATTAGAGTTGTTGTCATAATTATGATTTTTACTAAGTATGACTGGGTTTGACGAATAGTTATGAGTTCGTCGATCAGGATTCGATGAAATGGGATTAGATCGTCGATCTCTGCTCAGAGAATGAACATAGTCATTTTCTATGCCCCAAGTTTGTCGACCTCTGCTCGACGAACCATACACAGTTCGTCGATCATAGTAAGATGAATAATTATTATATAGATCTGCGTTCAGAGTTCGTAGACTTGTGTTTGACGAACTGGCCATATTTCATCGATCTGAGTTCGACGAAATTTGTTGAACATTGTTCTGCATATTAATTTTCTTATCGTTTCGTCTTTCCTTATTTTTGCGTTTAATTTCAGGTTGATTGGAATTGTTACTATCTACCTTTTCTTTACCCTTAGCAGATACAAATTTTATTGGTGTGGATAATATGTTTTTCTTCAGTATGGTGGGTAAACTTGATGATGCACCCAAGCGCAGTTTGCCATTTAGTCTGTCATTGACTGTGCTTGTGATTTCCATCAGCTTAAGGCTTCTCCCATTGAGAGATTCATCAAGTTGTTTGGCCTCACATAGCTCTGTTTTTAAAAACAATAATTTGTTCATTAGCTAGTGTAAGTTCTTCTTTTAACTTGGTGTTTTCAGCAATCAGTATTTGAAAGTGCAGGTTAGATCTGAAATACTCCAGAGGGGGGGGGGTGAATAAAGTATTGTGCTTACTTCAAAACTTTTTACAACTTTTCTTGTAAGTCTAGGTAAACAGGTCAATAAGTGAAATAAACTAAGCACAGCAAACTAAATAATCACAAAACAACACAGCCAAAAAAAAGAAGGGCAACCAGACAACACAAGAAATTTTTATAGTAGTTCCCCAACCTGGGTACATCCACTCTTCCACCACCCTGGTAGGAATCCACTCAGGTTTTTGATCAAGTGCCTGACACCAATGAGCTTTTGTTCAGGTGCTCAAAAACGAAACCTCAAGTCTTTTGGAAGGAGATTTGCAACCAGAATAATTTTGAAGGGAATTAAAACCCTGTACAGGAATTGGAAATAAGGAGATTGAGTCTTCTCTTTCTCAAAACAGCTGAGAAGACTTGTGGATTCATTGTAGAAGATGTTTCTCCCCCTGAGATCTTGAGTGTATCAGGAATGCTGGAGCACTGCTTCAGGGTGATAGGTCTTCAAATACCTAGAATGCCTGGACCAGAATTAGCTTCAGGAACTTCTTTGACAGATAATGTTTGTTGTCCTTTGAAGTAGTCCTGTAGAGTTAGAAAGAAGAAGACTCTTGATAGATTTTGATTGTTCTTCTTCTTCTTCTTGAAAATGTTCTCTGGTCATGCTGATTGCAGTAGAACTTTTGATTTTAGAATGATTGTTCTTTTGTGCAAACTGAGTGTCAGTCTGATTGTCTATATTGCTTGCTATTTTGTTCTGTTACTGAATGATTCTCTTCTGTTCTGTGTATCTCTTTCTAACTGAGGAACATTCAAAAATTTGAATGTCGAGCAGTAATTGCAGTCGGCCTTGGAAGGAAGCAGCAATCAATAATTTCCCTAACTGTCTCATGGAAAAACGACATGTGATAATCCAAGATTAATGTGCGTTCCAACGGTAACATTCCGAGAAGATCTGGCATTAATAACTCCGGATTCATCGCCAAGAAATGGGACGGGAAACTAAAGAAGGCCTAGTCTGGAATCGTCGACCAAAGAACACAATTCGTCGAGCTGAGTTTGAGTTCGTCGAGCTGAGCTTGAGTTCGTCGAGCTGAGCTTGAGAGAGTTCGTCGACGAGACAATCTTCATTCGTCGAACAGACAATCTTCATTAGTCGAACAGATAATTATCATTCGTCAAACATACAATTATCACTCTCAGACAGTATTCGTCGAACTGAGATCCAAATTTGTTGAGTGAAGAAAGTTTGTGGACTTAGCCAAATATTCTGCATCTGCTGATATCCAGTGTCGACATAACCTGGTGTCGACTGATTGATCTTGGTGTCAACTGAAATCTTCTGGTGTCGACAAGAACTGGTGTTGACTAATATCCTGGTGTCGACACAAATCCTCTGGTGTCGACATAAATTGACCGGTGTCGACACATGCCCTAAGTGTCGACACAAATACTCTGAGTTCAGATTTCGTCGAGTAGAGTACAACATTCGTCGACCTAAGAAGCTTAGAGCTTGAGGTCCAAGTTCTTCGAGCTCAGAATCTAATTCGTCGACCAAAGTTTGAAGCTGGACTTAGTAAAATTCTGAAGTTGTCCTGACTTTAGCTTGATGTAGAAACTGAGAGTTCGTCGAACAGAGAACTAAGATCGTCGAGCTCAGCACTAAGAATTGTCTGAAGATCGTCAAGCGCAGAACTCCTTTCGTCAAGCTGAGTTCGACGAACGTCGAACTCACTTTACTTAGTCTTGAAATCATCTAAGTCTGAAGTCTCTGATGGTCTTGTTGAATGCTGGTCCATCTGAAGTTGAACCTAAGGACTTGACTAGACTCTAAGACACAAACTTTACCCTGGCTATACATGTTGGGTCACATCATAAGTCAGTGGACCTAGCCCAAATCAACTAGGGATCCAATCATCTCCCCCTATTTGGGTGAGGTCACTAACAGAGACTCAAAATAGAAACAAACAGAAAAACAAAGAAAGAAAAGAGATATATCTGGCAGAGAATTAACAACACATGCGACAGATATATATATACATGGCTTTGTTTAAACAGATAGCATAGTTTGAAAAACAAAAACAGATAGAAATAGAAACAACATGAAGATTACTTCTTTTGCTTCTTCAACTTGGACATGTCTTTTGAAGTCTACTCTCCTGGCTTCTTAAAGATGATTTCTCTCTTTGGATCTGAAGCCTGAGCCTTTGTCATAGTCATATGAGCTGCACCAATAATGTTCAATGATGTTGCTCTGGGGACAACTGCTTCTGGATGAAGTTTCATATAATCATCAACATTAAACAATTTATTACCTTTGTCAAACCTTTTCAGCTCTTCCTTTCTATACTTTGACATTGTTGTTAATCCAGAGATATCTTTGCCTTTAGCCTTGGCTTTATTGATTAAAGATAGTCCAATTAATTCCTGATATCTAGCCATTCTTGCAGTATTTGCAGTTTCAGTATCTTCAAATGGAATTGGAGGAGAATATGGTCATTTTGGACTTTCAGCTTTTTGTACTTCAGAGGTTTGTTGCTGTTGCTGTTGATGCTTTTGTTGACTACCTGAGGATGGCTGCCTCTGCTGGATGCTTCCAGATGATCTCCCTGACTGTCTCTGATAAGTTTGCATTGGGGCAGATCTTTGGGAGCTAGAGCCACTAGCACCAGCTGCTGGAGGAGGAGGAGGAGGTGGATCCTTTATAAATCTATGAACTGGAGGAGGGGAATATCTCCTGCTTCTCTTCCTTTCCTTCTGTTGGTTCTTGGATAGCCACATCCATGCAGGCATCCCCTTGTATGGAGTAACATTGTGCAGGATGTAATAGGGAGTGTCTGCAGAGGTATTTGGCTTAGGAGCTCGAGGACGAGGAGCCTTCCTTTTCTTTGATAACATCTTCCTTTTCTTACTAGCAGCATCTTCATTTGAGTCATCATCATCATCATCTTCTTCATCATTACTGTCAGAACCATCAAGGTTATCATACAGGGCATCTAAGGCTTTTAAAACTTTATCAGAAATAACTGATTTTGCTGTAGAAGCAGGGGCAGAAGTTGAGGATTCTGAAACTGGAGCTTCAGCAATAGGAGATGAGGGAGCTGCATAGGAAACAGAAACAATAGGGACAGAGCATTCAGCTACTGCCTTATTTTCTTCTTCAATGTTAGCTAGAATTAGATCATCCAAATTTGGTATGGGAGAGTCATCCATAACAAAAGTTGGGGCTGGAATTACTTTTGGGATGACTGTAGGTGATGGAACCACAACTGGAGGAGCAAAACTATCACAGAGTTGCTTATCAACTGCTGGACTTATTGGGGACGTGTAGGGTATAATTGTCAAATGTGGCTTATCAGAGGGTAACTGTACCAAAAGAGTATCAAAATTTCTCAACAGAATAGACAAATTAACTGTGGGATTTAACTGGAAATCACCAATAGGTTTTATTTGATCAACTGACTCATCCAAATCAATGTCAGTGTCCATAAAATGAATTAATTCAATCATTTCAGAATCAAAATCTGTCAAAATTTCTGCATCCTCATCTGAATCTGCATCTGCTGTAGAGGGAACTACTACTGTGACTGCTGCTGCTGCATCTGTTGTAACTTCATCACTGAGCATCTCCCCATGCCTGGGTTTAGGAATACCTGGAGCCAGGCCCCTGAATGAAGAGGGGGCAGCAGAGAGAAGAGAAATTTGTGCTGATAAGGAATTGATGGAGGTCACAAGAGGTGTAATGGCCTCTTGGATGAGAGATTTGATGAGGGGAGTGAGCAAGGATATGTTGGTAAATGGATCAAATGGGGAAGGGGAAGAGGATGGAAGAACAGGAGTGGGTGGAGATGAAGATGGAATGTTGGCATCTGGCATGATAGAGTCTGTGGGCATGTTGTAGGATGGAATGGAGGATAAGTGGGGGGGGGGGGGGAAGAGGAGACTGAGGATGTGTAGGAATAGATGTCTCATGAGGTGAAGCAGGGGGTGTAGGAATGTTGGTAATGTCAAGAGGTGGAGATGGAGGTGGAGTAGGCACAGAGGTATGCTGTGGGGATTTATGTGTGGTAGGAAGGATGGAAGAGGAGGGGAGTTGTTTTGCTTGAGGTGCATGAAGAGATTATGGAGATGGAAGGGCCTCTTCTGCAGGGTGGGGAGCGGCTTTTACAGCCCTGGTGCTCTCTGAAGTTTGGATGGAAGAGGAAGAAGCCTTTGAGGACTTGGAGATAGTCCTCTCCCACCTACAAAACAGAGCGCAAGTGAGGCGCTTGCTGGCGTTTATGAAGATGGTCTGGGAGACCATACATTCAGCAGCCTTCTCTTGAAGAACAATTTCCAAAATTTTGTTGAATCAGACTTCCTTCTTACTATTCTTTTTCTTTATCAATTCAAAGAAGATTGTGCCCTAGTTGACACGTCTCTTGTTCACCACGGCGCACATAACCAGGAATTGGTAGCGGGTTATGTAATCATGCGCTGAGTGCTTGCCCATCAGCAATTTTCCTACAATGTCTGTCAGAAACTGGTACGCGGCAGACAGTTTCTTCTTCAACAGTTTGTTAGGGTTGCTTCCTGAAAAAACCCATTAGCTTCAGCATATCACCAAACTCTTCAGAATCCATTTCCATGTTATCTTCTCCATTGTCTAAGCCAAAAATCTCAGACAGAATTGCTGGAGATAGGGAAACAGCAGTACTCCCAATAGTTCCGGTCAAAATATCATCCTTAGAAGCAGACGATGTGTACACCCATTCTCTGATTTCAGTCGCATGTAGTTTAATCCGTCTGGTCATGAAGTCCTTTAGGTTGAGTTCTTCCAGCAATTCCAAAATATAGAGAAAAATGGGATCAGAATGTTGGAAAGAGTCGAATTCCGTATCAAAACCAGTATTAAATTTCATTGCGGAGAGGGTGCTTGCTGGAATCTCCATTGATGACCTGCAAGAAAATCACAGAGAAAAATGGCGATCAAGAGCAAAAGAACTGAAAGCGCGGGACGGAGCTCAAAGAAAACCTAGATATATGATTTTCAGAATATGAATCGACAATCTCCGTTCCACGAAAAAGAGAAATTCTTCGAACTGAGCTCGACGAAATAATTATAGACAGATTATTCGTCGATCTCATCCAGAAGAATCGAAAACAGTTCGTCAAACTCCGTTCGACGAATTATCTTCTGAAGTAAAGTTCGTCGATCTCCGGTCGACGAAAATTATTTCCACACACAGAGAATTCGTCGATCTCCGGTCGATGAGAATCTCTCAAACTTTCCCTAATTCGTCGAACTCCGTTCGACGAGCTCTGGAAAATTCATCGAATGCAGACAGAAGTTAATTTAACTCTTCTCCATTGATCATTCCCAGTTGATTTATAAAGAACGGATGAGTTTTCTCATCCAAGGGCTTGGTGAAAATGTCCGCTCTCTGTAAATCCGTAGGAATATGGATTAAGTTAATTTTCTTTTTGTCTACATTATCTCTAATGAAATGATGTCTTATTTCAATATGTTTAGTCCTAGAATGGTGAACTGGATTCTGTGTTATAGCAATAGCACTAGTATTATCACAAAATAATGTTGAATTATTTAAGTTGACACCATAGTCTAGGAGTTGGTTTTGTATCCATAACATCTGTGAACAGCAGCTGCCAGCAGCCATGTATTTTTCCTCTGTAGTGGATGTAGACACAGATGTCTGCTTTTTACAGAACCAGGAGACAAGTCTCATACCAAGGAACTGGCAAGTTCCAGAGGTACTTTTCCTGTCCACTCTGCATCCAGCATAGTCAGCATCTAAGTATCCAGTTAACTCAAGCTGTGACTCTGCAGGATACCAGAGTCCTAGATTAGGGCAACTCTTTATATATCTCAAAATTCTTTTTAGGAAAATAAGGTGAGATTGTTTAGGGTTCACTTGGAACCTAGCACAAAGGCATGTGGCAAACATTATGTCAGGTCTGCTAGCTGTTAGGTATAATAGGGATCCAACAATTGCGCTATAATGCTTCTGATCTACAGGTTTCCCTGCTGCATCAGAATCCACAACAACATTTGTAGTCATAGGGGTTTTCATTCCTGAAGCATCACCCATCCCAAACTTCCTAATAAGCTCTTTAGCATACTTAGCTTGGGAGAGGAAGATACCATCAGGGAGCTGCTTCACTTGGAGACCAAGGAAGTAGGAAAGCTCACCCATGCTACTCATCTCAAATTTAGAATGCATGAGGTCAGCAAACCTCTTGCACAATTTGGGATCAGTAGACCCAAAAATAATGTCATCCACATATATTTGTACTAACAATATTTGGTCCTTATGATGTCTAGTGAAAAGGGTATTATCTATGATTCCTCTTGTAAATTTATGCTCTAAAAGAAAGCTTGTTAAGGTCTCATACCAAGCTCTTGGAGCTTGCTTTAAACCATAGAGAGCTTTATGCAGTTTAAATACAAAAGAGGGATAGGTTGGAGAGATAAAACTTGGAGTTTGTTCTACTTAAACATCTTCTTGAAGCACTCCATTCAAGAATGCACTCTTGACATCCATTTGGAAGACTTTAAATCTCTTGTGAGTTGCATAGGCAAGGAATATTCTTATGGCCTCCAACCTTGCAACAGGGGTAAAGGTTTGGTCATAATCAATTCCTTCCTCTTGCCTGTAGCCTTGAGCAACAAGCCTAGCCTTGTTTCTCACTATGTTGCCTTGAGCATCCAACTTATTCCTGTAGACCCACTTGGTTCTAATAACTCGGTAGTTATGGGGTCTTGGAACCAAATCACAAACTCTACATCTCTCAAACTGATTTAGTTCCTCTTACATTGCAATGATCTAGTGGGGATCTTGCTATGCTTCATGAATGGTGAGAGGTTCAATCTGAGAGAGAAAACATGCATGCATCAAGTCTTGGTTGAGTTGATGCCTTGTCTGTACACCTGATGAAATGTCTCCAATCACTTGAGATCTGGGGTGATCTCTAAGTGTGACAAGATCAGTTGGTGGAGTTGGTTGAGCAACAGCTTCTGTATTTGATTCCTCTTGAGGAATGGTACTAGCTATTGAAGGAAGTTCAGCCACTTCCTCTTGGATTTCTTCTTCACTATCTTCAGCATGGAGTAGGATGGGTTGCTACCTCTTGGGTAAGGTTTAGTCCATCCAAAGACTCACACAGTTGAGGAACCTGCAAAAAGCTATTGGTAGAAACCTCTTTCTCCTTATATGACATGTTAGCTTCATCAAACGATACATGAACAGATTCTTCAATTTTAAGGGTGGATTTATTAAAAACCCTATAGGCCTTGCTTACTTGGGAATATCCTAGAAAAATCCCTTCTTCAGCCTTAGCCTCAAACTTTCTAATGTATTTTCTTGTTATTTGTGTGAATGTAGCAAATACAACCAAAAACTTTAAAGTATGTGATTTTAGGTTTCTTCCCTTTAAGTAATTCATAGGGGGTCTTATTTTCAGTTTATGTATAAGGCTTCTATTCAGGACATAGTTGGCAGTATTTGCAGCTTCTACCCAAAAGGATAGAGGCATGTAAGCATCTGCCAGCAATGTGCCTGCAGAATTAATGAGTGTCCCATATTTCCTTTCAGCAATCCCATTTTGTTGGGGAGTTCTAGGAGCTGAGATGCACTGCCTGATACCTTCCTTCTCACAGAACTCATGCATAAGATGAGACTCAAACTCTGTGCCATGATCACTTCTAATCAATGCAACATGAGTAGAGAACTCAATATGTATGGTCCTGAGAAAATCTGTAAGAACTTTGAATGTATCTGACTTAGTTCTCAAAAAGGCTACCCAACTGAATCTAGAGAAGTCATCAACAATCACAAAAGTATAAGACTTCCCTCATAGGCTTTGCACTGCAATGGGTCCAAATATATCCACATGAAGCAAATACAAAATCCTAGGTGAATCACTTTTATTAATGGTATTAAAACTAGTTTTGATTTGCTTGCCTAATTGACAAACCCTGCATAGGCTTTCCTTCTTGTAGGGGCCAAAAGGTAAACCTCTAACAAGGTTATCTTTAGATAACCTAGATATATTCTTAAGATTTACATGTCCTAATCTTTTATGCCATAATTCATTTTGATTACTAGTAACATTCACTAAGCAGATATCAGTTATGGAAGATATAAAGTCTACAAGATATATGTTGCCTTTTTTAATTCCATTTAAAACTGTTTTGTTTTTATTATCAATAATAGAACAGGAAGTATAGTTAAAAAGTACCTGATAACCTTCATCACATAATTGACTTATGGATATAAGGTTATGTTTAAGTCCTCTTACATATGTTACTTTCTTGAAAGTCACTGCTCCAATCTTCACTGCCCCATATCCTTCTGATTGACCACTATTGGAATATCCAAAGATCACCTTTGGTCCTAGCTTGGACTTGTAGTTGGATAAATTTGCCTTGCTGCCTGTCATGTGTTTGGAGCAGCCACTGTCCAAGTACCAGGTCTGACTTACCCTTGGACAGCTCTTCACCTGTACCTGCAAGGAAAAATAAAACTCAATTGTTCTTGACACATGTTACCTTGGGTCCTTTATTTGGTTGAAAAGAAAAACTAGATATAATTGATAATGGAGGTTGTGATTTATAACCTAAGCGGTGATATCTCCTAGGTGTAATAACCCAATCAGCTACTAGATTAAATGTCTTATTAATTGGCTTAAAATTTCTATAAGAGAAGCTATTTAAGTTTGGTATTTCTGGGTTCGACGAATTGTTGTAAGTTTGTCGACTAGAGTTCGACGAATAGGGATGAGATCGTCGATCTCTGCTCAGAGAATGACTGTAGTCATTTTCTGTACCCTAAGTTCGTCAAACTCTGCTCGACGAACCATACACAGTTCGTCGATCGCAGTTAGACGAATTGTTATTACCAAAATTTGCGTTCAGCGTTCGTCGATCTGGGTTCGACGAACTGGCTACATTTCGTCGATCTGCGTTCGACCAATGCTGCTGAACTTTATTTTTATTTGCTGTTTTCAGATTTCTATTTCTCTTGTCTATAGGTTTAGGATTATTTTCAGATAATGGTTTGTTTATTAACTTTTTGTTTCCCTTTGCAGAAATAAAGTTGATGGGGGTTGAAAGAATTTTCTTCTTAATTATGGGGGGTAAACTAGATGAAGCACCCATGCCCAGCTTGCCATTTAATCTGGCATTCACTGTGCTTGTAATGTCCATCAGCTTGAGGCTTCTCCCATTGAGAGATTGCTCAAGTTGTTTGGCCTCACATAATTCAGATTTTAGTTTATTTATTTGTTCATTAGTTAAGGTTATATTATCTGTTAGCTTAATATTTTCTGAATTTACAGATTCAAGACTTCCTAGTCTTTCTCTAAGTATTTTTATTTCCTTTTCTGAATTGATTAAGTCTAAGCACATAGTTTTGAATTCAGTTTTAAATAGATCAGAACTAAAGTCAAAGCTAGAAATAACCTGATCTGCCTCTGAGTCTGAGGCAGCTTCATCTTCAGATTCTTCTTTTGATCCAGAGTTGCTCCTGGAGGCATCAATTGTCATTAGGTCGACCTCCTTGGATCTGGCTTCTTCCTCTTCTTCACTTGAACTAGAAGAGGATGTTTCTTCTTCAATGTCACTCCAAGTCTCAGCAACAAATCCTTTGTCTTTCTTTTTATATTTGCTGGAGGAGGGTCTGCTACTGTGTCTTCTCCTGGAATCCTTCTCTTTGCTCTTGTTCTTCTGATTTTTTGGACATTCTGAGATGTAATGTCCAGGCTTTCTGCAACCAAAGCACACAACCTCCTTGGTTGGTGTCTTGTCATACTTTGGCTTATCATCCTATCTGGATGACTTCCTTCTGAAATCCTTCCTTACCATCTTGTAGAACCTTTTGGCAAAGAGGCTCATGAGTTCTTCATTTGAAGTTGATGTCTCACTTTCTTCAGATGATTTGAAGGCTATGCTGTGCTCCTTTCTAACTGGAGTTGTTGCCTTCTGTTCTGCTGCCTCTCTTGATTTGATCAGCTGCTCATAGGACTTCAATTTGCCTAGTAGAGACTCAGTTGATATCTCATTGAGGCTTCTGGCTTTTTTGATAGGCCAGATTCTGGAATCCCAAGAGCTTGGGAAGCACATCAATATCTTGTCATTCACCTCTGTCAAGGTGATGTCCTTATCCAGGGTTTTGAGCTCGTTGATGATTGTGCTCAACCTATTGTACATTTCTGCCACTGATTCATTCTCATCCTTTTTAATGTTCTCATACAGGGATATGAGATTGGATCTTCTGTCCTTTCTTTCATCTACACAGCTAGCTACCATTTGGTTGAGGGAATCCCAAATGTCTTTGGCTGAGGTTCACTCAGCCACCTTCTGGAATATGTCATCTGACATAGTCTGTGCTAAGATATTCATTGCCTTAGCATCAGCCATCTTGGTTTTCTTGTAGGCATCATTGTTTTCTAGAGGAGGCACTACAGTCATGTTGGTAGAAGTACTGGTAGAAGCTGCAGGTGCTGGAGGTACACCTCTCAAGATAACATAAAAGATATCCTAATCAATAGAATTCATGTATAACCTGATTCTTGCCTTCCAGATGGCAAACTTGTTAAGATTACACAATGGAGGTCTGATGCTTGCATAGTCTTTGTTTTGGGCCATGTCTGTGAAGAGATAAATGTAATAACAAACTTAAAACAGACAGATCTAACTAGAGGGATCTTTGTTGTTCAGGTGTTAGCCTATATAACCAATAATGTTTGGTATTTTAAAAAACCTGGCTCTGATACCAATTGAAAGTGCAGGTTAGATTTGAAATACTCTAGAGGGGGGGGGTGAACAAAGTATTGTGCTTACTTCAATACTTTTTATAACTTTTGGTTTAAGCCTAGGTGAACAGGTGAATAAGTGAAATAAACTAAGCACAGCAAACTAAATAATCACAGAACAAAACAAAACAACACAACCAAAACAAAAAGAAGGGCAACCAGACGACACAAGAGATTTTTATAGTGGTTCCCCAACCTGGGTACATCCACTCTTCTACCACCCTGGTAGGAATCCACTCAGGTTTTTGATTAGGTGCCTGACACCAATGAGCTCTTGTTCTGGTGCTCAAAAACTAAACCTGAAGTCTTTTGGAAGGAGACTTGCAACCAGAATAATTTTGAAGGGAATTAAAACCCTGTACAGGAATTGGAAATAAGGAGATGGGGTATTCTCTTTCTCAAAATAGCTGAGAAGACTTGTGGATTGATTGTAGCAGATGTTGCTCCCCCTGAGATCTTGAGTGTATCAGGAATGCTGGAGCACTGCTTCAGGGTGATAGGTCTTCAAAGACCTAGAATGCCTGGACCAGAATTAGCTTCAGGAACTTATTTGACAGATAGTGTTTGTTGTCCTTTGAAGTAGTCCTATAGAGTTAGAAAGAAGAAGACTCTTGAAAGATTTTTATTGTTCTTCTTCTTCTTCTTGAAAATGTTATCTGGTCAGGCTGATTGCAGTAGTATTTTTGATTTTAGAATGATTGTTCTTCTGTGCAATCTGAGTGTCAGTCTGATTGTCTGTATTGCTTGCTGTTTTGTTCTGTTACTGCTTGATTCTCTTTTGTTCTGTGTATCTCTTTCTGACTGAGGAACATTCAAAAATTTGAATGTCGAGCAGTAATTGCAGTCGGCCTTGGAAGGAAGCAGCAATCAATAATTTTCCTAACTGTCCCATGGAAAAATGGCACGTGATAATCGAAGATTAATGCGCGTTCCAACGGTAACATTCCGAGAAGATCTGGCATTAATAACTCCTGATTCATCGCCAGGAAATGGGACGGGAAACTGAAGAAGACCTAGTCTGGAATCGTCGACCAAAGAACACAATTCGTCGAGCTGAGTTTGAGTTCGTCGAGCTGAGCTTGAGTTCGTCGAGCTGAGCTTGAGCTCGTCTAGCTAAGATTAAGAGAGTTCGTTGACCAGACAATCTTCATTCGTCGAACAGACAATCTTCATTAGTCGAACAGATAATTATCATTTGTCGAACAGACAATTATCACTGTCAGACAGTATTCGTCGAACTGAGATCCAAATTCGTCGAGTGAAGAAAGTTTGTGGACTTAGCCAAATATTCTGCATCTGCTGATATCCAGTGTCGACATAAGCTGGTGTCGACGGATTGATCTTGGTGTCGACTCAAATCTTCTAGTGTCGATAAGAACAGGTGTTGACTAATATCCTGGTGTCGGGACAAATCCTCTATTGTCGACATAAATTGTCTGGTGTCGACACATGGCCTAAGTGTCGACATAAATACTCTGAGTTCAGATTTTGTCGAGTAGAGTACAGCATTCATTGACCTAAGAAGCTGAGAGCTTGAGGTCCAAGTTTGTCGAGCTCAGAATCTAATTCGTCGACCAAAGTTTGAAGCTGGACTTTGAAAAATTCTAAAGTTGTCCTGACTTTAGCTTGATGTAGAAACTGAGAGTTCATCGAACAGAGGACTAAGATCATCGAGATCAGCATTAAGATTTGTCTCAAGATCGTCGAGCGCAGAACTCCTTTCATCGAGCTGAGTTCGACGAACGTCGAACTCACTTTACTTAGTCTTGAAATCCTCTAAGTCTGAAGTCTCTGATGGTCTTGTTGAATGATGGTCCAGCTGAAGTTGAACCTAAGGACTTCACCTAGACTCTAAGACACAAACTTGACCCTGGCTATACATGTTGGGTCACATCTTAAGTCAGTGGATCTAGCCCAAATTAAGTAGGGATCCAACAAAGTTTCTTGATTAGGTAATTTTTCCCTAAGTGTCTTGATTTCCTTTTTAGAATTTATTAAGTAAATAAACATAGTCTTAAATTCAATTTTGAAATTATCAGAATTATAGTCAAAAGAGGACAATACCTAATCAGCTTCTAATTCAGAAGCTTCTCCATTGTCAGATGCATCTTCTTCATTTGATTGACTACAAGAAGCATCAATGGCAATGAGGAAGAATTCCTTGGCCCTTGCCTCTTCTTCTTCGCTGGAGCTGGAAGATGTGGATTCATCTTCAGTTTCACTCCAGGATTCAGCTACAAAGACTTTCTCCTTTTTATATTTGCTGGAGGATGGCCTGCTTCTTTGCTGTCTTCTTGAATCCTTCTCTATTCTTCTTTCTTTTTTTTGATTCTCTGGATATTCTGAGATGAAGTGTCCAGGTTTCCTGAAGCCAAAGCAAACTACCTCTTTAGTAGGGGTTTTATCATACCTTGGCTTGTCATCCTGCCTGGATGACTTTCTTCTGAAATCTTTCCTTGACATTTTATAAAATCTCTTGGCAAAGAGACTCATCAACTCTTAATTGACTGTTGAGGCTTCAGATTCTTCAACAGCCTTGAATTCCAGGTTGTGTTCCTTCCTTGCTGGTGGAGTTGTCCTTTATTCTGCTACTTCTCTGGATTTAATGAGCTGCTCATAGGACTTGAGATTTCCCAAAAGAGATTTAGTGGAAATATTATTTAAGCTTCTGGCCTCATTGATTGGCTAGATCCTTGAATCCCATGAGCTTGGGAAGAACATAAGGATTTTGTCATTCACCTCAGTGAGGGTGATGTCCTTATCCAAGGTCTTCACCTCATTGATGATTGAGCTCAGCCTGTTGTACATATCTACAATAGATTCTGCTTCCTCCTTGAAGTTCTCATATTGGGATATGAGATTGGATCTTCTATCTTTCCTCTCATTAGCTGATCCAGCTACCATTTGGTTGAGAGAGTCCTAAATGACCTTAGCTGATGTGCATTCAGCCACTTTTTTGAAAAAGTCATTGACATTGTTTGGGCTAGAATGTTCATGGCATTGGCATTAGCAACCTTGGCTTTCTATTGTGCTTCAGTCCACTCAGGTGGTGAAACTGCATGAGTGCTGGAAGTTGATGTTGATGCAGCTGGTTGAGGAGGACCTGTCAAGAAGGAATTGTAGATATCCTCATCAATAGAGTTCATATAGAGTTTTATTCTTGCCTTCCATATGGCAAACCTATTTAGGTTGCACACTGGAGGTCTGGTGGTTGCATAGTATTTGTTTTGTGCCATGCTGTGAATATAATCCTAATGGAAATAAAATAAAAATCAGATCTAACGCAGGATCTTTTGGTTCAAGGGTTAGCTTGTATAACCAAAGGAACCTTGCTCTGATACCAATTGAAAGTAAGGGTTAGATCTTAAATACTCTAGAGGGGGGTGAATAAAGTACCTTGAAAACTTAAAAATCTTTTGCTGTAAATAAAAACAGACCTAAGATAAATTAATCTAGCAATATCACATGCACAGCAAAACCTAACTATCATAGCCACAACAGGAACTAAAGAAAAAGTGCAACCAGACAACACAAGAATTTTATAGTGGTTCCCCAACCTGGGTACATCCACTCTTCTACCACCCTGGTAGGAATCCACTAGCAGGTTTTTGATCAGGTGACTGCCACCAATGAGCTTTTGATCAGGTGCTCAAAAACCAACCCCAAGTCTTTTGATCAGTAGACTTGCAACCAAGAATAACTTTTGAAGGGAGTTAAAAACCCTTTTTATAGTGGGGGATGAGAGAGTTATGGTGTCTTCTCTTTCTCAAATACAACTGAGAAGACTTAGTGGATATATGATGTTAGCAAAAGCTCCCCCTGAGATATTGAACTCAGGAAGATTTGAGCATTGCTACAGCATTTGTAGGCTTTTAATATTTCAGCCTTGACCAGCAGGTATCAAGGGGCTTCTTGACAAATAGAGTGTTTGTTTTCCTTTGAAGAAACCTGAGCTGAAGAAGGAAGAAGACTCTTGATTTGAATGTATGTTCTTCTTCTTCTTCTTCAGCTTGTTGTAATTTCTCTGGTCAAGGGCTACGGCTTCTTGCGTCTTTAATGTGTTATTGCCCTCTGTTTGTCGTTCTCTGTGTTCAGACGAGAAGGAAGAAAAAAAGCCCTATGCACTGTCTTCTGGAAGAAAGACGAAAAATCCTTTTTATATTTTCCATGAAATCTTCCTTCTGAATTTTGAATTTCTTCCTTCATTCAATGTCGACGGCCTGGAGAATATCTGAATTGATTGATTTACCCAACTGTCCCATTGAAAAGCGGCAAGTAATAATCTTGATGAATACCATAATCAATGCTTGCTTCTGTAACATACCATGTTACTTCTACGCCCCCTTCACTTAGATTGGGTTAGGCATGGGGTGGGTGATAGGGGATTTAGCTAGGCTTGACCCTAGGTAGTGGATTGTAGCCATGTGGGGCCCACTAAGGGGCCAAAGTCAACTAGCCTAAATAGGAACCCTAACCATACCATGACCCCACCACATTGCCCTAACCCTAAGAACAATCTAAGTGAACCCTAAAGCATGCCATTAGGTCACCCATTGACCCAATTTGACCAAGTCAACCCTAAACCTTAATTTGGTCAAACCCCTACACCTAAAGGCCAAATAGTCCAAGTGGGACACCACCATGACCCAACCCAAGTTGGATGGTGTCATAGGGTCCATGACCTTCAGGTGGGGTCAATCCACTCATCAAGTTGACCAGGTCAACCCTAAAAGTCAACTTGGTCAACAATAGGCCTATTTAAGTAAATTTGAAGACCAAGTTCATTCCTAATGTGCTAAGGCCTTGAGCCATGACCCAACCCATGTTAGGTGGTGACATGGGGTTCATGACAATTAAGTGGGACCAGCCCATTCATCAAGTTGACCAAGTCAACCCTAAAAGTCAACTTGGTCAATATAAGGCCTAAAGAGGGAAAATGAGTGTCAAGCTCATTTCCAATGGGCTAAGCGCATGAACCAAGACCCATGACTAGCCTTATGGTTAATGACAACCCCTACCCCCCTGAAATTGGAGAGAGATTCCATGCAAGGGGGTAGTTTTGGAAATTGGGGGAAAAAGAGTAGAGTGAAGAGAGGGAAAATGGGGATGAAGTCCATGTGACCCTCCTCCTCTCTTCCCAAGCACACATCTGAACCCACACATAAATTATCAGCCTTTACAATCCAGTTTCATGCCACTTGGAGCCAAGGAGGAGAAACCAAAGCTCATGGCCAAAATCCCCATCATGGCATCTCTATATACAACCCATATCAGCCAAAACCAACCTTCCCATTAGCTTCACAAGGTCCAAAGGAGTGGAATTCGATTCCTATATTAAAGATTTTGGTGGAGTATCGGGTTCGGGAGCAAGCTCGCCGGTGAGGAGAAATTTCATGGCTCACCACCGCCAAACCCGCCGCCAAACCTCAATTCAGGTCCATTTCACCTCACCTCTACCCGTACTAGTTATCTAAATCTATTAGGCGAGACATCGGGCTCAAATGAGCCAGATCCAAGGTGAGCGTTTTCATGAATTTCAAATTTTTGATGGTGTGCAAGTTCGCAGGAAACCGCCGCCTCCGGCGGCCAAGTCGTCGCCGAACGTTAACCCTCACCTCAACGGAGGTGGGGGTAGTGGTGGCCGGCCAGGGAGGTGGTTGGATGGCCGGGAAATGGCCTTGGAAGGTGCTCCAGGTCGAACAAATCACGGACCTTGGCTCCATGGAGAAGATGAATAGATGCCCTCCCTTCTGCTTTGAGATTAGTGCTGTAACAATTTAAATTTTCTGTCCCTGTTTTTACTATCACTTGCATGCTAAATTTAGGCCCTTTAGGTGCAAATACAGAACTGGTCATGTAACAACCCCATCCGTTCATATGATATATTCTAGAAGGTCCGGCCGGGGCCCCACAGGATATATCACAAAACAGTCGGTGAAGGTACAGGATGATACCAGAGTAGCGCATCGCACCTATCACAAGCATTCTAGCGGAAGCCTAAACTACTTGAACTCCTCATGAATGTCCAAACATAAAACTCCACATTTTATATACATATCGGAATGTCTTACAACATGTCAAAAGCGTTGGCCTTATGGCCTTACAGGGCTTTCAATCAGTGGCCTAAAACAGATTGGCGCGCAGGCCGGCCACACTAAAAGAAAACATACAAAAGAACGCAATAGCCTTCGAGGGCTAGCAGCAGCAGCAGCAGCAGCAGCAACACCAGCAGGAGCATCAACCTCTATGCGTCCCGCTCGGCTCTCCAGTACCTGTGCAAGGAACAATCCACCCACCGGTGGCAAACAAAAGCAACGGTCAGCGTTCAGCTGACCAAATTATAACGACCCTACCCCTTCTCTCGGGGCAGCGGTATTTTCCCTGCAGGCATATCATATCACAAGTATGGCAAGCTATATCATCAACAAGTGCTTTCACGCACACAAGCCATCACAACCGTTCGCCACCCGGCCCAACGGTCCGTGCACACAGGGCACATTCTTGGTGTTCTGGCAACCTCTTGCCCACCACCGTATCAGGGTTATCACCCAACGGTAACTCTCTTGAGCATTTACTCCATGGCGTGCAGCCGGAGTTAGTCCTCGGACACCGGGATGGCCCGTAGCCCCCCATTGTGTCATGGCGCGCAGGCCGAAGACTCTTGCTATGCGCTCCAACAGACCGCACTTTTGGTCTCACGTCAGACGGACATAGCGCAGGTCGGATCCTCCACCCCCCGTTGCTCAAATCGCCTTGCCTTCTCCGAGTACAGCGTACTCATGGCTATATCAAAGGCGCGGGTCGGTCTCACCAATCCTGTTCCTGGCATTCAAGCCTAGGTATTTCACTATACCCATTTCCTCACAGCAACAGCGGGTCTTTCCTGGGCGCACCAGTACTTCCTGTGGTTCTCTCCACAGGTGGACACCGCATAAGTACAAATGTCAGGGGTCTTTCCTGGGCACACCAGTACTTCCTGTGACTCGCTCCACAGGTGGACACCCTATGACATCAAGCATCACAAAAAGGGCCTTTCCTGGTCCCACCAGTACTTCCTGTGCCTCATTCACAGGTTGGACCCAAAACCATCTCAAGGCTATTTTCCTGGGCTACCACCCCAGTACTTCCTGCTACTCCTTTTCGCAGGTCTAACCCGTAGACTCCGAACACGACACGTTTATCACGGAGTCTTCTCCGGTTCGTATGCAACATCACCAATCCAGACCAACCTGTCCAGATGGGCTTCACACAGCATGCCTATTCCGTACTCCATTTCCGGATCTATATGCACTACAAAGGGGATTTCAAGCATCCACCCAAAGATTCCCAAAATCAGCCACCTCTTGGTGGGGGAAATCACACAAGATATGCCAAAAAGGAAGCCTTCACATGGCTAGGAAGAAAAGTCGTTACCCTTGACGATCGCTTCGGTGCCATGGCTTCCAAGCGAGCTTTCAGAGCGTTTCCTCCGCAACGCTGGCTTCGGATCTCTCGTTGGTAAACCGCAGCACCACCAGCAGCAGCCCCCTTCCCTTCTTCCTCCTCCTTTCTCTCTCTCTTTCTCTCTCTTGAAGAAAGATGAAGGCCAAAGAAAATGAGAAGTAATTCTCTGACTTCGGCCCTTAAGGAAAAAGAAGAAGAGCTTTCAGCCCTTGGATCCAGACTGAAGGAATGGACGGCCACGATTCTGCCAAAAACACAGATTTTGACCCGACACGGCCTCGAACACGGCCGTGTGTCTGGCCGTGTGCCTCAAGCGGTGGTCAACCGACTTATCCAAACCAGTGACACGCCCACGGGACACGCCCGTGTCATGGGCCGTGTCACCAACACGCCTTCCGACACGCCCGTGTCTGTGGCCGTGTACCTGGGTGAAAAAAAATCCCAAATCATCCCGAGACTTCACACGGCCTGTGACACGCCCGTGTCCCAGGCCGTGTGCCCAGACACGGCACAAAGACACGCCCTGTCGAATTCTTTCGACGGGCTGAGTTCGTCGCCTGATTTGACACGCCCTGTGACACGCCCGTGTCACAGGCCGTGTTCAACACTCGACACACACTTCTCGACACTCGACGATCGTCGAGCAAAAATCGTCGAGAATGCGACACGGCCTTGGACACGCCCGTGTCCTGGGCCGTGTGCCTCCTCTCGACGAATCGTCGAGAGCAAAAATCGTCGAGACAAAGCCCAATCGTCGACACAACCTCGACACGCCCTGCGACACGCCCGTGTCGCAGGCCGTGTCACCTGACACGCCCTGGGACACGCCCGTGTCCCAGGCCGTATCACCCAAATTTTCCTGTTTCAGAATTTTGGGCTGTTACAATCCTCCCCTCCTACAAGAAATTTCGTCCTCGAAATTTAAAGACAGGAAAGTAACAGAAACTAGCAAGAAAATGTAACAACATATAGATATATATATAAACGTGTATGTTACAATATTCTCGCTCCAAATTACAGAAACAACTCAGGGAACTCTTCTCGCATGGTCTGCTCGCGCTCCCATGTCAGCTCTTCACGGCCGTAGTTGTCCCACCGGACTTTCACCATACCGACAGTCTTGTTCCACAACTGTTTCTCGGCTCGATCTTCGATCCGAATGGGTCTAACTCTCGTCGTTAGCCCATACTCCACCGGCACACGATCATCCACGATCACTTGAGTTGGATCTTTCACGGCCTTCCGAAGCACCGAGATGTGAAAGACATCATGTAACCCACCGAAGTCTGCCGACAGAGCTAGCCGATAAGCCGCTTCGCCAATTCGCTCAACCACTTCGAAAGGACCCAAATATCTTGGACTCAACTTTTTCAATCGTGGAATCCTGGAGACACCTTTGAATGGCTTGATCTTCAAGTAGACCCAATCGCCAACCGCAAATTCCACGTTCCGGTGCTTGGCGTTGTAGTACTTCGCTTGTCGATCTTGAGCAATCAGCAATCTCTCTCTAATAGTCCGAATGGTTGAGTTTGCTTCATCCACCTCATTTGGTTTAACAACCCGGGCTTCACCCGCTTCTACCCAAGCTAAGGGAGTACGACACTTCCTGCCATAGAGGGCTTCATATGGTGCCATCCCAATGCTTGCTTGGTAGCTGTTATTATATGCAAACTCGACCATATAGAGATGATCTTCCCATCTCTTTCCGAAGTCAAGGGCGCACATGCGGAGCATGTCCTCCATTGTTCTGTTGGTACGTTCAGTTTGGCCATCCGTTTGGGGATGAAAGGCCGTACTGAAAGTCAACTTCGTGCCCAACAGTCGGTGAACTAGCCTCCAATCATTTGACGTAAATCGCCCATCTCGATCACTTACGATGCTCCGAGGAACACCGTGAAGCCGCACAATCTGATCAACATATAACTTTGCCAAACTTTCAACCGAATCATCCCGCCTGTTCGGGAGAAAATGTGCGACTTTTGTTAGCCGGTCAACTATCACCCAAATGGAATCATTTCCTCGTTGTGATCTTGGCAATCCATGCACAAAATCCATGGAAATATCATCAAATTTCCACACTGGGATTAGCAGTGACTTCAAATAACCGCCCGGCTTTTGGCATTCCGCCTTCACCATCGCACATGTTTGACATTTGGCTACATATAGGGCAACATCTTTCTTAAGCCCTGGCCACCAGAAAAGTTTCTTCATATCGTTGAACATCTTTGTGCTCCCGGGGTGAATGGAATACTTCGTATAATGTGCTTCATACATCAATTCTTCCCTCAGTTTCCCCACATTTGGGACGCACAACCGGTCCTCTTTGCGCAAAAGACCATCATTCCAGGTAAATTTGCCTTCTGGCCCTTCATTCACATAGCGCAAGAGATCTTCATCCAACTCCGTTGCTCGTCGAACTCGGTCCGCAGGGTCACATTGCACCTCGGTCCAGTTCAAACATGCAGTGGCAGTGGAACTCTTGTCAACACAATAGATCTCCAATGCTTCCAACTCCTGGATAAGACGTTCATCATGCCTTTGTAACCAATTTGCTCTAGCCGGAACTCGCCGACTCAACGCATCAGCGACAACATTCCCCTTCCCGGGTGTATAGTGAATCTCGAAAGTGTAATCCCCAAGGAACTCCAACCACCTTCGTTGTCGCATGTTCAACTCTTTCTGCTCTAAAAGATACTTTAGGCTCTTATGATCAGTATAGATCTCCACCTTTACGCCATAAAGGTAGTGTCGCCACAACTTGAGTGCAAAAATCACCGCCGCTAGTTCCAAATCATGGACGGGATAGTTTCGCTCGTGCACCTTCAGCTGGCGTGAGCCATAAGCAATCACTTTTCCATTCTGCAGAAGAACGCAGCCTAAGCCGCTCCCTGAGGCATCACTATAAATGACAAATCCATCGGTTCCACATGGCGAAGACAACACCGGCGCCGTGGTCAACCGAACCTTCAGCTCTTCAAAAGCTCGTGCGCACTCTGGCGTCCAAACGAACTTCTGATCCTTTCGCGTCAGTGTGGTTAGCGGCAAAGCGATCCGCGAGAAGTTTTCCACAAATCTTCTATAGTAGCCCGCAAGTCCAAGGAAACTCCTGACCTCGGCCACGGAAGACAATATTGGCCATTCTTGTATGGCTCTTATCTTCGTTGGATCCACTGCAATGCCCGCTCCACTCACCACATGGACCCAAAAATGCCACTGACGATAGCCAAAACTCGCACTTCGAGAACTTGGCATAGAGCTGATTTTGCCTCAACGTGTTCAACACCAACCGCAAATGAATCTCATGCTCAGCTTTGGACTTCGAGTACACCAGGATATCATCAATGAACACGATCACAAACAGATCCAGGTACTCATGGAAAATACGGTGCATCAAATCCATAAACACCGAAGGCGCATTACACAATCCAAAGGGCATGACTGTGAACTCATAGTGCCCATAACGCGTTCCAAATGCGGTTTTGGGAATGTCACCTTCCCGAATTCTTAACTGGTAATAACCAGACTTCAGGTCCAACTTCGAATAGACGGTCGAGCCAACTAGCTGATCAAATAATTCATCAATCCGAGGTATCGGATACTTATTCTTCTCGGTCAGCTTATTCAATTCACGGTAATCAATACACAACCGTAACCCACCATCTTTCTTCTTTACAAAAAGCACAGGCGCGCTCCAAGGTGACATACTTGGGCGGATATAACCTTGCTCTAGCATTTCTTGTAGTTGAACCTTCAACTCAGCCATCTCTTTAGGCGCAACGCGATATGGCGAGCGGGCCACGGGTTTCGCACCTGGCACCAACTCAACTGTGAAGTCAATCTCCCGCTGGGGTGGTAGCCCAGGGAGATCCGCGGGAAACACATCAGTAAATTCTGCCACAATCGGAACCTCGCACAACGTGGCCTTAGGCTCAATAGCCTGAATTAGTGCAAAGTAACACTCCGCACCCTTCCAAACAGCCTTGACTACCTGGAGTGCAGACATCAACGTTCCGCCTACTCCTCGCATACCCGCGAACTTGGTCTCCTGTTCGGTATTCTGGCCCAACGTGATTTCTTTGGACTGGCAATCAATCATAGCATGCTGCTCCGCCAGCCAATCCATCCCAAAAATCACATCAAATTCCGATATTGGCAAAAAAATGCGGTTAAACAAAAATCCCGACTTCCTAACTGAACCGCCACATCGCAAGCTTGATCCGCAAGCATCCAACAACCATTCGGCAACACCACTCTGACGCTATCTGTCTTTGCACGACTGGGTATCCCAAGCCGCGTAAGAAACTCACTCGACAGAAAAGAATGCGATGCACCTGTATCAAACAGTGCTCGCGCCAGCGTGTCCCGAATCATCACAAAACCTATGACAACCATGTCACACACACAAACCACAAACATAGGCGTTCAAAGCTAAGCATACAAACAATAGCATATGCAAAACTAAACTCATACATGTGACCACGTCACTCTGCTTGATGGCCTCTTGCAGGCCAAGATTGTAGACTCGGGGTTGCGCCTGCGAGGCAGAGGAATCTACCACCGCCTTTCCTTTCTCCGCATAAGATGCTCCCGCCTTCTTTTCACTCTTTGGCGGCATCCGACAATCTCGCGCAATATGCCCCATGCGGCCACAATTGAAGCAGACCCGAGTATCTGGCTTAGAGGTTGCCCCTGATGTTGCTCCCGTTGTAACGGATGAAGGAACATGTCCACTAGGCTTGGACTTCTTGCCCCACCTCTTCTTATAGAATGGTTTCCCCGATCGGGGCGCCTTCCACTCCGATTGCGTCAGAGTCAAAGCTCTCTTCCCTTGCACCCTTTTCATATCTTTTTCCAATGCGGTCGCGGTGTCAACCAATGCTTGGAAACCTTGATTCACAGAACTAGACACAAGAAACCTCAACTCGTCCCTGAGTCCTTCATAGAACCTGTTGGTCTTCCGCTGCACATCAGCAAATATCGAACCCGCATACCGCCCCAAGCGCGTAAATTCATGCAAATAGGCATCAACACTGCCATCGCCTTGGGTCAACCGTTGGAACTCATTTTCCATGGCTATCCGCTGAGCCACAGGAAGGTGCTTCGCCAGGAAGAGCCGGGAGAATTCTTCCATCGACACTTGGGTTAACGGACGACCCGCCCAGTGATGTCGCGCGTCATCACTCGCTTGACGCGCGACAACCAGTCCTCAGCCTGCGTCGGGGTTCCCGCTCCCGAAAACGTAGGCGGATGGAATATCATAAACCGTGTTAGCTGCTTCTCAGCCGCTCGAGGAACCACATCCATAACAGGTTCCGGCCTTGCCGCCGCCTGATCTGGCCTCACAGCCTCTTGTTCTTGCCTCAGTGGCTGGGCTTGGATCATGGTATACAAGGCCCCCGCAACTAAACGGACATGATCTGCAGACGGTGGAGGTGTAGGCACCGCAGCTGGTGCCGTACTTTCATCAGAACGCTGGGGTTCAGACGGCCCAGCTCCACTTCGTGTCACCTAAAGGTGGACAAGACACATACATTAGCGATCGTACCCAAGCAAACAACACAACATAGGAACACGCAGGTTCCTCAAACATACAAAAATGCATTCCTATCATGGACATTCAGGAGTTCAATCGTAGACTTTGGTGTGCACAAACACGTGCTCGCCACCCCACAAAAGAAGTCGGCCACGACTTCGAGAGGGAAAGACCAAGACAACCGATACCAAAAATGTAACAACCCCATCCGTTCATATGATATATGCTAGAAGGTCCGGCCGGGGCCCCACAGGATATATCACAAAACAGTCGGTGAAGGTACAGGATGATACCAGAGTAGCGCATCGCACCTATCACAAGCATTCTAGCGGAAGCCTAAACTACTTGAACTCCTCATGAATGTACAAACATAAAACTCCACATTTTATATACATATCGGAATATCTTACAACATGTCAAAAGCGTTGGCCTTATGGCCTTACAGGGCTTTCAATCAGTGGCCTAAAACAGATTGGCGCGCAGGCCGGCCACACTAAAAGAAAACATACAAAAGAACGCAATAGCCTTCGAGGGCTAGCAGCAGCAGCAGCAGCAACACCAGCAGGAGCATCAACCTCTATGCGTCCCGCTCGGCTCTCCAGTACCTGTGCAAGGAACAATCCACCCACCGGTGGCAAACAAAAGCAACGGTCAGCGTTCAGCTGACCAAATTATAACGACCCTACCCCTTCTCTCGGGGCAGCGGTATTTTCCCTGCAGGCATATCATATCACAAGTATGGCAAGCTATATCATCAACAAGTGCTTTCACGCACACAAGCCATCACAACCGTTCGCCACCCGGCCCAACGGTCCGTGCACACAGGGCACATTCTTGGTGTTCTGGCAACCTCTTGCCCACCACCGTATCAGGGTTATCACCCAACGGTAACTCTCTTGAGCATTTACTCCATGGCGTGCAGCCGGAGTTAGTCCTCGAACACCGGGATGGCCCGTAGCCCCCCATTGTGTCATGGCGCGCAGGCCGAAGACTCTTGCTATGCGCTCCAACAGACCGCACTTTTGGTCTCACGTCAGACGGACATAGCGCAGGTCGGATCCTCCACCCCCCGTTGCTCAAATCGCCTTGCCTTCTCCGAGTACAGCGTACTCATGGCTATATCAAAGGCGCGGGTCGGTCTCACCAATCCTGTTCCTGGCATTCAAGCCTAGGTATTTCACTATACCCATTTCCTCACAGCAACAGCGGGTCTTTCCTGGGCGCACCAGTACTTCCTGTGGTTCTCTCCACAGGTGGACACCGCATAAGTACAAATGTCAGGGGTCTTTCCTGGGCACACCAGTACTTCCTGTGACTCGCTCCACAGGTGGACACCCTATGACATCAAGCATCACAAAAAGGGCCTTTCCTGGTCCCACCAGTACTTCCTGTGCCTCATTCACAGGTTGGACCCAAAACCATCACAAGGCTATTTTCCTGGGCTACCACCCCAGTACTTCCTGCTACTCCTTTTCGCAGGTCTAACCCGTAGACTCCGAACACGACACATTTATCACGTAGTCTTCTCCGGTTCGTATGCAACATCACCAATCCAGACCAACCTGTCCAGATGGGCTTCACACAGCATGCCTATTCCGTACTCCATTTCCGGATCTATATGCACTACAAAGGGGATTTCAAGCATCCACCCAAAGATTCCCAAAATCAGCCACCTCTTGGTGGGGAAATCACACAAGATATGCCAAAAAGGAAGCCTTCACATGGCTAGGAAGAAAAGTCGTTACCCTTGACGATCGCTTCGGTGCCATGGCTTCCAAGCGAGCTTTCAAGACTCGCAAGAGCGTTTCCTCCGCAACGCTGGCTTCGGATCTCTCGTCGGTAAACCGCAGCACCACCAGCAGCAGCCCCCTTCCCTTCTTCCTCCTCCTTTCTCTCTCTCTTTCTCTCTCTTGAAGAAAGATGAAGGCCAAAGAAAATGAGAAGTAATTCTCTGACTTCGGCCCTTAATGAAAAAGAAGAAGAGCTTTCAGCCCTTGGATCCAGACTGAAGGAATGGACGGCCACGATTCTGCCAAAAACACAGATTTTGACCCGACACGGCCTCGAACACGGCCGTGTGTCTGGCCGTGTGCCTCAAGCGGTGGTCAACCGACTTATCCAAACCAGTGACACGCCCACGGGACACGCCCATGTCATGGGCCGTGTCACCAACACGCCTTCCGACACGCCCGTGTCTGTGGCCGTGTACCTGGGTGAAAAAAAATCCCAAATCATCCCGAGACTTCACACGGCCTGTGACACGCCCGTGTCCCAGGCCGTGTGCCCAGACACGGCACAAAGACACGCCCTGTCGAATTCTTTCGGCGGGCTGAGTTCGTCGCCTGATTTGACACGCCCTGTGACACGCCCGTGTCACAGGCCGTGTTCAACACTCGACACACACTTCTCGACACTCGACGATCGTCGAGCAAAAATCGTCGAGAATGCGACACGGCCTTGGACACGCCCGTGTCCTGGGCCGTGTGCCTCCTCTCGACGAATCGTCGAGAGCAAAAATCGTCGAGACAAAGCCCAATCGTCGACACAACCTCGACACGCCCTGCGACACGCCCGTGTCGCAGGCCGTGTCACCTGACACGCCCTGGGACACGCCCGTGTCCCAGGCCGTGTCACCCAAATTTTCCTGTTTCAGAATTTTGGGCTGTTACAGGTCACCAACATAAAAATTGTAGCTATTTGTCTTAACTTTAATTTTCTACCCTTAACTTGAGATTTGGTCCAGTGGTCTGACCTGTACGACCATTTTGCTAGGGTTGGTCCTTAGGTAAGGCAGAATTTCAAAATGATGCCCAAGTCAAACCAGTCATCCAAATGGCCCAAAATTTTGGGTGTATGCATGCTTAGGGCTTAGTTAGCCCTACCAAAAATTGAGAATTTTTGGGTAAAATTTTATATAGTTTTATTCAAAATACCCAAAATGAATTAAATGAAATATTTGTAGTTGTGGGACTCCAAATGGCCCCAAAGTTTGGTGGCACATCCTTAGGGACATTATAAGTGTATGTCTTAACTTTCAGCCAATTTGGACCACTGCATGTTGGGTAAACCCACTTGCATGTGTTGGCTTGTTATAGGCTTGGTGTGCATTTAACCTAAAATGAAATAATGTGTATTCAGTCAACTTGGAACATTCAATAATCATGATTTTCATTATAGAGACACATGAGGGTGTAATACACCTCACATAGCAATGGTGGGATTTTTGGGAACAAAAACCCCATTATTTTGAATTTCTAAAAATTTGGCCCTTTTTAGGAAATAAATTTAAAATAGGTTTACCCTTATCATAAAAGGTTCAATTTCTGTTGAGATCTAAGGAGTGACATAATAAGCACTAGAAATAAATTATATCTCTGTTGGAAGAAGTTTAAGTAGTTTAAGGAGCAAAATGACCATTTTACCCATTATGGAATTTAGTGTAGAAATGATGGTATATTTCTTTGCAAAACCTGAGAAAAATCATATTGCTGTAATTTTATGTTTTATACCTTGTGCAATTATTTCAGAAGTTTTGGAGTGAAAATAATGTACTTAGGCCCCATAATGGCATTTTGGTAAATAACTCAAATGGATCATGGATAGGTCATTTCAACCTAGATGTAAATGAAAATCTGGACATATCATTATTTTATTATTATCAATAATCTGTAATTTAATTAGATTTTTTGAGATTATATTTTATGTACTTCATTTGGAAAATGCTAGATTTGTGGATATAGTATTAAATGCGAATTAATTGAAAATCAGAATTGAAAAAGCATGAAATTTTGGTAGGCCCCATTAATTGTCATATTATATACCTGGAAGAATCCCTAGGACATTAGGTTCAATATTGACAATACTTCATGTGCAAAATGACTAGGGATTACATTTAAAGAAATTAATTTAATGGTGTAAATAATTTGAAAATTATGGAAATTCATCCTAGTCATCATATAGGTCCATACCATCCTAGGATAAATAATTTGAGGCATATGGCTAGAGGAATTAGAAGGTCACATTTGTGGGTGGTATCAGGACATGGGTAAGGGTCTAGCACCGATGTTCGTACTAGTAGGGCCACCAGGGGAGGAATCTGAATAACTAGTAAAATGAGGATCTTAGTAAAGGAATTAACCCTGGTTGGTCTCCTAGAGGATTCCTTAACCATGCGTGGAAGAGTGCGAGTCCCGTGGTAGTAACGATAATGGGGACCGGCGGAAGACCACCGCGCTCCTAATAACACCTTAAGTCTTTAGGGTCGTTCGAAAGTAATACGAGAGTTGGGGTAAAAATCCTGGGTAGACACCAATAAAAGTAATTATCCTTGAGAAAGGGAACTTTGGGCGTAATCCCATCGTAGTTCCTAGTGCCCCCGAGAGCACTTCACCGGGTATACCCTGGGCAGTCCTGGGATTAACCTTAAATCACTAAATATAATAACCCGTAGACAAGAGTAGACTAATAGGTTAAGAAGTTGTGGTTCTTTCTCACCCGTGTTGGTTTGGAGGGAGACTTGTGTACATGCTCACCTATGTAGGATTTGAGGGATTTGGAATAATGGCACTATTGTGCGTTCTCACCCGTGTAGGGTTGGAGGGATTGTGATAAATGCTCACCCGTGTAGGGTTTGAGGGATTTGGAATAAAGGCACTATTGTGCGTTCTCACCCATGTAGGGTTGGAGGGATTGTGATAAATGCTCACCCGTGTAGGGTTTGTGGGATCCAGGACGGGTTGGTCCTACGAGCTAGAGGCTCGGGAAGAAATACTTGCATGTGCATAAATTTAGTGACGGGGTCATGCGGTACTGGCCGTTCGTCACACTGATGGCACTACGGTGCACCAGGCAGTTTTGACGGTTAGAGGGGCCAGTGGGTTGTTTTACACTGCGGTCTGGAGGACAATCCCCGATAACGCACATCCGACCCAACAAGACTGACGGGTTATCAACAAAGTACGTACGCAGAGACTCTAGAGTGCACCTTGGACGTGTACAGAGGCATATGAGAGGGGTCTAAGGTTTGGTAGAGTGCATACCGGCGTAGAAGTGGAGACGCCCGCTCCGCTGCTGCCGTAGCCACAGCGGTGGTACCCGAGAGTGATGCTAGCTCTCAAAAAGTGGGAACTAAAGGTCTGTGATCACAGAGTCATTGTGTGTGAGTTGTACTTGCCTATGTATAAATTGCATCATAACATTCATTCATATTAGGTCATACGCTTCATAGATCCTTATCATATAAATTAGTATGGGCTCTTTTATATGATAAGTTAAATTTCCTGAAAACCTTAACTTATAAATTTATATGGGCATTTTTATAAGTTAAGGTACTTTTGTGATGGTAGATAGCTTTACCTTTCAGTTTTACTTTACTTTTCTGCTCTTTACTTTCAGTCTTTCCTTACTAGTACTACACTTTACTTACTTGTACTATATACTTAGAACTGCTAGAGTAGAATAATAATATCTATTACAACTGCTAGTTAGTTCTTGTCACCTGCTTCCACTTTTGCTACCCCTTGTTGTCCTCGACTTCGTACTTTTGCTCGGTGCCTAGGAGCTGCGGGGCGAGGTGTGGAGGAAACGACTTAGTCTTTTTGACTAATGGTCGGTGACCATACTATTTTAGGAGCTCGTGGAGATGGAGCACCAGCACGACGAGGAGGAAGGACTTGAGGAGCAGATACTGCTACCACAGACTACTACTACTACGAGTCCTCAGGTGAGAAGAGTTTTGATGTATTAGATTAGCTTCCGCTTTGATTTGAGAGAGAGAGTTGATATGATGTACTGGGCATAAGCCCTTATTACTCTTTTATTTGTACTCATTGTGGACTATGTTTATGTACTCTTCGTTTATATATATGATATGTACTCTGTGACTTGTGGATTAATGGATTTAACATACAGCTATACCTCTACTTCTCAGATTGTCCTATAGGTTAAAAGATCGTATTAGCCAGCAAAATTGACGTGTTGCGGTGTCGACTAACTCGTGCGTTAGTGTCACCGTAATACAGCAGTTCTGGGCATAAGACCCGGTATCCCTCCTTGGTAAGGGGGAGGGGGGTCTTACAAACTGGTATCACTTGAAGAAAAGATCATATGAGAAAGAAGTCCACAACACTGGAACACCACGCGCGAGCATTAGTTTGCGGACAAACTATGCAGCAGAAGCAGTGGTGTGCGCATGTGTAAAAAGTCACATAAAACAGTCCACTAAGTACAATAAGTTAGTATAATTCTGTTTTTTAACCTTATCTTTATGCAACCTCCACAGGTCACCGCGCCGCAAAATATGACTCCTCCCCCTCCAGCTGCCACTCCATTTCTACAATCGGAGATGGGGCAGACTTTGATGGCGATCCTGGATGCCTTCAAAGCCCTGCAAGTCCCGACCCTGCAGCCAAATCCGGGGTCGAGCTGGCTAAGTTCCTTCAAGAGCCTGTCCCCACCGATGTACCGTGGGACAGAGGATGCGGTAAAGACGGAGGAATGGCTGGAGGCCATACACGAGATTTTGGCAGTCATCAGCTGCCCGGTCGGCGAGGCAGTACCTCTATCCATTTCTGTACTAAGGCTCATGCCAAGAGATGGTGGAAATCAGTGCGGGAGTCTACATGTGCGGACTGGGAGCTATCAGACATACCGTGGGAGGAGTTTGGCGATGTATTTTTGGAGCACTTCGTCTCTACTACGGACAGAGATGCTTTGGAGGAGAGGTTTCTGAACCTCTGGAAAGGGAGCAGATCAGTGATTGAGTACTAGAGGGAGTTCTCCCACCTTGCCAGGTTCGCAGGGATACAGGATACTGATGATAGGAGTTATGCCAAGAGGTTCTATCGGGGCCTTGGGGAAGATTTGAGGCAGGCTTTGTTGTTTATTTCTCATGGCACGTCCACCCAGATTATCGAGATGGCAAAGAAGGTGGAGGCTGACCAACTGATGGTACAAGGCAGAGGGAAGAGACCGTATGATGGGTCGACATCAGGAGAGAGAAGCAGGGGCTCTCAGAGAGGTAGGACTATTGGGTACAAGAGGGGTGGCGGGCGTCGTCTCCCCAACTACAGGCAGGAGCAGGGACCTCCTCCAGCATTAGCTCCCCCACCTCTATAGGTGTATGATCCGAGGAGATAGGATAACCATGACCACCGGCAGGTAGTTTGTTACGGATGCTGCCAGCCCGGGCACATTAGGTCGGAGTGCCCGCACCGATTCCATCCTCCACCTCCTCCACCTCCAGTGGCCCCATTACAGCAGGGCCGACGCCATGGATATCACGGTAGGGGACGCAATCAGGAGCAGATATATGCTTTGGACCTCACGGAGCAGAGGAACTGAAAGTGAGGGTTAGGTCTACAATACTCTAGAGGGGGGTGAATAGAGTATATTAAAAATTTATTAGTTCCCCAATAAAAGTACTGTTACTGCTTTTGCTGTAAACTGAAATGGTGCAGTGATAGAAAATTGTAAATCAGATAAAAATCTACCTAATCATAACCACACAACAAGAAACAAAAAGAAAATATAAGCAACCAGACGACACAAGAAATTTATAGTGGTTCCCCCTCAACTGGGTACATACACTCTTCTAATAACCTTGGTAGGAATCCACTCAGGTTTTTGCTCAGGTGCCTGACACCAATGTGTTTTGATAAGGTCCCCAAAAACTAACTCAAGTCTTTTGGTAAGGATACTTGCAGCCAGGAATCACTTTTGAAGGGAGATGACAACCCTTTGTACAGGAGGGGGTGAGAGAGTGATTTTGTCTTCTCTGTCAACAATCAGAGAGAATACTATTGTTTGATGTCAGCAAACAGCTCCCCCTGAGATGTAGAATGTTTCAGGGAAGATCTGGAGCTTTGCTGTAGGGTGATAGGTCTTCAATCAGAATTCTGGACAAGCAGTGATGTAGGATCTTCTTGACTGATTTGATATCTGTTGTCCTTGGAGAAGTCCTGGAGAGAATGTTGAAGAAGAAGACTCTTGATATATTATAGTTGTTCTTCTTCTTATGAATATCACTGTCTATCACTGTAAGCTTTTCTATGATCTTCTTGTGTGAAGCTTTTCTGTTCTGTATGAGAACTCTAGCAGTCAGTTTTTGTGACCCTGATTTTCTGACTGTGTATTGTTATTCTGCTCCTCTCTGTGTGTCTTGTTGCAGATTCTCAAATCTTCTTTTCTTTTGTCTCAATTTAAAAATTTGAATCCTCTGTAATTAATGCTGACGGCCTGAGAATAATCAGCATTGATGTATTTCCCAACTGTCTTGTGGAAAATCAGCAAGTAATAATCCTAAAGAGGACTGTAATTAATACTTCCTCTAATGGATACATTCAGAGAATGTAGGGCATTAATTTCTCAGGAATTTCTGCAATAGAATGAGGATAGAATGCCGGAAATGGCTAAGTCTGGATTCGTCGAACGAATAACAGATTTCGTCGAGCTGAGATTTTTTATTCGTCGACCAGACATCTTCTGTTCGTCGAGCTGATAACAAAACTTGTATACTTCAGAACCTTTGCCTTTTCTTTTTGAAGTTCATCGAGCTGATAATTGAATTCGTCGACTGGAGTTCAGCAACAGTTCTGGACTTAGACAAATAGTTTGTGTTGACTGATATTCTGTATGTCGACATGAAACTCTGGTGTCGACACAAGTTGGGGTCGACAAATAATCTTGGTGTCGACACAAATCTTCTGGTGTCGACATAATCTTTCTGGTATCGACATAATCTTTCTGGTGTCGACCTAAGTTGGTGTCGACACATACTCTAAGTGTCGACACAGATCCTCTGATTCCAGAATTCGTCGAGTAGAGTACTGAGTTCGTCGACCTGAGAAGTTGACTTTGTCGACCTGAGAAGTTATGAACTTGAGGTCCAAGTTCGTCGAACTCAGAATCTTTTTCGTCGACCAAAGCCTGAAGTTGGACTTAGAAAAATCTGGAGTTACCCTGACTTTAGTTTGTTGAAGTGTCCCAATTTTCGTCGAACAGAGAATGAAGATCGTCGAGCTCAGCTCAGAGAAATATCTCAAGATCGTCGAGCTGAGAACGCCTTTCGTCGACCTGAGTTCGACGAACGTAGAACTCATTTTACTTGGTCTTGAAATCTTCTAAGTCTTGAGACTCTGATGGTCTTGTTGATAGCTAGTCCATATGATATTGACTCTAAGGACTTGGCCTAGACTCTAGGACACAAATTTGACCCTGCCTAAACATGTTGGGTCACATCCTAAGTAAGTAAACCTAGCCCAAATCTACTAGGGATCCAACAATCTCCCCGTATTTGGGTGAGGTCACTAATAGACTCAAAACATAAACATACAGATAAACAAAGCAAGAAAAAGATATATCTGGAAGAGAATTACTAACATATGCAGCAAATATATATGTACATAGGCTTTGTTTGAACAACTAACATAGTTTTAAAGTAAATACAGAAAGAAATTCAAACAAAGTAAATATTACTTCTTCTACTTCTTCTGCATAGACTTGTTTTCTTTTGTCCTCTCTCCTGGCTTTTTAAAGATAATTTATCTATTTGGATTTAAAGCCTCTGCCTGTGTCATTGTCATGTCAGCTGCCCCAATAATCTTCAGTGATGTAACTCTGGGGACAACTGCTTCAGGATGGAGCTTCAGGTAATCATCAACATTAAACAGTTTGTTGGCTTTATCAAATCTTTTTAGTTCTTCCTTCCTGTATTTTGACATAGTTGTATAACCTGATATGACTTTACCTTCAGCTTTAGCTTTATTAATCAGGGAAAGACCAATAATTTTCTGGAATCTGGCCATTTTAGCAGTGTTGGCTATTTCAGTATCCTCAAAAGGAATAGGAGGTGAATCTGGTTTTTCAAAGCTTTTAGCCTTCTGATCTGCAGAGAGAGCTGGCTATTGCTGTTGATGCTGTTGATGTTGTTGTTGTTGATTTCCTGAATAATGATATCTTTGCTGACTGTTTCTAGAGTATCTCCCTTGATGTCTCTGATATGTTTGCATAGGGGCAGATCCCTGAGAGCTAGAGCCAGTGTCACCAACTGCTGGAGGAGGTGGAGGAGGTGGATCTTTTCTGTATCTATGAACTAGTAGCAGAGAGTATCTCCTACTTCTTTTCCTCTCCTTTTGCTGATTCTTTGACAGCCATATCCAAGTAGGCATTCCCTTATAAGGAGTAACATTATGCAAGATGTAGTAGGGAGTGTTAGCTGTTGGACTAGGCTTAGGAGCAGGAGGAGGAGGAGCCTTAATTTTCTTTGACAACATTTGCTTCTTATTCTTGGCAGCTTCTTCATCTGAATCATCTTCATCATTATCTTCATCATCTTCACTGCTAGAACCCTGAGGGTTATCATATAAAGCATCCAATGTTTTCTAAGCTTTATCATTAATGACTGTCTTTTCTGTAGCAGGAGCAGAAGTTTCAAAAACTGGAGTTTCAGTAGTAGTTGATGAAGAGACTATACAAGCAGCAGAAGTAATAGGGATAGAGCTTTCAGCTGCTGCCTTATTTTCTTCTTCAATATCAACCAAGATCAGCTCATCTAGATCTAGCATAGGTGAGTCATCCATCACAAAGATTGGTGCTGAGACAGTTTCTGGAGAGGATGGAATAACTGTAGAGGTTGTAGCAAAAACTGGAATTTCAAAACTATCACAGAGTTGCTTAGCAACTGTTGGACTGATAGCAGTAGTATAAGGTATAATAGCCAACTGTGGCTTAATAAGTTCTCCTGGAAGATACTGCATATGTACAGTGTCAAAACTTTTCAGCAATGCTTGTAAATTAACTGTGGGATTGAGGATAAAATCACCAACAGTTTCATCAATGTCCATATCAGTATCATTAAAATCAATTAAATCAATTAAATCTTTATCTATACAATCTATATATGCTGCTGGGGCTGAAGTCTCTGCTGGTGCTGGTGCTGAAGTATCTGAAGCTGTTGCTGGTGCTTCATCATCAGGCATCTCCCCCTGCCTAGTATCAGTAGGAACTGAGGTCAGGCCCCTGGCTGAGGAGAGGGCAGCAGTAAGAGCAGAGATTTCGGTAGATAAAGATTGAATGGTGGTAGCAAGAGGTGTAATGACCTCTGCTATAAGGGATTTCAGAAGGGGGGTGATGATGGTGAGGATAGAGGATATGGTAGTGGGATCACATGAGGAAGTGGGAGAGGATGTTGCATTTGGTGTGGAAGAGGGAGCAATTAGTGATGGAATGGAGGGTGGAACAGCATGTATGTGAGGAGTGGATGGTGATGAGGATGGAAGGGTGGCATCTGTTATTACAGTGTCTGATGGTATGATGTAAGATGGGATGGAGGATAAATGTGGGGGAAGTGGAGACTGTGGTGGTGTAGGAGTATATGTGTCATGAGGGGAAGCAGGAGGTGTTGGTTGTTGCTTTACTTGAGGAGGGGAAGATGGAATGTCAGTGATGTCAAGTGGTGGAGATGGAGGTGGAGTAGGAACATGAGTAGGCTGGTGTGATTAGGGTGTTGAAGAAATAATAGGAGAGGGAGTGAGTTGTTTAGCTGGAAGGGGTGCTGGAAGAGAGGGTGGAGTGTGATGAATCTCCTCAGTAGGTGTGGGAGTGGCTTTAACAGCCCTAGTGCCTTCAGAAACTAGGGTGGAAGAGGTAGAAGCCTTAGGGGGCTTGGTGATTGTCCTCTCCCACCTGCCAAATAAGGCACAAGTGAGCCTTTTACTGGCATTAATGAATATGGTCTGGGAGACCAGGGATTCAGCAGCCTTTTCCTTGAGGAAGATCCCTAAGAGCCTTCCAAAACATACTTTCTTCTTGGTATTCTTCTTCTTTATCAAGTCAAATAGTAGTTGTGCCCAGTCTATTTGCTTCTTGTTAACAATGGCACACATGACCAAAAACTGTTGTCTGGTAATGTAGTCGTGTTCTGTGTGTTTTCCGAGTAGCACTTTACCAACCAAATCTGCTAAGAATTTATAAGGCGCAGACAGATGTTTCTTCAACAGTTTGTTAGGGTTGTCACCAGCATAACCCATCAGATTTAGCATTATAGTAAACTCTGCAGAATCAATCTCTAATTCCTCCTCTCCAGTTGTCAAACCAAATATCTCAGTTAAGACGGCGGGGGTTAAGGAGATAGTGTTACTAGGGATTGATCCTGTCATGGTATTGTCTTCAGAATAGGTTGAAGTATAGACCCATTACCTGATTTCTATTCCTGCCAACTTTATCCGGGTGGTCATCAGGTTCTTCAGATTCTGTTCTTCCAGAAGTTCCAGAATATAGAGGAAGATTGGATCTGAGTGCTGGAATGAGTCTAAGTCAACATCAAAGCAAGTGTCAAACTTCATTGCGGCTAGAGCTCCTGCTGGAATCGTCATTGAGATCACCTGCAAGATAGACAGAGAAAACGACGATCAAAAGCAAGGGAACAGAAAGTGCGGGATGGAGGTCGAAGAAAAACCTTGATATAAGGTTTTATAGAATATGAATCGACATTCTCCGCTCCACGAAAGTAAAATTAGTTCTTCGAACTGAGGTCGATGAAATGATTTAATAATAAATAATTCATCGATCTCAGTTAGGAGACTTGAAGACAATTCGTCGAACTACGGTCGATGAATATCTTCTGAAGCAAGGTTCGTTGATCTCTGGTCAACGAAACTTGTTTCACTCACAGAGAGTTCGTCGAACTCTGTTCGACGAGTACCTCTCAAACTTTCCCTGGTTCGTCGAACTCCGTTAAGTCTTCTCCATTGATCATTCCCAGCTGATTCAGAAAGAAGCATGATTTTTCTCATCCAGAGGTTTGGTGAATATATCAGCTTTCTGTAAATCAGTGTAGATATAGACAAGATTAATCTTATTTTTGTCTGCACACTCCCTAATGAAATGATGTCTTATATTAATATGCTTAGTCCTACTTTGATGAACTGGATTTTATGTTATGGCTATAGCACTAGTATTATCACAAAATAGGGTTGAATTATTTAAGTTGAACCCATAATCTAGAAGCTGATTCTATATCCAGAGCATCTGTGAACAACAGCTGCCTGCTTCAATATATTCTGCTTCAGCAGTTGAAGTTGACACAGATGTTTGATTTTTACAGAACCATGATACTAATCTCATACCCAGGAACTGGGAAGTTCCTGAAGTACTTTTTCTATCTACCCTGCATCCAGCAAAATCAGCATCAGAATATCCAGTTAACTCATATTCTGATTCAACAGGATACCAAAGGCCTAGATCAGGACAACTCTTTATATACATTAAAATACTTTTTAAGAAAATAAGATGAGATTCCTTAGGGTTAACTTGGAACCTAGCACAAAGGCATGTAGCAAACATAATATCTGGCCTACTTGCTGTGAGGTATAATAGGGACCCAACAATGTCCCTATAAAGTTTCTGATCTACAGTTTTTCCTGGTATATCAGAGTCCACAACAGCATTGGTTGCCATATGAGTTTTCTTAGCTAAGGCATCAACCATCCCAAACTTCTTTAGAAGTTTTCTAGCATATTTTGCTTGAGAGATGAAGATACCATCAGGGAGTTATTTCACTTGGAGACCAAGGAAATATGAAAGCTCTCTCATGCTACTCATTTCAAATTTAGAATGCATGAGGTCAGAAAACCTCTTGCATAATTTTGAATCTGTAGAGCCAAATATGATGTCATCTACATAGATTTGTACTAACAAAATTTTGTCCTTATGATGTCTAGTGAAAAGGGTTTTATCTACAGTTCCTCTTGTAAATTTATGCTCTAATAAGAAACTTGCCAAGGTCTCATATCAAGCTCTTGGAGCTTGCTTTAGACCATAAAGAGCCTTATTTAATCTAAAAACATAAGAGGGATGAGTTAGAGAAACAAAACCTGGAGGTTGTTCTACATAAACCTCTTCTTGTAGCACTCCATTTAAGAAGTCACTTTTCACATCCATTTTAAAGACTTTGAACTTTTTGAATGCAGCATAAGCAAGGAAGATCCATATAGCTTCCAACCTTGCAACTTGTGCAAAGGTCTGATCATAGTCAATTCCTTCCTCTTGCCTATATCCTTGAGCAACAAGCCTAGCCTTGTTCCTCACAATGACTCCTTGGGCATCAAGCTTATTCCTGAAAACCCATTTGGTTCCAATAACTGGATAGTTTTGGGGTCTTGGAACCAAATCCCAAACTCTACATCTCTCAAATTGGTTTAGTTCCTCTTGCATTGTAAGGATCCAGTGGGGATCTTGCTCAGCTTCATGGATGGTGAGAGGTTCAACCTGAGAGAGAAAACAAGCATGCATCGAGTCTTGGTTAAGTTGATGCCTTGTCTGTACACCTACTGATATGTATCCAATTACTTGAGATCTCGAGTGATCCCTAAGTGTGACAAAATCAGTGGGTGGAGTTGGTTGTGCAACAACATTTTGAATAAATTCCTCTTGTGGAATTATATTTGCTGTTGGTTGAGTATCATGCACTTCAGCTTCATCTTCTTCATTATATTCAATGGCCTGTGGAGAGGGATGTGTGGGAACCTATTGGGTGAGGTTTAGTCCATCCAATGTCTCACATAAGTGGGGTACCTGCAAGTTGCTAATCGTAGAAACTTCTTTCTCCTTATAGCACATGTTAGTGTCATCAAATGATACATGAATAGACTCTTCAACTTTTACGGTTGATTTATTGAATACCCTATAAGTCTTGCTTACTTGTGAGTATCCTAGAAAAACTCTCACTTCAGCTTTAACTTCAAACTTTCTAATGTATTTCTTGTTGTTTTGTGTATATAACATGTACAACCAAATACTTTAAAATAGTTAATTTTAGGTTTCTTCCCTTTGATCTATTCATAGGGAGTCCTATTCTTTAGTTTGTGAATTAAGCTCCTATTCAGGACATAGTTTACTGTTCTTACAGCCTCTGCCCAAAAGGTTAGTGGCATGTATGCATCAACAAGTAATGTACCTGCATCTTCAATGAGTGTTTTGTTTTTCCTTTCAGCTACCCCATTTTGTTGGGGAGTTCTAGGAGCTGAGAAGCAATGTCTGATACCTTCCTTGTCACAGAACTCATACATAAGAAGAGACTCAAACTTTGTGCCATGATCACTTCTGATCAATGCAACATGAGTAGAGAACTCAATCTGTATGGTCCTGAGAAAATCTGTAAGAAACATGAATGTATCTGACTTTGTTCTCAGAAAGAAAACCCAACTGAACCTAGAGAAGTGATTCACAATAACTAAGGTGTAGGATTTCCCTCCTAGGCTTTGTACTGCAATGGGTACAAAAAGATCCAAATGTAGAAGATACAAGATCCTAGGTGAATCACTCTTAATAATTGATTTGAAACTAGTTTTAGTTTGCTTGCCTAGTTTATAAGCCCTGCAGAGACCTTCCTTCTTGTAGGGAGCAGAAGGTAGACCTCTAACAAGGTTGTCTTTAGCTAACCTAGCTATATTTTAAAGGTTTACATGACCTAATCTTTTATGCCACAACTCATTTTGGTTACTAGTAATATTGAGTAAACAAACATCAGTTTTGGCAGAAATAAAATCTACTAGATATATGTTACCTTGTATAGTTCCAATTAAAACAGTTTTGTTTTCATTATTAATAATAGAATAGGAGGAAGAGGTAAAGTGTACCTGATAACCTTCATCACATAATTGGCTTATGGATATTAGGTTATGTTTGAGTCCTCTTACATATGTTACTCTATTGAAAGTAACTGTTCCAATCTTTACTGCTCCATATACTTCAGACTGGCCACTATTTGAATCACCAAAGATCACCTTTGGTCCTAGCTTAGACTTGTAATTGGATAGATTATCCTTGTTGCCTGTCATATGCTTGGAGCAACCACTGTCCAAGTACCAGGTCTGACTCACCCATGGACAACTCTTTACCTGTAATGAAAAAAAAAATTAATTGTTCTTGACCTAGGTTACCTTGGGTCCTTTATTTTTTTGAAATGAAAAGCTGGATATAACTGACAAAGTAGGTTAAGATTTATAACCTAAGGGGTGATATCTCCTAGGTGGAATAACCCAATCAGCTACTGGAGTGAATGGTTTTTTAGCTGGCTTAGAATTTCTGTAAAAGAAATGATTTATGTTTGGTCCTTCTGGGTTTGACGTGTTTCTGTAAGTTCGTCGACCAGAGTACGACGAATAGGGCTGAGATCGTCGATCTCTGCTCAGAGAATGACAATAGTCATTTTCTGCGCACCAAATTCGTCGACCTCTGCTCGACGAACCATACAAAGTTCGTCGATCGCAGTTGGACGAATTATTATTACTGAAGTTTGCATTTAGCGTTCGTCGATCTAGGTGCAGTGAACGGGCCACATTTCGTCGATCTGAGTTCGACGAATGCTGCTGAATCTTGTTTTTATTTGCTGTTTTCTGATTTGTATTGCTCTTGTCTATGATTTTTGGATTGTTTTCAGACATTGGTTAGTTTAGTATCTTCTCTTTTCTCTTGGCAGAAACAAATTTAATGGGTGTTGTAAGAATATGTTTCTTAATTATGTGGTGCAAACCTGATGAAGCACCCAAGCCCAGCTGCCATTTAATCTGGCATTTACTGTGCTTGTTATGTCCATCAGCTTGAGACATCTTCCATTGAGAGATTGCTCAAGTTGTTTAGCTTCACAGAAATCAGATTTTAATATAATTATTTGCTCATTTGCTAAAGTTAGTTGATCTTTTAGTTTAAGATTTTCTGAGTTAACATATTCAAGGTTTCCTAGTTTTTCTCTAAGGGTTTTTATTTCATTCTCTGAGTTAATTAAATCTAAACACATTGTTTTGAATTCAATTTTAAATGAATCAGAATTAAAATTAAAACTTGAACGAACCTGATCTGCCTCTGACTCTAAGGCTGCCTCATCTTCAGATTCTCCTTCTGATCTTGAACTCCTCCTGGAGGCATCAATTGTCATAAGGTAAACCTCCTTGGATCTTGCTTCTTCCTCTTCTTCACTTGAGCTGGAAGAGGATGATTCTTCTTCAGTATCACTCCATGTTTCAGCAACAAAGCCTTTGTCTATCTTTTGGTACTTGCTGGAGGAGGTTCTGCTGCTGTGTTTTCTCCTGGAGTCTTTTTCTCTACTTTTCTCTTTCTTCTGGCTTTCTGGGCATTCAGAGATGTAATGCCCAGGATTTCTACATGCAAAGCACACAACCTCCTTGGTTGGAGTCTTGTCAAATTTGGGCTTATCATCCTGCCTGGATGATTTTCTTCTGAAGTCCTTTCTAGCCATCTTATAAAATCTTTTTGCAAAGAGGCTCATTAGTTCTTCATTGGATGTTGAGGTCTCACTGTCCTCTGTTGCCTTAAAAGCTATACTGTGATCTTTTCTCACTGGAGTTGTTGATTTCTGTTCAGCTGCTTCTCTCGATTTAATCAACTAATCATAAGACTTTAGTTTGCCTAGCAGAGATTCAGTTGATATCTCATTTACTCTTCTGGCTTCTTTGATAGACCAGATTCTTGAGTCCCAAGAGCTAGGGAAGTATATCAAGATTTTGTCATTCACCTCTGTAAGGGTGATATCTTTATCCAAGGTTTTAAGCTCATTGATGATTGAGCTCAACCTATTGTACATTTCAGTAACTGACACAGCCTCACCCTTCTTAAAATTCTCATATAGGGATATGAGATTTGATCTCCTGTCTTTCCTTTCATCAGCTGAACCAGCTACCATTTGGTTGAGGGAGTCCCAAATGGCCTTAGCTGAGGTGCACTCAGCTACCTTCTGAAATATATCATCTGACATAGTCTGAGCCAAGATGTTCATGGCTTTTGTATTAGCCATCTTAGCTTTCCTGTAAGCATCATTATTATCTGGAGGAGGTATTGCAGTCATGTTTGTAGAGGTGCTTGTAGAAGCTGCAGGTGCTGGAGGTACTCCTGTCAAGATGGAAGAAAAAATATCTTCATCAATAGAATTCATGTACAGTTTGATTCTTGCCTTCCAGATTCCAAACTTTTGCAGGTAGCAAACTGGAGGTTTGGTGCATACATAATCTTTGTTCTTTTCCATGGCTATGGTTCTACTTTAAAATGTGAACTAAGTGATATGTAGATCTAACATAGGATCTTTGGTTTAAGGATTAACTTGTGCAATCAAAGGAACCTACTCTGATACCAATTGAAAGTGAGGGTTAGGTCTACAATACTCTAGGGGGGGTGAATAGAGTATATTAAAAATTTGTTAGTTCCCCAATAAAAGTATGGTTACAGTTTTGTTGTAAACTGAAAAGGTACAGTGATAGAAAATTATAAATCAGATAAAAATCTACCTAATCACAGCCACACAGCAAGAAACCAAAAGAAAAGATAAGCATCCAGACGACACAAGAAATTTATATTGGTTCCCCCACAACTGGGTACATCCACTCTTCTACCACCCTTAGTAGGAATCCACTTAGGTTTTCGCTCAGGTGCCTGACACTAATGGGTTTTGATCCGGTCCCTAAAAACCAACTCAAGTCTTTTGGTAAGGAGAGTTGCAACCAGGAATCACTTTTGAAGGGAGATGAAAACCCTTTGTACAGGAGGGGGTGAGAGAGTGATTTTGTCTTCTCTATCAACAATCAGAGAGAAGACTTGTGGATTGATGTCAGCAAATAGCTCCCCCTGAAATGTAGAATGTTTTAGGGAAGATCTGGAGTTTTACTGTAGGGTGATAGGTCTTCAATCAGAATTCTAGACAAGCAGTAATGTAGGATCTTCTTGACTGATTTGATATCTGTTGTCCTTGGAGAAGTCCTGGAGATAATGTTGAAGAAGAAAACTCTTGATATATTATAGTTGTTCTTCTTCTTCTGAATATCACTGCCTATCACTGTAAGCTTTTCAATTATCTTCTTGTGTGAAGCTTTTCTGTTATGTATGAGAACTCTAACAGTCATTTTTTGTGACCCTGATTTTCTGACTGAGTATTGTTATTCTGCTCCTCTCTGTGTGCCTTGTTGCAGATTCTCAAATATTCTTTTCTTCTGTCTCAATTAAAAAATTTGAATCCTCTGTAATTAATGCTGACGGCCTGAGAATAATCGGCATTGATGTATTTCCCAACTGTCTTGTGGAAAATCAACAAGTAATATTCCTGAAGAGGACTGTAATTAATACTTCCTCTAACGGATACATTCAGGGAATGTAAAGCATTAATTACTCAGGAATTTTCGCATTAGAATGAGGGCAAAATGCCTGAAATGGCTATGTCTGGATTCGTCGAACGAATAACAGATTTCGTCGAGCTGAGTTACGAGTTCGTCGAGCTGAGATTTTGTATTCGTCGACCAGACATCTTCTGTTCGTCGTGCTGATAACAAAACTTGTATACTTCAGAACCTTTGCCTTTTCTGGTTGAAGTTCGTCGAGCTGATAATTGAATTCGTCGACTGGAGTTCAGTACCAGTTCTGGACTTAGACAAATAGTTTGTGTTGACTGATATTCTGTATGTCGACATGAAACTTCTGGTGTCGACACAAGTTGGTGTCGACAAATAATCTTGGCGTCGACACAAATCTTCTAGTGTCGACATAATCTTTCTGGTATCGACATAATCTTTCTAGTGTCGACCTAAGTTGGTGTCGACACATACCCTAAGTGTAGACACACATCCTCTGATTACAGAATTCGTCGATTAGAGTACTGAGTTCGTCGACCTGAGAAGTTGACTTCGTCGACCTGTGACGTTGTGAACTTGAGGTCCAAGTTTGTCAAACTCAGAATTTTGTTCGTCGACCAAAGCCTGAAGTTGTACTTAGAAAAATCTGGAGTTACCCTGACTTTAGTTTGTTGAAGGGTCCCAATTTTCGTCGAACAGAGAATGAAGATCGTCGAGCTCAGCTCAGAGAAATAACTCAAGATCGTCGAGCTGAGAACGCCTTTCGTCGACCTTAGTTCGACGAACATTGAACTCATTTTACTTGGTCTTGAAATCTTCTAAGTCTTGAGTCTCTGACGGTCTTGTTGATAGCTGGTCCATCTGATATTGACTCTAAGGACTTGGCCTAGACTCTAGGACACAAATATTACCATGTCTATACATGTTGGGTCATATCCTAAGTTAGTAAACCTAGCCCAAATCAACTAGGGATCCAACAGAAACCCCGAGAAGGTTATCACAGGTACTTAAGATTATTGTTAAAATTCTTGAGCTTTCTATTATATAGTACCAGGAACCATAGAATAACAATTCATTTTAACTTAAACAAACCTCAGGCATAGTTATGATTAGCGGCAAGCCCGCACATACCCTCTTCGACACGGGTGCTTCGCACTCGTTCGTATCTGAGGCCTTCATAGACGGACTTGAAGGCGTGGAAATATTTCGGGACTAGAGATGAGGGTGCGTCTACCCAATGGGTCAGAACTGCGGAACACTGCCCATTGAGAAATGGAGGCCGAGATTGGCGGCAAGGCATTTGAGGCGCCAGCAACTATTCTGAAGCTGCAGGACTTCGATTTGATTTTGGGCATGACATGGTTACATCGGAACCATGCTCAGATAGACAGCCCAACAAGGAGGATCACACTAAGGCATGGCGATTCCCATGTCATCATAGAAGGTATTAAACCTATCTCCAACCTATTACTATCTTCTGTATAGGCTGTGAAGGCCCACAAGCAGGGAGAGGAGGTTTACCTTATCTGCTTTGAGATGGTGGGAGCAGAGGCATCTATTTCAGATATTGCGGTGGTCCGGGATTTCTCAGATGTGTTCCCGGGGAAATTTCCCAGGCTACCACCAGTTAGGGACTTGGATTTCAGGATTCAGCTGGTACCTGGAGCGAGGCCAGTGTCCCGGGCACCTTACAGGATGGCTCCTAGAGAGTTGGCAGAGTTCAGGACTCAACTTCAGGAGCTAGTTAAGTCAGGATTTGTGCGGCCCAGTTCATCGACGTGGGGTACACCAGTTATTTTTGTGAAGAAGAAGGACGGGTCGTTACGACTATGCATAGATTACCGGGAGCTGAACCAGTTAACAGTCCGCGATACCTATCCACTACCTCGGATAGACGAGCTATTTGATCAGCTGTAGGGAGCCTTTTGGTTCTCTAAGCTAGATTTGCGATCCGGTTACTAACAACTCCGAATCCGGGAAGAGGACATATCAAATACGTCATTTAGTTCACGATATGGGTTATACGAGTTCACGGTGATGCCTTTTGGGCTCACGAATTCCCCCTCTGAGTTCATGACCCTAATGAACCGTGTATTTGAACCTTACCTAGACCGCTTCGTCATTGTGTTCATCGATGATATCCTGATCTATTCCCGGACTCAAGTGGAGCACACTGGACACTGGACACAGGTTTTGCAGAGACTGAGAGAATTCTAGATGTATTCAAAGTTTTCTAAGTGCCATTACTGGCTACAGGAGGCGGTTTTCCTGGGGCACACTACCAATCGGTCTGGATTGGCAGAGGATCCAGCCAAGATAGAGGCATTACGGAATTGGCCACGACCGAATACAACATCAGACATACGCAGTTTCTTGCGGTTAGCCAGTTATTATCGCAAGTTCGTGGATGGATTCTCGAGGTTAGCCCTCTCCCTGACGTCCTTGACGAAGAAGGATGCAGATTTTGTTTGGTCAGAGCAGTGTGAGACAGCTTTTCAGGAGCTGAAGGACAGACTCACCTCATCCACTATTCTTGTGCTTCCATCCGGGAGTGAAGAGTTTCCGATCTAAACAGATGCCTCCTACTAGGGGATGGGTGCTGTCCTAATGTAGCATGAACATGTTATTGCTTATGCTTCAAGACAGTTGAAGAAGCATGAGCATAACTATCCAGTACATGACTTAGAGCTCGGGGTTGTGGTATTCGCCCTAACGATGTGGAGACATTATTTATACGGAATCCATTGTGATATCTATTCAGATCACAAGAACCTTAAATATATCGATACGCAGAAGGACTTGAACCTGCGATAGAGGAGATGGCTGGAATTCCTCTGCGACTATGATTATAAGATCCACTATCATCCGGGGAAAGCAAACACAGTAGCAGATTCTTTGAGTAGGAGGGTCGGCACTTTTGGACCGGAGCATCAGTTGATGTCTATAGAGCTGTTACGGATGATGGAAGACATGCATATTACCATGGTATCTGAGATTGAACCAGTGGTATATCGAGAGTACTTGAGCTCAGTGATCAGTGGTGATGATATACGGGAGCGCATCCGAACACATCAGAGATTGGATGTTGCATTAGAGCCGATTTTCAGTGCCCTGGAAAGGGGCAAAGTCGAGGACTACACGCTGCAAGACGATCTCCTTCGATTTCGTGGACGCATTTACATACCAGCATGGGGCAGTATCCGGGATGATATACTCAGAGAGGCTCATTGCTCCAGATATTCAGTGCATCCTGGCATCACCAAGATGTGGGCAGATTTATGGAGGACCATGTACTGGCCTGGGATGAAGAGGGAGATCACATATTTTGTGACACATTGCGAGACTTGGCAGTGCGTGAAGGCGGAATGTAAGAGCCCAGGAGGTTTACTACAGCCACTGCCAATCATAGAGTGGAAGTTCGAGGACATTGCTATAGATTTTGTGCACGGACTACCTCACTCCCACTCTGGACATGATAATATATGGTTCATAGTAGACAGACTGACCAAGGTAGCGCGCCTTATTCCAGTCCGGAAGGATGTTCCAGTTGCAGTTTTGGTGAGACTATTCGTGGAGCAGTTTGTTAGATACCATGGCATTCCCAGGACGATTGTTTCGGACCGTGATGGTCGGTTCACTTCGAGCGAGTGGAGGGCCGTACATGCTTACTTGGGCTGTCGGCTCACTTTTAGTATCGCCTTCCACCCGCAGACCGACGGATAGACCGAGCGGACCATCCAGACCATTGAGGATCTACTCCGCCTGTGCATATTAGATACGGGGAAGCCTAGGGAGAGGCTACTACCACTGATCGAGTTCTCCTACAATAACAGCCACCAGGCTAGCATCAGGATGGCTCCTTACGAGGCAATTTATGGGAGGAAATGCCAGACACTGCTGTCATGGGTTCATGATGTGGATACCAAGGCTCTTGGTTCTGATTATGTGAAGAATACAGAGGCTCAGGTACATTTGATCAGGGTTGGGCTGAGGCCCACAGACAGGCGAAGTATTATGATGCTCGATACAGGAAGGTGGAGTTCCAGGTTGGAGACAGGGTTTTCTTGAAGATACGTCTGGTACATGGTGTCTCTCGAGCGCGGAGGCACAAGAAGCTCAGTCCTCGATACATGGGGTCATACTTGATCCTGGAACGGATCGACCCCTTAGCTTACCGACTGCAGCTGCCACCGGAGTTGGGTGCCCTACACGACGTTTTCCATGTCTCTTCCTTGTGAAGAGCTCTCCTGCGGCCATAGGAACATGTTATTACTACAGCCGGTCCGATAGTGCCAGACAGATGCATCAGACTGGAGGCGATCCAGATTGATGATATAGATGTCCGTGTGTTGCTGAAGAAGAAGGTCCCTCTCGTGAAGGTGTTGTGGTCCAATCATGGACAAGAGGAGCACACCTTGGAGCCAAGGGATCTAATGCTGGAGGGACACCCGGAGCTGTTCACTTCAGGTATACTTTAGTTTATACATTTAAAATTTCTTAAAATTCTTGTAAGTAGAAGCCCGTACACCCGAACTTAAATTTCGGGGATGAAATTATTTTCTTATTTATTGGGATTTGTAACATCCCGTGTTACTTCTAGGCCCCCTTCACTTAGATTGGGTTAGGCATGAGGTGGGTGATAGGGGATTTAGCTAGGCTTGACCCTAGGTAGTGGATTGTAGCCATGTGGGGCCCACTAAGGGGCCAAAGTCAAACTAGGTCAAACTAGCCTAAATAGGAACCCTAACCGTACCAATATCCCACCACATTGCCCTAACCCTAAGAACAATTTAAGTGAACCCTAAAGCATGCCATTAGGTCACCCATTGACCCAATTTGACCAAGTCAACCCTAAACCTTAATTTGGTCAAACCCCTACACATAAAGGCCAAATAATCCAAGTGGGACACCACCATGACCCAACCCAAGTTGGATGGTGTCATAGGGTCCATGACCTTCAGGTGGGGTCAGCCGACTCATCAAGTTGACAAGGTCAACCCTAAAAGTAAACTTGGTCAACCATAGGCCTATTTAAGTAAATTTGAAGACCAAGTTCATTTCTAATGGGCTAAGGCCTAGAGCCATGACCCAACCCATGTTAGGTGGTGACATGGGGTTCATGACCATCAAGTGGGGCCAGACCATTCATCAAGTTGACCAAGTCAACCCTAAAAGTCAACTTGGTCAATATATGGCCTAAAGAGAGAAAATGAGTGTCAAGCTCATTTCCAATGGGCTAAGCCCATGAACCAAGACCCATGACCAGCCTTATGGTTACTGACAGCCCATACCCCCCTGAAATTGGAGAGAGATTGCACGTAAGGGGGTAGTTTTGGAAATTGGGGGAAAAAGTGGATAGAGAAGAGAGGGAAAATGGGTATGAATTCCATGTGGCCCTCCTCCTCTCTTCCCAAACACACATTTGAACCCACACTTCAATTATCAGCCTTTCCAACCCAATTTCATGCCACTTGGAGCCAAGGAGGAGAAACCAAAGCTCATGGCCGAAATCCCCATCATGGCATCTCTGTATACAGCCCATATCAGCCAAAAACAACCCTCCCATTAGCTTCAGAAGGTCCAAAGTAGTGGAATTCGATACCTGGATCGAATCTTTTGGTGGAGAATCGGGTTCGGGAGCAAGCTCGCCGGAGAGGAGAAATTTCATGGCTCACCGCCGCCAAACCCGCCACCAAGCCTCAATTCGGGTCTGTTTCACCTCACCTCTACCCGTACTAGTTTCCTAGATCTATTAGGCGAGACATCGGGCTCAAATGAGCCATATCCAAGGTGAGCGTTTGCATGAATTTCGGATTTTTGATGGAGTGCAAGTTCGCCGGAAACCGCCGCCTCCGGCGGCCAAGTCGTCGCCGAATGTTAACCCTCACCTCAACGGAGGTGGTGGTAGGTGGTTGGATGGCCGGGAAATGGCCTTGGAAGGTACTCCAGGTCGGGCAAATCGCGGCCCTTGGCTCCATGGAGAAGATGAACAGATGCCCTCCCTTCTGCTTTGAGATTAGTGCTGTAACAATTTAAATTTTCTGTCCCTATTTTTACTGTCACTTGCATGCTAAATTTAGGCCCTTTAGGTGCAAATATAGAACTGGTCACCAACAAAAACATTGTAGCTATTTGTCTTAACTTTAATTTTTCACCCTTAACTTGATATTTGGTCCAGTGGTCTGACCTGTAGGACCATTTTGCTAGGGTTGGTCCTTAGCTAAGGCAGAATTTCAAAATGATGCCCAAGTCAAACCATTCATCCAAATGTCCCAACCTTTTGGGTGTATGCATGCTTATGTCTTAGTTAACCCCTACCAAAAATTGAGAATTTTTGGGAAAACTGTTTCTATAGTTTTATTCAAAATACTCAAAATGAAATAAATGAAATATTTGGAGTAGTGGGACTTCAAATGGCCCCAAATTTTGGTGGCATGTCCTTAGGGACATTATAAGTGTGTGTATTAAATTTCAGCCAATTTGGACGAATGCATATTGGGTAACCTCACTTGCATGTGTTGGCCTGTGTAACGCCCCGGAACTCAAAGGTGAAAAGGGGGATGTTTTGGGCCAGTTTGAGTTCGGGCTGCAGGAACACGGCCTGGGACACGGGCGTGTCCCAGGGCGTGTCAAGCCTGTGTCGAAACTAAGGCGGGAAGTCGACACTTTGATTTTGACATTGTGTCGAGACTGGGCACACGGCCTGCGACACGGGCGTGTCGCATGGCGTGTCGACCCGTGTCAACACTTAGCCGCGAAGTCCACAATGTGCTTTGACAATGTGTCGAGACATGGCACCCGGCCTGCGACACGGGCGTATCTCAGGGCATGTCAGCCCGTGTCGACACTCGTCCCGCGAAGTCGACACTTTGGTGTCGACAATGTGTCGAGACATAGCACACGGCCAGCGACACGGGCGTGTCGTAGGGCGTGTCGACCCGTGTCGACACTTAGCCGCGAAGTGTCGAGACCGTGTACACGGCTTGGAGCCCAGGCGTGTCAAGGTGACACGGGTAGGGACACGGGCGTGTCCTAGAACACGTGCAGTGCTCGGGTTGATTTTGGGGAAAAATCATGGGGTACACGGCCGGTCACACGGCCGTGTCAGGTGGAACACAGGCGTGTCAGGTCGAACACGGGCATGTTCGATACCCGTATGAGGTTCCAGGTGATTCGATTTTGACGGCGAATGAGGCACACGGCCCTAGACACGGGCCTGTGCCAGGCCGTGTTCGGTCCAGATTGGGCATTTCAGCCCCGAATCAAAGCCGTTCGTTTCCTTGTTTTGAGATCCAACGGCTGGGGGATGTTCCTGAAGGGATATACCCGTGGATGGACTTAGAAAACCCTCACTTTTCTTAAGTGTTCTCTTTCTAAATCCTTGGAGAGAGAGGAGAGCTAAGGGAAGAAGAAAGAGCTAGATCCGCCATTGGAGGAGCTTCGGAGCTCTGAATCGTGAGCCGACTCCAGATCCACGGAGGCAACGCTAGTGCGGTTGTTTTCATCCGATTACTTTTCAATGGCGCCAAAGAGGACCGCAAGGGCAACGATCCTAATCTTTAGCATGAATAGCTCTCTTTCTTAGCATAGGAAGCCCGCTCTCGCGAGTTTGCGGAGAGTTGGAGGCGTTCCTTCGGGTAGATATGTGAAGTCCCCGTTGTTTAGAGTCCGTATGCGAGAACGGACATAGGCATGATGTGTGAAGCCTACCCGGCCATGTTGGTCTGGATCGGTGATGTTGCATTGCATAATGCCGCAGAAGACTCTGTGCTATTGGTTGTTTTTCGGGTTTTCTATGCGGTAGATTGCAGCAGGGAGCCTTGGGGACTAACCCAAAGGTGCACCCGGAAAACTGGGCGGATACGAGATATTGCCAACTTGGTGGCTTGAGAGCCAACTTGAACATAACGGGGTTATGTGACTTGTGATGGAAATGGGACTCGGTGGAAGTTTGACCCGCGCAAATGGCTTAAGTTGCCGTTGCGATGTGAGCACGGGTTAGATGGAACCGTACCCGTTCTATGTCGTTCGGTTAAAGAGACCTAAAGGCACGTGGCACTTACCCTTGGCATAGAGTAGGGTCTTCGGCGGTCAATGGCTTAAATTGTCGTGACCCAGGCCAAGAAGACAAATTTCTCATAGGTTTGGTCGTCTAAGTGGCGGTGGTGAGTCCGGAATGTTAATGGCTTTAATTGACGTGACATCGACCAGTTCACCGAGAATGTGCCCTGAGTGCACGGGGCGTGTGGCCGAGCCAGCCAACGTCTGTGATGAAATGGCTATTGTTATACATTGCTCGCTTATGCTAATGAAATGCAGGGAAGGAGAATCGCCGCCCCGAGATGGGGGCGGGATCGTTATAATTTGGTCAGCATTGCTGACCGTTGCCTTGTTTTGCCACCGTGCGGTGGTTTGTTGCTTGCAGGTGCAGCTGGACCAAGTGGTCAATAGCGGGCTGAAGCCTTTTTTGCGAAGCCGGCCCTCGAAGGCCTAAGTGGAAGTGTTTACTGTTTTATTCATGTATGACCGGCCTGCGTGCCGTGGTTTGTAAAACATGTAAAATTCAAGTGAAACATTTTGTAAGGCATTAAGGCTTGTTTTGAGTATTTTGTATAACATTCCTATTTTTGTATTAGTGGACATTCGTGCTTCGATGCTGGGTTCTTGTGTACAACTTTTATAAACTGCTTCCGCTAGAATGCTCTGTGTAGGACGTTGAGATTGGTCGGATTGTTTCCATAAGTAACCACCCGGTCTGTCTGTAGTATATGGCGTCGGGCCCCGGCCGGACCTACTGCTATATGCTATGCGACGGATAGGGGGTGTTGCAATTTGGTATCAGACTCCTGGTTTTGGTCGGGCTTAAAGTGAATTCGTGGGCGAATTCTTTTTAAAGGGGTGGTGAGCACGTTGTGTGCGTCATCGTAATAACATTAAAAAGAACCCATGAATGTCCACTTAGGAATGAAAATACTCGTGTTTGAGGAACCTGCGTGTTCCTATAATTGCTGTTTGCAATTTATTTGGTCGCTTAACGGTGTTTTGTACCACTATAGGTGACCAGAAGTGGTGTTGGGCCGTCAGAACGCCGAGTTTCTGCGGCTAGTAGTGCACCGGATGTTGCTCCCGCAACACTCTATCGGCGGAGAACATACGATTGGTGGCTGAAGCGGTGTTGGCCGTGATTAATGCGCAGCCTGGAAGCCAAGCGCAGCAGCCCGCTCCTGTGATGGAGCAAGTACCTCTTCAAGAGGCTGAGCCGAGGAGGGTGGAGCAAGTGGTTGTGGAACCGGTGGCGCCAAGGAGGGCAACTGAGAGGCAACTGAAGCATGTAATGAGCTTTAACCCTCCGTTATTCTCGGGGTTGGGAACCCCATCTCAGGCTGAAGACTGGCTCTCCAGGGTGAAGAGAGTCATGACAGCGACGGAGACGGAGGAGTGGCAAATGACCACCATCGCTATGTTCCTGTTGGACGGTGAAGCGAGGATGTGGTGGGAAGGATTGGAGATGCATCATTTGAGAGGTAGACAACTGATAGACGTTTCGATGGAAGAGTTCTCGGGATTGTTCTTAGCAAGATACCTCCCTTCGACGCAGAAGATAGCGTTGGAGAATGAGTTCCTGAAGTTGGTACAGGGTAAGAGGAGCGTGGATGAATATCTCCACGAGTTTACTCGTCTGAGTCGATATGCTAGCTCCACCATCATGGATGAGGAGCGCAAGACTAATCGCGTCTATAAAGGCCTGAGGGATGAGTTGAGATTACTACTCTCGGGGCCGATGACGGAGGGTTTCTTAACCTTGGTCAATACTGCCCGGTCCTTGGAGAAGGACATGAAGAGCGTGCAAGCGAAGAAAAGCTTGGGTGAGAAGAAATCTGAGTTCAGAGTGCCGACTACTTCAAAGTCCGGCTATCGGAGGTCTTTCAAGAAGCATAGGACTTCGGGTCCAGCTCCTTCTGGCGCTTCTGGGGTGACTACGGGTCGGACCCCGGGCATGTGTTTTACTTGTGGAAATACGGGGCATTTCGCCCGTGATTGTTGGAGCGGACGTCCTAAGTCCGAAAGAAGGCCGGGAGCTACTTATGAAGAGAAGGGAAAGGCGGTGGAGTCGACCGCATCCCACTATGCTCCGGCCCAACCAAGGGTCTATAATCTTGGCCAACAGGAGGCCATCAAATAAGTTGATGTGGTGACAGGTATGATTTAATTTATAGCAGGTCAATTTCTTTAAATACTTGTTATGCACATGTTACATTACCACTACTTGTTTAGGATTTGTTTTGATTTGTGAAAATCCGGCACGGGCACTCTTCGATACGGGAGCTTCACACTCCTTCTTGTCCGAAGGATTTGTATCACGCATCGGAGCCCCTTCTTCGATGGCGAAGGACAAGTTGGATGTGTTGTTGCCCAATGGGTGTTCGATGCGAGCGGATAGGATCTGCGATGTTAAGATTCGTATTGGGGAGCAGGAGTTTGACCTGCGGGCGTCCTTACTTCCATTTGTGGAGTTCGACGTCATATTTGGCATGGACTGGCTCTCGGAGCAGCAGGCCCATATAGATTGCGGTAGCAAGGAAGCCAAGCTGGGAGCAAGTCGTGAGACGACTTTTACGGGCTTAAAGGGGTCGAGCAAGACGTTGATGTCTGCTCTTCAGGTGGTGAAGGCGGTTCGTGCCGGAGCAGAATTGTTCTTTACACTAGTGGAGGTTGCAAAGCCGAAGCCCACGTTGGATTGTATTTCAGTGGTATCGGAATATCCTGAGGTGTTCCCCGCAGATCTTCCTGGAGCCCCGCCTCAACGGGAGATAGATTTTATGATCGAGCTAGTGCCAGGTGCAAAGCCTGTGTCACAATCTCCGTATCGGCTAGCGCCTAAGGAAATGGCGGAGCTGAAAGTTCAACTGCAAGAGTTGTTGGAGCAAGGGTATGTGCGCCCGAGTTCTTCGTCTTGGAGCGCACCGGTCCTCTTTGTTAAGAAGAAGGACGGAAGCTTGAGGCTATGTATTGATTATCGGGAGCTAAACAAGCTAACTGAGAAGAACAAGTACCCGATCCCTCGGATTGATGATCTCTTCGATCAGTTAGTCGGGTCGACGGTGTACTCGAAGTTGGATCTCAAGGCTGGGTACTATCAGCTGCGGATAAGGGAGAGTGATATCCCGAAGACAGCGTTTAGTACGAGGTACGGGCATTATGAGTTTACGGTCATGCCGTTTGGGCTGACTAACGTGGCGTTAGTGTTCATGGATTTGATGAACAGGACTTTTAGGGAGTACTTGGACCATTTCGTGATCGTCTTCATCGATGATATTTTGGTGTACTCGCAAAGTGAGGAAGATCACTTCAAGCATCTTCATTTGGTGTTGGAGACACTCAGGAGAAATCAGTTGTATGCCAAGTTCTCGAAGTGCGAGTTTTGGCTATCCTCAGTGGCATTCCTCGGTCATATAGTGAGTGGAGAGGGTATTGCTGTGGATCCGGCGAAGATTGTTGCAATACGGGAGTGGCCTGAGCTTGCTACGGTAGCAGAAGTCCGGAGCTTTTTGGGGCTTGCCGGCTATTATAGGCGCTTCGTAGAGAACTTCTCGCGGTTAGCGTTACCTCTCACTACTTTGACGAGGAAGGAGCATAAGTTCGTTTGGACGCCGGAGTGCGTGCGAGCTTTTGAGGAATTGAAGTGTCGGTTGACCACGGCGCCTGTGCTGAGTTCTCCATGTGGAACCGAAGGCTATGAGATATATAGCGATGCTTCAGGCAGCGGTTTGGGTTGCGTGCTACTGCAGCACGGAAGCGTGATAGCTTATGGCTCGAGACAGCTAAAAGTGCACGAGAGGAATTATGCGGTCCATGACTTGGAGTTAGCGACCGTGATTTTTGCCTTGAAGCTGTGGAGACACTATTTGTACGGTGTGAAGATTGATATCTACACCGATCACAAGAGCCTAAAGTATCTAATTGATCAGAAGGATCTGAATATGCGGCAGCGTAGATGGATGGAGTTCCTGGGGGACTATACATTCAAGATCCACTACGTGCCTGGCAAAGGGAATGCGGTTGCGGACGCGTTGAGTCGCCGAGCCCCAGCTCAAGCCAATTGGCTATCAGTGCATGATGAGCGGTTGGTGCGGGAGTTGGAGGCGTTGGAGATTGTTTGTGTGGATAGACAATCTAGTGCTGAAGCAGTTCTGAATTGGCCTGAAGTCCAATATGACCTGGCTGATCGTATTCGGCAAGCTTTGGATATGGATGCTCATATGAAGCAGTTCAAGGTAGAGGCTCTGGATGGGTCAAATTCCCAATTCGTCGTGGAGGACAGATTACTGTGGAAAGACGGTCGTCTATGCGTCCCATGTGTGGGCAACTTACGGGTGGAATTGTTGTACGAGGCACACCATACCAAGTACTCGATTCACCCGGGGAGCACGAAGATGTACTGCGATGTAAAGAAACTGTTTTGGTGGCCGGGTTTAAAGAATGATGTGGCGCTATACGTAGCGAAGTGTCAAACTTGCGCCTTGGTAAAGGCGGAGTGCCAAAAGCCGGGAGGATTCCTTAAGTCCTTGCCTATTCCGGAGTGGAAATTTGACAACATCTCTATGGACTTTGTGCATGGTTTGCCAAGGTCGCAAAAGGGGAACGACGCCATTTGGGTGGTTGTTGATCGATTAACGAAGGTGTCGCATTTTATTCCGCATAGGAAGGATGATCCGGTGGAGAAGCTGGCAAATCTTTATGTGGATAACATAGTACGGCTTCATGGTGTGCCCCGCAGCATCGTGAGTGACCGAGATGGGCGGTTCAAGTCCAATGATTGTAGGCTGGTGCAGTGAATGTTGGGAACAAAGCTGAAATTCAGCACAGCCTTCCATCCACAAACGGATGGGCAGACCGAGAGTGTCAATAGAACCATGGAAGACATGCTCCGCATGTGTATCTTGGATTTTGGAAAGCAATGGGAAGACCACCTTTATTTGGTGGAGTTCGCATACAACAACAACTACCAAGCGAGTATTCAGATGGCGCCCTTCGAGGCCCTATATGGTAGAAGATGTCGCACGCCGTTGTCTTGGTTAGAAACGGGTGAGTCAAAGTTGTATAAGCAATCGGAAGTGGAGGATGCTACTGTTGGGTTTCTCTATAGGGTTGGCACAACACTTGTGCACGCAGCGGAAAAGTAAAACATCAAGAAAAAACCAAAGAGATGTGGATCGGGCCATGAACAGTTGAATCAAGAAGTTAGCAAAACTAGGCAAAAATTACCTCGGTGGCGTTGAGTCACAACTCAACGGAGGAGCTCCAAACTTTGTCTGCTTGCTGGTGGCGAGTTCTACGTGGAATAGTATCCACGTTTCTGCAGAAGTCCACACGAGCGGGAGAACGCCGAGCTTTCCGTCGCACGGAAGATCGGGAAGGAGAAGACCGCACCTCGGCTAATCCACGGACTGCTAGGTCCGCGCCAGGAAGAGCAGCACCAGCGACAGTCGCCGGAGAAGAGGTGGCAGCGGAGCAAACGCGGCGGCGGAACACTTTCCGGCGGCGGTATTGGGATCGGCGGAACGATCGAGCGGAACCTTTCCGTCGGGGTCGATTCGCACAGTAGCCAAAGGGATATCTCCGATAAAACCTAAGTGTTCTATTTATACTAGAGGTATAAATAAACCCAGGAAAATCGCTATCCGCAGACCACCCAGAACTAGGGTTCAGAATCGGCGAGTATGAATCGGTGAGAATCGGCGACAATCGGCGAGAATCACTGAGTAGGTTCGGTGAGAATCATTCGACGAGTATCACATTGGATCGGCGAGAATCAGAGTACAATACTCGACGATTCTCGCCGATCGTCGAGCCAAGCTCGACGACACATAATGATACTCGACGATCGTCGAGCCGCGGTCGACGACAATCGTCGAAGTAGTCGATCGTCGAGAATCAACAATTGATTCTCGACGATTCTCGTCGATCGGCGAGAATCAGGGAGACGATTCTCGCCGATCCGCGGGAATCAGAAGACCATTCTCGACTAATGTCTTTGACCCTCGGACGACGAACCTAACCAGCCCTTCAAGGCAACCTTTGCCCAACCCGATGATCCTATAAGGCAACACTTTGCCCATAACCCTATTCAGGTCGGTGATTGGTAACCTTTACCAACACAGTCAGTCATCCAACTTCTCCACATCTCTTATGTTTGACCCTGCAGACTCATATTGCGTTGGCAGTGAGATTACATGTTTGACCACTTCCAGATCATCATGGTAACTCCAACAGACTCCCACTTGATCTCGAAAGTATCAAACCAAAAACCTCACAAACAATGAGCGGCATCTAGCAATGCATCATTGCTCCCCAAGCAATAAGAGTTCATAACTCATAAGCCTTTATGACCAATGTATCAGCGTTGTCTTTGTCCCTTTGTCCCTTACATCCGGAAAGAACTAGAGGCATGGACCGTGTCACCCTCGTAATAGCTCAATCCAAGTTTTCTTGATCCAGGACGGACTTCCAGAGAATGGTGAGTCCAATATCACATATTGACTCAACCAAGCATGGCCATGCATTTCTCAGTCCAGTTCCATCAAGGTGCCCATGGATGCAACTCCTGTCATGCAGGAAGACAAATCCCATATCTGCTCACACACAAACACCCAAATGATTCGTAACATGCCCAACAACCACCCTTATCATCAACCTTTCTCAAGGAAGACTTTAGATGGCATCAAAGCACACTCTTCCTCACTTGATGAATGTTGTGACTTCAGGTCAAAGGACCACAACACCATTATCAATTGAGACCTACTCGTGATACTATTGGATGACAATCCACAGAGTAGTCTCAGGTAGGGTCTGTCCAGTACAACTTGTTCACTAACAAGTACCCACGTGAAGACTTGATATCACAATATCATGACCTGTGAGAACCAGTCATCAGTCAACACACGTGCTAGTCTTCATGTATCATCATCACCCTTAGCTTCTATGATGATACTCGACCAGGGACCTTTAAGAATGAAGCTTCAAATAAATCATGGGCTCTCACATTCAAGTCACGTACTTGATGTCCCATGGAAGCAAACATTCTAAGGGTATCTATTATGTTAACATTTAACTATCATATAGAAAAGACATAATAAAAGAACTTGCCATTAATTATAAAAGAAAAACTAGGTACTCAGTTCATCATATGAACAAACAGCCAACAAAATACATATTTACATGTAATCCACAAGATCCTCGCTAGAGTTGATCGTTTAGGTATCGCATACCCATCGATCTAGTATGACCATCATGCTTTCTCTGCACGAGAGGCTTTGTCAGCGGATCCGCAATATTTTCCTCAGTCGGCACTCTGCAAATGTTTACATCTCCTCGTTCGACAATCTCACGAATAAGATGAAACCGCCGAAGTATGTGCTTGGAGCGTTGATGAGATCTAGGTTCCTTTGATTGTGCAATTGCACCATTGTTATCACAGTAGAGAACTACGGGACCAACAATGCTAGGAACTACATCAAGCTCGCCGATGAATTTCCTAATCCATACAGCCTCCTTCGCCGCATTAGCTGCTGCGATATACTCGGCCTCTGTTGTAGAATCAGCAACTGTCTCTTGCTTGGAACTCTTCCAGCTCACAGCTCCTCCATTCAGGCAAAACACAAAACCTGACTGAGACTTGGAGTCGTCTCGATCAGTTTGGAAGCTAGCATCCGTGTAACCACTTACAACGAGCTCTTCCTCTCCACCATACACCAAGAACACGTCCTTAGTCCTTCTCAAGTACTTCAGAATATTCTTGACTGCAATCCAGTGACACTCACCGGGGTCTGACTGATACCTGCTAGTCATGCTCAAAGCAAAGGAGACATCGGGTCGAGTACATAACATCACGTACATGATTGATCCAATTGCCGAAGCATATGGAATCAAACTCATGCGGTCCTTGTCTTCACAAGACTTTGGACATTGGTCCTTAGAGAGATTCACACCATGAGACATGGGCAAAAATCCTTTCTTGGACTCAAGCATGTTGAACCGCTTCAACACCTTTTCGATGTACGTACTCTGGGTCAAACCCAGCAACTTCTTCGATCTATCTCTATAGATCTTAATACCAAGTATATAAGTCGCTTCACCCAAATCCTTCATTGAAAAGCAGTTCCCTAGGTTGTTCTTAACAACTTTCAGGGTAGGAATGTCATTCCCAATCAACAGTATGTCATCTACATACAATATCAGGAAGACAACAATGCTCCCACTAATTCGCTTGTAAACACAAGGCTCATCTTCATTCTTGATGAAACCAAACTCTTTGATTTTCTCATCAAAACGAAGATTCCAACTTCGAGAGGCCTGTTTCAGTCCATAAATGGACTAATTCAGCTTGCATATTTTAGTGGCTTCATCTGGGGATATAAAACCCTCGGGTTGTGTCATATATACTTCCTCAAGGAGGTTTCCATTAAGGAAAGCCGTTTTGACATCCATCTGCCAGATCTCGTAGTCATAATACGCAGCAATAGCAAGCAATATCCTAATGGACTTTACCATGGCAACAGGGGAAAAGGTCTCATCATAGTCAATACCATGCATTTGCTTGAAACCCTTAGCCACTAGTCGCCCTTTGAATGTCTGTACATTCCCATCCATGTCGGTCTTCTTCTTGAAGACCCACTTGCACCCTATGGGTCGTACCCCTTCAGGTGGTTCCACCAAGTTCCAAACTTGGTTTGCATACATGGAGTCCATTTCGGATTTCATAGCCTCAAGCCATTTGTCGGAGTCCGGTCCATTCATAGCCTCTTGGTAGGTTGCTGGTTCATCATCATGATCCATGAGCAACACATTACCTATTTGAGACACGAGAAATCCATATCTCTCAGGCTCAAACCTCGGTCTACCAGATCTACGTAGGACTTGTGTTCCCTGAGCAGGTTCTCTAGCTACAACATCTTGTAGTCCTGACTCAGAATCCAATTCCGGTTCATTCACTACATGTGGTTCTTGAACTTCTTCAAGCTCTACCTTTTCAGTCTTTCTTGATAAGAACTCTTTCTCCAAGAAGACACCAGTCCTTGCGACAAACACTTTGCCCTCGGATGGTAGGTAAAAGTAATACCCTTTCGTTTCCTTAGGATATCCCACCAGATAACATTTATCCGATTTGGGTTCCAGCTTGTCAGGCATTTGACGTCTCACGTATGCCTCACAGCCCCAAATTTTAATGAACGACATACTAGGACGCTTCCCAGTCCCTATCTCATATGGTGTCTTCAGAACCGTTTTCGTTGGAGCGCGATTCAATGTCATTGTAGTAGTCTCTAAAGCAAAACCCCAAAAGGAAACAGACAAGTCTGCATGACTCATCATCGAACGTACCATGTCTAACAGAGTACGATTTCTCCTCTCAGACACACCATTATGTTGTGGCGTTCTAGGTGGAGTGAGCTGTGATACAATACCACACTCTTTCAGATGATCACGGAACTCATGACTCAGGTATTCGCCACCTCGATCAGATCGGAGTGCTTTAACCCTTTTACCCAACTGGTTTTCTACTTCATTTTTGAACTCTTTGAACTTTTCAAAGGTCTCGGATTTGCACTTCATAAGATACACATATCCGTATCTACTGAAATCATCAGTAAATGTAACAAAGTAGAAATACCCACCTCTAGCCATGGAACTCATGGGTCCGCATACATCACTATGTACAACACCCAAGAGATCCTCAGCCCTCTCAGTATAACCAGTGAAAGGAGCTTTAGTCATCTTGCCTAACAAACAAGATTCGCATCGCTCAAATGATTCATAATCAAATGAGTCCAAAAGTACATCTCTATGGAGTTTGGATATGCGTTTCTCGTTGATATGGCCCAAACGACAATGCCAGAGAAAAGTAGGGTTCGAGTCATTTGTTCTTAGTCTTTTATTATTTTCTACATTATAGATCAGATGGTCCAAGTTCAAAACGTAAAGACCATTAAACAATTGGGCTACAGCATAACAAACATCATTCTTAAATATTGAACAACAATTGTTCTTAATTATAAAAGAAAATCCAATCATGTCCAAACATGAAATAGATATAATGTTTCTAGTTATCGCCGGAACAAAATAACAGTTATCTAGTTCTATTACAAGCCCACTGGGCAAAGAAAGATGGTAAACTCCTACGGCTACATCAGCAACTCTTGCTCCATTGCTGACGCGGAGGTCCACCTCCCCTTTACTCAGCAATCTTCTCCTTCCCAGTTCCTGCACATTTGTACAAATGTGAGAACCACATCCGGTATCCAATACCCAAGATGAAGGAGCAGAAAGGTTTATCTCTATAACGTAAACATTAGAAGCCGAAGTCATACCTCCCCTCAATTTCTGCAGACCCTCAATATACAAAGGACAGTTCCTCCGCAAATGACCAGCCTTGCCACAGTGGTGGCATTTCCCTTCCTTCACCGTGCTCTTCTTTTTCATCAGTGTTGAAGACTTGGGCTCAAGATGTGACTTAGGTCCTACCTTCGTCTTCTTGGAGCCCTTGGCTTTGCCCTTGCCCTTATGCACCATCAGTATGGGGCTGGCAGGCTTGGCCTTCTTCATGTTGATTTCGGCAGTTCTCAACATGCCTAGGAGTTCGGGCAGTGTCTTGTCTATCTCATTCATATTGTAGTTCAAGACAAACTGCTCATAACTGTCCGGCAACGATTGCAGGATCAGATCCATGGCCAACTCTTGACCAAGAGGAAAACCCAGCCTTTCAAGGTTCTCTATATACCCAATCATCTTGAGTACATGAGTCCCTACTGAGTCACGAACTCCCATCTTGCACTGAAACAATGCTTTCGTGATGTCGAACCTCTCTTGACGAGCCTGCCCTTGAAACATTTTCTTGAGATGCTCGTCAATCTCCTTGCACCCCATGCTCTCATGTTGCTTCTGAAGCTCAGAGTTCATAGTGGCAAGCATAAGGCACTCGACATCTAAAGCATCGTCAGTATACTTCTTATAAGTATCTTTCTCAGCACGGGAAGAATTCCCGGTCGGCACCTCGGGGCTTCTTCTTCCAAGACATAGAGCTTTCGCTCTTGCCTGAGAACAATTCTCAGGTTCCTATACCAGTCCATATAGTTTGTCCCGCTGAGCTTATCCTTCTCAAGGATGGCTCTCAGAGACAGCGTGGAGTGTGAAACACTTGCCATGGAATTCTACAAGAATTTATGCAGAATAAAATCAGTACCTAAATTTCAATTACAATTTATTCTAATTAGGACTTTAATTAAAATACTTCCACTATTTTATTCGAAATGATAGCCCTCACTAACAATTCGGAGAGTTCATGCGAGCTACTCTCTTAGTGGACAAGATCCGTATTTCACCAACACAATGAGTCCGCTTTGGCGTTTCTCTCACGATGCGGTTATTTAGGTAGGCAACGCTTGCCAATTGCATCCTCATGCAATTCTTGTATGGTTGGTGAATAACTCCTTATTCGCATCCATCATATGGTGCATGCCAACCCTATGCCTCTAGGCACTCAACCTTTGAGGTCACCTAGTTAAGCTGGACCCGATGTCGACAGTGGGATATCACAATTATCCGCTCGCACCATTACCAAGATAGATTAATGCACCTTGCTTTGGCAAGCCCACATTTCATCGATCGAGGCAGGAAGAGTGTCATCCATCGGAAGGCATCCGAACACTTAATATTAAAAGAAGGGATTTCAATTTTAGGTTAACAGTTAACCATGATCAACATTTGATCTATGTGCACATCCAAAGAAAAACAATTCTACACCACATGCATCCCTTATGTGCACATCCTTACACCATCAACAATTTGATAGAAGGAAGGGCTAAATCTGAACATCCGGAAATTTCCAAATCCTCAGATTTACATGCATTGGACAGAAGGCAAAGACAACTCAACTTAAGCAGTAGACAAGCTCATCTCTCTATGTTGGATTCAAAATCCAAAACATACTCGAGGGATGGTTACTGCTAAGGAGACAACAATTTCTAACACTTAGAAATTCCACGGAAATTCCAATCGTTCTTGGCGAAGTGCCAAGACTAAATCTAGACATTTAGAACGCTTCTAAATTTCTAGGTTTACACGCACTGGAATGACCAAACTTCCAAAACAACAGTCATGGCCGAACCTGGCTCTGATACCACTGTTGGGTTTCTCTATAGGGTTGGCACAACACTTGTGCACGCAGCGGAAAAGTAAAACATCAAGAAAAAACCAAAGAGATGTGGATCGGGCCATGAACAGTTGAATCAAGAAGTTAGCAAAACTAGGCAAAAATTACCTCGGTGGCATTGAGTCACAACTCAACGGAGGAGCTCCAAACTTTGTCTGCTTGCTGGTGGCGAGTTCTACGTCGAATAGTATCCACGTTTCTGCAGAAGTCCACACGAGCGGGAGAACGCTGAGCTTTCCGTCGCACGGAAGATCGGGAAGGAGAAGACCGCACCTCGGCTAATCCACAGACTGCTAGGTCCGCGCCAGGAAGAACAGCACCAGCGACAGTCGCCGGAGAAGAGGTGGCAGCGGAGCGAATGCGGCGGCGGAACACTTTCCGGCGGCGGGATCGGGATCGGCGGAACGATCGAGGGGAACCTTTCCGTCGGGGTCGATTCGCACAGTAGCCAAAGGGATATCTCCGATAAAACCTAAGTGTTCTATTTATACTAGAGGTATAAATAAACCCAGGAAAATCGCTATCCGCAGACCCCCTAGAACTAGGGTTCAGAATCAGCGAGTATGAATCGGTGAGAATCGGCGACAATCGGCGAGAATCACTGAGTAGGTTCGGTGAGAATCATTCGACGAATATCATATTGGATCGGCGAGAATCAGAGTACAATACTCGACGATTCTCGCCGATCGTCGAGCCAAGCTCGACGACACATAATGATACTCGACGATCGTCGAGCCGCGGTCGACGACAATCGTCGAAGTAGTCGATCGTCGAGAATCAACAATTGATTCTCGACGATTCTCGTCGATCGGCGAGAATCAGGGAGACGATTCTCGCCGATCGGCGGGAATCAGAAGACCATTCTCGACTAATATCTTTGACCCTCGGACGACGAACCTAACCAGCCCCTCAAGGCAACCTTTGCCCAACCCGATGATCCAATAAGGCAACACTTGGCTCATAACCCTATTCAGGTCGGTGATTGGTAACCTTTACCAACACAGTCAGTCATCCAACTTCTCCACATCTCTTATGTGTGACCCTGCAGACTCATATTGCGTTGTCAGTGAGATTACATGTTTGACCACTTCCAGATCATCATGGTAACTCCAACAGCTACTTCTTTGGTGAGAACAATTCGGGAGAGGTTGCTTATCGCTCAGCACCGACAAGCAAAGTACTATAATGCCAAGCACAGGAACGTGGAGTTCGCTGTGGGCGATTATGTATACTTAAAGATCAAGCCGTTCAAGGGTGTCTCGCGGGTGCGACGATTGAAAAAGGTAAGCCCGAGGTACCTTGGACCGTTTCAGGTTCTGGAGCGAGTTGGTGAAGCGGCCTATAGGTTGAAGCTTTCAGTGGAGCTAAGTGGTTTACATGATGTATTCCATATTTCGGTGCTTCGGAAGGCGGTGCAAGAGCCTACGCAAGTGATCGCGGTTGATCAAGTGCCGGTGGATAGTGGGCTAACTACAAAGGTCAAGCCCGTGCAGATTGAGCACTCGGAGGTCAAGCGGCTATGCAATAAAGAGATCAGGATGGTCAAGGTCCGGTGGGACAATTGCGGTCGTGAGGAGCTCTCTTGGGAGCGAGAGCAGACTATGCTTGACGAGTATCTGGAGTTGTTCCGCTCAGGTACAAAATTTTGGTTTTGTACATGTCTTTCCTTTATGTAATTTCGTGGACGAAATTCTTTTAAGAGGGGTAGAGTTGTAACGCCCCGAAACTCAAAGGTGAAAAGGGGGATGTTTTGGGCCAGTTTGAGTTCTGGCTGCAGGCACACGGCCTGGGACACGGGCGTGTCCTAGGGCGTGTCAAGCCTGTGTCGACACTAAGGCGGGAAGTCGACACTTTGATTTCGACATTGTGTCGAGACTGGGCACACGGCCTGTGACACGGGCGTGTCGCAGGGCGTGTCGACCCGTGTCGACACTTAGCCGCGAAGTCGACAATGTGCTTTGACGATGTGTCGAGACATGGCACACGGCCTGCGACACGGGCGTGTCGCAGGGCATGTCTGCCCGTGTCGACACTCGTCCCGCAAAGTCGACACTTTGGTGTCGACAATGTGTCGAGACATAGCACACGGCCTGCGACACGGGCGTGTCGCAGGACGTGTCGACCCATGTCGACACTTAGCCGCAAAGTGTCGAGACCGTGTACACGGCTTGGAGCCCAGGCGTGTCAAGGTGACACGGGTAGGGACACGGGCGTGTCCTAGAACCCGTGCAGTGCTCGGGTTGATTTTGGGGAAAAATCATGGGGTACACGTCCGTTCACACGGCCGTGTCAGGTGGAACACGGGCGTGTCAGGTCGAACACGGGCTTGTTCGATACCCGTGTAAGGTTCCAGGTGATTCGATTTTGACGGCGAATGAGGCACACGGCCTTGGACACGGGCGTGTGACAGGCCGTGTTCGGTCCAGATTGGGCATTTCAGCCCCGAATCAAAGTCGTTCGTTTCCTTGTTTTGAGATCCAACGGCTGGGGGATGTTCCTGAAGGGATATACCCGTGGATGGACTTAGAAAACACTCACTTTTCTTAAGTGTTCTCTTTCTAAATCCTTGGAGGGAGAGGAGAGCTAAGGGAAGAAGAAAGAGCTAGATCCGCCATTGGAGGAGCTTCGGAGATCCGAATCGCGAGCCGACTCCGGATCCACGGAGGCAACACTAGTGCGGTTGTTTTCATCCGATTACTTTTCAATGGCGCCAAAGAGGAACGCAAGGGTAACGATCCTTATCTTGGGCATGAATAACTCTCTTTCTTAGCATAGGAAGCCCGCTCTCGCGAGTTTGCGGAGAGTTGGAGGCGTTCCTTCGGGTAGATATGTGAAGTCCCCGTTGTTTAGAGTCCGTATGCGAGAACGGACATAGACATGATGTGTGAAGCCTACCCGGCCATGTTGGTCTGGATCGGTGATGTTGCATTGCATAATGCCGGAGAAGACTCCGTGCTATTGGTTGTTTTTCTGGTTTTCTACGTGGTAGATTGCAGCAGGGAGCCTTGGGGACTAACCCAAAGGTGCACCCGGAAAACTGGGCGGATACGAGATCTTGCCAACTTGGTGGCTTGAGAGCCAACTTGAACATAACGGGGTTATGTGACTTGTGATGGAAATGGGACTCGTTGGAAGTTTGACCGGCGCAAATGGCTTAAGTTGCCGTTGCGATGTGAGCACGGGTTAGATGGAACCGTACCCGTTCTATGTCGTTCGGTTAAAGAGACCTAAAGGCACATGGCACTTACCGTTGGCATAGAGTAGGGTCTTCGGCGGTCAATGGCTTAAATTGTCGTGACCTAGGCCAAGAAGACAAATTGCTCATAGGTTTGGCCGTCTAAGTGGCGGTGGTGAGTCCGGAATGTTAATGGCTTTAATTGACGTGACATCGACCGGTTCACCGAGAATGTGCCCTGAGTGCACGGGGCGTGTGGCCGAGCGAGCCAACGTCTGTGATGAAATGGCTATTGTTATACATTGCTCGCTTATGCTAACGAAATGCAGGGAAGGAGCATCGCCGCCCCGAGTTGGGGCGGGATCGTTATAATTTGGTCAGCATTGCTGACCGTTGCCTTGTTTTGCCACAGTGTGGTGGTTTGTTGCTTGCAGGTGCAGCTGGACCAAGCGGTCAATAGCGGGCTGAAGCCCTTTTTGCGAAGCCGGCCCTCGAAGGCCCATGTGGAAGTGTTTACTGTTTTATTCATGTATGACCGGCCTGCGTGCCGTGGTTTGTAAAACATGTAATATTCAAGTGAAACATTTTGTAAGGCCTTAAGGCTTGTTTTGAGTATTTTGTATAACATTCCTGTTTTTGTATTAGTGGACATTCGTGCTTCGATGCTGGGTTCTTGTGTACAACTTTTATAAACTGCTTCCGCTAGAATGCTCTGTGTAGGACGTTGAGATTGGTTGGATGGTTTCCATAAGTAACCACCCGGTCTGTCTGTAGTATATGGCGTCGGGCCCCGGCCGGACCTACTGCTATATGCTATGCGACGGATAGGGGGTGTTGCAGCTTATTATAGGCTTGGTGTGCATTTAGCCTAAAATGAAATAATGTGTATTCAACCAACTTGGAATATTCAAAAATCATGATTTTCATTATCGAGATATATGAGGGTGTAATACACCTCTCATAGAAATGGTGGGATTTTTGGGAACAAAAACCCCATTATTTTGAATTTCTAAAAATTTTGCCCTTTTTAGGAAATAAATTTAAAATAGGTTTACCCTTATCATAAAAGGTTCACTTTCTGTTGAGGACTAAGGAGTGACATAATAAGCAGTAGAAATAAATTATATCTCAATTGAAAGATGTTTAAGTAGTTTAAGGAGCAAAATGACTATTTTACCCTTATGGAATTTTGTGTAGAAATGATGGTATATTCCTTTGAAAAATCTGATAAAATTCATATTGCTGTAATTTTATGTTTTATACATTGTGCAATTATTTCAGAATTTTTAGAGTGAAAAATAATGTACTTAGGCCCCATAATGTCATTTTAGTAAATAACTCAAATTGATCATGGATAGGCCATTTCAACCTAGATGTAAATGAAAATCTGGACATAGAATTATTTCATTATTAACAATACTCTGTAATTTAATTAGAATTTTTGAGATAATAGTTTATGTACTTCATTTGTAAAATGCTAGATTTGTGGATATAGTATTAAATAGGAATTAATTGTAAATCTGAATTAAAAAAGCATGAAATTTTGGTAGGCACTATTAATTGTCATATTATGTACCTGGAAGAATCCCTAGGATAGTAGGTTCAATATTGACAATACTTCATGTGCAAAATGACTAGGGATTACATTTAAAGAAATTAATTTAATGGTGTAAGTAATTTGGAAATTATGGAAATTCATCCTAGTCATCATATAGGTCCATACCATCCTAGGATAAATAATTTGAGGCATACAGATAGAGGAATTAGAAGGTCACGTTTGTGGGTGGTATCAGGACATGGGTAAGGGTCTAGCACCGATGTTCGTACTGTTAGGGCCACCAGGGGAGGAATCTAAATAACTAGTAAAATGAGGATCTTAGTAAATGAATTAACCCTGGTTGGTCTCCTAGAGGATTCCTTAACCATGTGTGGAAGTGTGCTAGTCCCGTAGCAGTAATGATAGTGGGGACCGACGGAAGACCGCCGCGCTCCTAATAACTCCTTAAGTCTTTAGGGTCGTTCGAAAGTAATACGAGAGTTGGGGTAAAAATCCTAGGTAGACACCAATAAAAGTAATTATCCTTGAGAAAGGGAACTTTGGGCGTAATCCCATCGTAGTTCCTGCTGACCCCGAGAGCCCTTCACCGGGTATACCCTGGGCAGTCCTGGGATTAACCTTAAATTACTAAGTATAATAACCCGTAGACAAGAGTAGACTAATAGGTTAAGATGTTGTGGTTCTTTCTCACCCGTGTTGGGTTGGAGGGAGACTTGTGTATATGCTCACCCGTGTAGGGTTTGAGGGATTTGGAATAAAGGCACTATTGTGCATTCTCACCAGTGTAGGGTTGGAGGGATTGTGATAAATTCTCACCCGTGTAGGGTTTGAGGGAATAAAGGCACTATTGTGCGTTTTCACCCGTGTAGGGTTTGAGGGAATAAAGGCACTATTGTGCGTTCTCACCCGTGTAGGGTTGGAGGGATTGTGATAAATGCTCACTTGTGTAGGGTTTGAGGGATCCAGGACGGGTTGGTCCTGCGAGCTGGAGGCTTGGGATGAAATACTTGCATGTGCATAAATTTAGTGGAGGGGCATGAGGTACTGGCCGTTCGTCACACCGATGGCAGTACGGTGCACCAGGCAGTTGTGAGGGTTAGAGGGGCCAGTGGGTTGTTTTACACTGCGGTCTGGAGGAAGATCCCCGATAACGCACATCCGACCCAACAAGACTGAGGGGTTGTCAGCAAAGTATATACACAGAGACTCTAGAGTGCACCTTGGATGTGTACAGAGGTGTATGAGAGGGGTCTAAGGTTTTGTAGTGTGCATACCGGCCTAGAAGTGGAGACGCCTGCTCCGCTGCTGTCGTAGCCACAACGGTGGTACCCGAGAGTGATGCTAGCTCTCAAAAAGTGGGAATTAAAGGTCTGTGATCACAGAGTCGTTGTGTGTGAGTTGCACCTGCCTGCGCATAAATTGCATCATAACATTCATTCATATTAGGTCATACGTTTCATAGATCCTTATCATATAAATTAGTATAGGCTCTTTTATATGTTAAGTTAAATTTCCTGGAAACCTTAACTTATAAATTTGTATGGGCATTTTTATAAGGTAAGGTACTTTTGTGATGGTAGATAGCTTTACCTTTCAGCTTTACTTTACTTTTCTACTGTTACTTTCAGTCTTTCCTTACTAGTACTGCACTTTACTTACTTGTAGTATATACTTAGAACTGCTACAATAGAATAATAATATCTATTACAACTGCTAGTTAGTTCTTGTCACATGCTTCCACTTTTGCTACCCCTTATTGTCCTCCACTTTGTCCTTCCGCTCGGTGCCTAGGAGCTACGGAGCGAGGTGTGGATGAAACGACTTAGTCTTTTTGACTAATGGTTGAAAGTCCACCTAGTGTCAACTATGTGCACCTATGGGGGGGGAATAGGTGATGTGTGGTTCTTTTGCAGAATTTACGGATGTACCTGCACAATAAAATTAAAGAGCACATCACACAGAATACACAACAAATTTATAGTGGTTCCCCGACTTGGGTACATCCACTTTCCCCCTTCGACCTATCTCCCCAAATAAGGGACGACTCGGTCACTTCTCCAATGGGATTGAAATCCAATCCCCGCACTAACGGAAGGAGCCCTTCCACACGTGAGAGTCAATACTCCCACAAAATGGGTTGCACCCAACCCTTACAACACGGAACAAAAGTTCCTTTACAACGAAATTAAATGTAGAGTGTACACGTGATACAAACTTCTTTTGGAGACTACGGTGTTCCTCTTTGTCCGACGACGTGTTCTTGAAGTCGATGAAGAGTCTACAACCTTGGTCTCTCTTGGAGAGGATCTCCCCGAAACCGGCGGCGGCACACGAGCGGCGGCTAGCTTCGGGATCGGCGGCTACGATGAAGAGCGGCTGCTGAACTTGGAGATCCAAACTTCGTAGCGAAGCAAACTAGGTCTACCAACGGTCACTCTAGGATCGATCGTCTCGATCGATTCGGACGGAGGATTTTTTCCCGTTCAACAAATCGAGAGACAAGAGATCTCTGGATAGACACGTGAGACACAAGCTTTGCTAAGCTTCTGTCGCCGGAGATCACGAAGGAATCTCGAATGTTGACGGCGACCTACGTTCCCGAGCACGACGGCGGCGGCGGAGAGGAGTCGCGGTTTTAGGGTTTCGTTGCGGCTCGGTTTCTATTTCTTTTTCTCCGTACTTTTACTGTTCAAAATACCCATGTATTTATACCCTGTAGATACAACAAATTTGACCGTTGTGGGACCCACAGGTATAACCCCGAAATCTGGCTCAAACTGGTCCAGAGGCAGAATCCGGTCCAGCAGCATCCTGAGAAAACGCCAAGGAAAAATCGGCGAGAATCGCATATGATTCTCGACGAATCGGAGAGAATCACCAAGTGATTCTCGACGATTCGTCGAGAATCGTCAGTGATTCTCGCCGAATCACTTATTGATTCTCAACGAATTTCACTTTGTATACATGAGCTCCTTGGCCACTGGTTCGGCGGGAATTACTAGTGATTCTCGCCGAATCTTACTTGGCACCATTTTGAGGTGGCCAGAAGGAGTCGGCGAGAATCACTAATGATTCTCGTCGATTCGGCGAGAATCAGTAGTGATTCTCGCCGAATCGGCGAGAATCACTTGGTGATTCTCGTTGAATTTGCCTTGGATGAATTTTCGTCTTCCACCCAGGAGCTGCTCCTTGATCCTTCATGCTCCTTGTCTTCTCTTGCATATGAACGACCCTGTACTTGAAAGTAAGTGCACTCCAATAGAGAGAGTGCACATAGGCCAACACAATGATCTGCTCAACGAGAGATTACGTCGTGCAGACCCGTGTATATTGACCTACTGCACCCTGACATTGGTGTGCACTTAGCGTGGAGGAACTGCAAGTACAACTTAAGATGTTTCATCAAATACATTGTGAATTCATCTTAGCTTGACATGTGGCTTCCTCAAATCTAGGTAATCGTGGATACAATACCCAACAATCTCCCCCTATTTGACAAAGCCAAAACCCTACTAGCTAAGATGAATAACACTTATCAAATAATAAACATAGCATTCAGAAATTAAACATGCAGCACAAGAGAATATATGCAATCAGATCAGGACTTGAGTCATTCACAAAATCAAATATATATATACCAAGATAAATATATTCACATATAATCCAAAATTGTTTATATGACAATAATAATCATTAAATGTTCTTAGGACACAGTGACAAGCTATAAAGTGTTGACTATTTGTCCTTAGCTATGTCACCCTTAAGATTTTGAGCCAAGTACTTCTTGCTTTGCCTCTCCATGTATTCTTTGGGCTTCGGGTAGTACCTAGGAGGAGCAACTTTGTCTGGATCCTTGTTGTTTCTGAAAAAGATGTTGCGTTTCGCTTCAAACGTTTTGTGCGTTTCCCACTCATACTGGCTATATACTTCGTTTCGATTGATCTCTCCTCTTTCTTGCAGCCAGAAGGTGTCTAAGATTATGTTCCTTGAAACTGGACTCCACCTTTCATTTCGTACATCCTCCTCATTCATTCGAGTTCTCTTTGCAGCCTGTGTCTCCTTGGATGTCCCTTCTTGAACTTTCCTCTTTCCCCTGGCTTTTGCTAAAGCCTCCTGGTCAAACATACTCCTCAGCTTAGATTTGGAGAGGGCCCTAGCATCAGCTTCATCTGTGAAAATATCTGCAGCACTTGCACTTACATCCTCAGCAATATTTACTTCCTCAGCGGCCTTAGATGTCTCAGGAACCGGAATACCGGCAGGAACCTGAATACCGGCAGGATGGTCAGGTAGGACGACGCCTAACGTACCCAGCGCCTGTTGGAGCATCCACCAGCAGCTCTCATAGACGTATTTGCTTGATTGTGCGAAGTTTGCATCCATGCTTTCTTGGAGCTCGGCCAACTTAGCGATATACTCTTTCTCCCCCTTTTTGGCTTCGACAGCTATGCAGTTGGCATATGAGTGCAGAGTGTCATCAATATGCTTAGTTGTCTTGGTGAATTCAGTGATCAGGGCCTGCTGATTTGCATTTAAAGTGACCATATTACCATCAAACTTCTGAATATTGTTGGCTACAATGTGTGCGTTCTGATTTACAACAGCCAGAGTATCAGTATTCTTTTTCAAGCCGGCCATTAAAAGTGTGACAGCTTCGCCGGCCGCGGTATACTTTTCTTCGAATTTCTTCTCCATCACATCCAGTTTGTGGTTGATCTCTACCATATTTTTAAGCATGAGATCTTCAGAAGTCTTAATCTTTTTCAGCAGTGTTTTCTGAGCTGTATCAAAAGAGCCTTTAAGCTCGTTCACTATTCCTTGAATGACATTGATAGTGTGAGTGGCCAGCTCATCTCGTAACGGGATGGTCGGAGGCACTTGTGGGCCTTGCATTTCTGCAGACGCATCTGTGGAGCTGGATACCATCACAGTCTCTACAGGAGGAGTGTGGGCGGCCTCTATAGATTTATTTAACTCCCCCTCTATTGGTGCAGACTTATCAGAAGGAGGTTCAACAGTATCTGGAGACTCCAACACTTCATGGCCCTCATTTACATCGTCCTCTCCGTCCTTATCCAAGAATTCATCAATATCAGCAGCTTCTTCCACTTCTCGGTCAGTAGTCTCCAGCACACGGTCACATTCTTCTTGAATATCGGCCACAGCATCCCTGGCCACCTGGGCGATTTCAGATATTCCATCCATATGAGGGGTAGAGTCTCCCCCTCGATTCCTGCTGGAGATACTTCCTCGTGCTCTTCCACAGCAGGCTGCCCGATGCGCCGCTCCCATCGATCAAACACACTTGCATCCATCCTTTTCAAGTAGTGGAGAGGGACCCTTTGCTCATGTCGAACTTGTCTCCATTGAGCTGGTTGAGATATAGACTTATGATGCGGCCGAAACTCGGAGTGCCCAGAGTGTCCTTGATCTTTTGGAACAACAACTCCCCCCAGTTGAACCTCTTGCGGCAGACCACAGCGATGAGGATTTTGAACATATCTCCGGAGATAGGAGCCCGGCTTGCAGATGAGCACTTTTCCAATAACGTCAGATAGGAGCTTCCCTTCTTAATTCATCTCTTTTCTCTTTATTGATCGAGTTCTTCTTGGAAGACCGCAGAACAAGAGAGTTCTGGCTTTGTCCTCGTCTTCCAGATAGTCCTCCTGCTCCGAACTTGACAGCTGCAGGTAGCGAGTTAGCTTACTGGCAGACATCTTTACTTTTGTCCCAGCCACCTTGCTCTTGATTATGGAGTCTCTATCTCAGAGTCTTGCGGTAGAGAAGAACTCCAGCACGTCTTTGTCCAGGACTTTGCAAGGGTGCTCCAAGACGAAGGTTAGCCCAGCCTCTTCCAGCATTAGAATGATATTCCGGAATTCGTCCGAGGCATGAGAAAATCCAGTGCGAACCAGCTCGCAGCCAGAGACCAATCCTGCAGTCGTCCTTGGGGCCATTGTAGATCTAGAGAGAAGCCCTACTCAAAATGTTAATGAACTTTCAAGAAGAAAACTTCATAAGTGTATGCTTCGGGTGAGGGGATACCTAGAGGTGGAGTCGGTGAGGTAGTTTGAGCGGAGCAAAATCGAGACTTGGGGAGATCGACGGTGCGGGCTTCGGCGGGAGTCGTCGGGAGCCTTTCGACGAGAACGTTTCGAGACCCTTGCGGGAGCTTAGGAGGAGACTTCACGAGCTGCGGGTTTCGGCGAATCGGCGGAAGAACTCCTGCGGGTTGCGGAGAATCGGCGAATTGTCGGAGGGAGAGCTCCTGCGGGTTGTCGGGAGAGTTCTTGCGGGATAAGTCTTGCGGGTTTCGGGATACTTGCTGCGACGTGAGGCGGGAGTCGTGAGGAAGGCGAAGGGTTTTGCGGGATTTGACTGATTCGGCGAGATTTGTCAAATTCGGCGGGATTCGTGAAGAATGCGAAGGGTCGGCGGGATTCAGGAGATTTGGTTGATTCGGTCTCTGATACTATTTATCTAATTCGAAATTGAAGGGTCTCTTGACTAAAAATTGAAGAGTTTCTGATACTATTGATTTGGTTAATTCAGATTCAGGAGATTTGGTTAATTCGTGAAGAAGCTTGCAATATTTTTGAAATTTTCCGATGTCAAGTCAATATAAAAATGATAAATACAAGTATATTTGAAAGTCAATCTATGAGGCTTTTCCAAAGACTTCTTAATGTCAATTGTGTGTTGTCGAGATTCACAATGACAGGTCTTCATTAACCCTTTATTGATGTGTAAAGGTTTGCATGCATCGAGTTAACCAATCCTTAGACGTGCATACATACACTAATATACAAGGAAGGATCTGTATATAATGATATATATAAGTATATATATATTTTGAATGAGGATGCATCATGACATAAATCCTTGAACTGATCAAAATTACCTGGGATTTTGAGAGTCATCGTCTTAGTCCCACAGGTAGAACACATCAGAAGCTCAATGTGAGTATGCTCAAACAGGTAGCACATCTGTTATTGCAGACGCTTGTTCCACGTTAGCCTTGAGCCACCTACTGTCCACCTACTGTCCAGTTCCCATCGTATTTACGGGGACCTAGACTACCCTGCAAGACAGAATTACTTTACCTTAGGAACCCAAATCATATTGGGTCCTAGGTTTCTATTAGCATAAGCATGCAACTGCCTTCCTTGAGAAAACCTGTCTGGAAGACTGCCTCTGTCCCTATAATGTGGATAAGCCCTTGCTGTGGGCACAGAGAGGTTGTGCCAACAGTCAATGGCAAAGTGCCCCACTTTGCCGCAGCACCAACAAGGGTGAATGTTGTATCGCCGTTTTCGACCTGATCTAGTGACTGATGTAGTCACGGTCCTAGGTCTAAAAGGGATAGGGCATGTTCTTGTCATACAAATTCCTCTTCCATCGTGACACGAGGAAGGGTGGAACGAATGCATGTTATGAGCGTTATGAGGCCGAGAAGGTGGTGTCATTCTTTCAGGCATCTCCCTTGCTGAGGCCCCATGAAGCCTGACATCATGACTTCTATCCTCCCTATCCCGTGTCCTCGAATGGTGAGAAGTCTTCTGTGAACTGGGACATGCAGATCCACACTTTGTTGTGGCAGTGGCCGTGAATATAAAGGGCTCAGAATGAGCCTTAGGTATTCTCTCGTGGGTGGCCATGCCGGCCCTTGCGCTCCGGGTGTCTCCACATGGGGACAGATCATCCTTGCAGTGACCACGACTATTCCTGAGGTCATACTTGAAGGCATGATGAGTTGCCTTCCTGCTTGGAGTGGTTGGTCCTGCGAGCTGGAGGCTTGGGATGAAATACTTGCATCTGCATAAATTTAGTGGAGGGGCATGCGGTACTGGCTGTTCATCACACCGATGGCAGTACGGTGCACCAGGCGGTTGTGAGGGTTAGAGGGGCCAGTGGGTTGTTTTACACTGCGGTCTGGAGGAAGATCCCCGATAACGCACATCCGACCCAACAAGACTGAGGTTTTGTCAGCAAAGTATATACACAGAGACTCTAGAGTGCACCTTGGATGTGTACAGAGGTGTATGAGAGGGGTCTAAGGTTTTGTAGTGTGCATACCGGCCTAGAAGTGGAGACGCCTGCTCTGCTGCTGTCGTAGCCACAACGGTGGTACCCGAGAGTGATGCTAGCTCTCAAAAAGTGGGAATTAAAGGTCTGTGATCACAGAGTCGTTGTGTGTGAGTTGCACTTGCCTGCGCATAAATTGCATCATAACATTCATTCATATTAGGTCATACGCTTCATAGATCCTTATCATATAAATTAGTATAGGCTCTTTTATATGATAAGTTAAATTTCCTGGAAACCTTAACTTATAAATTTGTATGGGCATTTTTATAAGGTAAGGTACTTTTGTGATGGTAGATAGCTTTACCTTTCAGCTTTACTTTACTTTTCTGCTGTTACTTTCAGTCTTTCCTTACTAGTACTGCACTTTACTTACTTGTACTATATACTTAGAACTGCTACAATAGAATAATAATATCTATTACAACTGCTAGTTAGTTCTTGTCACCTGCTTCCACTTTTGCTACCCCTTATTGTCCTCCACTTTGTCCTTCCGCTCGGTGCCTAGGAGCTACGGAGCGAGGTGTGGATGAAACGACTTAGTCTTTTTGACTAATGGTTGAAAGTCCACCTAGTGTCAACTATGTGCACCTATGGGGGGGGGAATAGGTGACGTGTGGTTCTTTTGCGGAATTTACGGATGTACCTGCACAATAAAATTAAAGAGCACAGCACACAGAATACACAGCAAATTTATAGTGGTTCCCCGACTTGGGTACATCCACTTTCCCCCTTCGACCTATCTCCCCAAACAAGGGACGACTCGGTCACTTCTCCAACGGGATTGAAATCCAATCCCCGCACTAACGGAAGGAGCCCTTCCACACGTGAGAGTCAATACTCCCACAAAACGGGTTGCACCCAACCCTTACAACACGGAACAAAAGTTCCTTTACAACGAAATTAAATGTAGAGTGTACACGTGATACAAACTTCTTTTGGAGACTACGGTGTTCCTCTTTGTCCGACGACGTGTTCTTGAAGTCGATGAAGAGTCTATAACCTTGGTCACTCTTGGAGAGGATCTCCCCGAAACCGGCGGCGGCACACGAGCGGCGGCTAGCTTCGGGATCGGCGGCTACGATGAAGAGCGGCTGCTGAACTTGGAGATCCAAACTTCATAGCGAAGCAAACTAGGTCTACCAACGGTCACTCTAGGATCGGTCGTCTCGATCGATTCGGACGGAGGAATTTTTCCCATTCAACAAATCGAGAGACAAGAGATCTCTGGATAGACACGTGAGACAGAAGCTTTGCTAAGCTTCTGTCGCCGGAGATCACGAAGGAATCTCGAATGTTGACGGCGACCTACGTTCCCGAGCACGACGGCGGCGGCGGAGAGGAGTCGCGGTTTTAGGGTTTCGTTGCGGCTCGGTTTCTGTTTCTTTTTCTCCGTACTTTTACTGTTCAAAATACCCATGTATTTATACCCTGTAGATACAACAAATTTGACCGTTGTGGGACCCACAGGTATAACCCCAAAATCTGGCTCAAACTGGTCTAGAGGCAGAATCCGGTCCAGCAGCATCCTGAGAAAACGCCAAGGAAAAATCGGCGAGAATCGCATATGATTCTTGACGAATCGGCGAGAATCACCAAGTGATTCTCGACGATTCGTCGAGAATCGTCAGTGATTCTCGCCGAATCAATTATTGATTCTCAACGAATTTCACTTTGTATACATGAGCTCCTTGGCCACTGGTTCGGCGGGAATTACTAGTGATTCTCGCCGAATCTTACTTGGCACCATTTTGAGGTGGCCAGAAGGAGTCGGCGAGAATCACTAATGATTCTCGTCGATTCGGCGAGAATCACTTGGTGATTCTCGTCGAATTTGCCTTGGACGAATTTTCGTCTTCCACCCAGGAGCTGCTCCTTGATCCTTCATGCTCCTTGTCTTCTCTTGCATATGAACGGCCCTGTACTTGAAAGTAAGTGCACTCCAATAGAGAGAGTGCACATAGGCCAACACACTGATCTGCTCAACGAGAGATTACGTCGTGCAGACCCGTGTATATTGACCTACTGCACCCTGACATTGGTGTGCACTTAGCATGGAGGAACTGCAAGTACAACTTAAAATGTTTCATCAAATACATTGTGAATTCATCTTAGCTTGACAGGTGGCTTCCTCAAATCTAGGTAATCGTGGATACAATACCCAACAATCTCCCCCTATTTGACGAAGCCAAAACCGTACTAGCTAAGATGAATAACACTTATCAAATAATAAACATAGCATTCAGAAATTAAACATGCAGCACAAGAGAATATATGCAATCATATCAGGACTTGAGTCATTCACAAAATCAAATATATATATACCAAGATAAATATATTCACATATAATCCAGAATTGTTTATATGACAATAATAATCATTAAATGTTCTTAGGACACAGTGACAAGCTATAAAGTGTTGACTATTTGTCCTTAGCTACGTCACCCTTAAGATTTTGAGCCAAGTACTTCTTGCTTTGCCTCTCCATGTATTCTTTTCGCTTCGGGTAGTACCTAGGAGGAGCAACTTTGTCTGGATCCTTGTTGTTTCTGAAAAAGATGTTGCGTTTCGCTTCAAACATTTTGTGCGTTTCCCACTCATACTGGCTATATACTTCGTTTCGATTGATCTCTCCTCTTTCTTGCAGCCAGAAGGTGTCTAAGATTATGTTCCTTGAAACTGGACTCCACCTTTCATTTCGTACATCCTCCTCATTCATTCGAGTTCTCTTTGCAGCCTGTGTCTCCTTGGATGTCCCTTCTTGAACTTTCGTCTTTCCCCTGGCTTTTGCTAAAGCCTCCTGGTCAAACATACTCCTCAGCTTAGATTTGGAGAGGGCCCTAGCATCAGCTTCATCTGTGAAAATATCTGCAGCACTTGCACTTACATCCTCAGCAATATTTACTTCCTCAGCGGCCTTAGATGTCTCAGGAACCTGAATACCGGCAGGAACCTGAATACCGGCAGGATGGTCAGGTAGGTTGACGCCTAACGTACCCAGCGCCTGTTGGAGCATCCACGAGCAGCTCTCATAGACGTATTTGCTTGATTGTGCGAAGTTTGCATCCATGCTTTCTTGGAGCTCGTCCAACTTAGCGATATACTCTTTCTCCCCCTTTTTTGGCTTCGACAGCTATGCAGTTGGCATATGAGTGCAGAGAGTCATCAATATGCTTAGTTGTCTTGGTGAATTCAGTGATCAGGGCCTGCTGATTTGCATTTAAAGTGACCATATTACCATCAAACTTCTGAATATTGTTGGCTACAACGTGTGCGTTCTGATTTTCAACAGCCAGAGTATCAGTATTCTTTTTCAAGCCGGCCATTAAAAGTGTGACAGCTTCGCCGGCCGCGGTATACTTTTCTTCGAATTTCTTCTCCATCACATCCAGTTTGTGGTTGATCTCTACCATATTTTTAAGCATGAAATCTTCAGAATTCTTAATCTTTTTCAGCAGTGTTTTCTGAGCTGTATCAAAAGAGCCTTTAAGCTCGTTCACTATTCCTTGAATGACATTGATAGTGTGAGTGGCCAGCTCATCTCGTAACGGGATGGTCGGAGGCACTTGTGGGCCTTGCATTTCTGCAGACGCATCTGTGGAGCTGGATACCATCACAGTCTCTACAGGAGGAGTGTGGGCGGCCTCTCTAGATTTATTTAACTCCCCCTCCACTGGTGCAGACTTATCAGAAGGAGGTTCAACAGTATCTGGAGACTCAAACACTTCATGGCCCTCATTTACATCGTCCTCTCCGTCCTCATCCAAGAATTCATCAATATCAGCAGCTTCTTCCACTTCTCGGTCAGCAGTCTCCAGCACACGGTCACATTCTTCTTGAATATCGGCCACAACATCCCTGGCCACCTGGGCGATTTCAGATATTCCATCCGTATGAGGGGGTAGAGTCTCCCCCTCGATTCCTGCTGGAGATACTTCCTCGTGCTCTTCCACAGCAGGCTGCCCGATGCGCCGCTCCCATCGATCAAACACACTTGCATCCATCCTTTTCAAGTAGTGGAGAGGGACGCCTTTGCTCATGTCGAACTTGTCTCCGTTGAGCTGGTTGAGATATAGATTTATGATGCGGCCGAAACTCGGAGTGCCCAGAGTGTCCTTGATCTTTTGGAACAGCAACTCCCCCCAGTTGAACCTCTTGCGGCAGACCACAGCGATGAGGATTTTGAACATATCTCCGGAGATATGATCATGGGAGCCCGGCTTGCAGATGAGCACTTTTCCAATAACGTCAGATAGGAGCTTCCCTTCTTCATTCATCTCTTTTCTCTTTATTGATCGAGTTCCTCTTAGAAGACCGTAGAACAAGAGAGTTCTGGCTTTGTCCTCGTCTTTCAGATAGTCCTCCTGCTCCGAACTTGACAGCTGCAGGTAGCGAGTTAGCTTACTGGCAGACATCTTTACTTTTGTCCCAGCCACCTTGCTCTTGATTATGGAGTCTCTATCTCGGAGTCTTGCGGTAGAGAAGAACTCCAGCACCTCTTTGTCCAGGACTTTGCAAGGGTGCTCCAAGACGAAGGTTAGCCCAGCCTCTTCCAGCATTAGAATAATATTCCGGAATTCGTCCGAGACATGAGAAAATCCAGTGCGAACCAGCTCGCAGCCAGAGACCAATCCTGCAGTCATCCTTGGGGCCATTGTAGATCTAGAGAGAAGCCCTACTCAAAATGTTAATGAACTTTCAAGAAGAAAACTTCATAAGTGTATGCTTCAGGTGAGGGGATACCTAGAGGTGGAGTCGGTGAGGTAGTTTGAGCGGAGCAAAATCGAGACTTGGGGAGATCGACGGTGCGGGATTCGGCGGGAGTCGTCGGGAGCCTTTCGACGAGAACGTTGCGAGACCCTTGCGGGAGCTTAGGAGGAGACTTCACGAGCTGCGGGTTTCGGCGAATCGGCGGAAGAACTCCTGCGGGTTGCGGAGAATCGGCGAATTGTCGGAGGGAGAGCTCCTGCGGGTTGTCGGGAGAGTTCTTGCGGGAGAAGTCTTGCGGGTTTCGGGATACTTGCTGCGACGTGAGGCAGGAGTCGTGAGGAAGGCGAAGGGTTTTGCGGGATTTGACTGATTCGGCGAGATTTGTCAAATTCGGCGGGATTTGTGAAGAATGCGAAGGGTCGGCGGGATTCAGGAGATTTGGTTGATTCGGTCTCTGATACTATTTATCTAATTCGAAATTGAAGGGTCTCTTGACTAGAAATTGAAGAGTTTCTGATACTATTGATTTGGTTAATTCGGATTCAGGAGATTTGGTTAATTCGTGAAGAAGCTTGCAATATTTTTGAAATTTTCCGATGTCAAGTCAATATAAAATTGATAAATACAAGTATATTTGAAAGTCAATCTATGAGGCTTTTCCAAAGACTTCTTAATGTCAATTGTGTGTTGTCGAGATTCACAATGACAGGTCTTCATTAACCCTTTATTGATGTGTAAAGGTTTGCATGCATCGAGTTAACCAATCCTTAGACGTGCATACATACACTAATATACAAGGAAGGATCTGTATATAATGATATATATAAGTATATATATATTTTGAATGAGGATGCATCATGACATAAATCCTTGAACTGATCAAAATTACCTGGGATTTTGAGAGTCATCGTCTTAGTCCCACAGGTAGAACACATCAGAAGCTCAATGTGAGTATGCTCAAACAGGTAGCACATCTGTTATTGCAGATGCTTGTTCCACGTTAGCCTTAAGCCACCTACTGTCCACCTACTGTCCAGTTCCCATCGTATTTACGGGGACCTAGACTACCCTGCAAGACAGAATTACATTACCTTAGGAACCCAAATCATATTGGGTCCTAGGTTTCTATTAGCATAAGCATGCAACTGCCTTCCTTGAGAAAACCTGTCTGGAAGACTGCCTCTGTCCCTATAATGTGGATAAGCCCTTGCTGTGGGAACAGAGAGGTTGTGCCAACAGTCAATGGCAAAGTGCCCACTTTGCCGCAGCACCAACAAGGTGAATGTTGTATCGCCGTTTTCGACCTGATCTAGTGACTGATGTAGTCACGGTCCTAGGTCTAAAAGGGATAGGGCATGTTCTTGTCATACAAATTCCTCTTCCATCGTGACACGAGGAAGGGTGGAACGAATGCATGTTGTGAGCGTTATGAGGCCGAGAAGGTGGTGCCATTCTTTCAGGCATCTCCCTTGCTGAGGCCCCATGAAGCCTGACATCATGACTTCTATCCTCCCTATCCCGTGTCCTCGAATGTTGAGAAGTCTTCTGTGAACTGGGACATGCAGATCCACACTTTGTTGTGGCAGTGGCCGTGAATACAAAGGCTCAGAATGAGCCTTAGGTATTCTCTCGTGGGTGGCCATGCCGGCCCTTGCGCTCCGGGTGTCTCCACATGGGGACAGATCATCCTTGCAGTGACCACGACTATTCCTGAGGTCATACTTGAAGGCATGATGAGTTGCCTTCCTGCTTGGAGTGGGAGGTCGGAAAACCGTTTCCCTATTTCTCCAAGAATTGATAATCCGGGAGATCCACCCGTTTTCTTGCTTTCTCTTAATAGCATCAACCTTGGAGAAGTTTGATACTATTCTTTTCTCATTCTCTAGACTACTCTCTAGAGCTGAGATCTTAGAGTCCTTGACCTTGTTGGACGCCAATTGGAGAACCAGCAAGATCTTCAGTCGAGCAATTTCTTGAGCTTGCTCCTCAGCAAGTAGGTTGCTTTCCTGAAGGGCTCTCTTCAGGGAGTCAGAATTTTCTGAAGGAGGGCAGGTCCTGTCTTCAGATATTTCATGAGATATGGGGCAGGAGGAAGAAGTTACCTGCTCTGCAGCGCTATGGTCATCTGATCCAGTGACTATTGTTTCATCCACATCCGAGCTGCTTTCCTCACTGTCTTCTTCAGTCTCTGACAAGGATACTGGAGCTCTGATGCAGTCCGAGGGATCCTGGCATTCATCTTCAAAAGTGAAGACCCCCACATACGCTTCATCCTCTGATTGGCAGCATATTCCAGCTTTCTCTGTCCCCCCCATCAGCTCTGAGATCATCATCCACAGAGATTTAGTTGTTCTGCATTTTTCCAATCTAGAGCGAGAGGCTCCAGACCAGATATCCAAGATAGTTTGACGAATCCTCTGGTCCAATTGAAAAAATGAGAGTTCCATCTCTGTCATCTCAGCAATCCACATGGGCACTTGGATCCCAGAGTCGGAGGTCTTCATGGGAATAAACGGACCCGCTTCCAGGATGAAGGATGCTCGAGGATCGATAGCATCAAGGTGACATGACACTCTTATTCGCCAGATGGGATAATAATCCTTTGTGCAGGCGGGGAGTTTGAGTGACGGCATCTCATACTCTAGCTCCATGCTTCTTACACTGGTGGCAGGATTCTACTCAAGGTGTTAACCTTTTTGATGAGGAACCTCGCTTTGATACCACTTGAAAGTCCACCTAGTGTCAACTATGTGCACCTATGGGGGGGGGGGGGAATAGGTGACGTGTGGTTCTTTTGCGGAATTTACGGATGTACCTGCACAATAAAATTAAAGAGCACGGCACACAGAATACACAGCAAATTTATAGTGGTTCCCCGACTTGGGTACATCCACTTTCCCCCTTCGACCTATCTCCCCAAACAAGGGATGACTCGGTCACTTCTCCAACGGGATTGAAATCCAATCCCCGCACTAACGGAAGGAGCCCTTCCACACGTGAGAGTCAATACTCCCACAAAACGGGTTGCACCCAACCCTTACAACACGGAACAAAAGTTCCTTTACAACGAAATTAAATGTAGAGTGTACACGTGATACAAACTTCTTTTGGAGACTACGGTGTTCCTCTTTGTCCGACGACGTGTTCTTGAAGTCGATGAAGAGTCTACAACCTTGGTCTCTCTTGGAGAGGATCTCCCCGAAACCGGCGGCGGCACACGAGCGGCGGCTAGCTTCGGGATCGGCGGCTACGATGAAGAGCGGCTGCTGAACTTGGAGATCCAAACTTCGTAGCGAAGCAAACTAGGTCTACCAACGGTCACTCTAGGATCGGTCGTCTCGATCGATTCGGACGGAGGAATTTTTTCCCGTTCAACAAATCGAGAGACAAGAGATCTCTGGATAGACACGTGAGACACAAGCTTTGCTAAGCTTCTGTCGCCGGAGATCACGAAGGAATCTCGAATGTTGACGGCGACCTATGTTCCCGAGCACGACGGCGGCGGCGGAGAGGAGTCGCGGTTTTAGGGTTTCGTTGCGGCTCGGTTTCTGTTTTTTTTTCTCCGTACTTTTGCTGTTCAAAATAACCATGTATTTATACCCTGTAGATACAACAAATTTGACCGTTGTGGGACCCACAGGTATAACCCCGAAATCTGGCTCAAACTGGTCCAGAGGCAGAATCCGGTCCAGCAGCATCCTGAGAAAACGCCAAGGAAAAATCGGCGAGAATCGCATATGATTCTCGACGAATCGGCGAGAATCACCAAGTGATTCTCGACGATTCGTCGAGAATCGTCAGTGATTCTCGCCGAATCACTTATTGATTCTCAACGAATTTCACTTTGTATACATGAGCTCCTTGGCCACTGGTTCGGCGGGAATTACTAGTGATTCTCGCCGAATCTTACTTGACACCATTTTGAGGTGGCCAGAAGGAGTTGGCGAGAATCACTAATGATTCTCGTCGATTCGGCGAGAATCACTAGTGATTCTCGCCGAATCGGCGAGAATCACTTGGTGATTCTCGTCGAATTTGCCTTGGACGAATTTTTGTCTTCCACCCAGGAGCTGCTCCTTGATCCTTCATGCTCCTTGTCTTCTCTTGCATATGAACGGCCCTGTACTTGAAAGTAAGTGCACTCCAATAGAGAGAGTGCACATAGGCCAACACAATGATCTGCTCAACGAGAGATTACGTCGTGCAGACCCGTGTATATTGACCTACTGCACCCTGACATTGGTGTGCACTTAGCGTGGAGGAACTGCAAGTACAACTTAAGATGTTTCATCAAATACATTGTGAATTCATCTTAGCTTGACAGGTGGCTTCCTCAAATCTAGGTAATCGTGGATACAATACCCAACAATGGTCGGTGACCGTAATATTTTAGGAGCTCGTGGAGATGGAGCACTAGCACGACGAGGAGGCAGGACTTCAGGAGCAGATACTGCTACCACAGACTAGTACTACTACTGTGCGTCCTCAGGTGGGATGAGTTTTGATGTATTAGATTAGCTTCCTCTTTGATTTGAGAGAGAGAGTTGATATGATGTACTGGGTATAAGCCCTTATTACTCTTTCATTTGTACTCATTGTGGACTATGTGTAAGACCCCCCCCCTCCCGGATCCCAAAACACGGCACGAAGGGGGAGTCTTATGCCCGGAACAGCCGCCTTGCGGTAGCATTAGCACACGGGCTAACCTGTACCACAAGACGCCTATCCCGCCGGCTACAACAATATCAATAAATCATGCCAACCCAACCAAATAAATAAACATCCAGAAGTCAAATCCACACTAAGTTATAATGTCCAAATACATCAATAATGAGAAGCTAAAACATGCTTCTACCATATATCAGAGTACATCTAAACATTGCCCAAACGGGCTACATCAGAGTAATCAAAACACTAACATCTGTAACGGACGGTATCGACGGCACCGTCACATCAGGCCCTGTCGTCCTGGCCTGGCTGTCCTGCTGCGTAGTCTGCGGCTGCTCTACCTGCGGCGTGACCTCCTAAAAAGGAAGACGTAGCAACCGTTAGTCGAAACGACTAAGTGGTTTCACATCCGCTCCCCCGGTGACTCCTCGGCACCGGGCGGAGAAAAGGAACAGGAGTATAGTATATAACAAGTATGCAAGTAAAGGAAGTACAGCAGATGGCAGTAGTGTAAGAGTAACAACATCATAATCAACATTTATGTAAGAGCTACACTAAACTAGCAAGTATAAGTAACAGTAGGAAAGTAACTTAACTTATAAGAATGCCCATACAAACTTATAAGTTAAGGATCGGGTTACATTAAAGTAACTCATCGTATAAGAGTGCCCATACAAACTTATACGATGAGGATCTTGTTGTGTAATGATATGAAATGCTATGAATGCTATGCAATGACTCACCCATGCACACCCATGCAATTGCTATGTCGACACAGACTATAGTTCCCACTTTTCGAGCAGGTAGCTAACCTCTCAGGCATCAGCCGCCGTGGCCAGGCGGTGACAGTAGAACGGGCACTTCTACTACTAGGCGGGTATCACACTACTTCACCTAGGCCTCCGTACGCCTCAACGCTAAGAACACAACAGCGGAGGCCATGCGTACTATGGCCCAGCGGGGTCTTGGGTAGATGTGCACCAAGAACACAGCCCGAACTGGCCTTGCGTGACCCGGAAGGGGCCTCGGAAGAAAGCACGAGGACACAGCCCAACCGTTCACATGGCCGGAGGGGCCTCGGGACGTGAACACCGAGGACACATCCCAAACCGACCAAGTCTAACTGCCAACTCCCGTCGGTGTGACGACTGGCGAGCCCGTAGACCTGCCACACTATCCTTAACCCAGGATTACGACACCGCGTGTCGACTCACACCACATACAAATACCACATCAACATATCATGGAAGGGCCTCAGAAGTAAACACGAGGACACAGCCCAACCATCCATCCACACCTTATCTCAACACAACCAAAACAAGTGACGGTCAACACCGCACTTACATCCCTTCACAATACTACCCGTAGGGAGACGACTCTCTAAGTATTGGACTACTAGACTCATTTCATTAATCAAATATGTCCATGATCGTAATCTATTCATCTATATGACTTTCCAAATGATAACAATGTAATATAAACATGATGCGCATATAAAGATCTATCACACTTTTCATTTGATAATGTCATAAAATAAACATGAAGTGCACAATTATCAATCTTTCAACTCCTACCAATTCGATTCGTTTAAATAAGATTGTTTCACAATTTGATAATATGAAATCTGATTAATAAGCAACTTCAATAATGCAACAACTGATTAATCATAAGGGTTCATCCAAGGCAAGTATCGTGCATTAATAATTCCACCGAATCAAAATTCATCTTTCATTAAGCCCAGAATTTAGGCGCAGGTTGAATCTAGACAGCAACTTCGACCGGTGATTCCTGAGACTACAGGAATCCGGTGAAGTCGTGTAACCCCTCGATGGAAAGGTATTTCCATGGACTACATCTTTCATATTCAGAGCTCAACGAAGATTTGATATTATCCTATTTGAAATCGGACCTGAAGTCCGCTGCGTACAGAACACAGTTTCTGCATACAAGATTTATATAACCCCATTTTCGTTTAGACTTTCCCGTGGCTACAGACTTCGCCAGAAGTCGTGCAACTACTCGTTGGAAAGGTATTTTCAAGGGCTTCAACTTTTGTGTTAAGCTGAAAGCCCAGATCTGGCCATAGCATACTTAAAAATGGCCATGAAGTTCGATGTGCGCAGAATACAGATTCTGCACGCATCTTAAGGCGGAATGAACGGCATCGGTTCATCTTCCTCCTCAATGTGATCATCCCAAATCATTCCAGAAAACCTCCTCCCTTATTCACCCTCAAGAGGCCAAAACCCTTCACGAAACCATCCCTTATCATCACATTGAAGAAGGGCGTGGTTGAAGAGATCTAAAACCTAAGACACAAGTCTTAGCATGACCTTTCCTAGAAAACTCCTCCTCACCATCAAGACTCTCTTGAGTCGATGTCTCTCCTAGGAAAATAACTATAGATCTAGCACCAAGGGAGAGGGTAGGAAACTCACATTGGCTCCAGCGGTACCACCATTTCTAGCCATGGATCTCGTAGTTCTCCTTGGCGGCATCTTCTCTTTCACGGCGATGGCGGATCTCCTTCGGTAGGATTTGCTCCTGCAGTTTTCCCTCTCACAGGAGTTCTCACTGGAAATAGGGGAATAAAAGAGAATGAAAACGGCTAGGGTTTTCTCTCCCCTATATATATAAAATGTGACACGGGTAGGGACACGACCGTGTCCTTACCCGTGTCCTGCCTGGCGAAGCGGCAACGACAGTTTCCATGTCGGTTCAATACTTGACACGGGTTGGGACACGCCCGTGTCCAGACCCGTGTCCACATGACACGGCCGTGTGCATGGCCATGTCATTGGCCGTGTACTTCTCGGGTTGCATCTCGACACTTCTCGTCGAGCTCAACTCGACGCACACGGGTAGGGACACGACCGTGTCACTACCCGTGTCACTTAGTGTCGACACAGCTCGACGATCTCGACACGGCTCGTCGAGCTCAACTAGACGCACACGGTTAGGGACACGGCCATGTCACTACCCGTGTCACTTAGTGTCGACACAGCTCGACGATCTCGACACGGCTCGTCGAGCTCAGCTCGACGCACACGGGTAGGGACATGGCCGTGTCACTACCCGTGTCACTACCCGTGTCTGTTTACACTGATTTCTCCACTTCTCCACAAGTGCAGTCCCATTCCCTGCACTTCTCAGGACTCGAGTCAACCCTCCTGACTCAAAAACACACAAACTAGGGGCCTAGAGCGATTCGGGACGTTACACTATGTTTCTGTACTCTTCATTTATATATATGATATGTACTCTGTGACTTGTGGACTAATGGATTTAACATACAGCTATACTTCTACTTCTCATATTGACCTACAGGTTAAAAGATCGTATTAGCCGGCAGAATCGGCGTGTTGCGGTGTCGACTAACTCGTGCGTTAGTGTCACCGTAAGATGGCGGTTCTGGGAATAAGACCCGGTATCCCTCCTTGGTAAGGGGGAGGGGGGCTTACAGCTTCTAACGGTAATATTCAGAGAATATTTAAGCGTTGATTGCATCAGAATTATTGCAATAGAATGAGGACAGAGGGAGGGAAATTTCCAAGTCTTGAACTGCGCAGAAATCGTCGAGTAGAGAACAGAATTCGTTAACCTGGGTCCAGAGTTCGTGGAGCTGAGAAGTCAAGTTTATCGACCAGATAATAGTTGTTCGTCGACCTGAGATCCAAGATCATCGACATGAGGATAGATAACTGCTTTCTCTGGAACCTTGCCAATTCTGTGCATCAAGATCGTCGAGCTGAGATTCTGACTTTGTCGATTACTATTCAGAGAAATGATTCTTGGACTTTCGAATGTGGAAGTGAAGTATCCAGAAATCGTCGACCTGAGAATTAATTTCGTCGAGCTGAGAACTGCTAACTGCTACTTGATAAAACTTGTCAGGATTGTGGTCTATGTTTGTCAAACTGAGAACATGAATTTGTCGACTGAAGTATGATTCTAAACTTGGAATATTTAAGTGTTTTTGGTCTTAAAATGTTGAAGTAGATCATCCAGAAATTGTCGACCTAAGATCCAAGTTCGTCGAGCTGATATTCTAACTTCATCGACTTGAGTTCAGTGAGAAGAATTATGGACTGGGAATGTTGAAGTATAGTGTCCATAGATCGTCGACCTGAAAACCAAGTTCGTCGAGCTCAGCTCAGAGAATTTTCTCTGAGTTCGTCGAGCTGAGCACGACTCTCGTCGACCTGAGTTCAACGAACGTCGAACTCATTTTCCGAGTCTTTGAAATTTCTCTAAATCCCGAGTCTTTTGAAGTCTGTTGATGGTTGGTCCATATGGTGTTGACTCTAAGGACATGGCCTAGACTCTAGGGCACAAACATGACCCTGGCTATACATGTTGGGTCAAACATCCTAGTTTAGTGAACCTAGCCCAAATCCAACTAGAGATCCAACAAAAGGTCTGATCGAAGTCGATCCCTTGTTCTTCTATGTATCCTTGAGCTATAAGCCTAGATTTATTCTTTATATTCAATCCATTTTCGTCCAACTTGTTTCTAAATACCCATTTCGTACCGATCATGTTATGTCCTTTGGGCTCGGGCACTAACTCACAAATCTTACATCTTTCATACCGCTTGAGATCCTCTTACATAGCGATAATTCAAGAGGCATCCTTGTTTTCTTCTTCAAACTTCTTTGCCTCAACCTGAGACAGAAAGCTAAGATGTAGAACTTCATGATGGCGACGTTGCTGATGTGGCCGTTGATCCCCGTCTGAGAGAGTTAGTGGATTCGGACGATCGATGCCTCAAGCTCGAGGATGGGAGTCTACCACGACGTTCGTCGCCATCGCCGCTTCATGTTTTGCACGACGTCCTCTGCCGCCATTATATAAAAATATATAATTATAAATTAATAATTATAATTATATATATTTTAGATATTTTTATTTTAAAGCAATTTTATTTTAAAAGTATTTTATTTCATGCATTTTATTTAGTTATTGAATTGTTTAATTTCATGTGTTGTTTTTAATTATCTCATGTGATATGTACGAAACTCGGTGATAATGCGATGGTTGGGGGAATAGTGAGTAGTTGCCGAACATTTCAAGTATCTAATGGCACTAAAACCAATGTTGGGTTATACACCCCTTTACCAATTCCTTCCAAACCGTGGGAAGACGTGAGCATGGATTTCATATTAAGCCTCCACACCACTCTTCGTCGACACAACTCCATTTTTGTAGTTGTGGACAGGTTTTCAAAAATGGTATACTTTATCCCATGTAGTAGGACCAACGACGCATCTCACATAACTAAGATATTTTATGGAGGTCGTTAGTCATCGCGGAGTGCCGAAGACAATTGTCTCGGATAGGGATGTGTAATTCACTAGCTATTTTTGGAAAACTTTATGGATTTTAATGGCGTCCAAATTATTATTTTCTGCTACCTATCATCTGCAAACCGATAGTCAGACGGAAGTAGTCAATCGGAGTTTGGGGAATCTTCTAAGGTGTCTTGTGAGTGATCACAAGGGAACTTGGAATTTAATTTTTTCTAATGCACAATTGGCTTACAGTAACTCTAAGAAACGGTCCACGGGTATGGCCCCTAACAAGATTGTTCACGGGTATATGGCTCCTGCGCCACTTGACTTGGTTCCGTTACCACCTACATATAAAGCAAGTCAATTTGCACAATCCTTCTCCCAACACATTCATGACTTGCACGCACATATATGGGCAACGTTGACCACCCAATATGAATCTTATCAATCACATGCTAATCAACGTATGAGAGTGTCACACTTTGAAGTCGGCGATCAAGTTTTAGTCCTCTTAGTTCCCGAGCGACTGCCAACTGGCATCGTTAGAAAGTTAGCTCCAAAGCCCGTCGGCCCATTCCGGATTATAAAGAAACTCGGTGATAATGCTTTTGTCTTAGATTTTCCTACATATTGGGGTATTTCACCCATTTTTAATGTCTCGGATTTGACGATGTTTGTTTCATCTCCACAAGAGTTGACTTCTTTGTCTTCTTCTCCTTCCACACAAAATTCTTTGGGTTTGGGGAGTGGTAGTACGGATGATCTCTCTCCCCTGGTCTGCACAGGTTTAGCGTCGGATGGTACGTTGCCTTCTTTTATTCCTACTGCTGACATGTTTCCAAGGTTTCCAAAAGCCTTTCTTATACCCGACAGGATACTTGCTGCTGAGCTGCTCACCACCACCAATGGTGCTACCCGCCTCTTTCTCATCCGTTGGCGTGAATGCCCTCCTTCCGATGACTCATGGGTACTCGAGATAAAGCTTCAACAATTATATGTCGCTCTTCTCCGCTGCTATCTCTTGGACCATGCCTCAGATATACGTGACTTTGAGAGGGGGAGGATTGATGTCGCGGCCTCTCCACCATCACTTGAAGATGATCCGGACACCGAAATGTTACAACATAAAGATTTCAATTGACATGACGACTCCTTGGCCGCTAACGGAAGGCAACGGTACAACATTCGTCCGCGGCACGCGAAGCCTACGTAAAGACCTAAATGAAGTCCATTTAAATTATTTTAGATGCTTTATTAAATTTGGAACTTGTAATATTTTAATTTCCTGCATTTTTTTACTTTGGTGTGCATTTAAACATTTGGGTGTGCTATTAACCATCCGGATTGATGAGATTTCATCTCAATCTTGGATGGTTGGATCTATTTTGTAACTCCTATATATATGGCCTTATTTAGTGAATGAAGAGAGAAGAATTGAACCCTAAAAAAAACTCCCAGAGGAGAATTTCGGCCAAGAGCATTCCTCCTAGTTGCCACCCCCTTGGTGGTGTGAAACCCTCCCTTCCTTCCTCCACCCCTCTTCGGTGCGACTCCGGCGTGAATTCCTTCGGTGCAACTCCAAAGAAGAAGGTTGCAGACCCATTCTGTGTGACCCTGGTGGATCCATGGAGAGAGTGATTCTCCCACCATATCTTGTGTGCACGGTGAAATCGGGTTGGGTAAACTCTTCCCCTCTCTTTGTGCTTCCTCTCTTAGATTTTTAGAAGGTGAACCATCGTGTTCTCAGCGGCTTTAAACTTTAATCGCTTTCAAATCTTTGAATAGAAAATGTTACTGTTCTTGCTTCCTATTTCTGGACCGGCTAGGTCCATTTTGCTGGAACGGATCTTGGCCGATAGCCTTGATATTTCTCTCAAAAGGATTGACAACCTTTGCGTTAATTTTGGGAACGAGTCAACTCATTTTTTCACCTCCGCTTTAGAGTCGACCATTCTCCGATTGTGTTTATGATTTGTGCACGAAAAGGCTCGTATTGAGAGTAGTAGATGCGTGTGTAGGTGTGACGGAACAAGAGCGTGTTGAAGGGCTAACTAGAGTTTTCTATTATGTAGATCTCTGTTAGGAACGTACGCTACACCACAATTTAAATACATAAAAGGGATGTGTAGGAGAGATAAAACCTGTTAGTTTCTCCACATAAACTTCTTCTTTTAGTTCACCATTCAAGAATGCACTCTTGACATCCATTTGGTATACTTTGAACTTTTTGTAGGCAGCATAAGCAAGGAAGATTCTGATTGCTTCTAGCCTTGCAACAGGTGCAAATGTCTGGTCATAGTCAATCCCTTCCTCTTGCCTGTAGCCTTGAGCAACCAGCCTTGCCTTATTCCTTATGATAATACCTTGGGCATAAAACTTGTTTATGAACACCCATTTATTTCCAATGACTGGGTAGTCTTTTGGCCTTGTAGCTAAATCCCAAACACTACATCTCTCAAATTGGTTGAGCTCCTCTTGCATTGCAGTAATTCAGTGTGGATCTTGCTCAACATCTTTGATGGATTGGGACTCAATTTGATATATGAAGCAGGCATGCATCAAGTGTTGGTTGAGTCGATGCCTTATCTGCACACCAACTGAAATGTCTCCAATCACTTGAGATACAGGGTGATCTCTAAGTGTGATAAATTCAGTAGGTGGAGTTGGTTGAGCAACAACTTGGGGAATTAATTCCTCTAATGGAATTACAACTATTGTTGTTTCTTCACTGATTTTAGTGTCTTCATCTTCACTGTGGTCAGCAATATGTGGAGAAGGATGGCTAACAGCCTTATTGGTGAGCGTTAATTCATTTAGCTTCTCACACAAATGTGGTTCCTGCAAATAGTTATTGGTAGAAATTTCTTTATCCTTGTAAAACATGTTAGTTTCTTCAAATGAAACATGGATAGATTCTTCAATTTTCATGGTAGATTTATTATAAACCCTATAAGCCTTGCTTACTTGGGAATATCCAAGAAAAATTCCAATTTCATCCTTGGCTTCAAATTTTCTAATGTGTTTCCTATTGTTGTTGTGAATGTAACATAAGCAACCAAAAGTTTTGAAATAGTCTACTTTAGGTTTTTTTCCCTTTAAGTAGCTCATAAGGAGTCTAATTCTTAAGCTTGTGTATCAAACTTCTGTTCAGTACATAATTTGCCGTGCTCACAGTCTCTGCCCAAAAGGATAGGGGCAAATGAGCATCTACAAGTAATGTGCCTACAGATTCAATTAGGGTTCTATTTTCCTTTCAGCAAGTCCATTTTATTGAGGTGTTCTAGGAGCTGAGAAGCAGTGCATGATACCTTCTTTCTCACAGAACTCTTGTATAATAAGAGACTTAAACTCAGTATCATGATCACTTCTGATCAATGCAACTGGAGTAGAGTACTCAATCTGTATGTTCTTGATAAAATCTGTAAGAACCTTGAAGTTATCAGACTTAGATCTCAGAAAGAATACCCAAGTGAATCTAAAGAAGTCATCTACAATCACTAAAGTATAAGATTTCCCTCCTAGACTTTGCACTGCAATAGGGCCAAAAAGGTCCATATGTAGTAAGTATAATATTCTAGGTGAGTCACTTTTATTTACATATTTAAAACTATTTTTAGTTTGCTTTCCTAATTGACAAGCCCTGTAAAGGCTTTCTTTCTTGTAGGGGCAAGAAGGAAATCCTCTAGCAAGGTTATCTCTAGATAGTTTAGCAATGTTTTTCAAATTAACATGACCTAATCTCCTATGCCAAAGGTAATTATTATTGCTAGTTTGATTAAATAAACATATTTCAGATTTAGCTGATTGGAAGTTAACTATGTAAATGTTTCATATTCTAGTGCAGTCAATACTACATGGTTATCTAAAGAAGTAATAATACAGGAAGTTTTATTGAAGGATACCTGAAACCTTTCATCACATAGCTAACTTATGGAGATGAGGTTGTGCTTCAGTCCACTTATATAAGCTACCTTCCTGAAGGTGACAGCTCCAATCTTGACCTTTCTATAGCCTTTATTCTGGCCACAATTAGAGTCACCAAATATTACATTGGGTCCTAGCTTTGACTTATAATTGATTAGGTTGTCCTTATTTCCAGTCATGTGTTTAGAACAGCCACTATCCAGATACCACTATTGCTCTGTGCTGGGATAGTCTTTCATCTGCAAGGAAACAGATTAGTTTTTCTTGACCCAGGTTACCTTGAGTCCTTCTTTCTTCACATAATTAAAACTGGAGATATAAGAATATTCAGGTTAACATTTATAACCTAATGGATGATATCTTATATGTGGAATAATCCATTGATTAAATTGATTAAAAGAAGATCTGGGTTGATTATGAGTTTTGGCAAAATTAAAGTTTCTGTTAACTTGAACTGTGTTCGACGAATTCAAGTAAGTTCGTCGATCTGAGTTTGACGAATGGGGATGAGTTCATCGAACTCCACTCAGAGAATGAAGGTAGTCATTTTCTGGGCCCTAAAATCATCGATCTCGGTTCCACGAACCATACTGGTTTCGTTGATCGTAGTTCAACGAATAATTATAGTGAAAGATTTCGTTCAGAGTTCGTCGACTTGAGTTCGACGAACTATACATATTTCGTCAATCCGAGTTCGACGAAATATGTTGAACATTGTTATAATTGTGATTTTTCTTATTCTTTTGTTTTAACTCAGTTTGTTTAACATTATTATCATTTTCTATCTTTTCTTTTCCTTTTTCCGAAACAAATTTAATTGGTGTTGTTAGGATATTCTACTGGATTAGTGGGGGTTGGATTGATGAAGCACCTAAGCCCAGCTTGCCATTCAGTCTGGCATTCAACATGCTAGTGATGTCCATCAACTTGATTCTTCTCCCTTTTAGGAATTCTTCAAGTTGACTTGCCTCAGCCAATTCAGTCTTTAGTGATATTATTTGTTCATTAGCTAAAGTCAATTCATCTTTTAATTTAATGTTTTCAGAAATCAAGTTATCTTGTTCAAGCAATTTTTCTCTAAGAGTTTTAATTTCTTTTTCAGAATTAATCAAGTAAATACACAAAGATTTAAATTCAGTCTTAAAGCTACCTGAATTATAATCAAAGGAAGACAATACCTAATCTACCTCTGATTTAGATGTTTCATTATTTGACTCTTCTGCTTGTCCCTAAGCATCAGATGGGCTGCAAGAGGCATTGATAGTCATAAGGTAAACTTCTCTAGCCTTGGCTTCTTCTTTCTCTTCACTGGAGCTAGAAGATGAGGATTCACCTTCAGTGTCACTCCAGGTCTCAGCCACAAAAGCCCTTCTCTTTTCTCTTATACATGCTGGAGGAAATCTTGCTATAGTGATGCTTCCTGGTTTCTTTTTCTCTTCTTATCTCCTTCTTTTGATTCTCAGGATACTCTGAAATGAAATGTTATAGTTTCCTGCACCCAAAGCAAACAACCTCTTTAGTGGGTGTTTTGTCATACCTAGGTTTGTCATCTTGCCTAGATGACTTTCTTTTGAAGTCCTTTCTTGCCATCTTGTAGAATCTCTTGGCTAAGAGACTTAGACATTCTTCACTGGCAGTTGGGGCTTCTGTTCCTTCTAAATCTTTAAAATCTATGCTTTGTTCTTTTCTTGTTGGAGGAGGAGTCTTCTTCTCCGTATCTTCCCTTGACTTGTTCAGTTTTTCATATGATTTGAGCTTTCCCAGAAGAGATTTAGTGAAAATCTCATTCAAGCTTTTAGCCTCCTTGATTGTCCATATTCTGGAATCCCATGAGCTTGGGAAGCACATGATGATCTTGTCATTCACCTCAGTGAGAGTGATATCCTTATCCGGAGTCTTTAGCTCATTGATGATTTAGCTTAATCTGTTATACATATCACTGACAGATTCTGATTCATCCTTCTTGAAATTTTAATATTGGCAGATGAGAGTTGATCTTCTATCCTTCCTCTCATCTGCAGAACCAGCAACCATCTGATTGAGAGAGTCCCAGATTGCTTTGGTACATGTGTATTCAGCCACTTTTTGGCATATGTCATCTGACATAGTTTGAGCCAGTCTATTCATGGCCTTCGCATTTGTTATCTTTGCCTTTTTCTGAGCATATGTCCACTCAGGTGGTGGAACAGCATGATTGCTTGATGTAGAGGTAGATGTAGAACCTGTAGGTTGAGGAGGACCTGCCAAAATAGAATTATATATGTCCTCATCAATTGAATTCATATAAAGTCTGATTCTTGCCTTCTAGATGGCAAACTTATTTAAGTTGCAAACTGGAGGTCTGGTACTTGCATAATCCTTGTTTTGTGTCATACTGTGAAAATAATCTTAACAACTAAGGAAAGAGAAGATTAGATCTAATAAGGATGTCTTGGTTCAAGTGCTAACTTGTACAACGAAAGGAACCTGCTTTGATACCAATTGAAAGATAGGAGTTAGATCTGATTTACTCTAGAGGGAGGGTGGGTGAATAGAGTAATTAAAACTTTTTGGTTGTTTTAAACATTATCTTTGTAAAGTAGTGATACCAGTAGTAGTAATAGAAATAAAGAATAATCTAAGCTAATCTACCACATCACAGCTACACGAATCTATCACAGCACAGCTAGCTTATCACAGCCACAACAAGAATAACACAGAGTATGAACAACCAGACGACACAAGAATTTTATAGTGGTTCCCCAACCTGGGTACATCCACTCATCTACTACCCTGGTAGGAATCCACTAGCAGGTTTTGATCAGTTGATTGCCACCACAAGATCTATTTCTATGGAGATCTCACAACCCTTTGAGCTTTTGATCAGGTGCCCAAAAACCAAGAATAAACTTTGAAGGGAGTTAATAAACCATTTTATAAGAGGGGAGAGAGAGACAGATTTGATGGTGTCTTCTCTTTCTCTAATCAACAGAGAAGACTAGTGCATTTGTTGTTGTCAAGAGCTCCTTCCAAAAATCACTTGGAGCCTTGCTCTTGGTATAGGTCTTCAGCCTTGACTTGAAGTATTCCAGGATCTTCTGACTGATTCAGAGTTTGTTGTCCTTGAAAGCTCCTGGAGTTGAAGTTAAAGAAGACTCTTGATTGTGATTGTTCTTCTTCTTATTCTTCTTCAGTAAGATCAAGGAGAAAACAGGTTGTTTTCTTGCACAGAGAATTTTTAAAAATCTTTCGGTATTCTCTGATTCTGTATTTTTCTCTGCTACGTGTATCTGTATCAATGCTTTTCCTATTTGTATATCTCTTTATCTATACCCTCTGAAAGAGAAAATCTCTTTTATATTCTGCAGTTGAATTCTCCTTTGAAATTTGAATCTCAAGGATTGAATGCTGATTGCCTGGAGAACGAAAATCAGCTAGAGAATATTTTCTTTAATGATTTTCCCCAACAGTCCCAATTAATTAAGCAAGTAATTAACCTGATGAAGACCATAATTAATGCTGGCAATAACGGCTATATTCAGAGAATATGAGCATTAATTACTCAGGAAATTACTGCTAAATAATATATGGAATAAGTACAAAAATGAGGAAACACTCTAACTCATGCTTGGAAAGAAATCATCGACCTCTAAACAACTTTCGTCGACCGGAGATCCAAGTTTATCAAGCTGAGAAATCGTGTTCGTCGACCTGAGAAAACCTGTTCGTCAACCAGAGCTCAGCGAACTGCATTCTGAAGATAACTTACCTAATCTACGCTCCAAGTTCGTCGAGCTGATAAACTGTCTTCATCGAGCTGAGTTCAGCGAAAGGAATCTGGAATGAAAGTGTTGAAGGCTGAACTCCAAACTTCGTCTACCTGAGCTCGACTATCGTTGATCTCAACTTAGAGAACAAACTCTAAGTTCATCGATCTGTAATTGACGATCATTGAGCTGAGTTCGATGAATGTCGAACTTATATATTGAACTTTGATTTCTTGTAAGTCTTGAGTCTCCTGAAGTCTTCTGCTGGCTGGTCCATCAAAGTTGTACCTAATGACTTAGCCTAAACTCTAGGACTCAAAACACATGATCCTGTCTATACATTGTGGGTCAGACATCCTAATTAGTGAACGTAGCCTAAATCCAAACTAGGGATCCAACAAACATATATTTATTACCTTAAGTAATTAGCGGGAATAATTACATCTTTGAAAATTAAATAGTGCCATGTTATTTATTCATTGTATGTGTACCGGTTCTGCGTGAGTTTTTTCCCTCCGGTTTTCACTGATATGCCCTATGACGTTAATATTTCCCGATTAAAATCCTCTCATTCCTTATCGAACGTTAGTAAAACAGTTTATTTACCCGTAGTGAATGAGATTCTAGAATTGATTAGACAACTAACGCCTACCCCTGGCTTGCCATTATACCCTAAGGATTCTAATCATCCCCAAAATTATCTTCACACTAAAAGTGATATATTCTCCTATGATGGTTATGGGGATCCCAAAATTTTTATAGACTGGCTTAAGTGGGTAGAAAACTATTTTGATTGTCATGAATGGGATGACCACTAAAAGGTTAACATTGTCCGAGAGCGGTTAATAGGTCGAGCCCGCATATTTTGGTTAAAGAAGAATATCGTGTTGGTAGCTATAAAATTGCTTGGCCGTACATGCGTAGCCTACTCTCGGATCACTTTGATCTCGCCTACCGACGTACTAATAGCACCACACCCGTTAGCGAGAATAGTTTCGTCACTAGACCCGTATCTGCTTATAGGTGTGAACCTACACCTCAGGATAGATCCTGTCCCCATAGAGGTAGTAATACCCAAAGTGTGCATATTCCCACCACTAGGGAACATAAGCCATTTAGATCCCAAAATTTGAACTCAAACGAGGTTACTACTAGGGTGTATGCTCCTTTAGCCTTGGCGTCTAAGCCCCCTGATATAGTGACTGATACCTATAAGGATGCTGATGTTGATATATTATCCCTGGATTCTGAAGATGACAAGCTAGGAGACAGTTTTCATCATGTATGATAGTGCCCGACGAGTCTGATGATTCTAAAAGTGAGGGAATCCCTAGTTATTTAGAAGAAGATGTATGAGATGATTACATTCTGATCTGTGAGAGTATTCTATTGGCTATTACTTGCCCTACTAGCATTGTGTCTGTTCATCCTAGCATTGAGTGCCCTCTCCAGGATACGATCCCCATCGCGTTAGAGCCAATGATTACACCCACTGAGACTTCATCTAACTTACCTAGTGAGCCTGTGAGTGAGGATTTCTCTATTGTCATTGATGAACCTGACTTAATGGATATCCCGAATTATTGGGAAGAATCACCTTATGTGAGAAGGTTATGTTTCGATGATTTTATCACTTTGAACACGAATGATAGTTATTTGATGTTACCACCATTGTCTGAAGCTCAATCTGAATTAAAATTTTCGTCGGGTTTGATTTTACCCATTTCTAAGACTGTTACTGATTCTGAATTGAATGTCTTGTTTAGTGTGTTGGAAGAAATGACAAGCGAGGAAGTGGTATTTTTGGACGATTCTTTGGTTTTACCCTCGGCTGAGATTTCATTGATGTTATCACCGATAGGTGAAATTAATTCTGATTTGAATTTTATCCCGAGTTTGATTTCACCGACCCTTCCTCCTATTTTTGTGCTCACATTAGTTAGCATTTTAGGACGTGAAATCGGTAGTCCTATACTGAGTTGTTGTGACGTGCACACTTTATTATTTCCTACATTGGTGTTGTCTCAGTGTATAAACATTACTAAGTTGAGCGCACTAGTTTTTGGACTGTTTACCGTACCTCGTAGATCTGACTATGTGTTATAATTGACTGTTCATTTTTCTGCTTGTCCGATTATGGTTCTGTCTTCGACTGTTTCTAACTCTTTTGCTATTGTGCCTCTAGATGTGGTGTCCCATATATATACTTATATACCACACTCGGTTACATGCATTTACCCACGACCATTTGATGACCCTCATTTCCCCACGTTAGTGACTATAGTTTGGTCCCTTGAGTTGTTTCACTCGCACATCTTTTCACATTCTAGAGCGTCCAACCCTATTATTTATGATGAGCGGTTCCCCTTGGAAAATATTCATGCCAAGCATGAAAATGTTAAATATAAATTTATAACTGCGAATTTGGAGCCAATGAACATCATCTTTGATTATAAGGCTCCCGTGCCTCCTGACTAAAGCCCCGTATTCTCTGCGTTTGGGTCTAGTAATGTACCACATGGATTCTCTCCTCATGTGTCTAGGACATTAGAGATTCATTTTAGGTTTTGTTGCACACACTTCCACTCCTTTCTAAGACCATCTGACACTAGATTTAGTGATTTAGGTTTAGTCTGCTCAGTCCCCAAGTGGATGCCATCTGACTCCGTTAATAAATTAATACGTAGGAATGCCAACACATCCATAATTATGAAGAACGTCGGATTTCATGCTTCTATTTCATATTTTAATATAGCATAAGGTGTTTCACTTTAATTTAAATTTCCGTACTTTTTACTATACGTCTCTGTTCCACCTGAGTGTATTTCTCCGTCGTTTCTTCTTACCACTAAATATTCTCTTAGGTTGGAAAGTGTTAGTACTGTCGTGTCTATTTTCCAGGTTGACTCCTTGGTTACTGAACTGGATGGTAAGATTATAGTTTTATTTCTTTTGCTTAACACCCTTTCGAGTTTCCTTGGAAGTCTTGTTGATTCTTTGAAAGACAGGTTCTCAGTGCAGATGGATGACCATACTACTACGAAACGGATTGAGGAGCCAGATTTGCCCCATGTTGATGTTGCTTTAGACTGTCCCCCTCTCACGGGCTACTCAACGGTGATGAGTAGTTTTGAATGGGGGAGGATTGATGGCGACGTTGCTAATGCGGACGTTGATCCCCGTCTGAGAGAGTTTTTGGATTGGGACGATCGATGCCGCAAGCTCGAGGATGGGATTCTACCACAACGTTCGTCGCCATCACCGCTACATGTTTTCCACGACGTCCGCCGCCGCCATTATATAAAAATATATAAATATAAAATAATAATTATAATTATATATTTTCTAGATATTTTTATTTTGAAGCAATTTTATTTTAAAAGTATTTTATTTCATGCATTTTATTTAGTTATTGAATTGTATAATTTCATGTATTGTTTTTAATTATCTCATGTGATATGTAAGATGGGTGCCTATAACCATCATAGTTTCTTTTTGAATTTTGAATTTTGAATGAAGGATTGATTCAGTGGTGTAGACTATAAATAGCCATGCTTATGAAGGATTTTGGTAGAATTCATGAAATAAGAAAAAAACCCAAATCTTGTTTAAGAGTTCCTTCCTCCTCTCCTCTCCTCCTCTAAAATTTTGCCCCCCCCCCCTCATTGTCTCCCTCCTCCTTGGCCGCCGGCCACCTCCCTCCCTTTTCTCAGTTACCTCTCCTCCTCCTCTTCCCTCTCTCGTCCACCCCAAACTCCACTACCAAACCCGGCCACCAACTCCTCCACCAAACCCGAGCGACCAACTCCACCACCAAACCCGAGTAACCAACTCTTCCACCATCCGAACCTCTACCCTGTCGACATAAATAAAACCGGCCACCACCTTTACCTTACCCCATACCTGAGCCCTCCTACACCCCTCTTGAAATTTTAGCCAACCTAGGGTTTGCCCTAGCCACCAGCCTCTATTACTTGAGAAAAATATTCCCTACCACCTTTTCTCTCTCATTCCCATATATATTGGCTTCTTCAAGGTTACTCCCTCTCTAGGGTTTTCTTGCAAAAGGAAGAACGGCTTGCGTCTTCATTAACCGGTGCGAATCCGTGGGTTCATGTGGAGAATAGAAATCATCTACCGTCGTGAGTTTTTTTCCTCCACTTAATATTGTGGACGGACTTTCTTGGCATTTTGTAATGATTCCTACACCTTCTTGTGTGAATTCTTCTAAATTAATTTGTGAGGTTTTGGTGGAATTAGAAGGCTAGTTTTTAATCTGGTTTTATATTGAAAATAGCGCTTAATATAATCTGCATTTTCAAGCATTTATTTCCTGAATATTTTTCATAAAATTGGAGCGGGTAGATCTCGAGAATACTAGAAGAAATCGGGTTCATCACCCTTGATTTCTTCTTGAGATCAAGTGATTTGGTATACCCTCATATTAATTAACTTTGGGATCGATTAGGACTTAATTTTTAAATCACTTATTTAGTCTGGAAATTCTTTTATCGGATGTGTGAACGACATAACATAATTTGAATTGTTATTTGTCCGGATCGGGTGGGTCCATTTCGCTTGAGCGAATATTGGCATATAGCCCTTGTTCAATCTAAAATAAGGGGTAGCGTCCCTTTGTGTTGATTAATTATTTAATATTGGAAATAATATCATTAATTGCTTGGGTATCTGATAGTGCTAAGTAGATAAAACGTGCGCTATATATTTTAATTTAATTGTCAAACCTAAGAACGCGTGTTAATCCGTCGAAACCTTGGGCCTGCATCACTTTATTAGCAGTACCTCTTCAGATTCTAATAACCTCTCCTGGCTATCCAATGATCAGATCCACCGAGACATCTCTTAGTTGTCTGAACACTAGATTACTTCCTCTCCCACTAGTAGGTTCTTCCACATCTATTGCATCTCCTATAGGTTTAGGTAGTTCTTCATCTAGTCGTTCTTGATCCACCACGCTTGGAGCGACGACCTTGACTAAGCTTGGAGCATATTCATTGACCGCTTCTTCCAAGCTTAGTTCCTTTAACCTGGTACTTGCATCTACACCAACAATACTAGACGAGCTGCTATGAAGTATGCTTGTCTTATCAAATACAATATTTATAGACTCTGCTACCACCAGAGTTTTCTTGTTAAAAATTCTATAAGTTTTACTATGGCTACTATAAATTACAAAAATACATTCAAAACATTTTTCACTTAACTTCGTGCGATAATACTTCTCAAAGTTAAGTACGAAGCATTTACTGCCAAATATTCTAAAGTAGGAAAAAGTCGGTTTTCTGCCCTTAAACAGGTCATAGGAAGTCTTACGATGCTTTTGTTGATTAAAGCTCGAGTTTGCATGTGACAAGCTGTATTGACTGCTTCGGCCCAGAAGTACTCTGGTAGTGAAGCATCATTCAACATAGTTGTACATGCGTTAATGAGGGTTCTATTCCTTCTCTCAGCAACTCCATTTTGTTGTGGAGTACATAGAGAAGAAAACTCAAGAAAGATACCATGACTTTCACAGAATTCTGTCATGGCACCAGACTCAAATTATGTTCTGTGATCACTTCTGATTTTGAACACCGAGCAGTTTAATTCATTCTGAATTTTCCTAACAAAATTAGTGAAAGGCGCAAAGGTTGTTTACCTGTGTTTCAGAAAGAACACCGAAGTAAAATGAGAGTTATCATCAACAATGACTAACGTATAGACTTTACATCATAAACTGTGAATTGGCATAGGATCGAATAAGTCCATATAAAGTAAGTACAATATTCTAGAGATATCTTTTTCAGCAATACCCTTAAAGGTAGACATTGTCTGTTTACCCATTTGGCATATGTAACATAGACTCTCTTTAAGGCACTTAATGCTGGGGGCATCACGCATTAAGTTATGAGAAAATAACATATTTATAGTTTTCAAATTTACATGTGCAAATCTCTTGTGTTATTAGTCACAGAGAGACGTTGTAATGCCTCCCCTTTAAGGAACATATAATATGGGTCCAGCCGGGGCCATATAATATGCAGACTCCACATCTTAAGCATTATAAGATGATATAAATTACCCAACTCAAAACTCAGACTATAAACAACGGAAACATACATCCACACTAGAAGTTATCCACAATCACGAGAGTATGAAAATGGCCTTAAGACCTTACAACATTCATGAGTCCAAAAACTGAAATAATAACTTCAACATAATAGCGCACCTTAGCACTCCTAGGCTACCTCGGCATGCAAGATAAAATAAAAGTGCATTAAGCGTAACATAAAACCAAATAGAGCTAATAAACAAAGAGATCACTTAATGAGGCTTAGGACTTTTTAGCTGGCTAGCTTGCTCCCGCTTGCGATCCTTACCCTGCAAAAGTTTGTAGTAATGTGGGTTAGTAAAGGCTGACCTCAACTGTTTAGCCAACACATCTCCTCTCGGTCGTCCCTAGTGGACCTCGGGGCACTCCATCACACTGCAGGTCAGCACTTCATATGCAAACATACATGAACATTGAAAGTAGTAAAACAGCTTTGGATGTCTCATACAAAAAACATGTTTCTATATTGAGCATATAATAAAAAGGGATCTACAATACAGCTTGTATGCAAACCTGGGTTTCACCCAAGGCACCTTATAGGGTATGAATCTAACACATCATCACGCATCATCAATCAGGTACTTTCAATTTCCCCTTCGGAGTTCAAGCCGCAAAAACATGGGTACTTCCATTTTCCCCAAACGACATACAAGCCACCACACGAAAATCTTACCTAGGCCCCACCCACTCTTGGGTCTCAAAACTCGGGCTTATATGCAAGATTTGAATTCTCACATCGGGATTCCTTCATAAAAACAAACAAATGCTAAGAACCCTTGCTAGACCCCACCCTCTTGTGGGCTTCATCGCCCAGGCTTGTCCAAAGCTTGGCATTCTCGTCAGTTTCATAGAAGGGGACTTGTCTCATCGGGACACTCTCCACACATGACTTGTACGTCACGGGCTAGCCAGCCGACAACAAATACAAAGCCACGCCTTAGCACATCACAATCAAAAGCCTTTCCCGCCCTAATCCACCATTCGTTCTCACACAAAAATAAGGGGGGACAATCATCACATATGACATTTTGCCACAAATGGATTTCTAGCACAATCCTTAGGCTCGTTATGCAACATCACCGAGTCAGACTAATGGTCGCAACTTCAGCTTCACACACAAAGCCAAATACACTAACAGAGCGGATTACTGATTCAATATCATGCTAGGGACGGACACAATCGACCTAATGGCTCCTCTTGAGCCACGGCAACCTGAACCACTCTCATTTGAGAGATCTGATGCCCAAATGCTTGAAAGATAGAAGTAAAAAACATGGATGTCATGCACGCATCCTAAAGACCGAGAGGAGAAGTATCGTTACCTTATAACTCCACTTCCTTGACATGGAAGACTCGATTTGCACTGATGAAAATGTGCGCCTTGAAGTTCTCTTCATGGATCTGGCTACGGATTCACGATCAGAGTCCCCAAGCTTCGTTAGTGGTGGAGAAAGACCTTCTTCTTCCTCCCCCAATCTCTCTCTCAAACCCTAGCTCTTTCTCATATGAGATTAAAGTTAGGGTTCAGAATGTTTCATCCCTACTTTTGCCCTTTGGACGGAGTGTCCTGGGTCATAGGATCAAATCCTAAGATAAATCGGATGGCTAAAACGCCAAATGATGAAACTGCTCCTGTACGCAATCATTGGGCGGTAACTATCTACCGATGGGCGGTAGCTTCCCGAGCACTCGGACAAAACAAATGTCGTGCTAATGCTGGTAGTAGGAATAACGCTGCGTGGTAGCTCACTCAACAGCTACCACTCAATGCCTCCACTCAACGCCTGCCTCTCAACGAACTCAACTCCAAGCTATTATCGAGTGGTAGCTAACTAACGTTGCGCGCAAGTACTCAGCACTCTCAATGCTTGGTGTAACAACCCAGTTTTAAGTTAAAATATAATAACAATAACATTAGTAATAATAATAACAAAAAAACCTAATACTCCACCCCATTTAACCGAGCTGGCCCCTTTATTTCTCCCGATCCCACAAACCCTTCTATCTCGCTTCCTATTCTTTTGCAAGCTGGTAGCCGTAAGCCGTAACCCTCCTCTATAAACACTCACACATCGTTGCCCCGATTCCTCTACCTCTTGCTTCCATCGCCGCACGTGCCTCCTGTGCCTACTGTTCTTCAGGTCGACGGCATCTAAATCTCCCCCTCCCGACTGCTTCTTATCCCTCCATGGCCGACGCCGCTTGATGCTCCTCCTTCTCCCTTCATCCAATGGCCAATAGTAGCATTCTTCTTCTCCTCCCCAAGTTGTGGCAGCCTCCTCTCATAGGGCAGCAACATCAGCCATATTTTTCCGGCTTCTTGGTCGGTGATTTCAAGAGAATGCCTAGGGTTTGCTCATTTTTGCCTCTACTCAGATTTAGAGCCCGGATATGATCTCCTTGGGTAAGGTTTTCTCATTGCCCCTCTTTATTCATAATTGCTTGACCTTACATTTGCAAAATTGTGCCCCAATTTACCTATTTTTTTGAGTATCCAAGTTTATGTCTCTCTCACAATCAACTAATCTTGTTGTATTTGTGATTTCAAGCTCAGCTCCTCGGCTCAAGTGATGGAATTTCTCCTAAGCCCTCCAAATTAGAGTTTCTCCATACCCAAGCGCCGTCAAACCTCCGTTTTTGCGAGGTAAATCACTTAGCCTCTCTTTATTTAGTTATGTATCGTATAATTGCTAGTGCTAGCATTTTTGGATTCCTGTCATGTACATTTATCAAATATTGTCAGTGATTGTTCCGGAATAGGTCCAGTAGAGCTCTTGTTTTTGCTAGCGTCGATTTGCTGCTGCCGCCAATTTTAGCTTCTTTAAGGCAAGTAGAGATCCCTCTCCCTTGCAAGCATTGTGTCTAATTAATGCCTCGGCTCTTTGATTACATGTCAGCATTCCTTTATATAATTGATCTTTCAAATTAATTTAATCCATGAAGGCTAGTTGGATAAATTAGTAGTTTAGGGTTCAATATGTTGGAATGTCATGAGTTTGAGATTATGTTCGACTTTTATGTAGATATTAAATTAGATGAATGATTTTATCTCATTTGATGAGTAGTGAGAAGAATGATAGAATGTCGAGCATGAGCAAAAATTGTCGTGGTGATAATTGTAACGAATTTTGGATAGCAGATATATGATTAATGTCTTTGTATAATGCCCGTATTGTACATGTTTACTAGGGAGATAATCATATCTTGGAATAGATCAAATTAAATGAACATTTGGTGTCCACAAAAATAGCGTATTGTAATTGTGTCACTCGTAAATACTTGAACCCACTAAATATATTGCTTCCTATCCAGTTTTCATTGTGTCTTTGAATCTTGTGTCAACGAACCTTATGTCATCGAATCTGCTGTCATTGAATCTGGTTTCTTAGGTCTGTTCTATGTAGAGATGTCACTTAAAATCGAAAACCAAAAATCGAACCGGAACCGCAAAGAACCGAACCGAACCGTTTGCGAATTATTTGGGTTTCGGTTTGAATTTTGGAACCGTCAACATCATTGGTCCGGGTGTGGTTCTTTCATTTTATTATCCAGACCGGAACTAGAATCGAAACTGGAACCGCGACATAGAAGTCTCAAGCGGTTCCAAGTTTTTTAGACCAGATCCGAACCGGACTGAAGCAGAACCGAATCACAACCCATTTATTATTATAATTTATTAATAATAATAATTTTATTATATTGTTATTTTTTATAATCTATCTATAATATCTATACTTACTAGTATGAGTGAAACTGACACGGTTTGATGCAAAATGCAATCGAACTAAAAGAGGTTGGCTTTTATCGAACAAAATTGCATCACACCAAATCTGTGCAGTGTGGTTTGACATTGGTGCGGTTTGGAGTCGGTTTTTGCCGCATAGTTTCGATTTTGCACTGCCAAAGAAAATGATGTGGCACGAGTTTGTCGATTTTGCACCGCCAAAACAAAACTGCAAACTATGTTGTTTTGCAACCAACGAAGGCACTCTACAACCAAACCATTTAGTATATTTGGTTTAAAATCGGCGCGGATAAAAATATGTGCGCTACAATGCAATTTTGTGGTTTTGTGATTTTATTTTTTAATTTTCAGTGTTACTTTCTTTATTACACAAAAAGTAATCTCGCTTGAAAAAATTCACAATTCCTAAGCCCGGGCCCCGAAATTTGATGTCCTTGCAAAACAATCGAACGAATTTACATTTCCCCTCTGGTTTTTTATTTTTGACCTCCCTAATTCATTTCGCTAAATTAAATTTTTGGTTCTACTTGGCATCGATTGGAACCGTAACGAACCGTATAAAACCAGACCGAACCGTTAGTGGCTGGTTTGGTTTTGGTTCTTGTTGAGCTGTAACCGGAACTGTTGATATGGCCGTTCTAAAAATTATTCTAGAACCGGAATTGGTCAAATCAAATAAGGTTTTTGTTCTAATTTAAAGAACTGTTACCTTAGCGGTTCTAATTTGAAGAACTGTTACCGTTACAGTACTAGTTCTAAGACTTGAGTGAAGGTTTCTTCATACCTCAATTCCTCTCCTGATGCGTTTATGAACTCTATCTTGTACAACTGAATCGCTACATTTATATCTGGTCTTGATATGCTAGGAATCTCCTAAATCATTAATCCATAAAATCATTAATATTATAAGCAATCTTTGAAAGATAGTATTAAATTGATGTGATGCTCTAACTCAATTTTCCGCTTGACTGGCAATGGAAACCAGCAAATGGCCATAACAAGCACAACCAGTTTGATAAGTCCTGCATTTACACTTATATTAGAATCTCGTTCATCATATAAAATATTTTCACCTTTCACTGATTACAGCTAATTATATTTCTTGATCTGTCTATATGTTATACTCTGGAGTAGTCTAATAAACTAACTTGTATTGTTTAGATCTTTTATTTATTTGTCTCGAATAGTTTTGCTTCATGAGAAACTGATACACTCATACTTTTCTACTTTTATTACTATTCTATACTTTTATCTGCTCACCTTACATATTTCAATCTTCTGAGGCTTTTTCATTTTTGTTTTGGAATTGCCTTAGAGTTCATGCAGCGGTGCCAGGTCCTCAAGCCCGAACAACATTAAGTTCAAGGTTTTATGTTTACATTTCATTTACTACCAAATATTTCTTTTATGTAATAATTACAATCAGACATTTTCTCTGGAAATATGGACAACTACAAGGCAATTTAATTACTTTATGTGCTAGAATTTGATATTAATGCATGCTCATTCTCTTGTGAATCATAATTGCATGAAAACTATAGTAGTGGCCTGTAAAACATAATTTTACAAAATACATGTGCATTTAAAACTCTCACTATTTTAAATCCTAAGAGCTTCCACTATAAAAATGAAAATGTTTTTCTCCAAATTTACTATTTTAAAACTATTTTCATTATTCTCTACATTCGCCTTAGCAAACATGGTTTTCTTTCCGCCCATACCTGTGGCATCACAGCCCGCCCGAAGCGCACTCTAACTTATGTCGAGACGGGTCGTGATAATTGGTATTAGAGGGAGGTTGAGGATCTATAGATAAAGTATTTTTTATTTATCAAATATTTTGAACCTTATTTTAAAAATAAATATTCATGCATCATTTTTTTACTCAATTTGTCATTATCTATTGTTCGCGGCTGAAACACGCACACACTCACTCATAAGCCTGAGTAGTTTGCACACGAATGTTAAGGGGTTATAGGCAAATTTAACATTTTTGTGCATATGAATTTCCACTAGGATATACACCGCTTGAGAATAATAAATTGTATGAGCGGTTCAATATTTTCAAGTGTGGTAACATTAGTGTGCTAATATGCATGATATGTTAAGTGATATGGGTGCTTAACATGACGTGTGTATCCATTCATTTGCATTCATATCATAAATCATTGCATAAGTGTGAGGCCAAGAACAACAACAATGATTGTACACACATGGTTTTTTTATTTGCTTGACATCACAAATGATCTCATTCTTGCACTTGCATGATCATTAGCTAGAGTTGTCCAATTAAAATGCTGTAATTATTACATAATTTATGTACCTGATAGTAGCAAATGTATTAGAATCTCTAATTTAAGTCCCTGATATTTGTAATTAGTCTTTCCTATTTCGCGTGTCGGCCAATCTTATCTCGTCCTCCTTTATATTCTTTTGGATAGCTTCTATGTGTCAGCAAGAAATGAGTTTCTTCTAATAAATTGCTATGTTGTATATCTTTAGCGTTGTATTATGATTCTCCAACTCCAGTTTGAGTCACTTATGTCGATACTTAATCGTCATAAAGCTTCTTTTCCTCATTGACGTTTTATCTTCGCTTCGTGCAAAATCTTTTCTCTCTCGGATTCTCATGTCTTGATGCTCAATTTCGAGCTAACCAAAGACATTCATGTGTTTCCTGAAGCCAACCTTTATATCTGGCTGAACCCGCTAAGTTTAAAGATTCTCCCCTCTGAACGTGTATCTGACTTGCACATCAAGTACCCACAACGTTTCTCTTGATCTGGGTATGTCTTCTCTCTTGTTCTTCTGTCTACATCAGTACATTCTTATTTATTCTTCCTGCCTTGAATTGTAATCTTGCTGGGAAGAACTTATTTGAATCTTCGCCCTAAGAGTCCCCATTTAGAGAGTTTCTCAGGGATGTTTCAGGACGAAACTTCCTAAGTAGGGGAAATGTAACTACCCGGTTTTAAGTTAAAATGTAATAACAATAACATTAATAATAATAATAATAACAAAAAAAGCTTATACTCCCCCCATATGATCGAGCCAGCCCCTTTGTTTCTCCCGATCTGGCAAACCCTCTTTCTCGCTTCCTATTCGTTCGCAGGCCGGAAGCCGTAAGCTGTAACCCTCCTTTGTCGACTCTCAAATGTCGTTTCTCTCGATTCCTCTGTCTCCTGCTTGCATCGCCGCTTATGCCTCCTGCGCCTCCTATTCTTCAGGCTGACGAAATCTAAATCTCCCCCTCCCTACTACTTCTCCCCCCTTCATGGCCAAGATCGCTTGCTACACCTCCTTATTCCATCCTCCAATGACTTACAATAGCCTTCTTCTCCTCCCCAAGCCATGGCAGGTGTTGGTTATTTTGGGAATGGCACAACACTTGTGCACGCAGCAAAAATAAGAATAAGAAATACCCAAACGAGTTCGGATCTAACAATATTCATGAATAATGAAGTAAAGTTTGATGTAAACAAATTTCATTTGAGGGATTGAGTCTAAACTCAACCTAGATGCTCCAGAAAAATTTGTCGGCCACTCAGCGTATTGAGTCTTGAGCATAGAAAGGGTATCCGCGCCTCTACAAGAAATCCACATGATCAGGAGAACCCGTAGTAACTTGTCGAACAAGCACTTTGTCGGGAGAGGACACTCAGCGTCTCTATAGACTGCTAGGTCTATTGAAGGATAGGCGGTGGCGACACTCATCGGTATCAGGATTGGCGACGGCGACGGGATTGGCGGAACGCTTCCATAGGGATTTTAGGGTTCTCCGCCTTTCACACAGTCAAGGCTCGTGTGCTTAGACAGAAAGAAAAACAGTAAACAGTAAACCCTAAACTATCCTATTTATACCCAAGGAATAAATAGAACATGCTCCGTCATTATTAGAAGACCTAAGACTTAGATTCCAAAATTTCAGCAAGTCAACATTTGACTCAGCACTGGCATTGAATGGGCTAGACACAGTCAATGCTTCTGCATCATGGAGTTGAGTGAATTCAACACACTCAATGCCAAGGGCCAGATGAGTTGAATGACATTGAGTGAACTCAATGCTGTCAATGCTTCTGTACTATGGTGTTGAGTGATCTCAACATTGTCAACGCTTCTGCGCCATGGCGTTGAGTGAACTCAACACACTAAATGCCAAAGACCAGATGCGTTGAATGGCGTTGAGTGAACTAAATGCACTCAACGCTTTTGCCTTAGAATATTTTAAGCCTTTTTTCCTTTTCTTTCAACTCATCACATGAGCAATTCTATATAGATCCAATCTACAAATTTCTCCACAATTTTATGTGTGACCCTGATAGGCTCATACTGAGTTGGAAGTGAGGCTACATGCCTGATCACATCTAGATCACTATGCTAGCACCAATAATCTCTCACTTGATCTAGAAAGTATCAAACAAAAGCTTCACAAATAATGAGTGGCATCTAGCAATACATCATTGCTCCCCAAATAGTAAGAATTTATAAACTCATAAGCCATTATGACCAATGTTCAGTGTTGTCATGTCCCTTCGTCCCTTACATCCTGATAGAACTAGAGGTATAGACAGTGTCACCCTCATAATTATTCAATCCCATTATCCTGATCTAGAATGGAGTTTCAGAAATTGGTGAGACCAATATCATATATTGGCTCATCCAAGCATAATCATGCATTTCTCAATGTCATTCCTTCAAGGGGCCCATGGATGCAACTCATGTCAAAAAGTACGACAAATCTCATATCTGATCACAAGCGAACACCCAAATGACTCGTAACGTACCCAATAACCACCTTTATCATCCAACTTTCTCAAGACTGGACTTTTGATGGCATCAAAGCACGCTCTTCCTCTCTCGATGAAAGCTATGACTTCAGGTCAAAGGACCACAAACACCATTGCCACTCGATCCATACTTGTGACATGTTTATATAATAATCCATAAAGTATTCTCATGGTTGTTCTGTCCAGTACAACTTGGTCATAACAAGTTCCCATGTGATTGTTAACCCCAAAATCGGCGATCCTTCCCAAGGCAGCCAGCTCGTTTGTCGCGGCCTACACCGGGTTCCTCCTGCAGGTCACGACACCTTGGTGTGGGCGGATAGAATTTTCTGTCCGCTCAGGCCGCACGACTTGGGCGGTCTCAGCGGTCTGACCGCCCATGCCGCATGCTTTCCTTTGGTCGGCATGGACCGCGTACTGCTCCAGCAGTCCGCCCCTGTAGGCCGCGCTCCTTTTCAGCTTAACCGTAAGATTTTCTCCGCAGGCCTCTCTTTGCCGGACTCGGTTCCATGTCTGCCTAGGCCGGCAATAGGTAGCGTCCTTTGCAGGAATTGGACTCCCTAAGGCCGCTCCTGCAGGTCGCTCTTCAAGAAGACCAGACTGCTCAAACCACCAAAAACAAGTGGCGACCTGCCGCCAGGCCGCTAGCCAGCTAGCTCCGTCTCTGCCTCGCCAACACGCGTGGCCTACCACGTCAGTCCGGCAGGTCGAATATCCCTTGTCACCCAGCAGCGGGGGTAGCCGACTTCATCAGTCCACCTAATTAGTACGTACACTCACTCTCCGGCTACCAGCGAAGATCAGCAGCAATACCCAGTTCCTCGCGAGCTCGGCGGACTTGAAGTGCGATCAAGTCTTCTAGTCCGCTTTCATTGGTGAACCCCAACTTGTTTAACAGTCAGGCTCTCCATCCCAGCATAAGCGGACTCAACTTTTCAGCATAGGTGGACTCGACGGACTCCACGGACTTGCTATGCTACCCACCATTCCTTACCTCCAGTACCCGCTTCTCTCCAGCAGCAGGGTCAACCTCCCTCAGCCCGTTGCTTAGGTGCGGACTCGATCAGTAGAGGCGGACTCTGCGGATTCTCCCCGCAGTCTGCTAGGAAGTAGAACATCCTCAAGGCAGTCCCAGACCGCATGACCTCGTTGCGGACTCAGCGGGCAATCCTCAGCTCGCACCCCCTTAGCGCTCATTTAGTTCTACAATGGCGGACTCCACGGATTCCACTCGCAGTCCGCCACTTACCCTCTAGCATCCACCACCCCAGCAGTAGGCAGACCATCTCAGATCAGCAATGGCGGACACTGTGGACACTCATCATAGTCCGCCAGTAAGAAACCCAGTTCGCGATCAGCCGCAATATATCCAGAAGCAAGCCCCAGTCCGAGCGGCCTGTGGCGGACTCGGCGGACTTTGTATTCTTCTCGCTCAAGTTACCGTCTTATCGGGGGTAACATCACCGCAAGCCGTTACCTCCTCGGGACTATAAATAGACCCGCATTCCTCTCATGGAGGAGGGCTTCCGTTTTAGAGACCCCAAGGTGCTCACGCTCGAAGACAGCCCACAACAAGCTTGAGTGATCACCTCCTGCGGACTCCATTTCCCAGTCCACGTTCCTTCTTTCTGTAACCGCGAGCGACTTGCCAGCTTTAGTTGTCAGACAGCACGACCTCTTTTTCTTCCCTTATTCGCGCAGCCTGCTGACCTGACTCTTTAGTCCGCGTGGTCTCTTCTGGCACTTCTTCTTTAGCTGCCAGCTTCCTCTTTGTACCCCTTTATTGCTTTCTTATAAAGGTGTATTGCCAAGCTGTAACTCTCACTATTAATTAAAGGAAAGCCCGTCGCAAGAGTGGCATTTAATCCGTGGCGGGCGAAGTCTGCTGTTGCCGCTACTAGCGGCCGTCTCTCTTCATCTTAACTCAGCTCAGCTCCCTCTCGGCATCAACCTACAAGCACAACCATCCAAGTAATCGTCTGCTCGACATATCCTGATCAACCTCCTCTCTTGCTCGTCAGCCATCCTGGCTGCCCTCAGCAAACCTCTCCTCTATCCCCGCAACCCCTTTGATAAGCACATGCTCCACTCTCGAGCACTAAGAAGCTTCCTCTTTCCCCGCAACCTTCATCCCCTTCCTCTCCAACCCTATGAGATCGAACACTCCCTCCGTGTTAACTAGGCGGTGCCATTTTCACGTGTCAACAGTTAACACGTGACCTTCAGATCTGAACAGACAGTGAAAACTGACAGTTTGCAATGTCAGACTACCAACCAGCCGAGAACTTTGCTCCAAGTCCTAGAGATGATCCTCTTTGGGAGGCCTTGGAGCAATCGTGCCGTGAGGATGCTCAACAATTCCAAGCGATCAACAAAATGCTCGCTATGAACACGCAGCGACTAGACTCTCAACCCGTAGCAGCTCCATTTGCTTCAACTGTACCAGTCAATCCAACACCAACATAGGAGCATCAACAAGCTTGTCCTACAGCTTCCCCTCCAGTCTATCTTCCTCATACAACAACCTTCCCGCAAAGGCCTACAGCCCCTTTGCAATCTCAAGATGAAGAGTTTGCTGCTCGCCAGAACTTCTTCCGGGAAGCAGCCCGGGGAAGCCCAGCTAGATTTTTCAACTCTCAGGGAAGTCATCCTTACCCTGCAGCTACTGCCTTTGCTCCTCCTGCACCAACTTTCCCCTTTTATCCTCATTATTTTGCAGATACATCTTATGCTCCTTTTCATCCTTATGATGTAGGAGAACAGGAAGAGCCTTCGCCCTTTACAGAGAATGTTCGCCATGAACCAACTCCAGCTAACTTAAGAGAGCCCCGGCTACCATTCTACACCGGGGAGACTGATCCAGTGAAGCATCTACAAGCCTTTGAATCAGTTGTTGCCCTCAAAACTCTCTCAGTTGCAGCAAAGTGAAAGCTCCTTGTCTCAACCTTTGATGGACAAGTGAGGTACTGATTCTATGGTCTTCTCCCTCACTCCATCGCTTACTTTGCTAATCTGCGAACGGAGTTCTTGCTCAGATTCTTCACTTCCAACAAGAGAAAGGGTGCTCCAGAAGCCCTCTTTGAGATCAGGCAGCGTGGGAATGAAACTTGGTCTCAGTTCGTAGATCGATTTCAAAGATAAATTTTAGACATCGAGATTGCTGATCAAGAAATGTATCGAGTGGCTCTTATCCATGTTCTTCGTGAAGGGCCGCTCAAGTTTGAGGCCAATGTCCGGGCGCCGAGGACATACCAAGAGTTGATTGCTCTCGCCAACTCATATATCTGAGGCGAAAAGAGCAACCCAGGATTCATCTCCAAGCTCATATCAGAGAAAGATCCTTCTCACAAGCAGCCCCCGAGGTATCCTCACAATGATTTCCCAACTCATTTGAGGAAGGGAAGAAGGTTTCAGTGCCATCGATATCCCTTCCCAAGCCGTGATCATGCTCAAGATCCATTGCTACGACTAGCTCCATTTTCTCAAACAGCTGCAGTTTGCCAGCAGCAAGACGATGACTTGCATGAGTCCGAACTGGATGAAGCCATGTAAGAGGTGAGCCAGATTATGAAAGACAGGGGTAATTACAAGAAGCATTACCGGCCAGCTGATCAAAGATCAAGGGACTCATAACCATTTTGCGAGTTCACAAAGAATTAGGCCACTTGACCAAGAACTGCCGAGCACTCCTCCGACTAGTGCAAAGCATGCTCCAGCATGGTAAGATGCGTGATCTGCTTCCAAAAGAAGTTTGCCCCGATCCAGCAACTTCAAAGGGCAAAGAAGTTGTAGACATTCCTTGCAGCTCAAGAGGGGTGATCCTAGTCGAAGAACCCTGTAACATCCCATTTCCAATTAGGCCCCTCAACTTAGATTGGGTTAGGCATGTGGTGGGTGATAAGGATTTTAGCTAGGTTTGACCCTAAAAGGTGGGGTGTAGCCATGTGGGGCCCACTATAGGGCCCAACTAAAATAAGGTCAAACTAGCCTAAATAGGAACCCTAGCCACACCATGACCCCCACAACATTTTCCTAACCCTAAGAACAATCTAAGTGAACCCTAAAGCATGTCATTAGGTCACCCATTGACCCCAATTTGACCAAGTAAACCCTAAACCTTAATTTGGTCAAACCCACACCTAAAGGCCCAAATAGTACAAGTGGGCCACCACCATGGCCCAACCCAAGTTGGGTGGTGTCATAGGGTCCATGACATTCAGGTGGGGTCAGCCCACTGATCAAGTGGACCAAGTCAACTCTAAAAGTCAACTTGGTCAAACATGTGGCCTAAAGAGGAAAATGAGGGTCAAGCCCATTCCCATTGGGCAAAGCCCACTAACCATGGCCCATGACCAGCCCAAGTGGTCAAAGACAACTCCTAACCCACAAAATCAAGGGAGAGAGTACATGCAAAGGGGTAGAAAAGGAATTTGGAGAGGAAAGAGGAGAGAGAAGAGGAATAAAGAGGAAAGTGGCCACATGGCCACTTATTCAGCTGCCTAAGCTTGCTGGCCGGCCTCGTCAGGCAATTCTATAGGAATTTGGAGAATGGTGGCCACTTGGCACCATGGGTGGAGCAACCAAAGCTCAACCTGACCCCCTCTAGATTTATCTCCCCATACACCCTGTCTAAGCCCAATCCAGCCACACCATCAGCTTTAGAGAGGGGAAACGACTGGAGAACGAGTCCTGGAACAAGGAATTTGCTGGAGAATCGAGGAAACGGGGAGGTGTTGCCGGAGCAAGCTTGGTCATGGCTCAGTGCCTCCAAACTCACCGCTAAGCCTCAATTCGGGTTCGTTTCACCTCACCTCTACCCGTACTAGGATCCTAGATCTTTTAGGGGAGATAACGGGCTAATTTGAGCCCGATGCCATGTGAGCATGGAGTGAATTTCTCGAGTTTTTCTTCCTGCTCGGGATCGCCGGAGGAGCCGCCTCTGACCGCCTCACCGTCGGGAAATGCTAGCCCCGACCTCAACGGAGGTGGTGGCAACAATCGCCGGCTGTGGCATCGGCACAGGTGGCCGTAAATGCGAAACCAAGGTAACCCAGCCAGGCTCAATCTCAGCCATTGCTGATCGGGGACGATGAACTGATGTCATCCAATTAATTCAAATCAAACTATAGGTTGTATTAATTTTATTCAATTCTTGTCACATATTTACAGTAATCTTGCATGATTAATTTAGCCTACTTAGAGGCATTTTCAGAGGTGCTAGTTAAAATCAAAATTGTAGGCCTTGCTCTTAACTTTCATTTTCCACGTAAAGTTCAAATTTGGGACACTAAAACTCCCTATATGGCTGTTCTACGAGGACTTGTCCTCGGAAAGGGCAGAAATTCAAATGCATGCCCATGCCAAACCAGAAGTCCACCTGTCCCAAACTTGTGGACATGTGCTTGACTAGGTTAAACTTAAACTCTGTCCAAAAATTGGAATTTTTGGGAAACATTTTTCTATAGTATTTGTGAAAATACACAAAAGAAAATTAATGAAATATTTAGAGTAATATGACTCCAAATGGCCCCAAATTTTGGTGGCATGTCCTTTGGTTTATTATTGGCCCATGAGAAAAAGTTCAGACATTTTTGACTTCTGCATGATGGGTATTCCCACTTGCATGTGAAGGGTTAATATAGGTTTGGGGTGCATATAGCCATAATTACCAAAATGTGAATTTACCCCTTATTAGACATAGTATGACTAAAAAACTCTGGACATCACTTCATAGGGATGTATTTTACCCCTCATAGAAATATTGGGATTTTTGAAAGCAAAAATCCCATTATTTGGGATTTTTTAAAATTAGGCCATTTATATGCAAAACTTTGAAAATAGGTATATTCTTGATTTTAAAACCTTAGATTTTGTCACAAGCTCAAGGGTGTCAAATGTAATCCCTGGAAAATTTATTGCCCTGATTAATTGATTTTATAATGATTTTATGTAGTTTTGACCATTTTGCCCTTTTGAGAAATTATTCATCTATGGTGGAAATTACAATACAAATATTCTAAAAAACTTCATAGTCATGTATTTCTTAGGTAGTGACATTGTGTAATTATCTTAGAATTTTTGGATACTTCATTAAATTTAAAACCCAAGGAATGACATTTTAGTGATATTTTCATATGAGAAAATGAAGGAACAAATTACTGTTATGAATTTTGGTACTTAGTATTATTTTAGTGATTTACATCTGCAGTAATTGTTATGGAATTTTCAGTAACTTATTTCTTGTACTTTATTTGGAAAGTGGCCGATTAATGGATTTAACAATAAATAGAATTAAATATAAATATATATGGGAAAATCACAATTCATGATATCCAGCCATAAGTAACATAAATGATACTCTAAAAAAATTATTAGACCCATAACATCATTTGTCATTGTATCTCATGCATAAAGTGACATAGGCCACTTAATTAAAGGATTTAATTTAGGGTCTTTATGACTTAGAAAATATAGTGAAAACTCCACATAATCAATATCATATATCATACCATCCATGATAAATCATTAGGGTCACATGGCCAAGAAAATTGGAAGTCGTACTTTATGGGTGGTACTAGGTCATGGGTAGTGACTAACACAGTTAGCTTAATCCACTAGGACCACAAGGGGATATGATTAACCATTGAGGTGAGAATTGCATTAGAGGAATAAGCCCTGACTGGTCTAATATAGGTCACTACCGGATCATGAGGGGTGGAGTGAAAATCATAAGGACAGTGGTTAAAACGGAGATCGACGGAAGACCGCCGATTTCCCGATAATTTCTTAAGTCATTAGGTTTATTCCAAAGCAACAATGAGAGATGGGGGTGAATTATGGGTAGTCATTAACTAAAGTAAATATCCTTGAGAAAGGGAGCTTTGGGCATAATCCCATCGTCGTTCCTAGTGCCCCCGAGAGCCCTTCACCTAGCATACCCTGGGCAGTCCTGGGATTAACCTTAAATCACTAAGTATAATAACCCGTAGACAAGAGTAGTCTAATAAGTTAAGCAATGTAACATCATTCTCACCCATATAGGGTTGGAGGGCTTGAGGTAACATTCTCACCCATATAGGGTTGGAGGGATTCAGGACGGGTTGGTCCTGCGATCTAGAGGCTCGGTTGGAATATCTTGCATGTGCATAAACTTGTGGTGGGTCATGCGGTACTAGGCCAATCGTCACACCGATGGCAGTACGGTGGCTCTAGCGAGGTGTGATAGTTTGAGGGGCCAGTGATTTGTTTTATACTGCAGTATGGAGGACGATCCCCGAAAACGCACACTCGACCAAAAATACTGGTGGTTAGCCAACAATTAGTACGCAGAGACTCTAGAGTTCACCTAGGACGTGTATAGAGGCGTATGGGAGGTCTAGGCCTGATAGTGTGATACTCGCCTAGGAGTGGAGATGCCTGCTCCACTACTGTTGTAGCCACAATGGTGGTACCAGAGAGTGATGCTAGCTCCGAAAAGTGGGAACTAAAGGTCTGTGATCACAGATTTATTGTGTGTGAGTTGCAATTGGATGACTCATAAATAACTGCATGCATTCATTCATATTAGGGCATGCGCTTCATGGATCCTTATCATATAAATTAGTATGGACTCTTTTATTTGATAAGTTAATTTTGGAAACTCTAACTTATATGTTTGTATGGGCACTAATATAAGTTAGGGAACTTCGGTGATGTATATTAGCAGTAGATTTATTATATTTTATTTACTGCACTTAGTTATTTCCAGTTGTACTTACTCTTGCACTATAAATGCTTATACATTTGGACTATATACAAAGAACTGCTAGTGTAGATTTACTGTTTACATTCATACTTGGTAGCATAGATTCCTTGTAACCTGCTTCCCTTTTGTTACCCCTTGTTGTCCTATGTTTCATCCTCCTACAAGGTGCCTAAGAGTTGTGGGGTGAGTTACGGAGGAACCGACTTAATCTTTTGACTAATGATCGGTGACCAAACTATTTTTAGGAGCTCAAGGAGATGGAGCACCAGCACGACCGGCACGACGAGGTGACAGGACGTGAGGAGTTGATACCATCACCACCTATAACCCACAAGTTTGAGGACCGAAACCTCGCTTTGATACCAGTTTGTAAGATCAGGTGCCTCCTACCACAATAGTCACCAGGCGAGTATTGGGATGGTACCTTATGAGGCTCTGTACGGGAGGAAGTGGCGAACTCCGCTATCTTGGGTTCAAGATGAAGACCCAGGGCACTTTGGATCAGACTACATTGAGGATACAGACGCACAGATATGATTGATCAGGGTCGGATGCTAGAGGCCCAGATTAGGCAGGAGAAGTACTATGATGCGCAGCATCAGAAGGTAGAGTTCCAGGTGGGGGATAGAGTATTCTTGAAGATACATCCATTGCATGGTATTTCTCGGGTGCGGAGGCACAAGAAGCTCAGCCCTCAATATATGGGGCCTTATTTGATTCTGGAGCGGATCGGCCCATTGGCCTATAGGATAGAGCTGCCACCAAAGCTGGGAGCCCTGCACGACGTTTTCCACGTCTCCTCGCTACGGAGAGCTCTCCTTTGGCCAGAGCAGCATATCACCGTTACAGCAGGCCCGCTAGCGTCCGACAGATCAGTTCGTTTGGAGCCGCTCCGGATCGATGATACTGCGGTCTGAGTGTTGCGGAAGAAGAGAGTTCCCCTGGTGAAGATGTTGTGGTCCAACCATGGACGGGAGGAGCACACCTGGGAGCCGAGGGATCTGATGCTAGAGCAACACCCAGAGCTTTTTACATCAGGTAACATTTTAATTATTAGCTAAAATACCTAAATTTTCATACTTGAAAACCCCGTAGAGCCAAACTTAAATTTTGGGGACGAAATTATTTCATTTTTTATTGGAATTTGTAACATCCCAATTCCAATTAGCCCCTCAACTTAGATTGGGTTAGGCATGTGGTGGGTGATAAGGATTTTAGCTAGGTTTGACCCTAGAAGGTGGGGTGTAGCCATATGGGGCCCACTATAGGGCCCAAGTCAAACTAGGTCAAACTAGCCTAAATAGGAACCCTAGCCACACCACGACGCCCACCACATTGCACTAACCATAAGAACAATCTAAGTGAATCCTAAAGCATGCCATTAGGTCACCCATTCACCCCAATTTGACCAAGTCAACCCTAAACCTTAATTTGGTCAAACACACACCTAAAGGCCCAAATAGTCCAAGTGGGCCATCACCATGGCCCAACCCAAGTTGGGTGGTGTCATAGGGTTTATGACCTTCTGGTGGGGTCAGCCCACTCATCAAGTTGACCAAGTCAACTATAAAAGTCAACTTGGTCAAACATGTGGCCTAAAGAGGAAAATGAGGGTCAAGCTCATTCCCATTGGGCAAAGCCCACTAACCATGGCCCATGACCAGCCCAAGTGGTCAAAGACAACTCCTAACCCCAAAAATCAGGAGAGAGTACATGCGAAGGGGTAGAAAAGGAATTTGGAGAGTAAAGAGGAGAGAGAAGAGGATTGAAGAGGAAGGTGGCCACATGCCCACTTATTCAGCTGCCTAAGCCTGCTGGTCGGCCTCCTCAGGATATTCCAGAGGAATTTGGAGCATGGTGGCCACTTGGAACCAAAGGTCGAGCAACCAAAGCTCAACCTGACCCCCCATGGACTTATCTCCCCATACACCCCCTCTCAACCCAATCCAGCTACACCATCAGCTTCAGAGAGGAGAAACGACTGGAGAACGAGTCCTGGAACAAAGAATTTGCTGGAGAATCGAGGAAACGGGGAGGAGTTGTCGGAGCAAGCTCTGTCATAGGTCACCACCGCCAAACTCGCCGCCAAGCCTCAATTCGGGTTCGTTTTACCTCACCTCTACACGTACTAGGATGCTAGATCTCTTAGGGGAGATATCGTGCTCAATTGAGCCCGATGACATGTGAGCATGGAGTGAATTTCTCGAGTTTTTCTTCTTGCTCGGGATCATGGGAGGAGCCGCCTCCGACCGCCTCAGCGCCGGGAAATGCTAGCCCCCACCTCAACGGAGGTGGTGGCAACAATCGCCGGCGAAGACGCCGGCCCAGGTGGCCGTAAATGCGGAATCAAGGTAACAAAGCCAGGCTCAATCTCAGCCGTTGCTGATCGGGGACGATGAACTGATGTCGTCCAATTAATTCAAATCAAACTATAGGTTGTATTAATTTTATTCAATTCCTATCACATATTTACAGTAATCTTGCAAGATTAATTTAGCCTACTTAGAGGCATTTTCAGAGGTGATAGTTAAAATCAAAATTGTAGGCCTTGCTCTTAACTTTCATTTTCCACCCTAAAGTGCAAATTTGGGACAATATAACTCCCTATAGGGTTGTTATACTTGGACTAGTCCTAGGCAAGGACAGAAATTCAAATGCATGCCCATGTATAACCAGAAGTCCACCTGACCCAAACTTTTGGACATGTGCTTTAATAGGGTAAACTTAAACTCTGTCCAAAAATTGGAAACTTTGGGAAACATTTTTCTATAGTATTTGTGAAAATACACAAAATTAAATTATTGAAATATTTTGAGTAATATGACTCCAAATGGCCCCAAATTTTGGTGGCATGTCCTTGGGTTCATTATTGGCCCATGATAAAAAGTTCATTCATTTTTGACTTCTGCATTATGGGAATTCCCTTTGGCATGTGAAGGGTTAATATAGGCTTGGGGTGCATATAACCATAATTACCAAAATGTGAATTTACCCCTTATTAAACATGGTTTGACTACAAACCTCTCGACATGAGTTCATAGGGATGGATTTTACCACTCATAGAAATATCAGGATTTTTGGAAGCAAAAATCCCATTATTTGGAATTTTTGAAAATTAGGCCATTTATATGCAAAAATTAGAAAATAGGGATATTTTTGATTTCAAAACCTTAGATTTTGTCACAAGCTCAAGAGTGTCAAATGTAATCCCTGGAAAAGTTATGGCCCTAATTAATTGATTTTATAATGATTTTATGTAGTTTTGACCATTTTGCCCTTTTGAGAAATTATTTATTTATTGTGGAAATTACAATACAAATATTCTGGAAAAATTAATAGTGATGTATTTGTGAGGTAGCGACATGGTGTAATTATCTTAGAATTTTTGGATGCTTCATTAAATTTAAAACCCAAGGAATGACATTTTAGTGATATTTTCATATGAGAAAATGAAGGATCAAATTACTGTTTAAAGTTATGAATTTTGGTACTTATTATTATTTTAGTGATTTACATCTGCAGTAATTTGTATGGAATTTTCAGTAACTTATTTCTTGTACTTCATTTGGAAAGTGGCCGATTAATGGATTTAACAATAAATAGAATTAAAAAGAAATATATATGGGAAAAATCACAATTCATGATATCCAGCCATAATTAACCTAGATGATCCTCAAGAAAAATTATTAGACCCATAGCACCATTTGTTATTTTATCTCATGCATAAAGTGACATAGGCCACTTAATTAAAGGATTTAATTTAGGGTCTTTATGACTTAGAAAAAATAGTGAAAACTCCACATAATCAATATCATATATCATACCATCCTTGATAAATGATTAGGGTTACTTGGCCAAGAAATTTGGAAGTCATACTTTATGGGTGGTACTAGGTCATGGGTAGTGACTAATACAGTTAGCCTAATCCACTAGGACCACAGGGGGATATGATTAACCATTGAGGTGAGAATTATATTAGAGGAATAAGCCCTGACTGGTCTCCTATAGGTCACTACCGAATCTCGAGGGGTGAGTGCAAATCATAAGGACAGTGGTTAAAACGGATATCGACGGAGACCGCCGATTTCCGGTAATTTCTTAGTCTTAGGTTTGTTCCAAAGCAACAACGAGAGCTGGGGTGAAGTATGGGTAGTCATCAACTAACATAAATTCCTTGAGAAAGGGAGCTTTGGGGATAATCCCATCATAGTTTCTAGTGCCCCCGAGATCCCTTCACCAGGTATACCGTGGGCAGTCCTGGGATTAACTTAAATCACTAAGTTTATAGCCGTAAACAAGAAGTAAGTCTAATAAGTTAGCAATGTAACATCATTCTCACCCATATAGGGTTGGAGAGTTTGTGGTAACATTCTCACCCATATAAGTTTGGAGGGATTCAGGACGGGTTGGTCCTGCGAGCTTGATGCTCAGGTTGGATATCTTGCATGTGCATAAACTTGTGGCGGGTCATGTGGTACTAGGCCAATCGTCACACCGATGGCAGTACGGTGGCTCTGGAGAGGTGTGATGGTTTGAGGGGCCAGTGGGCTGTTTTACACTATGGTCTGGAGGAAGATCCCTAAATAGCACACTCATTCAAAAAGACTTGTTTAGCCAGCAATTAGTGCGCAGAGACTTTAGAGTGCACCTAGGACGTGTACAGAGGCGTATGGGAGGTCTAGGTCTGGTAGTGTTATACCCGCCTAGGAGTTGAGATGCCCGCTCCACTGCTGCCGTAGCCACAAAGGTGGTACCAGAAAGTGATGCTAGCTCCGAAAAGTGGGAACTAAAGGTCTGTGATCACACAGTCATTGTGTATGAGCAGTTACACTTGCATGACTCATAAATAACTACATGCATTCATTCATATTAGGGCATACGCTTCATGGATCCTTATCATATAAATTCGTATGGGCTCTTTTATATGGCAAGATAATTTTGGAAACTTTAACTTATATGTTTGTATGGGCACTCATATAAGTTAGGGTACTTCTGTGATGTATATTAGCAGTAGATTTATTATATTTTATTTGCTGCACTTACTTATTTGTAGTTTTACATACTTTTGCACTATACATGCTTATACATTTGGACTATAACATATAACTGCTAGTGTAGATTTACTGTTTACATTCATACAATTAGCATAGATTCATTGTCAGCTACTTCCCTTTTTACCCCTTTTACTCCATTGTTTCCTCCTTTTCAAATCTAACTTTTTCTTATTTCGGGGCAACTACAAATACTAAATAACATTACTAATACCCCCACAAAAATTTTTACTCGAGAGATGCACCAGCACGGCGGGCTACAAAGTGATGACTACTAGATTATAATGAACCCCCCCACCCCCCCAGACATCTACACCCACCATCAAATCACCATAAATAACTCTTTGTAAGGGGGACTCCTTGTAAACCCTCCAACACAAACCCCCACTGTTAATAATCCATTGAATATTTCATCGTGCTTTATCAATTCCTTAC